>JAJHSJ010000009.1:63128046-63371211 GCA_021015155.1 Magnolia officinalis | reverse complement strand
CAACCTTCTCCTCAAGAGAGGGCAAACCCGCATCAAAGTCAGATGGCTGATAATCAGGATCAGCCAGAGAATCGGATTCAATTCATTAAAGAGGTCATCCATATTCACATCATCTGGAGGCAAACCACCCTCCTCTTCATTTGGAGCTGCAGCACACCAACACCCACATCAACTTAGCCTGGGGCTAACTTCAAATTCTCTTTTGTTAATATTAGAGTTGTTGAATGGTAGTTGGGTAATGGGAGCCTCTCCAACAGACATAGCAACTAAGCTATGGGTGGCTAACACAGTCATATGATAAGCGAAGGGTATGTCACTGTGACCTGGATGGAGACGAAACTGAATAATACTATGACAAATCAAAGAAGGAAGACATACAGAGACTCTAGAAATGACAGAATGGAGAATACGAACCATGAATGTAGTAAGTTCAGTTTTGTTACCAGATCGAGGATAAACATTTGAAATGAAAATCCTATGAAGGATTCTGTATCTGGGTAATAGAAACTTGGAGGTGAACGCATTACAGTACTCCATTACGCATCTATCTTACATAAATCCTTAGTAAGCATCATTTTTCAGTTTCAGAGGGTTTTACCACTAGAGAACTAATGGGAATACCTTCGTCATTAATAGGAAGGTCCATTAAACCAGAAATAAGATGACGGTCCACATCAATTGGACTTTCTCTGGTCATAATAGTAAATATCAAATTTTCAGTAGAAAAATCAGTAATGCACGCATACATAGCCTGTGCAATGGAGTGGTATGCCGGCCCACCTCAATGTAGTATGTTATCCCAACCTACAGACTGAAGGAGATGAAGGATATCAAAAGGAGATAAATGATCAACATTGACAGTTCGTTATACTATCACATTACGAAATCAAATATTCTTCACATAACTAGGATCTTCCTCGGGCAACTGAAGGTGGCGCTCCGTGATGGAGCCTGACGAGATGAAGATGGACCACAAGATCCTTTCTTCTTAGTTTTACCTTCCATTTGCAATAAAGAAAGCAAGGAATAAAGAGATTGCAAAAGAAGCAAAGTGGGTTTCTAGTAGATCAGATTTTTTAGTAGAAAACCTAAAAAATCAACATAAAATAAAAATAAACCACATAAATGATGAAAAGGAAGTGCAAAGGACTTGAATCTATAAGAAAAATGAAAACAATGCACTAACCATGGAGGAATCGAAGATGGGTTTGACCAGTCGAGGTAGGGCTCGTTGGAGAAGAAACCCAAATGAAGAAAAAGTGATTTTTTTACCCAAATAAAAGGCCAAACCCGTGATTCACAACTGGTCGAGTACATGCTCGGCCGGTCATGCCACGACTAGTCGAGTATGTACTCGACTGGCCGTGCACCTAACAAATTTTGTAATTTTTCATAAAATTTGAATTTAAAAAAAAATAAATTCAAAAGAAGAAATATATACATTATGATATAGAAAGACATGAATTATCAATTCACATTACAAATACCAAGATCAAATTTTAATTTTGCAAACCTGCTTTTGTCGAGTGATTTTGTGAATATGTCAGCTAATTGATTCTCGGTCGGAATATAATCTAAAGAAATTGTCTTGTCTTCCACTAATTCACGAATATAGTGATATCTAATATTAATATGCTTGGTTCGTGAATGCTGGATTAGATTTTTAGAGATATTAGTTGCGCTTGAATTATCACAATATAATACCAAGAATCTTGCACAATTCTGTAATCGCTTAGCATTCTTTTCATCCATACTAGATGAGTGCATGCATTACCTACAGTAATGTATTCAGCCTCAGCTGTTGAAAGCGATACGGAACTTTGTTTCTTACTTAGCCAAGAAACTAAACAATTCTCTATATAGAAACAACCACCACTGGTTGATTTTTGATCATCAATGTTATCAGCCTAATCAACATCCGTGTAACCAGCTAATTGCACACTAGTATCATGTGGATATTACAGACCAAGATTTGCTGAACTAGCGACATATCGCATAATCCGCTTAACAGCAATTAGATGTGACTCTTTAGGGTCAGATTGATATCTAGCACAAATACCTACGCTAAAAGCAACATCAGGTCAGCTCGCAGTTAACTAAAGCAAACTACCTATCATACTGCGATACAACTTAGGATCCACACTCTTACCTGTAGAGTCCTTTGAGAGTTTTAAAGTAGTACTCATGGAGTATCAAAATTTTTTTCACTCCCAAATCCAAACTTTTAAAATAAGTTTAGAGCATATTTAGTTTGAGAGATAAAGAAACCATTAAGTTGTTGTTTGACTTGCAACCTTAGGAAATAATTTAGTTTTCCAACCATGCTCATTTCAAATTTAGACTTCATAAGATCTGCAAACTCAACAGTCATGTTAGCACAGGTAGATCCATAGATAATATCGTCAACATAGATTTGCACTATTAGTATGTGATCATTATATTTCTTTACAAACAATGTTTTATCAACACTTCCCATTATAAAGTTAAGACTTAGTAGAAACTTAGTCAACTTTTCATACCATGCCCTGAGAGCTTGTTTCAAACTGTAGAGTGCCTTTTTTAGGGGGTAGACATGATTAGCACGCTTAGGATCTTCAAAACCCGTTGGTTGTTCAACATAAACTTCTTCATGCAAATCGCCGTTCAAGAATGCACTCTTTACATCCATTTGGTAGATTTTTGAACTTTCTAAAATAAGCAATGGATATAAATAGTCTGATTGATTCAAGACAAGCTACTGGGGCAAAGGTCTCATCATAATCGATGCCTTCTATTTGAGTGTACCCTTGTACAACCAGCCTAGCCTTGTTTCTTATAATATTTTCAAGTTCATCAGACTTATTTTTGAAAATCCATTTTGTTCCGATAATATGTTTATCTTTTGGTCTTAGAATTAAGTACCACACATCATTTCTACAAATTGATTGAGCTCTTCTTACATCGCTACAATCCAGTTTTCGTCAGTAAGAACTTCTTTTAAGTTAGCCGGTTCTATCTGAGATGTAAAGCACACGTACTTACACATATCTTCAACTTGTCTACGAGTGCGCACACCAGTGAGAGGGTTTTCAAGGATTTGATTAGAATGATGGTCTTTAACTGTCCTCAGTTCAGTATTATCTTGACTTGATGAAGAGTCTGGTTTATCAATTAAAAGAACTTCATCATTTTCTGAACTTGGGACAGGTGTATTAAAGTGATAGTCTATAACCACATTAATGGACTCTTGAATCATACCAGTCCTCTTGTTAAGAACCCGATACGCTCGACTATTTAGAGCATACCCTAAAAATATCCCTTCATCACTTTTGGTGTCAAATTTACCCAGATTTTCTCGGTCACGTAAGATGTAGTACTTGCTGCTAAAAACTCGAAAGTATTTGAAAGTAGGCTTCTAATCAAACCACATTTCATAAGTCGTTTTACCATTAGATTTTCTAGTGTAAACGTGGTTAATTATATAACAAGCACTATTTATGGCTTCGGCCTAAAGATTTTTAGGGAGCTTCATACTATTTAACATTACATTTGTCATTTCTTGAAGTACTCTATTTTTCCTTTCTACTATACCATTTTGTTGGGGTGTTGGGCGCAGAGAATTCATGTGATATTCTTGATCACTGCAAAATTTCTCAAAGACGCTATTTTCAAATTCTGATCCATGATCACTACGTATCTTTGAAACTTGAGACCCTTTTTCCGTTTGAATACGTTTAAGTATCCTTTTTACTTCATCGAGAGTTTCTGATTTGTCTCTTAAGAAGATTAACCAAGTGAACCTGGTAAAGTCATCAACAATTACCAGTATGTACTTCTTGCCACCTCGACTCTCCATTCTAGTTGGTCCAATGAGATCCATGTGGAGAAGTTCAAGTGGTTTAGATGTGGCATTGGAGTTCACCTTTTTGTGAGTACTCCTGATTTGTTTGCCAATCTAGCATTCACCACATATTTTGTCAACTTTCTGTATTTTGGGTAAACCTCTTACCAACTCTCTTTTGCTCAACTATACAAGTTACGATAGTGTACATGTCCGAGGCGCTTATGCCATAATTCGATCTCATCGGTATGGACCATGTAGCATGATAGATTAAATGAGCTTGAATCACAAACAATATAGCAGTTTTCAGAAGTTTTGCGACCAGTTAATATTACAGAACCATTTTTATTTAGAATTTCACAACCTTTGTTAGTAAATTTTACACTAATTATTATCACATATTTGAGAGATGCTTAATAAGTTGTGTTTTAACCCTTTTACATATAAAACATTCTCAAATAAAGGGAGGTTAAAGAGTTGAACCGTACCTTGACCAACAATTCTGCAGTTGTTACCATCACCGAATGTGACTGAGCCATCAGTTATGTCTTTAAGATTAGTAAACTGACCCTTGTCACCTATCATGTGTCTGGAGCATCCACTGTCTAGGTACCACTTTGAATGGCTTGAAGCTTTGAAAGTGGTGTAGGCAACCAAGCAAGTAACCTTAGGGACCCATTTCATTACAGTCTTGGGTTTAGAAGTATAGTTGGTCTTCTTATGTTTTGTAGTTGTTATAAGACCGACCCATTGAGTTAGATTTTAAGAGCTCCTTAAGTAAATCAACAATTTTCTCAGCTAATGGATTATGATTATGATTTATATAGTTGAGGTGGTTGCTTTTAGGTTTTAGGGTTTGAAAAGTCTTAGCATTTTTAGACTAATTTTGATTTAGACTTTTCCCTTTTGAGTTAGAAGACTCTCCTTTCACAAATGTGAGTGGAGTATTCTTATGTTTGGGAGGAATACTTTTGTCGTAGCCCAATTGATCAATCGCCACATTTTCTGGATCCGGATAAGAGTTTTTCTAACTTAGGATCACCTTGGGCATACCTCCATGTGTCTTTTAAACTCAAGAGTGAAGAGACTTCTAATTTTAACTTTTCATTTTCAGATTTTAGGTTTTCAACAAGGGAGGTTTTGAAATCTAAATCGCATTTAGTTTTTTCAAAATAATCTTAAATGTGTGATTTTTCTAAGACTAGATTATCAAAATTTTCTTTAAGTTTTGAAAACTTTTCTTTTTGAAGTTTTAGTTTTACAGTAATTTTGCAACTTTCCTTGTATAGGGCATTATAAGCATCTTGAAGATCTTCTTCATTTTTATGATCACTATTCAGATTTTCTTCACTAGTTGAATCATCATTATCTGAAAAAGTGAATTTGGCTATAGCCATTAGAGCTTTAACATCATTAGCCGACTCAGTTTCAGAATTCACTAGTTGAATCATCATTATCTGAAAAAGTGAATTTGGCTATAGTTATTAGGGCTTTAACATCATTAGCCGACTCAGTTTCAGAATTCACTAGTTGAATCATCATTATTTGAAAAAGTGAATTTGGTTATAGTCATTAGGGCTTTAACATCATTAGCCGACTCGGTTTCAGAATCTTTTGACTCAAAAGAAGCTTCAAAGTAGGAAGATTCATCCCATGTAGCCAACATACCTTTCTTTTTTGGTTTGTCCTTTTTAGGATATTTGTTTTCTAGATGCCCATATTCATGGTAGTTGTAACATTGGCTGTCTTTTAAAGATTTCCAAGTTTTAGATCGAGATCTTTTCTTTTCATTAGGTTTATGCAAATCAACCCTCTTTTTACTTTTGAAAATCTTATAAAACTTTTTAGCTAAAATGGTCATATCATCTTCAAAATTTTCTAAATCGGAATTGTTATTTTCTTGAGAAATAATTTTAGAAGATTTAAAGGCGATGGATTTACCTTTAGGAGCTTTAAAGTTTAACTCATAGGTCTGTAAGGAACCAACTAATTCTTCTACCCTCATATTATCCGTATCACGAAGTTCCTGGATCACAGTCACTTTTGAATTGAACTGTTCAGGGAGTGAGCGTAGTATCTTTGCACAAACTTTACTTTCTGGGGTTCTATCACCAAGACCCCACATAGAGTTAATAATGTCATTCGATCTTGTATAGAAATCTATGAAAGTTTCACTTTCTTCCATACGTATTTCCTTAAATTTGGTTGTGAGGATTTGGACTTTAGATTTCTTGACAATTGTTATTCCCTCGTGTGTCATTTCCAAAACAATACAGGCTTGCTTTGCAGTATCACAGGATATAATTCTCTTGAATTCATCCGGTGATAGTGCGCAAGTAATTGCATTTAGATCCTTTGCATTGGCACTACTTTTACTTTTCTGAAGGTTGGTCCAAGTAAAATAAGGTGTTACTTTTACAGTTACAGATCCATCGGTACCAGTCACTTCAGTGGTAGGAGGGGTCCAATTGGTCATTTTGGCTTGCCACATGCCCTCATCCATGGATTTCAAGAAAATCCTCATTCCGGCTTTCCAATAGGCATAATTGGAGCCATCAAATGGTGGAGGCCTAGTGACTGACAGGCTATTAAAATTTGACATCTTAAAAAGCTTAGATCGATTAGCTTAGGAAATTAATCCAAAAACAAATAAAGCGAGCTATTAGGCTTTGATACCACTTGAAAAGGCTGAGCTAAGAGTCCTAGAGGGGGGAGGGGGGTGAATAGGACTATGCCAAATTAAAAATTAAATGTGAAATTTAGCAAATATAAATGAAGATAACACTTAATCAATCACACAATGCAAAAATGAATAACAACCTCAAATGTACAAGTATTGAGAGGTTGATACAAATGTTGTTCTAAGGACAACCTTACACCAAAAACCAATGGTTTATGGTAAGACAACTTGATTCCTAAAAACGTCTGTATATCAAAATCTCAAACCGATATAGAGGAATAAATAAATAGCAAAGAATTAAACTAAGCTATTACAACATTCTCACACTTGCATAAAAAGATTACAACATTCTTCTACAATTGCATAAAAGGAAATTACAACATCCACACAATGTCACAATCAATCATCTACCACAAGACCAGAAATTATAGTGGTTCGCTTGTGTGTACACCAACTGTTTAGAAAAACAGCCACACAACTACTCCACTCCTAATATCCTCACACAGTGGATATTAGCGTTCACTATACAATAGGTTTTTCAAGGTTCACCTAAAACCTTCACAATTGTGTCTTTGAAGTGAGATTACACAATTCAAAAAACTCCATACTCTGAGTTTTCTGGATCACCTCAGATAAAACAAAAGAAATAGATTTTTCTGGCACAATCTCAAAGAATCAAAAGAAAGAGATTTACAAAACTGTAAAATACTATAAAACTCTCCAACAAACAAATTGGCAAGTGGTAGACTTGCTCACACATGGTGATTCTCGGAGTCGGTAGGA
Source organism: Magnolia officinalis (assembly GCA_021015155.1). NCBI lineage: Eukaryota > Viridiplantae > Streptophyta > Magnoliopsida > Magnoliales > Magnoliaceae > Magnolia > Magnolia officinalis. The sequence goes on along the minus strand of JAJHSJ010000009.1, from coordinate 63,363,928 downwards.
GCTAACTATGTAAATTCTATCACTACGTTTTTTTTTGGTACCCGTGCATGGGCTTGGTGATTTTTGTTGGGATAACTGTTAAGTTACTACCAATCTTGGGTAGTATAGATATGTTTTTGGATAATTTTGGTTATGGCTGAGTATAATTCATATTTTTATTGTCATACTTATGTTTTACGATCCCCTGGTTTATCTAGTTTCTGATATAGAATGTATGTGATGCTTTTAATGAATATTCTAACTGCTATATCACTGCATATATCTGATCTGCTATGCATATATATTCACTGCAAATGATGTCTGGTTAAGCAACTTTTTGACCACTATACATCTATCTATTATATGCATATTCCTCTGAATGATGGTTCTCCCACATACTTATATCTTCAGTCAATATCAACTGCTATATCTTTGTCAATGACTAACAAAAAGGGGGAAAACAGTTCAAACACCCCGACAAGAAAATTGTATATTTGCTTAAATGGTGTTGCAAGTGTTAGTGGAGCAGGCTGCACCAAGCGAGGGGGAGTTTACAGTTAGGGAGAGCAGATACTGGGCTGTGTACATGGGTCCAATAGAAATTGTAAAATTGTGTACAATGCACGTACACACAATTTAGGATGTGTTTGTCTAGTGCTCTAGGGTGTTTTGAGATTTTGTCACGTAATTGACAAAGGGGGAGATTGAAAGTGCACTGATTTGTCAATTAGCGTGAGTATTGAGTCAGTTAGACTACAAAGTCTGATAGGAAGATAAATTCAAGCGTCTACCTCAACCAGATGTGTGCAAGCTCGCCATAGGTAAATCTGAGCCTCACATCCCTTGTCCCAAATTACTAGGTATACTAAAACCCTTAAAAAAGTTAGAACATCTTAGGGTTTTTTAGGGTAAGAAAACGTTTTCAAAATAGGAAAAATCTCTAAAATTTTCTTGCCTTGTCGATTTTATTAATACACATCTCGATATGATCGACCTGTGCTGTCGAGTCCTCGATGCTCCATCGATACCATCAATAAGAGGACCAAATATGTCTAGCAACCTTATACATATTTGGACAGAATTATCGATGTATCGATACACCTATCAATATCATCAATATTCAAATCTCAAGTCTATCGGAAGTGACTAGATAATATCGACAAGCAGAATTTCGGCCCCCCTGTTTTTTCTTAAGAATATCATATAAGCATCGATATATCGAAGCCTCCTTGATACTATCGAAATTCAAACATCGATGATATCGGTAGGCCTTCGATGATATCGGTCTTGGGCGCTAAGTTCTCCAGCGAAATATTTCAGGGTGATTTATCTGTGATCGGGGGTCACTCGATAGAATCGATATTCAAATATCGATGATATCGATGTCGTATCGATTGCATCAAACATGGACATAAACTGTCCAGCAAGCTTTATGAAAAATTTATTTGATTTATCGATGCATCGACACAGCTATCAATATCATCGACACTCAAATTCCGATGATCTCGAATGTCCCTCGATCATTCATGAAAACTTGAAATATTTTAAGACAAGTCTCTCTCATTTTTCAAATGTCGATGGATCGAACCTATCATCAATTGAATCGGAGTTCGAAATCCGATGACATCAACAATCGTTTCGATTCATCGACCAGTTGGCAAAAGGTTTCAAAAGCGTATGACATTGAGTTCGAGTCATCGAGCGGACCATCGATACTATTGAGAGTATACGCTCGATGATATCGAACTCTGTCATAAATGTGACCGTTTTATATCCATTGGAATCTTTTGCCTATATAAAGAGGACTTGTCTATTGTTACTGTGAGAGAAAGAAGAGAGTGCTTTTGAGTGTTTAACTTAAGATCATATACCCAAAGCCCTTTCTCTCAGGGGAGTTCATCCTCCAATCCACCCTCATCATTGATATTCTATAGAGTGGATTGGGGAATGAACTTCCGCATTCAAGAATCCTTCAGCTACTACCTTAAAGGCAAATCATGAAGCTGGGATGCCTTGAATGCATAGATGATTAAAATCGCTCTATCTTCCTTATAGAAAAATCTTTTGAGAGTAGGATTTCATCATAACCTTAACCCAACCCGTCGCCATGCATTGGTACATCTTTTGAGTTACGGATCAAGGAGATCGAAGACTCTTCATCAACAAAGGAGGAGATCTTCGTCAACGTGCTGAATGAGACTCATCTGCTTATCTGTAAGTTATTAGAGTCCAGAGGACACTTGTGATCACTCCTTTTTAGGATTGGGTCCTAGGTGTTTCTCACCCCTTCAAGCCCTCGTAGGAGGCCTTCGGCAGGAGTGTACGTGGTGGGTGCGTTGTGTGGACCCTTGCTATGTGGAGAGCATAAACATCTAGTTGAAGGTGAACTAGTCAAAACCTTAGGTTTGAGATGAACCGTGTGAAACCCCAGGTTTGGGGTAAACCGCGTAAAACCTCCGTTAGGGTCAGTGTGCCTAAAAGTAGGTGCCTTGTATTGACCCTTGCTCATGAGAGCATAAACAGTCAGCCTCAGTGTAGGTTGTAAAGGTTGAAGGTGAACCTAATTTAAAACCTTAGGTTTCAGGTGAACCGCTGTGAAACCTCCTTAGTGAAATCCGGCACACTCAAGGTTTGAGTGCGTCTGCCGGGAGTGTAGTAGACTGATCGTCGAACCACTATAAAAATGACCGTGTTTGAGATTGTCATTCTTCTGCTTGTGTGATTTACTTTAATATTTTCATATCTGAATATCTGAGGTCACACCTCACACATATACACAGTCATATCCATCATAAACTAGTTTGCATATCATTCACTTCTTAAATAGTTTGTGATGGATCCTCTACCGGGCTTGGAAGCTAGTAGAGTTACTTTTAAGTAATCCTAATATGTGCTTGCTGATTAGGATTAGTGTAATAGGATTTTAAATAAACCATAAAAACTTTAAAAGTCCTATTCACCCCCCTCTAGGACATATTGGCATATTCCTACTTTAACTAAGGCGGTCTTCACTGCAATTTCAATTGGTATCAGAGAAGGTCTCTCTTTAAGGGCTTCACCGCCTAGAGAGTGATCTTGACTAAAGTTTGGAATATGACTAAAGGAGAGGGCTCATCAGTCACTAGGCCTCTAGTATTTGATGGTTCAAATTATACATACTGAAAGGCTAGGACGCATTACTTTCTGAGATCTTTGGATTATGATGTTGGGGATACAGTTGAAAGCGGATACGTGTCACCAACCGAACAAATTGTACTTGACATTGACACAACCTTCACAAAACCCAAACCTAAAGAAAAGTATACGGTGTTCGATAAAGAAAAACAGACTACTGAAGCAAAAGCTATGAACGCCATCTACTATGCCGTGTCCCAAGACATCTTCAATCAAATAAGTATGTGTGGGACATCTAAGGAAGCATGGGATCTATTGGAAACAACCCATGAAGGCACAAGCACTGTGAAGAGATCTAAAGTTTAACTCCTGACTTCATAGTTCGAAAGTCTCAGAATGGAAGAGCATGAGACCTTTATGGAGTTCTTTACAAAATTAAATATCATTTGCAACTCCATGGGTGGATTGGGAGAAAAAGTTCTGATACCGAAAATCTGTAGAAAAATCCTAAGATCCTTACCTGAGCGATTTAATCCCAAAGTAACAACAATTGAAGAGTATAGGAACATAGATGAGATGAAAGTAGAAGAACTGGTAGGTTTCCTACAAACTTTTGAACTACACTTCAAACAAACCCAAAAATTCAAAACAACTGTCCTAAAAACTTCTAAGAAAACAATACATGAGGACAGTGAGAGTGAAAAGGAAGATGAAGATGAGGAAGTGGTTCTGCTGGCACAACGATTCAGGAAATTCTTTCTGAAGAATCGTGGCCAGCCTTCTAAAGGAAGAAAGGTGAACAACAAAACTTCCACAGGCAAATTTGGTAAAAGGACCAAGAAACCACAATGTTATGCCTGTCAAGAGTATGGACACCTGTCAACCGAATGCCTAAACAGAAAAACTAAGGGCAAGGCAATGGTTGCCATGTGAGATAATACTGAAGATTCAAATTCAGAATCTAGTGACTCAGAAAGCAATGGAGATCAGAAATCATTGAAAATTCTCATAGTCTCCACTGCTCCAATCATTCCCACGGAATCTGAAAACAAGGAAGAACAGCAAGCCACTGAATCATTTCCATCTGATAATGAAGAAGAAGAAGAAAAGAATAAACTACAAGATGCTTATAATCAACTCTACATTCATAACATAAATATCCTTAAAAGACTCGGAATAGCGGAGAACAAAAGTAAGTTGCTGCAAAAAGATTTAGATAAAACATTGGAAATCAACACACAATTAATAAATGATCTGCAACAATATCATACGGATAATGATAGACTTGAACGAATTAATACCTTTCTTGAAAACGAGTCTGAAAAATTGAACAAACAGGTCGAGATCTTAAAAGACAAAATTGTGCTCCTTCAAAATGAAAATCATACAATCCTGTTTAACTTAAAAGAATCTCGAAAGATCGCCAAGATCAATTACAAGTTTTTCCAAAGCAGTGAAAAATTAGAAAAACTCTTAGGGATGGGAAGACCTGGAAAAGACAAGAGCAGTCTAGGATATGAAAATTTTAAATCTAAATTTGAAAATGCGGCACCAATAACTGAAAGATCTGCTGCCTCAGGGAGCAAAACTAAAAGTACTCCAGTGTGTCATTTGTGTGGTGATTTTGGTCATTATAAGTTCAAATGCATAACACCTAAGTGGACTCAACATAACTCTGATTAGAAATTTAAACCAACTAGAGAAATGCAGAATTTCAAAAGTCCACTTAGAAATTTGGATGGAAGAAATAAACTTCCATCACCACCCAAAATAACAAACAAATGAATGAGTTAATTAATCAAGTGGATAAACTGAACACTAAAAACTCTACCATGAAATGGGTAAGGAAAAATTAGTTCAGATCATGCATCAAGATCTGGAAACTCGCTGAAATGATGAAATTTTGCTGAGCTTCAAATAAGATATCTGAGGTTCTTCACCTCCATCTTTTGTATATAAACATTCAAATGTTTATAATTTTGATGTGTACAGAAATTGTACATGGTTTTGATGAATATACTATTGATCCATAGAAATACTAAAAGTATACTTGAAGGGTTGTCTGAAAGCTGAAAATGAAAAATATTCATCTTCGATATGTCTATCGATATGTCATTCCCAATTAATCGATCATGGGTCAATATCATTGACATCTCTTCAAAATGTGGAAAGTCACATGATCGAGATAACTATCGAAGCTCTTGTCGATAACATTGAATGAGGATCATTGATATAATCGAAAGAAAGTTCGATAAAATCAAAGTCTGCAGCCCGATAAAAGGTGGTCGAGCGAAAAATCTTATTTTTTTGGAAAAAGCTTTCTGTTTTTGCTTCTGCTCGAATCCTCGGCCGGAAGACCATTGGTGGGTCCCAGAAGCTCCTCAAAAACGGGTATTATCCTTCCATTCCTTCCATCTCAGAGTCTATCTCGCTTTTGGTCAGGTATTTTCAGGTTCTTTAAAAGAAGAATTTTGTCCTCCTTCCCAAAGTTACCTTTACCTGTCTCTTACACTGAAAAATCATGAGCAAAGGGAAAGGTAAGTCTCCTTCTCAATCTTCAAAAGGAAAAGCCAAGCAACCAAGTATGCATCAACTCATTCCAACGGTAAGACATCCTACCACTGTTGTTGAACGTCTGGTTCTTAATAGTGTCATTGAGCCTTTTGGAGTGGACCTCCTTCTAGAAGTAATATGATGGCAAAATATTCTAAATCTTGGTGGTACTTATCAAATAGAGGTAATCCATGACTTCCTCAGTAAATGTCATGTTATCCGTGACGATCCACCATGCATTCAAATTAAATTCTTGCATTACTCCAAGCACATCACTCCCATCGCTTTGGGTAATCTTCCAGATCTCGAGGTCACTCGCATTCCAGTTACCAGTCAGAAACTATGTCAGGGAACTACCATTCCTCGGAACGATAATAATTCCCTTCATATTAATCATCTTGGACCCACTTTTAAAATCCTCCATAGCATTTTTGGGTCCAATGTCTATCCCTATGATGTAAATGGTAATCACCTTTCACCTTTTGTGTTGAATGTGCTGTATGATGTGTATCAAGAAGTTCAAGTGTGCCTTCCAATGCTTCTTCTTAAGCAGTTAATTTGTATCATTAAAGGCAACCATCAGGATATACTAGCTTTTCCTGTACTCATCTGTAAACTAGTTCATCATGTTGGTATCCCTGCCACATCGGATACAGTTTATCCATAGACATTGTTTGATAGTGATGCGGCTCAGGTAGCTTAATAGTTGTGTCTCAGTTCAGCCCTTCTCGAGAATAGTGCTCCCCTGCAGTCGGCTGCTCCATATGCTCATCCGTCATGTCCACGGGGATCCAATCGAACGCCACTGCTAAGTCCAGAGTCTATCACAAACTACCAAACTCATCACCTCGAGCGTCACCTACTGAATGGTATGGCGAGTATAGAGGAGCGACTTTATAACTGTGAAAGACGTCTCACCGTGATTGATGAAAAAGTCGATGCTCTCCAGTAAACAAATGAGCAAGTGGTAGACTTGCTCACACATGGTGATTCTCGGAGTTGGTAGGAGCTGACTATGCAAATTCTATCACTACGTTTTTTTTTTTTGCACCCGTGCATGGGCTTGGTGATTTTTGTTGGGATAACTGTTAAGTTACTGCCAATCTTGGGCAATATAGATATATTTTTGGATAATTTTGGTTATGGCTGAGTATAATTCATATTTTTACTGCCATACTTATGTTTTACGATCCCCTAGTTTATCTAGTTTCTGATATAGAATGCATGTGATGCTTTTAATGAATATTTTAACTGCTATATCACTGCATATATCTGATCTGCTATGCATATATATTCACTGCAAATGATGTCTGATTAAGCAACTATTTGACTACTATACATCTATCTGTTATATGCATATTCCTCTGAATGATGGTTCTCCCACATACTTATCTCTTCAGTTAATATCAACTATTATATCTTTGTCAATGATTGACAAAAAGGGGGAGAACAGTTCAAACACCCTGATAAGAAAATTGTATATTTGCTTGAATGGTGTTGCAGGTGTTAGGGGAGCAGGCTGTACCAAGCGAGGGGGAGTTTACAGCTAGGGGGAGCAGATACTGGGCTGTGTACATGGGTTCAATAGAAATTGTAAAATTGTGTACAATGCATGTACACATAATTTAGGATGTGTTTGTCCAGTGCTCTAGGGTGTTTTGGGATTTTATCACGTAATTGACAAAGGGGGAGATTGAAAGTGCCCTGGTTTGTCAATTAGCGTGAGTGTTGAGTCAGTTAGACTACAGAGTCTGATAGGAAGATCAATTCAAGCGTCTACCTCAACCGGATGTGTGCAAGCTCGCCACAGGTAAATCTGAGCCTCACATCCCTTGTCTCAAATCACCAGGTATACTAAAACCCTTAAAAAAGTTAAAACATTTTAGAGTTTTTTAGGGTAAGAAAACGTTTTCAAAATAGGAAAAATCTCTAAGGTTTTCTTGCCTTATTGATTTTATCGATACACATCTTGATATGATCGACCTATGCTGTCGAGTCCTCAATGCTCCATCGATACCATCGATAAGAGGACCAAATATGTCCAACAACCTCATACATATCTGGACGAAATTATCGATGTATCGATACACCTATCAATATCATCGATATTTAAATCTCGAGTCTATCGGAAGTGACTCGATAATATCGACAGGCAGAATTTCGCCGCCCCTGTTTTTTCTTAAGAATATCATATAAGCATCGATATATCGAAGCCTCATCGATACCATCAAAATTCAAACCTCGATGATATCGGTAGGCCTTCGATGATATTGGTCTTGGGCCCCAAGTTCTCCAGCAAAATATTTCAAAGTGATTTATCTGTGATCGGGGGTCACTCGATAGAATTGATATTCAAATATCGATGATATCGATGTCGTATCGATTGCATCGAACATGGACATAAACTGTCCAGCAAACTTTATGAAAAATCCATTTAATTTATCGATGCATCAACACAGCTATCGATATCATCGACATTCAAATTCCGATGATCTCAAAGGTCCCTCGATCATTCATGAAAACCTGAAATATTTCAAGACAAGTCTCTCTCATCTTTCAAATATCGATGGATGAACCTATCATCAATTGAATCGGAGTTTGAAATCCGATGACATCGACAATCGTTTTGATTCATCGACCAGCTAGCAAAAGGTTTCAAAAGTGTATGACATTGAGTTCGAGTCATCGAGCGGACCATCGATGCTATCGAGAGTATACGCTCGATGATATCAAACTCTGTCATAAATGTGACCGTTTTATATCCGTTGAAATCTTTTGCTTATATAAAGAGGACTTGTCTATTGTTGTTGTGAGAGAAAGAAGAGAGTGCTTTTGAGTGTTTAACCTAAGATCATATACCCAAAGCACTTTCTCTCATGGGAGTTCATCCTCCAATCCACCCTCATCATTGATATTCTATAGAGTGGATTGGGGAATGAACTTCCACATTCAAGAATCCTTCTGCTACTACCTTAATGGCAAATCATGAAGATGGGATGCCTTGAATACATAGATGATTGAAATCGCTCTATCTTCCTTATAGGAAAATCTTTTGAGAGTAGGATTTCATCATAACCTTGACCCAACCCGTCGCCATGCATTGGTACATCTTTTGAGTTGCGGATCAAGGAGATCGAAGACTCTTCATCAACAAAGGAGGAGATCTTCGTCAACGTGCTGAATGAGACTCATCTGCTTATCTGTAAGTTATTAGAGTCCAGAGGACACTTGTGATCACTTATTTTTAGGATTGGGTTCTAGGTGTTTCTCATCCCTTCAAGCCCTCGTAGTGGGGAATATATGAACATATATCATGTTGCTTTCCTAATTTTTGATCATTGCTTCTTTCTTAAAGCAATTACAGCAATTTAATTCAAAATATCATCCAAATGCAGTGGGGAATATATGAATGGTCTAGATTGATGATGGATGGTTTCACGCCTTGCATTCCCTCTACATGTTGTTATGAAAATCCAACCTTTCATTTGGTGGCCCTAATGGACGGTCAAGAACAAAAAAAAAAAAAAAAAGTCTACATCAACAGAAGCAAATGCAGAAACGGGGTGCGTATCTGAGGGGCCACTATGATGTATGGTTTTATCCACACCGTTCATTCAAGCAAGCATATCATTTTAGAGTGCAAGACCAAAAATGAACCAGTTCCAAGGCTCAGATAGACCACACAGTGGAGATTAATCACTTAATGTTGAAACCATTTCGATGCCACAGAAGTTTTGGATCAAGCTGATATTTGTGATCATCACCGCTACTTTCTGTGGTGGAGTCCACTTGAGCCTTGGATCTGTCTATTTTTTGGGCTTTTACAGTGTGAAGTGGATGGACGGTGTGGATAAACCCATAAATCAAGGTGGCCCCTCAGAGCGTCCGTTCCTACCTTCTCAACGGCCGGGTTAGTACGCAATCTGCGTCCAGCTGAAGATTGGATTGCTATGATCTCCCAGAAACTTTATGCTGATGGTCCGTTCATGTTGGGATCCCTCCGACCAACGGTTTGGATCATCATAGTGCGGGTTCCACTGGTAAGAAATGAGGTTCCAAATATTTAAGCCAGGGAGCATTCTGTAATTTCGCCTACCAGAGAGTACAGACGCAAACGCTACTCGCGAGAGTACATTATCGAATCTTAATCCCCACAGGTGCTAATTTGGCATGTTGGTACGCGATCAACATCGTTCATCATCCAGTTGCCAGTGTAGACGTCCTATGGCCCGATTATCTTCTCATGAACTGGGCCTCACGTTAACCAGTTCATAAACATCCCTCTCTCACATTTTAAGCTCTCTTTTCGTCAAAACCCTAACCCTAGCATAGAAGCGCGAAATCTGGAAGAGTTGATTATGTTATTTGCCATGTGGGACTCACGTGTGGCGAAAGTTTTATGAATGTTCTGGCATGATAGATTGTAATTGTGTAATCTTTTTCCACCATCGCACCCCTTGAATGATTGTTTTACACACATGAACGTGATAAATAAGTTATGGAATTTAATGGTGTAATCCTTTACATGTACATTGAAGGCCAACCGTCAATCAATTTGGGTGGACCATTATCCTTAAGGCGTATGTGATAAACAAGTAATGGATGACTTGGATGAAGAAGAAGTGGTTGCATGAATATTTATTCTTGTCGCGGGAGCATGTGTCTCTGCAATTGGTGAATACTCTCTTACGTACATGTTTAGACAACCATCTAGAGAAGGCAACGAAGAACGGTCCAGATTCATCAACTCCATTGTGCGTACTAATGACACAGACTGTCTAACTCAACTTAGGATGACTCGAAGAGGTTTTTCCACCTTGCTCAACAGTTATGAGATAAGACACATTTATGTGATAGTAGGACTGTATGCTTTGAGGAGCAACCAGTACTCTTCCTGCACACTATTGGACATAGTGTCCGTAATCGGGTGTTAGGACACCGATTCATACGTTCTGGTGAAACGGTGAGTCGTCACTTCCATCATGTACTTGATGCAATCCTCTCCCTCTACCCCGATTATGTTAACCAAGCTGGACCAGAAACACCTCATGAGATAGCTTCGAATCCCAATTGGGCAACGTACTTTCAAGTAACACTTGTACTTTTAAATTTTCGAAACAATAATGCCTACTTAAACTTCAACATCTTAATAATGACATTGTTAATCTCTATTTAGGACTGCGTTGGTGCAATCGATGGAACCCACATTATTGCCCATGTATCAGCCCTTGACAGTGCGAGCTTCTGGAACAGGAAAGGGTTTCTATCCCAAAATGTACTTGCGGCTTGCTCATTTAAGATGCAAATTTTATATGTTCTGGCTGGTTGGGAAGGTTCGGCTTCAGATGCTAGAGTTCTTCATAATGCCCTCACCCATACAGATGATCCGTTAATGGTCCCACATAGTAATATTCACAAATGAAAACCAATAACTATCTATGTGTAAATTTTACTTCTAAGCCCGCACCTAAGCACGTTCATCCAATGATAATTGTAGGAAAATATTATGTTGTTGACGTTGGATATGCACATTCGCCGAGTTTTATGGCTCCTTACCATGGTGTTCGTTATCATCTATAAGAGTATCGGACTGGAAGAGCTCCCGCGAACAAGAATGAGTTATTTAACTATCGTCACGCACAACTCCGTAATGCTATTGAACGTTGTTTTGGTGTATTAAAGCACGTTTTCCTATATTGAAGATGGTTGTTCCATATTTGTACAAAACGCAAGTTAAAATTGTAGTGGCGTGCTTTGTGTTACATAATTTCATACGCTTGGAGGACGAGTCTACTGAAAGCCTTCCTGCTGCTGGGATATCTGAAGGAGATTTAGAAACTAACCCGACGCCGAATGAAGTTTCTGCAATCGATGAGAGACAATGGTTGGTTCAAGTAACCTAGCGCCAGAAAGATGCATGGATTACCGTGCGCGACGAAATTGCCGATTGGATGTGAGCGGACTCCCAAACCACCAGTAGGAATATATAAGACCTTTTCAATATGTTATTAATAATAGAAAGCATGATAAGAATATGTAGTATAGCTTTAGAATCTCCTTTGTTAGAATATGAAGAACTTTTTGTGATTTTTTTCCAAATGTTTAACATTTACATACACATTTCCATGGCGTAATTTTCTAATTGCTAACTATCTTATCATAGTTAGTAGTGACAATATTAACTATATCTTATTTTCATAGGTGAGATGGCTGAGTTGTGGAGATCTCCTCAGAAGACACCTTCACCGTCCCCGGCTAGAGATTCACCAGGATAAACTCGTTGCTCACCGTTGAATAGGACTCAAAAGTCCTTAGCTGAGCCTTTAAGTTGTAACGCCCTGAAAATCGGGGGTCGAACATAAACTCAACTCCCGAGTTCCAGAACATCACTTATGCAACAAAATGAATGATGATTGAATGTTGACTGAATTCGTGCATTGAACATGAGTGAGATTAAGCCAAAACAGCATATCATACTCCAGAGACAGTTAAATTTGCAAGCGGAAGACTGTGATAGATAGATAAAATATATAACTTATGATGAGTCTCCAGAGTGTGATAACATTACCAGGTTAAATAAATACAAGTGCAGTTCTAAAATGTACCAAATATGAGGAAGTGTAATGCCTCCTATCCCATGTACCATAGCCCCGTCAATACAATATCAGGTCTTCATTGACCTGCCAGAGAGATACAGATAGGAGAACTCCTCCTATCATCATAGAAGTAGTCCGGCTCTGCTTCACAAGCATCGCCATCACCTGAAACTCAACAAATCTGGTTGGTGTGTACAACACCGTCCCGTAACGTGGGAGTGAGTGATCAACTCAGTGGAACAGTAAAGCATAGGTTAACCATGTTATCAATTCAATCAAGCAGTAATAATAAAGCAGTACAAATCAAACATTTCTAACTACTCTTGTTAAGTGCAAAAATGAAATGACATGATGCTGTATGCCCTTGCCAAACCACCCTCAAGCGACATCATCTTACGTTCGCGAATGCTTAACTCCCTCAGTGCGCCACATCTACAAAGCACATGCGGTGCGATGATGCTCATGATTACCAAGTTTTTATTAGTCCATTTCAACCAGCAATATTGGGAAACTAAGGTACCTCCCTTGTATCATTCCCAAACATGATCCATTCTAGGGTCGTCAATCCTAGCTAATCTCATACGATATTATAGTTTGAGAAGCGTAGTGAAGGCATCGCAAAGGGCTCGTCACCCGTCAGCGCGGATACAGATCTCACCGTATGCAGCTCAATTGTTGGCCGTCAGCTCGAGTACAGGTCTCACCGTACTCGGCTCAATCACTAGCCGTCAGCTCGAGTACAGGTCTCACCGTACTCGGTTCAACTCACACTCTAGTTGCTGTGAAAGACTCGTCGCCAATCACAGACCCTTGGAGTGTACTCGATGATACTACGGAGGACTCCTCGCCCGTCAGCACGAGCACAGATCTCACCGTACTCGGCTCTCGCCGAAGTATCGACAGCTCGAATACAGTGTCCCATACCACCGTATTCGGCTCACGAGTTTGGTTGCGCAATGGTCACTACGGGGAGGCACATGGCCTCAGCGTAGGCCGACAGCTCGACCACGGTGTCCCATACCACCATGCCCGGCTCATGCGTCTTAGCGGATCGAGGTACCATGGTTAAAAGGGGTTTCACTGGTAAGTTTGGTACCCTAGGTTCAAGCAGTAGCGTCCAAACAGGATGAACATGCATAAGACAGATCGGGTTACTTGACGAGCTCGACTAGCACGATCGCCCGTTGAGCTGCACGACATGAAGTGCATAAACAACTTCGTGTGGCCTAGCCACTGCCGACAGGCAACGCACGACTCGAGTTCGTCGAACACATCCCACGTGGCAAATGAATCTCAGCCACGAGTTCAATCTCGTTACCGATTGCCTGGGCCATAATCATAGCCCCAAACACAATCAATTGCAGATAATTAAAGCAGTAATGGATCAAGATTCAACTCATACAGTCAAGGTCTGGTATTATCCATTTAGGGCTGCCAGGGCTGTTGCACGCACTCGTTGCTCCGCTCCCCCATCACCCATGACGGATCATACAATGTAAATATAAATTTAAACATATGCATTACATAGTTAAAATCATAAAGCAGTTGAGCATGTTATGAATCACAACACAAGCATGCGTTTGTACATGTTCAATTCCTAATCACACAACTATCAAAGGAGATCATACACATAGTTAAAAGAGGTTGAGAATCATATCTCAACACCCTTATACTTTACAATTTGCTAACTACTACTCATTCAGACATTTCAAGAAACACTTAAACAAACATACATCAACATACACGACATATGTCGATCACATAGGCATTAGGCCAAATCCTTTCACTAGGGAGTTGCCCCAATCATAACACGCGTACACCCACGACGGATAGTCATGGCAAGCAGGAATCCAAGTTCCATATCCATTCAGTCATTTCCACAAACACTTGGGCCACACATTTTAACATATATAGTGTATATTGGCCGTGGCGTGACTTAGGACAAATCCTTTTGTCAAAGGAGTATCGCCAATACATCAATCATGAATCCATGACAACTAGTCATGGCAAGCACGAATGAGAATTCTATACTCATTCAGTCATTTTCACAAACACTTAGAATACACTATTACAACATACTTAACGTATGTTAGCAAAATACGTGTTAGGGCTAACCTTTTGCCAAGTGAGTATTTTATCCATGTATAGCATAATCATACATCAAATAATCATGACAATTGCATTTCCAAAAATTACACATATACGGTATTTCTAGAATACACAATTTCAACATACGTAGCATTTACAAGCGAACATGTATTACGGTGATTCCTTTCACCAAACTAGTATTTTATCCATATATTATATAATCATACATTAAATAAACATGTCAAACATTTTTCCAAAAAAAATACGTAGACGGTATTTCTACGTATACCTAGAGTATGTGAAATTCCATATTCTACAACGTTAATCGAAACAGGAACGGAAAGCACTTTGTACATGTGCAATTGCATGCAGATCATGAATCTATCATTATCTGACATTGAAAGCGTTGAAAACCATAACCTATACACCTAAAGTCCGCACCTTTTGTCGTAGAATCGTAACGGAGTTGATAGGTTCGCTAAGCTTCCGTATTCGGCAGTTTGGCAACCTAGAGAACGAAATAGGTTAGCTATTTCACAACCTACAACAGTCTAAACCCCAAAACAAATTAGGATTAGGGTTTCTTACCTAGAAACGACGCCGGAAACGCCGGAAAAGCGTCAAGAAATGGATGGTGCAGCCCGTGTGGTGGCAGGGAACGACGGCAGGGAGATTCTCCCACTTCTCCCTCACTTTCTCTCTCTTTTCCCTCTCTCAATTCCAAATTCGTATGGCTGCCATGAGAGAGGGTTTAAGGTCCTTATATAGTCTCAAAACTCACCGAAATAGACTCATGTTCAAAGGTTACTGCTAATATAGGTATTTCGTCACTTTTCCAGCTCAAAAGAGAGGTTCTGATGGCCCTCCTTGAGCCAAACGTCAGACTTAAGCTCACCACACATGGATCTATGAGGGATTACGTTTTCGACTCGATCGGATTCCCAGATCGCACGTGGCAGACCACTTTCAGTTCAACGGTCAGTGGGCCACGATCCGAAATTTCAAGTACATGTTAATGTTCCTGAAATTTTTCCTGATCCGAGGGTGTTATTTGGTCTGATTCTGACGGTCTGGTTGCTTAATACTGATGCGCAAGCGAATGGTGCCAGATCACTACTCCAGATATTTTAATTTCAAAGGGAATAGTGTTTTTCACACTCCCTCGCTCCGGATCGAAACGAATGGCCGTGGGACATCGGCTGGATCTGATTTTTGAGATGATTGTCAAGCCCAGTGAGGCGGTCCTAGTTCCTTAGCTTCGTGTTAAATGACTCCCGATGTGTGGTCTAGACCTAATACGAAGTTTCGTTTCATTCCCGAGAGCAGACGGGAAATGAGTTTGGTTCTAAACTTTAGGGAAACCTAGAGTCACTGATTTTGCAAGTTTTGGGTCTTGCAGATCGTATTTAAAGCGATCCCAACGGATTTCATGGCTAATCGAGTTTTGCACTTAGTTAACTTTGTTAAATTTCTAAAGATTTAATCCTAATTGTTTTCTGGTTGAGATGGTACTTAGGCCTTTGCAGTTTGTATATAAAGTGATCCAGTTTTACTACTTAGCTAGTTTAAGATAGTGTCTAGGGTGAAAGTGCTTTGAAAAATTGAAAGCACAAGGTAGTGAAGGGTAGGATTTGTGAAGAAAATGGTTTAAGACGGGATTTGAGGCTTTGAATTGAGCGTTTGAAAAGTTAATCAGGTGTTAAGATTGACCCAATGCCTAAGGATGTCTAATCCCAGGTTGGCAAAAATCCGGGATGTTACATAAGTAGAGCAGCGAAAGTGAAATGAACGCCTGAAATGGATGAAGTTCTACTTTACTTCAGCAAATAGCACTTGGTCGTAAGTCTGATAATGGGTTCAAAAAGTCGGCGTATGAAGTGGTAGCAACTGAAATTACAAAACAAACAAATGTGAGTGTCACATGGATGAACGTCTCAAATCGGATGACGTATCACAAGCAGGAATACAGTGATGTGAAAGAAATGCTTTCTGCAAGCGGGTTTGGATAGGACTGCAAGAGGATGGTTGTGAGGGCCCTAGACGATGTTTGGGAAGGATGACTAAGGGTAACATTTCAGTAATCATACATTGCATTGTTTGAATTCCACATATTATGATATTATATAGTAGTCATTTGTTTGCTAATCCTTAAACCATTGTTTTTCGTAGTCTCATCCACGTGCGGATCGACTGCAGGGAAGAGGATAAATCGCTTGGACGATTTAGCTGTCATCGTTGGGGATAATCAAGTCACTGGAAGATATGTGAAAGGAAGTAGGAATTTGGGTGCTTCGTCATCTCGAGTACAACGGGATTTAAACGAGGCATGGTCGGACACTGATGACATGATGAATGATAATGTCAATCTATCTTCGGATAATTTGGGTGATTCCGGACCGGATTTACGCTACTCAACTGACAGTCACCATTTTACTACTAACCGATCATTTCACAATAGTTCAACCCCACCTTTATCTTCGGAGACTACTCGTAGCGGTAGCTCTTCTAAAAAAAGGACGCGACCCGTTCGTCCATGTGAGGTACTCGGTGCATCTATAGATAATGTTGCCAATGTAATGCGTGAATTTGGCATTCGCATTGGTGACGGTAAGGAAGCCAATCGAATGGCTAGAGTATTAAGTGCCTTAGAAGAGGTAGAAGAACTGACACAAACTGACCTATTTAATGTCGATGAATTACTCTCCAGTGATGAGCGGCTTGCTGCCATGTTCGTTAACCTACGAGGAAAGGATCACTATGATTGGCTGAAAAAAGTTGCCCATAATGTATGGGGCCCATTTGATGGAAATATTTCACCTTAAGTTCACACACCACTGGTCTTAGGATTGAGACGCTGCATTTTCTCTATGTTGGTCAAGACTATTTGCATTTTCAAGTTTAGTATCTGTGTGTTTGAGTAATGGACTTATTTAGGATTTGCTTAAATGGTACGTTGGATAATTAGATATGGTATTAGCATAGGTGGACATGTAATATTTTAAATTATCATTGTGGTAGATATGATGTTTAGACCTTTTGGACTCGTATGATTTACTATATGATTTTACTGTTTTTTTAGTATTATTATTTATTTATTTACTATCTGCTTGCTTAAACGAATTGATTGCCCAATGGTATGATATATGCCTATATCCTTGTATTAGCAATATTGTATGTTTTAATTGTTAATGCAGATGCCGAAGGAAAAGTATTATGTTGTATATGTTGGTCGTCGGCTTGACATATATACTTCATGGGAGGAAGCACACTTGCAGGTCGAAGGATTTCGCGGCAATAATCATCGCTCATTCACATGTTTGGAGGATGCGACGGTGGAATGGGAGAATTTTTTAAGGTCCCGTACAACAATTAGATCAGGCCAGAGATGAACGATGGAGACGTCTGCCCTTGCCGACATAGATTCCTACGTAAATATTCGGACTCCGAACTCAGACATTTCAACCCAACCTCAACGTCGGACGTCAACAACGGTTACACAAGGTACATCAACGGAAGACTTGAATATGACATTCGAGACGTCAATAATTATTTCAGATGGCACATCCACAAATGACTTAAATCCGCCCGTTGGGACGACCTTTGTTTTCTTTTTCGTTTTGATCTTAGTTTTTATTTTTGCATTGTATGTTGTGATCAAACTGTAGGAACTTCATTGACGCTATCTGCATGGTTTCAAATGTTATGTATTGCGACTTTTAAATTGGACAACAATACTCTCTATTAGGTCGTTTTAATTTCCATACATAGAATTGCAATTGGGGTTTTCTCACCATTATGAATAGAAATCAAGACGCTTCATCCAAACATGCCCCATTGTCATTCCTTTAATATTGAATTGAACTAATACAATCACCCCAGTTAACTTATAGGCAGGCCACACTGTAGAAAAACAATGGAATTTTGAAGTCAAAATTGTTGACAGGGTGATTCAACATAGTAGTGTGGCCTGTTTAATAATTGTCAATATAGAAACGGTTTGAAACTCCACTCAACGAGCAATAGAAGCACTCGAGTCACCAAGTTAACGTTTTTCATCATATCCAGTCCAGATTCGAGGCATAACAATTAAAAAGTAAGGGCCAACAATAAGAGTATTTATCACGTATAACCAGTTGGTTCACCATTCAACCTGTCCAATGTACCAATATGTCATGCATGTGAGACACTAGAGCCATGCAAAAGGTAGGCCCCACCAAGAAGATCACGTGGTGCAAAAATCACCCTTGTGAACCACCTCCCAGGCAGGCCACACTATAGAAAAACAATGGAATTTTTCAGTCAAAGCTGTTGACAGGGTGATTCAACATGCTAGTACTGTAGCCTGTTTAATAATTGACCGGCCTGATTTTTGCAATCCTATCTTTCCCAAACAGGATTTGGCTCCAATCCCGCTGGATAGAAGTTAGTTCCATATCTTCCAACATGCCATTAAAAAGCATGGGATACACCCAATCAAAGACAATACCTTACACGTGCATTTAATGTTACTTTTTCAAGTCCATCCAACTTAATCCCACCTAACGCAAGTGGCCAAACAGGCCTAAATGGATCGGGTACTCCCGTGCCACCAGCCAATGGCTGATGGTCGGTGATCTATGGGCCCCACCATGATGTATGTGTTTCATCCATGCCGTCCATCTATTTTTCTAGATCATTTTAGGGTATGAGACCAAAAATGAAGTATATCCTAATCTCAAGTGGACCACATTAAAGGAAACAATGTTTAATGAACGTCGACCATTAAAAACTTTTTGGAGCCCATAAAAGTTTTGGATCAAGATTATCTTTGTATTTTCCCTTAATATAGGTCTATATGACCTAATAAACAGATTGGATGTCAAATAAACAGTACAGTGGGCATTAGGAGGATTTTAATGGTGGATATCCAATCACTATTATTTTTCTGTGATATGGTCCACCTGAGATTTATATCCCTCTCATTTTTTATATCAAGCCTTAAAATGATCTTTAAAAATGGATGAACGTCATGGATGAAACACATACATCATGGTGGGCCCACAGTACACCGACCATCAGCCGCCGGGCTAGTGGCAGGGGAGTAGCCAAATTCCGCACTTACGGAAGGACGCGGATTTCGTCCTAACCCCGCCCCTCTCCAGTCACGAACGGGCGGTTCTGTGGGCAGTTCCATTGTAATTTATCGGTTTATCCACGCCGTCCATTCCTACTCTAAGATCATTTTAAGTTATAAGCCCAAAAATGAGATAGATCCAACCGTCAAGTGGACCACACCACATATGACTCTTGTATTTAATGCGGCTTTGTCATTTCATGGAACCCAAGCTTATTATTTGGTGTGGTCCACTGGAGCGTTGTATATGACTCATTTTTGGTCCGATTATTGTAAAATAATTATAGAGAAGGGATGGACGGCGTGGATAAACCGATGCATCAAAGTGGGCCCACCCACGGAACTTCGTGGCTAGAGACGGACGGGGGTAGGACGCAATCCGCGTCCCCTGCGCAAAAGGACAAAAAATGATAAAGAGAAAAATAAATAAATAAAAACAAAGAAGGGTTAGGTCTTACTTGTTAGAGCAGAGACGGGAGGAGACGCTGAGAGAGAGAGAGGGAGAGAAGGAGACGCTGAGAGAGGGAGAAGGAGACGCTGAGAGAGAGAGAGAGAGAGAGAGAGAGGGAAGGAGATGATGAGAGAGGGAGAAGGAGACGTTGGGTCAGAGCAAGTAGGTGCACTTTCAATTCTGCTGCGTTTCCACCTCTCTCCCCCAAAAATTTCTCCCCCAAACACAAACTGTAACTTTCTTACATTTTACAGAAGTTACATGCATCCAAACGGCCCCTTAATCTGTTAATTTTGTAATTCTTTTTCACTTTTCTGGGGTTTTGATGCTTGGGCGCTTCAATTTTCTAGGGTTTGTGGTGTTATTTCAGGGGATTGTGTTCCTTTACCTTTTGCTTATCTAAGTTTTCGACTGGATCTTCTTTTTAAATTTCTTCTTCTTCTTCTTCTTTGTTTTTTCTAGGGTTTATTTCTATTTTAGTGCAGATTGAGTGGCGTTTCGTTTTTTTTTTTTTTTTTTTTTTTTTTTTTTAAAGGGTTCTTAAGAGTTGGTTGAAGCAGATTTGAAACCTTAATTATCATACATGATATGATTTCTATGAAAATTTTCTGAATTTTCTGGACCTGAAATATCTGAAACATGTATGGATGACAGCCGTTTCTGAATTTCTGATCATTGTTATTTTTTTCATGTTGGTGTTTCTTCAGATAATAGATCATTGACTCCATCAGCTTCTCTGTTGCTGAAATTTATTTCTCCAACATATCTGAAAGATTCCTGTGAGTTCTCAGGTTCGAATCAAGAACTATATATTACTGCATATTGTTTAGAGTTCATACATAAGCTGGGTATTATCTGTTGATAATAGGTAATTGTACTGTTCGGTTGGGCATGTTGCGGAAAAACACCCACACACAATCAATGCGATAGAAAAAAATCCTAGGAATGAAAGGGGCAAAAGAATAACAAGAGACAGGACGCACAATGGATATATGTAGTTTGGCAATTCACCCATGTCCATGGGGAAGTAACATGGAGCTTTCTTCTACACTAAAACAAGAGAAATCAGAAAATACTAGGTGTATCCTCTCCAATTGGTACTGTTCACAAGAATCTCTCACTAAGGAAGTCATCCTTTAAGGAATTTCACCTTTCTCTTTCTCTATTTGGATTTCCCCTTATGTAGAGAATACACCCAGGAGAACAATTGCGAAAGCCTAAGAAAACTAGGCTGGCTTCACACGTATTAGTCCTTTTGCACTTGGCACCACACATAAGAATCTCTTACCAAGGAAATCACTCTTTAAGAAATTTCCTATGAATGAAAGGGGCAAAAGAGTAACAAGAGACGGGACGCACAATGGATATATATAGTTTGGCAATTCACCCATGTCCATGGGGAAGTAACATGGAGCTTTCTTCTTCACTAAAACAAGAGAAATCAGAAAATACTAGGTGTATCCTCTCCACTTGGCACTGTTAACAAGAATCTCTCACTAAGGAAGTCATTCTTTAAGGAATTTCACCTTGCTCTTTCTCTACTTGGATTTCCCCTTTTGTAGAGAATACACCCAGGAGAACAATTGCGAAAGCCCAAGGAAACTAGGCTGGCTTCACATGTATTAGTCCTTTTGCACTTGGCACCACACATAAGAATCTCTTACCAAGGAAGTCACTCTTTAAGGAATTTCACCTTGCTGTTTCTCTGCATGGTATCCCCTTTTGTGGACAACATAGACAGGAGATTGCAACTGGCAAAGCCTAAGAAAACTAAGCTGGCTTCATACGTATTAAACACACCTTACAGTTCTCTATACATTTTATACACGTATACAGCACCATCACCTTACAGTACGACAAGGGAGGGAGCGAGGAAACTCTCTACGTGTTTGAAACATGCATATAGCATCACCACCTTAACAGGCCACTCATGATTTTCGGCAGAGTGGACAATTTTCCTACCAACTTGCAAATTTACCCTGCTAGTGATTTGAGGAATCAATGCATGTTTCAGACAAGCATACAGCATCACCTCCTTAACAGGGCTTTTCATGGGATTTTTGGCAGTGTATGATTTTCCAATTGACTTGCATGCAGTGTAACTTCAGGTCCCTCCCTCATGAAATTACCCTGCTAGTGATTTGGGGAGGAATCCCATCGATCATACTCCCAAATGGCGTTTATCCATATGGATTCCAAATGCTCTCACAACGCCATTTGTGATAAAAATGTAGCACATTGACCTCAGTTTTTCCCAGAATGCCATTTGGGCAGCATCCATATGCTTTAACAAATCAAGTGTGCACAGTGAATAAAAGATTGTGGTGGTTCTTCGTTCAGCTTTAAAACGTCAATTGAATTTCTTTTCTTTTCTTTTTTTCAGGAAACCCTATAAATTACTTGGGAACATGCAGTTTTGGCCTGATAAACAGAAAATGCAGTTGAAAACCCGGATATATGCGGCCCCACCTTGTGTTGACGAGTTCGACCGTATTCATGACTCCATACTCCTTATCATCCTCAACAAGCTCGCAGATGTCAGAGCCCTCGGCCGCTGTGCTGTCGTCTCCAAGCGATTCAATGCCCTCGTCCCCCTCGTGCATGATGTCTTCGTCAAAATTGATCAGGTTGTGTCTGTCGACGGTGATGACGATGAAAACCTAGATTACTCTTCTCAGAGACCGCGGAACCTCTTCTCCCACCTCCTCAAACTAATGTTCTTCACCCTCCTGAGACCCTTCCACAACCTCCATGACGTCAGTAATGTTAACAGGCCCCTCCTTCCCCAACTTTCTCATCACTCCGCCGAGCAAGTCCTCAGGAAATTCCGTCATATCCATAACCTCCGGATCGAATTGCCCGCTGGTGACGTCGGCACTGAAGATGGCGTTCTCCTGAAATGGAAGGCTGAGTTTGGCAGCACTCTCCAGAATTGTGTCATTCTGGGAGGCATCCGGGTAGATCAGAAGCCAGCATCTGGTCAAGAACCGCTCGAGGACAATGGAAGCATACCTGAGTCATTTTATACTAATGGAGGGTTGAAATTGCGAGTGGTCTGGACAATCAGCTCTCTGATTGCTGCGTCCACGAGACACTATTTGCTGCGACCTATAATCAAAGACCATCCAACGCTGAGCAGTTTGATTTTGACGGATGCAGATGGGCAAGGGACCCTAAGCATGACAGCAGAGCAGCTGAGAGAGTTCAGGGAGAAACCATTAGCTGCTTCAGCGTCATCTAGCAGGACCCAGGTGCCAGCTTCAAACATGAAACTGAGATACGTCCCGTACATGGAGCTTCCGGAAGGGAAGGGTATTATGCAGGGTGCAACGTTGGTGTCAATCAAGCCATCGGGGGAGAGCACCAGCTCGAATAGGAAGGAAACAGAGGCGTTTGTTGCCAGTGCGTTTGATGGGTCGTTCAAGGCAGTTGTGAAGGCGTTGCTGAAACGGAGGACTTATCTGTTGGAGATGAACGGTTTTTAGGCCGTGGCCTGTAATTGGCTTTGTGCTTGGGCAGAATGCGGCGAGCTTGCGAAAATTGGTCATTTGTTGGGTGGAGCTTGGCAAGGTGATGGGATGAGGTGTGTGAAAATCATAATCTCTCCTCATCTTCAGTAACTTTTTTCTTTTTTCCAGCAGAGAAATAACTGCTTTTTTTTTTTTTTAATGATAGTGAAGGGAAAAATAAAAAAAAAAAAAATCTGAGCATTTCATATTAGTGTGTGCATCTCTACTGTTAGTGCTGTTGTATGTGGGGGTGGTGATGGCATGTGCTGTTTTCTTGTTTATACAGACAAATAGTTCTTTGGCAGCAGCTTTTGGAGTGCTATGGATGCGTGATTCGAGCTGCTGTTGTTCTATTGTGGACCCTTATTTGGTGGGTCTGGTCTGTCCTCCTTTCAACCTTTCAACTGGTTTTTCCTCAATCCAGCCATCCATGGTGAGAGGCCCACTTTGAGATGACACAACGGCCAAAATGCACTAAAAGACGCCCCACCCCAGCCTTATGACTTTGGAATCTAACCAGTCATTGATTAGGAAACACAGCTGTAGGTGATTTTGGGTCCCAGCTCGCTAGGATTCATTGCAAGTGGGACCAGAAGCTGATCCCCCCTATCCATACGCCATCCTTCACTGTCAGGTGGGGTCCACTTATCACGATGTGGGCCACACTTCCTCTTCCCTGCTCGATGTGGTCTCCAGTCGATCTGTACCCTCACTTAACTAACTAATCATAACGTCCGGAAAACAATTCATGACGTTGGGGTGACAAGCTTGAGTCAAAGAGGGGTTGAAAAGGTGCACTTTCAGAATCCGCCTGCGAGAGGGGAAAGAGCTGCACTTGGCTTTTATTTCCAAGGAGTTGTATGATACTCGGGCTGCGTATGGCGCCTGATACGCAGGCACCCAGAAATTGTACAAGTGTCATATATTAACTCCGACTAGATTGTGCAGCCCACGTCTGCATAAATGCCTGTGTATCATCCATCGCACTATCTAGAGTAGCCTAGGTTTTTTTTTTTTTTTTTTTAAAGCGATAATTGAATCAAGAGATCTTCTGAAATACCATCCAAAATAGAGCTGTACCCGAACCGAGTTAGCTCGTTCGACTCGACTCAAAAAGCTCAATTCAACTTGGTTTGAAACTGAGTTTGAGCTGAGTCAAGCTGATTTTTGGAGCTCAAAAAATTTTTGAACCAAGATCGTGCTTGTCCGAGCTCGAATCAATTTGGATCGAATCGAACTCGGATCGAACCAGTTTGGTGACTTGGTTTTTTTGATATTGATGTTGCTTACCAAGTGATTGATGAAATGACTCAATGAAGTGTTATTTTGGGTGCAAACATTCTCTTCTGGCGAGGAAGGTACGGATATGAAATAAATCACTCCCAAAAAAAGAAAGAAATATTAGGTACTAAAACTACCATTGTATCTTGATTTTGATGCTTATCTAGGAGTGGTTGATGAAATACTTTAAACTACTTTGAACTGCTGCCACTGTTTCACGTACTGTGAGAAATTACTACAAGTGCACTTCATATGTTTTAGAAAATTCTGCAGAGGCTCGAGCTGGCCAGGTAGGCTGGAGGGCCAAGCCATGTCGATAGATATATAAGCCTTACTAATCCCACACGAGTGTGAATAAAGCTTATAAAGACAGCACGTGTGCCAGCAAGGCATGATAGGTCCAAAGATCCAATCCATCTGTTAGCAAGGCCCCCACATATTGACGCCCTAGGCCAAGAATCAAAGTTGATACGTCTCAGGTGGGCTGCAGTTCACAAAATAAATAAAGTCTTCTATCCCTTCCACCTGATTCCGATAAGTGGTCCACATGCTTAGTGGACCAGATTTATTTTTTTGGTAGAACATGTAAAAGGTCGAGCCAACGTGATGGGTGGATTGGATTTCGCACCTACGTGCCAATCTGGCACGTGTAGCGTGTTACATGACCTTTATTGCACACGCGTGTGCGCTTAGCAAAACTCATGTACGTGATAATAATAGAACGCATGTCTGATGCACGTGGAGAGAGAGAGAGAGAGAGGGGTCAGTATGCAATATTGGTATCTTTTATCCTGACCATCCATTATTCTTAATACATGGCCCACCTGATGAGTGCACATGTTCAATCATCCACACCTTTGATACAATGGGCCTTGCAAAAAAAAAAAAAAAAAAAATCTACTTGGGATTAGACTATCCTAGCCGTTTAATGTCTGGCCTTTGTTGAATTTGAACCATTGTTGTATTCCTTCCTATCTGGATGTTGGGATGAGGTTCAAATTGGGCCAACGGATATTATTGAGATCCGTTACTGTAACTTAACCGGATCCAAGTTCCAACCTTTTGCCTTTACCAGATCCACAAGTGGGCTCAAGAAGTTACAAGGATCGGTTGATCTCTACCGTTCAAATCTCTTGCCTTTATAAATGGAATGGACGGGGTGGATTTCTTTCAAACGCGTGGTGGGCCCCACTTTGGTTCCTACGGCAGGTTTGTAGAGAGCAAAGTCGGGCTGTTTGGGGCCCACGCGGATCCTTCAAGGATGATACTGTAATGATTCTAATAATACTTTAAAACATCAGAGCCATGCTTGAGGTGGGACCCACCGTTCAGGTGGTTAAGCTGAGCACGTGCCAACAAGTTTTTTTTTTTTTTTTTTTTTTTTTAAGCTCAACGTTGGCAATTGCCGAATGGGAGCGAGCATGGCACACATGTATTAGATCTGCGCCGTTCATCAGGTGGCCCACACCGCAATTTCCACTGGCTTAAAAAATCAGGTGGGACAGTTGTAGGATAATATATCTAAGTTAAAATAACTGACCAACATTCCATGTTCAAAGTACGTGTGGCCCACCTCATGATCATCCACACCTGATTTTCATGCCCGAGCTTGTTCACCGCTTGATCTGCCTGTGATAAAATTCGACCGATCATCAGATGGGCCTCTCCATGGATTTGATCCGTTCCAAAACTAAGCTGGTCAGATCAATCTCAACGATTGAATTTGAGCATTGTATGTGGACGATTAGTAAGATTTTTCTTTCAATTCTTTCCTGAGGCTTAGTGGTTAAAAACTGTTCAATCAAATCCAAAGGCCCACCTGATTATCAGATCTCACATGTGCGGCTGGATGTGAAGGTTGTTTTCTTTTACTCTAATTAATGCATTGAAAAAAGATTCAAGAGAGTTATAATGCAAAAATTCTTTCTTCATTGAATCTAATCAGTTGAATTTGGATCTTCCCGGTATCTTTTACTTACAAGGATCAGAATTCTTCCAATCGAGATGATTTTAGGTGCATGGGCCATCCACGCTAGGCCTAATTATATCAACGGTTTAGATTATTAAACAATGGACCCCACTTGAAGGATATTGTAAAACCTTCTACTTGTACAATACAACCCTTTCCAAGCATATACTAACAAACGCTTGCCAAAGAACAAAACCCAATGCACCATCCAACACCAGGAATGTATCACACAACCTTTCATATATAGGCAGTCAATGGCATAGTTTTAAGACTCGAACGAATCGACTCAGATCCCCCCAAGTGTGAGTCAGGCCAACTCAACACCGAGTCGATGAGTTTTTAAACACGGTCAACAGTAGCTGATCGACCTGACCCAATCTTAATAGGTCTGGATCCTTTTCTTTTTTCTACCATTAAGAAATAGGGTCAGGGTTCATGATGCAGGACAATTAGCCACTTGCTTTAAAAGCTTGAATGAATAGAGCATGACAGATTAATCCCTTTATCTCAGAGCCCAGGCCCCACACCCATGGGTTAGGATGTTGGCCGAAGTCCCCTCGTGGACCCCACATCACATGAGTACCGCCTCACACGAGTCGCGCACCCTGAGTGTATCCCCACATCCCACAAGCTACCCACTCGAGCCCGGTGTGAAAATGCCCTTACATTAGTCCATCTTCTTGGAACCTGTTAAAAATCAACTCGTGAGACCGACCCGATTACATATTGTGGGCTGGTCTCACGAGCTGTTGTATGGTCCAAACCTGGCCTAATTGAGAAATGGTCCAAACCTGATTACATATTGAATTTTAAGCCGAGCCCAAAGTGGACATGGCCTGAAAACCCGACGGGCCACACCAGCCCATTGACAGCCCTAATAGCTAGCATACAATAAATTCAAACTAGTCCAAACCATAGTTTGAAAGCCCAAAACCTCTACTCAATGTTCATTCGGGCTGCGATGATTCGATGTCAATCCGAGATTGGTGGTGGGTATTTATTGGACATCTAAAAATGTAGTGTTCGAGTGACCGCATATCAACCCCCATATGCTGCCAGAGTATCAAATAACTCCCCTAGTAATTAAATAGAAAATGATACCCAAGAGAGTTGATGTTACCTACGTAGCCAGTCGTTGAACTTTTTCCAAGCAATTATAAGAAGTCGAAGCTAAATAACTATGGGGAAGATTATGACAATGTGATCATGAAAAGTGGGCCCCAAATAAGTACAACAATGCTATAGTGATGATTGTGAATAAAATCAAAGAATATATAACCAATCCTCGACATTGCGCCTATCCTCAAGACCTTATTCATTTACATGGCCTCTACGTTTTTTTTTTGGGAATTTTGAGAAATATATACTTGCTATTGTAATAATATACAAACCCAATCTACGTGGACATTAATTTCTATATAATGCATAGACATTGAGAGGGTTTGAAAATGAAATAAAGACTCTTTAGTTCTTTTTCTGTGCTTTGATCTTTTCTATGGATTCCATGGCTTCTTCAAATGATTTCTACACATCAAAATTAAGTCTCTAATTAGAAATACAACTCTTGAGAGAAAATACATAAACAAATTATAAAAGAGGTAATATCAGAAGAAATGATTTCAACCCATCAATGGTGTGCAAGAGGGCGGGCCCACCTCTCTGTAAAAATGTAAGCCATTCAGCTGCGAACAGTTCATGAGATGGCCATGCCACAATATCCCTCCTTTCAGATGATCCCGGCAATATGCTTCCAAACAGCGTCTGTGGTTTGCATTTAGCAGGGTAACGTCACAAGCATGGTATGCCAAAACAGTTTAGCGGCCATAATGGCTGTTACGGCTGTTAACGGTGGTAACTGTTGCGCATTACAGGGCCGAAATGACCATAACAGACATTACAGAAAAATGGCCTGCAATGGTTCGTGACGGAGCCGAAACAGATTTTTTCAAAAATAAAAAATAAAAAATGTAAGCTGGCCACAGTTACTGTTATGGAATACCTTGGTTGCAAGGCTAGGAACATCTGATGAGGTGAATTTTTGGGGTATATCATGCCCACTTGGGCCCACCATATGAATTATTATAAAGGAGAATAGTAGTCCAGAACTTGAAGAGAGAAGTTACAAAATACCCCCGAATTTTGCCTCTTCCAGATCGCCTCGCCACTTCTTTCAATAACAACCGCTCCACCTAATAAAACACTGAAGATAGCCAATCATCACTACGACTTTAAAACAAATACCGTGTAAACTCAGCTTCTTGTATCCTCACATTAAGAAGAAAGAAGATCATGACCCTTTACATGTGTGTGCACGTGCGGGACATCTGAGTCATGCTTCACATATGCCCCACTGCAGATGGCCTGGCCCAAGATTCAGACTGGTCAACTCATCAATCAGGCTATACAGTGACCCACCTGACAAATTGACTGGCCTGACCTTCGCGCCAGGTCATCTAGATTCTACACCCCACCTGACGCACAGCTCTGATGCCCTGCACATACCAGGTTGGCATGCATGGGATTCATAGAGCTGTGGGAGCCTTCGCAGTTTCTTCAAGCAGGAGTTACCATACAACCCTCTGCATTGGACAGTGAAGCCTGACAATGGCTACTCTGTCCAAGATCATATCAGCATGAGCTGCAGAAGATCATGGAAAGCTCATTACCCTCGCAATCCCTCAACTAGTGCAACCGATAGTGTCTTTTGTTTCCTATGACCTATATAACAATGGCCCTTCTATAACTTCTGCCCAATCCTATAATGTAGTATATGGCGATGAGAACATGATGGGAATCCCATAGTTGGGTTGCATTTGGATGCATGAGCAAATGGAATTTTGAACACAGAATTTTATCAAAAAAGGATATCATAAAAAACTTTTTTTTTTTTTTTTTAAGAGTAACTTTTAGCTAATTTTGTCACAAATGCATCCAAAATGAGGAAGTAGCCCACAAATTATCATTATATTTCTTTCTATTCTAACTTGAAAGTAAAGTGAGTTCAATTTGGAGTATGGGACACAAGCTTAGAGGATCTTCTATGGATTTGGCCAATATTGGCCCACATTTTACATAAGAGGCTTGCTCGGTGTGTAGAAAAAAATAGAATTGTCTATGGTCTGGTGAAGTTAGGTAGAGAACCCTAAAATATTTTTAGAGTTCCCCAGGAGTCTTGTAGCTAGGCTTGTGCATATTAGTCTAAAAGTTCCTAGGGGATTCCTAACGGATGAATGCCATATGGCACCATCCTAGCCATTTATATCAAGTAGCTAGAAGCTTCTTATGCATATATAAGGGGGGTAGGGCTCCTCATTTTGAACTAACTCCCCACGACTATCACCAGCTTGGACCACGTCCAATGCCCTTCTGTTGTGGGCACTCCTAGCCTGATGATCCATATCACATATTAAGTAACCCAAGTTTCTCAGCTGCCTCGTAGGTTGCCTGTGTCTAGTGGCTTCTTGATGTCCTTCCCTTCATTGGACTTCCTTCTCTCCGCAACTTTTATTTTGTTGGAGTGGTTGGCCTACTTGGACTTTGAAGCACCATCAGTCTTGTTAGTGAACACTACAAGCAGATCGGCCACTGCAAATGTAGATGCAAGGTCTCACACACCTCCTTGTTCCGTCCAAGGATGTAAGCCATTCATGAAAAAGAGCCAGACTTTTTTCTGCCATGTCCATGATGTCCAACGACAACATCGCGAATTGCTTCAGTCTCAAATCGACCCAGTATGCCAGAGTCTCTTACGACTCTTTCTTTCCAAGTACTCACCCATTCTCAGGAAGGAACCAAAACTTCAACTCCTTTAGGTCCTTTCATGTAGCAATGGTGTAGAGTCCCCCTTCTTGATGTCTCCATACATCCTACGCCACAACAGCATTGCCATCACTGGTGGTACTTCAGCCTCCTTGTCCTCTAACTTGGAAACGTTGAAACATTACTCCAGCTGTCACAAGAAAATCTCCCAACTCCCTCATGCCCTAGCCCCTAGAACACTTAGGGTATCAAGGATCCTAAACCTCATGACCTACCTTGGAGTAGGCCCAGTATTGGCATTATCTTCTCCAAGATATTGAACTTCATACACAACTCGACCTCCTCTCCCATTACTTCATGAACTACAGCAATTTGGGAATACATCCACCGTACTCGCTATGTTGCCATCAATCTCCTTAATTGCATCAGCATAACTTGTTGAATTCCCACCAGGTTCCACGACCTTTCATCACCCTTCAGCAATTGCAAGCTCCAACTTGTCAATGCGATCCTCCGACAAACCAAGGTCCATACTCACCCTTGAGTAATTAGACCTATCCCTCCTACTGTGTTGGATGATCACATCTCTGGCTATTCATCACCTCCGAGGTCAACATGGTGCTCACAGAACCAACTAGGCTAATACCAACTATCACAGACTTGCTAACTCCTTGGCATGCTTGCCTGTGCAGTACTCGTGCAACACTCCAACGCTACTCGAGTTAGTCTAACTCCCACTTAAACCAATGAGAACTACAATCCAATGACTTAGGGAGAATGCAAGAGAACATGAGAATGAATGGGAAAGCTTGTACTGCACTACATAAAGAATATTATAACTCTGAGTAGTAAGTAAAGAAGAAGAACGTAGTGAGGCATAACAAGCTTCTAGCTACTTTATATAAATGCCTAGGATTGTGTTATTTGACATTCGTCCAATGGTCAGGAATCCTCTATCAAGCTTCTAGACTAATCTACACAAGTCAAGCTATAAGAATCACCTAGAGAACTCTAGAACATTCCACGGTTCGTTACACAACTTTACAAGACTCTAGAGCATTCTACACATTTGTACACTGTGTACATGCTTCTTATGTACAATGTGAGCAAAAAACGGCCGAGTCTATAGAAGAACCTCTGAGCTCGTGATAGCAGGAACTGAATATGGATGCTAAAGAAGGTATACCAGAATTTGGTCATTTTCACACCATGAGACTAACAATTGTTTTTCAAATCAATAGTGCATCCAAATACACCAGTAATGAAGTTCATTGACTGTTGGGGGGATTTCTTTCCAAACACATATTGCTATTGCCTAGTTTGTGATTCTATATTGCATGTTCCCATGCATGTTAGTCACATGTAGAATCTGCTTCACCATAATCCAAATTTGGCCTAATCCATGATAATCTACTTTCTAATGAGAAAACTTACAAACATAGTGGCGAAAAGGGATAAGAAAAACAAATACAGCACCAAACGGTTGAAATCCCATCTGAGATTATTAGGCTGCATTTGGATGCCTGTAAGTTTTTTAAGTTATAAGTTAACTTACAGGGGAAAGAAAGTTATAGGTAATCCTGTTTGGATGTAAGTTGTAACTTACTTACAGCCAAGCAACTTAGTTCCAGTGTTTAGATAACGTATAAGTTAGTTGCAGGTAATAAATTGTATTCACGCCAACCACAACTTGAAATAGGGAATCGTTTAAAAATCAAATTGATACATAAGAAAGCTGGGATGAAAGTATGTCAATTTATTGAGCCCATCTAGATATATAATTGGGTCAATTCTTAGACTAAACTAATCATCAGGTGGGCCATATAAGTGGACCCACGTACTCAAAATGCCTGTAATGTAGAAAACAAACTTAAGGTAAGGCAAAGGTAACTACAAATTTTCATTAGGTGGGCCATAGAGTGTCATTTCAATTTTTCGCCTTCTATTTGAGGTTTATTGAACAATTTGGCCTTGGATTTTTAAAGCAAGTTTAACCACGCTAATGGTGGCCTGCAATTGGATTGAAAAAAAAAAAAAAACAATGCATAGCATATAGTTGAGATTTAACTGGAAAAAGTCCACAACTACTATCATCAAAGCATAGTTAAAAAAAAAAAACAATAGGTAAGAAGCCAAATGCTTAGATAGAGCATTAAAATAAGATGGAAGTGAAATACATCCCGTCCACATCTTATTTTTCTATGATAGCTAGGTGGGGTCCGCTGTGATGTTTGTGATAAATTCATCTTGTGTTTCTCCCAAGAATTTTCGAATTCAAAATTTCAAAGATAGAGGTAACTTGAAAAACAACATTTCTACCTGTGAGATTTTCGCATCCTTCACTTGTAAGAAAGTTACAGGTAGAGAAAAAGTTACCTGTAACTTTCCTTCCCCAAACACCATAAGCAACAAAGTTACATGTAATACATTTTAGAAAAGTTATAGGCATCCAAACGGCCCCAAAGCCATAAGTAGGAAATTTATAGACTCAAAACATAAAAGAAGAAGAAGAAAGGATTCTCTTGTTAGGGAAACTTGTCATGAAATTTAGCTTTTTCTTTTTTTCAGAGAGAGAGAGGGTGAGTAACACAACATTTATCCCAATCATAAACCTAATTCATAAAAAAATGGCATATCTATAACCATTGAATGTTGGCATTACGATCATAGCCTTCTTGCAACCATTTGAGTCAGATGTACGAATCATACTTCGCCAGCAACTCCTTAGGCCCTTTGGTAGGTGAAAAGCCTTCATATCCCATCTCACAACCTCTATACCGTTCCTTTAAAGTCTTCCTCAGCTCAATCAAGAGGAGGCCGGAAACAGTAACAGTATTTCCTAGCTTTTATAATAAAAGTTACACGACACTCAGGCTGTGTGTGACACTTGATACACAGCCACTCAGAAACTGTACACTCAAATAAAATCAACTAGAATGTGGAGCCCACCGTTGCCAAGTCACAATCCCAACATCCGATTGGTTAAAAAATCCTAACCATTGATTCATGGACGCTTGTTTGTGGAAATAGGAACGTTGGATATTTTTCATTTTTAACCGTCCAATAAATGTCCATCAATTCGATAGTCAGATGATCAAATAAGCTTAATTTTTCGTTCATGATAAATCTACCCCAAGTACCATAATTTAGAGTGTTTTGACTATTTGTATGCCACATGTGCAATTTCTACGTAATTTCTAAGCACCTGCATATCATCCATCACACTCTGCCAGAGTATCAAAGTATCCCTCAAACTCCGATTGTGTTACTTTCACATCCAAATTGTAACATGAATGCTAAGAAAGAAAATCACAATTTGGTCATTTCCACTTTCTTAGACTAACAATTGCGATTCAATTCGATAGCGCATCCAAACGCACCCCTCGCAGAGACAGGCAAATAACAATAGCAATGTGAACTGAAACATACAAACAAAGCAAACTAACATCGAACTTACCCGCCGAATGCAAGATTGAGAAGAAACCCACGTCTCGTCACGAACCGAAGCAAGATATCGAAATCGAAACCGGCCCTTTCTTTCGGCCTATAAGTATTCCTACTGTAACCATACCCGCCACTGCGGCTGCTTCCTCCTCCTGAAAATCCACCACGTCCATTAAAAGATCCAGACCGCAGATTGTAGTCGGCCCGCTTCCGATCGTCAATAAGCACTTCGTAGGCCTCCGAAACCTGCTTGAATCTAACAGTAGCTCCATCTCTAACCTCTTTCGAGGACTGCGAGTGCTTGTCTGGGTGGAATTTCAAGGCTAAATTCCTGAAAGCTTCTTTGATCTCGTCTTTCGTCGCGTTCCGGCTCAATCCGAGGATCTTGTAGTGATCCATGGGTGGAGAAATCCATGAAGAGGAAAACCCATCAAAGGTAATTTGAAATTCTCTTGATTTTCATGGATTTTAGCTCAAAACCAGAGGATTTTGTTTTGGGTTTTGGATGAAATCATGGAAACCCAAAATTCTCTTGATTTTTCATGGAATTTGGCTCAAAGAAAGACGCTTTTGTGTAGATTTTTGGATGAAATCATGGAAATTCGAGATGGGTTTTTCCAGGGACGATCTAACAGAGAAAACCCAGAAATGAGGAATCGAAATTTCCTGAATTTCGCTCCAACCCAAGCAAGAAAAATCCCAGTCTGAGAGAAATTGGTCATTTTCGTGGATTTCTGTACTTGGGGTTTTGCTTCAATACACTGGAGTTCTACTAAATGCACGCGCGCGTGGAGCGCTACCGAACGAATGCAGTACACGTGCCAATATGGAGCACTTGTGAGAGATCTGAGCTTTCCATCTAGTTGGAAATTAGTTCTTTTAACTTCTCAGCTTTGAAATAATATACCAAGTAGATTTGTAGTTAAAATAATTTTTCTATATCCGTCCATTCGTCTACATGTGGCCCACATGAAGTGTCCATAGACTTGAATTTTATTGAAGAAGATCTATAAGGTTGATCCAATCGTATGGAAGGATCTGATATATCATACGCTTTATTAATTTGTGTCGATGGCCAGATATGTATGCGCGCGTGTAGTTATTAAATCTCGTTTTTTCCTTATTCCTTTCTTCTTTTAGTAATATACCAGATCGCATGGTGTGTTGACGTCACCAAGTTCTGTAAGCCTGACTATAATGTATGTGTTATATCCACACCGTCCATCCATTTATAGAGATCATTTTAGGACATTATCAAAAACATGAGACAGATCCAAAGCTAATGTGGACCACAATACAGAAAACAATGGGGCAATGATGCACACGGTTGAAACTTTCTCAGGGTCCACCGAGATGTTTATTTAATATCCAACATGTTCACAAGATCACACAGACCTGTACGAAGGTTAAAATACAAATATCAGATTGATCCAAAACTTCTGTGGCCCCAAGAAATTTTCACTGACAGGCATTCAATCCCCACTGCTTTAGGTGATGTGGTCCAATTGAGTTTTTTATATGCCTCATGTTTTGATTCATGCCCTAAAATGATCCCTCCAAATGGATGGACGGTTTGGATATAACACATACATCACAGTAGAGCCCACGGAACTTAGTGACGTCAGCACACCACCAAGGGCGGCGGTGGGTAGATGGTGGGTGGCACACCACGCAATCGGAAGCGGATGGCCTCTGACCCGGGTACAGAGCCCGGCCCCAGGGGAAGCGGATTGGCTAGTGTACCTCACACCAGCTATATATGTGTTGTATTTACGTCAGCAAGTTCTGTGGGTTTGATCATGAGGTATGTGTTATATCCAAACCGTTCATTCATTTTAAGAGCTCGTGCTAAGGCTTAGTACGAAAAATAAGACAGATCTAACTATCAACCGGACCACACTAGAAAAGCAGTGGGAGATTGAACGTCTACCATTGAAACCCTTTTTGGGGCCACAGAAGTTTTGGATCAATATGAAATTTGTTTTTCCTCTTAATTCATATCTTTTTGACCTCATGAACAGATTAGATGAAAATTAAACGTTATGGTGTGCCCTACGAATTGTTTAACGGTGAAAATTATTATCTCCGCTGCTATTTGTGGTGTGGCCCAGATGATCTTTGAATATGATTCATTTTTTGGATAATGATTTAAAATGATTTCTAAAAATAGATGAACGGTGTAGATATAATAAATACATCACCGTGAAGCCATGTAACTTTGATATCGTTTGAACCGTTCGTACAACTCGGAGCTGGAGGAGCGTCCTTGCTCGTCTTCGCACGACACGTACCTACAGCAGCTATATAGCTGGTGTGTGGTACACCAGCCAATCAGCTTCCGTGCCCGGGGCTGTGTGGGGCCCACATAGATTTCCCTGACACATCCTCTCCTTCCGTATGCATCACCAGAACAAATAAGGACAGAGTTCTAAAAATTAGGCAGATCTAAAACTCATGTGGGCCATAACACACGAAACGGTCGGGATTGGACGCCTTGGAATGACAGAAGTTTTGTATCATGATTATATTTATGCCTACCGTTTATCTGAGTTGAAATAACCTTATGAACGGTTTGTATGTCATATAAACATCATGGTCAGCTCCTTGAAGGTTTCAACGGTGCGCGTTTTCATTCTTACTGTTTCGTTGGTGTGGCCTACCTAAGTTTTCGATCCGTGTGATTTTTAGAGTGTTGTCCTATTGTGATCTTTCAAAACAGATGGACGGGGTGGATTTGTCATGTAAATCCCACTTCCCACGCAATCCACTTCTAGGAAAGGAAACGTGGGGAGCTTGTTCTTGGTAGTCCGCCGGCTACCAAATATATTCCGTAGTCGGGCGGATGATCGGTGCCGTTCAAAAAGTGGACCCGCTATTAATAGGAAACTCTGTGTAACATTTCGAATTTTCACCGTTTTGGATTTCCAAAAAAGTCTTTGAATTTTTTTTTAAAATTAACTTATAATATCACTTAAATGACCATTATCACTCAATGTTAGTTTATACTAGGGTGGACCAGGCTAGTTATGATGGGACCAAGTGCGGGCCACCAAGCCAGATGGCCTGTTTACACTTAACAACAGCCCGTGTGGGCCACCTAGCGACCGGGGAGGGTCAGAAAAATCTAAAAGTTTAGGAAATCCTATATCTCACTGAGCTTGTGATCCATCGCAGACTGCGGACCCAATGGACACCCAAAAGTACCATCTGGCGCTTGCCCAATACGCCCCACCAATGCCAGATTGGAATCTGGCACTTACAAATAAAACCAGGATACCAGGCGTTCCAGCAGTCGGATTTCTTCCAAATTTATGATCAAGGTTTGATGTATTTTTCTATGCCCGTCCACTTAATCCGGGGCCCGATCGTAGCATGGTGACCGTTGATCGCAAATCGGGCCTGTATGGCCAAACCCCATATCCAATCACCTCCAATTTTTGCATGGCCCTTCATCGGGCCGTAGAACATCCGTCCAATAAGTTTCATGGCCAGAGGACCCCCGGAAATGCCCCATCAATCAGAAATGGCCCCCCCGAGCCATTTAAAGAAAGAAACTCTATGCTCGAAACCACATCTCCGTTAATCCGTTTGATCTTAAACTTTGTATGACCCCTATTTGGACCATGAGGCACCTACACACCAAATTTGGTGGCCGGAGGGGTGATAGGGCCGCCTCAACATCAAATAGAGTCCTATAGGGCTATTTAGGGAAAACTTGGAAACATAAGGTTAAGGGAGCCAACTCTAGGGAATAAACCCTAGCTCTCTTTCATAACTTCATTCTCCAACAACAACCCCTTCCTCCTCTCCCTCATAACTTCTCCAAATCCCCCACCACCAACCTCTCTCCCTCATAAATCCTCAATTCCCCTACAACCCATATCTCTTCCTCATAACTTCTCCATCTCCCAACAACAAATCTCTCCCTCATAGCCACCACATTATCCAACGACCAAGGAGAGCTATGGTGGACCCTAGAATCGAGGTGGGGCCCAAGAAAGCCGGTCTTGCGTCTCCCTAGCCCTTCTCCAAGAGAAATCCTTCATCACAACCACAAGAATTGCTCCATTGATCATCTAGGTAAGATCCATCACCCATTTTTCTTGAAACCCCTCATGTGGAGGGTAGATTACATGGGGTGCTAACATGCAAATATGTATTTTAGGGATTCCGGCCGATCGACCCCGAAATCCACACTCCTAGGTCATTTTTTCCGAATCTCCAACGACTCGAAGGTGTGGATTATTGTTCTTAGGTGGCCTAGCACCAATTTTAGCATGAGCTTAATGATTTCGATTGCTTGGATGTTGTATTTGAACGTCTAGAGAGACCCTAGAAATTGTAGCTATTAGATTGTATGGACATGCTTGCTTGATTCTTTCATGATTTGGATCTTATTTCTTACATGGTTTGTGTATGGATGATCACATGCTCATGCTTGATTAATTTTTCATATTTTGTTGCTTCATAGTACGTAGGATGTCATTATTCTTTGTGTATGATTTTGTAATATGGAGGAAGTACTCAATTTCCTCACTAACCCACACACTCACATGCATTTTATTCTTGATAATGCTTGGTTGCTTGTAGGAGTATTCATATGTATGTTTGAAATGCATGAGAACATGTGGTTGTTACGCTAGTTGAGAATTTGTATAGTTGGCTTGTTATGAATAACCTTCATCCTATTGGGTTGGTCAGGAATCATGAGGAGAGATGGTTGTCCCATTGGTGGGACTACCCTCAGGCTAAACCCGTGGGTTTGGGCGGGTGTGTTCGGGTGGTTGCAGTTCGACTACATGGGTCTTTTGTACCCGAGGTCACTCGTATCACGCTCGCTTGAATCGTGCGGTCTAGCCTACTGTCTGACTACCCCTGTATGTTAACCATGTTTGCTCACATATGTATGGAACCTGAACCACCCTACAACCGTTGTATCTCATCAAAAATCCACTTGAAACTGGTCCACATCCTCGTGAGTCGGGCATGGTGGAATGGGACACTATGTCCGAGCTGTCGGCCTACGCTGGGGTACCGTGCCTCCCCGTATTGACCGCGAGCAATCCCTTCCTTTCGGCACTCCTCATGTGCTTGGTGTCGGGGATGAGGAACCCGACGGGATCACGGACCGTGAGGTCTCGGCCTCACGCGTTGATGGGGTCTTGGCCTCGCAATCAGCTTAGGGCATTAATACGTAAGGTGAATCAGAATCCCCAACCTGCTGGATGAATGAACTTAACTAATAACTCGGCTAACACGATCACATTGCACGCATTAGTTAGGGTGGCGACTCGGAAGTCAAGGTCGCTCTGAAGGAGTGCTGTCATATGCGATCGTTAGATGGAGTCGCTTGAGGGAGTGTTGTGGCGAGGACATACATCATATCATCCCGCATGCATGTATTTAAATAAGAGTTGCTAGGTGTTGATGAATGACTTTTTGTCATTAAGTTCATATTACAATTAATGTCTGTTATAACTTGAGACCAATAATTCATACTGAGTTGATCACTCACTCCCACTCTGGGACGGTGTTTTAAAACACCAACCAGACTCATTCATAGATGCAGGTGACCCAGTGCATGAAGAACCTGGCGAGGTAAGCTTTGACAAGGAGGACGAGTTCTCCTACTTTCAGCTGATGGGCGGCTCTCCATCGGCTTGATCGGGATGAATTTGGAGTTGCTGAGCCGCGGGCTCCGTTTTAGTCTTTTGGATATAGCCTTTTTTCATTATCCTGTTGGGCAACGCCTTGGGCGACCCTTTATTATTTTTGGACCTGTATATTTGTAAGATTTCTTTCATTTCAGTAGACTGGTGCATTGTGTTTCATGCTTCAGGTAATTCCAAATTGCGCAGTTAAATTTGATTAATCATAAAAACCATAAATGCATGATAAATAACACTCGGGAACTCGGGAGTCGAGTCTATGCAAGACCTCCGATTTTTCGGGGCGTTACACTCTGAGATGCCACAAACTAATTGTAACATCCCGGATTTTTGCCAACCTGGGATTAGACATCCTTAGGCGATGGGTCAATCCTAACACAGGTTTAACTTCCCAAACGCTCAATTAACCTCCAATCCCTTTTTAAACCATTTTCTTCACAAATCCCACCCTTCACTACCTTGGGCTTTTAATTTTTCAAATCACTTTCGCCCTAGACACTAACTTAAACTAGCTAAGTAGTAAAACTTGGATCACTTTATATACAAACTACAACAAAGCCTAAGTATCATCTCAGACAGAAATCTTACAGGACTAAATCCTTTAAAAATTAGGCGAGAATTAGCTAGTGCTAAACTAGAGTGCCTGTGAAATTAGCACCAATCGCTTTAAATACGATTTGCAAGACCCAAAACTTGTAGAATCATTGACTTTAGGTTACCCTAAAGTTTAGGATCAAACTCATTACCCGGCTACTCTTGGGAATGACTTGAAACTTCGTATTAGGTCTAGACCGCACATCGGAAGTCCGATTAACACGAAGTTAAGGAACTAGGACCGCCTCACTGGGCTTGACAATCATCTCAAAAATCAGGTCCAACCGATGTCCCACGGCCATTCGTTTGGATCCGGAGCGAGGGAGTGTGAAAAACACTATTCCCTTTACAAAATAAATATCTGGAATAGTGATCTGGCACCATTCGCTTACGCATCAGTATTAAGCAACCAGACCGTCAGAATCAGACTAAATTACACCTCGGATTAGAAAAATTTCAGGATCATTTACATGTACTTGGAATTTCGGATCGTGGCCCACTGACCGTTGAACTGAAAGTGGTCCGCCACGTGCGATCTGGGAATCTGATCGAGTCGAAAACGTAATCCCACATGGATCCATGTGTGGTGAGCTTAAGTCTGACGTTTGACTCAAGGAGGGCCACCAGAACCTCTCTTTTGAGCTGGAAAAGTGACGAAATACCTATATTAGCAGTAACCCTTGAACAGGATCTATTTTGGTGAGTTTTGAGACTATATAAGGACCTTAAACCCTCTCTCATGGCAGCCATACGAATTTGGGATTTGAGAGAGGGAAAGAGAGAGAAGGTGAGGGAGAAGTGGGAGGATCTCCCTACTATCGTTCCCTGCCACCACACGGGCTGCACCATCCCTTTCTTGACGCTTTTCCTGGTGTTTCAGGCGTCGTTTCTAGGTAAGAAACCCTAACCCTAATCTGTTTTGGGGTTTAGACTGTTGTAGTTGTGAAATAGCTAACCTATTTCGTTCTATAGGTTGTCAAACTGCCGAATACGGGAGCTTAGCAAACATATCGATTCCGTTGCGATTCTACGACAAAAGGTGCGGACTTTAGGTGTATAGGTTATGGTTTTCAACGCTTTCAATGTCAGATAATGATAGATTCATGATCTGCATGCAATTGCACATGTACAAAGTGCTGTCTGTTTTCCGTTTCGATTAAAGATAAAAAATATGGAATTCTACATACTCTAGGCATTTGTAGAAAGTACGGTATACGTATATTTTTTGGAAATGTGTTTGACATGTTTATTTGTTATATGGATATACGATATATGGATAAAATACTTATTTGGCAAAAAGATTCACCTAAATACATATTTTACTTATATACACTATGTATGTTGAAATTGCGTATTCTAGAAAATACTGTATACGTATAAATTTTGGAGATGTATTTATCATGATTATTTGTTATAGTAATATATTATACATGGATAAAATACTCGCTCGGCTAAAGGATAGCCCTAATACATGTTTTGCTAACATACACCATGTATGTTGTAATAGTGTATTCTAAGTGTTTGTGAAAATGACTGAATGAGTATAGAATTCTCATTCGTGCTCGCCATGACTAATTGTCATGGATTCATGATTGTTGTATTGGCGATACCCCCTTTGACGAAAGGATTTGCCCTAAATCACGCCACGGCCAATATACACTATATATGCTAAAATGTGTGGCCCAAGTGTTTGTGGAAATGACTGAATGAATATGGAACTTGGATTCCTGCTTGCCATGACTATCCGTCGTGGGCGTACGCGTGTTATGATTGGGGCAACTCCCTAGTGA
The DNA here is from genome assembly GCA_021015155.1 of Magnolia officinalis. Classification (NCBI taxonomy): domain Eukaryota; kingdom Viridiplantae; phylum Streptophyta; class Magnoliopsida; order Magnoliales; family Magnoliaceae; genus Magnolia; species Magnolia officinalis. The sequence goes on along the minus strand of JAJHSJ010000009.1, from coordinate 63,322,019 downwards.
AAGGATTTGGCCTAATGCCTATGTGATCGACATATGTCATGTATGTTGATGTATGTTTGTTTAAGTGTTTCTTGAAATGTCTGAAGGTGTAGTAGTTAGCAAATTGTAATGTATAAGGGTGTTGAGATATGATTCTCAACCTCTTTTAACTATGTGTATGATCTCCTTGGATAGTTGTGTGATTAGGAATTGAACATGTACAAACTCATGCTTGTGTTGTGATTCATAACATGCTCAACTGCTTTATGATTTTAACTATGTAATGCATATGTTTAAATTTATATTTACGTTGTATGATCCGTCATGGGTGATGGGGGAGTGGAGCAACGAGTGCGTGCAACAGCCCTGGCAGCCCTAAACGGATAATACCAGACCTTGATTGTATGAGTTGAATCTTGATCCATTACTGCTTTATCTATCTGCAATTGATTGTGTTTGGGGCTATGATTATGGCCCAAGCAATCGGTAACGGGATTGAACTCGTGGCTGAGATTCATTTGCCACGTGGGATGTGTTCGACGAACTCGAGTCGTGCGTTGCCTGTCTGCAGTGACTAGGCCACACGAAGTTGTTTATGCACTTCATGTCGTGCAGCTCAACGGGCGATCGTGCTAGTCGAGCTCGTCAAGTAACCCGATCTGCCTTATGCATGTTCACCCTGTTTGGACGCTACTGCTTGAACCTAGGGTACCAAACTTACCAGTGAAATCCCTTTTAACCATGGTACCTCGATCCGCTAAGACGCATGAGCCGGGCATGGTGGTATGGGACACCGTGGTCGAACTGTCGGCCTACGCTGGGGCCATGTGCCTCCCCGTAGTGACCATTGCGCAACCAAACTCGTGAGCCGAATATGGTGGTATGGGACACTGTATTCGAGCTGTCGATACCTACGGCGAGAGCCGAGTACGGTGAGACCTGTACTCGTGCTGACGGGCGACGAGTCCTCTGTAGTATCTTCGAGTATACTCCAAGGGCTGTGATTGGCGACGAGTCTTTCACAGCGACTAGAGTATGAGTGGAGCCGAGTACGGTGAGACCTGTACTCGAGCTGACGGCTAGTGATTGAGCCGAGTACGGTGAGACCTGTACTCGAGCTGACGGTCAGCAATTGAGCCGCATACGGTGAGATCTGTATCCGTGCTGAAGGGTGACGAGCCCTTTGTGATGCCTTCGCTAAGCCTCTCAAACCATAATATCGTATGAGATTAACTAGGATTGATGACCCTAGAATGGATCATGTTTGGGAATGATACAAGGGAGGTACCTTAGTTTCCCAATATTGCTGTTTGAAATGGACTAATAATAACTCGGTAATCATGTTCATCATCGCACCGCATGTGCTTAGTAGATGTGGCGCACTGAGGGAGTTAAGCATTCGCGAACGTAAGATGATGTCGCATGAGGGTGGTTTGGCAAGGGCATACATCATGTCATTTCATACTTGCATTAAATAAGAGTAGTTAGAATTGTTTGATTGTACTGCTTTATCATTACTGCTTGACTGAGTTGATAACATGTTAACCTATGCTTTACTGTTCCACTGAGTTGATCACTCACTCCCACGTTACGGGACGGTGTTGTACACACCAACCAGATTTGTTGAGTTTCAGGTGATGGCGATGCTTGTGAAGCAGAGCCGGACTACTTCTATGATGATAGGAGGAATTCTCCTATCTGTATCTCTCTGGCAAGTCAATGAAGACCTGATATTGTATTGACGGGGCTATGGTACATGGGATAGGAGGCATTACATTTCCTCACATTTGGTACATTTTAGAACTGCACTTGTATTTATTTAACCTGGTAATGTTATCACACTCTAAAGACTCATCATAGGTTATATATTTTATCTATCTATCACAGTCTTCCGCTTGTAAATTTAACTGTCTCTGGAGTATGATATGCTGTTTTGGCTTAATATCACTCATGTTCAATGCACGAGTACAGTCAACATTCAAACATCATTCATTTTGTTGCATAAGTGATATTCTGGAACTCGGGAGTTGAGTTTATGCTCGATCCCGATTTTCAGGGCGTTACACTAATCTATGTTCGGATGGCTAGGATCATCTCTACTGGAAAAGAGGGACACCCACGGCCAGTAAATGGTGGACCCCAGGAGGCTTTCATGTTGATCCATCCACATGGGAACCGATTGGCTACTCCCCCTGCCACTAGCCAATGGCTGGTGGTCGGTGCTCTGTGGGCCCAACCATGATGTATATGTTTCATCAATGCCGTTCATCTATTTTTCTAGATCATTTTATAGTATGAGATAAAAAATGAGGTATATCTCAGTCTCAAGTGGACCACATTACAGGAAATAGGGTTGAATGAACGGAGACCATTAAAAAAATTTTGTGGGCCATAAAAGTTTTGGACCAAGTTGATCTTTGTTTTTTCCCTTCATCTAGGTCTGTATGACCTAATCAACGGATTGGATTTCAAATAACAGTACAGTGGGCCTTAGAAGGATTTTAATGGTGGATATCCTATCACTATTGTTTTCCTGTGGTGTGGTCCACCTGAGGTTTATATCCCTCTCATCTTTGGTGTTAAGCCTAAAATGATCGGTAAAAATGGATGAAGCACATACACCATGGTGGGGCGCACGGAGCACCGACCACCGGCCACCGGGCTAGTGTCAGGGGAGTAGGTAGCCAATCCGTTTCCATCCACATGGCCCAACTGGCTGGCTACAACCACGGACTCGGATTCCGTAGTGACAGCCCTAGCATGGAGTTCGGTACTGTTTCAAGCTCTGTGGAACCCACAATAACTTATGTGTTTTATCCACGCCGTCCATCCATTTTCCAGCTCATTTTAGGCGATCATCCCAAAAAATGATGCAGACTCAAAGCTCAAGTGGACCACACCGCATGAAACAGTGTGAATTGAATGCTTACCGTTGAAAGATTCTTGTAGGCCATAGAAGTTTTGAATCAAGCTGGATTTTATGTTTACCGTTCATCCAATTTATGTAACCTTATGAACGGGCTGGATGGAAAATAAACATAACGGTGGGTCGTAAGAAGGTTTCAACGGTAGGCATCACTATCCCCACGGCTTCCCATGGTGTGGTCCACTTGAGTTTTAGATCTGCCTCATTTTTATCTCACACCCTTAAAACAACATGAATGGACGGTGTGGATAAAACACAAACATCATGGTGGGCCCACAGAGCATTTCCAGAACTGAGCTGGGTACTGGAGGGGTCACTACCGAATCCAAGTCCTACAACTACAGTGGTCCGAGGACTATCTGCCTTTTGCTCTTTTTGTGCGAAGTTTGGGATCTAACAGGATGCCACGTGGCTTATTCTTGGCCGTGTGCTTTGTAGGACTAATTGAAGGTTAACGTGCACTGTTAGTGACCGTTTATTCTTTCCCACCTCGCGAGGGTAGGTAAACGACTGAACGTGCATGAAATCCACACCGTCCATCAGGATACACCACCTTTTTTTATTTTTAATCTTAAAGGTCAGGACGATTCAACATTCACGTGGTTGAAATTACACAAAAACATCTAAATCTCGTGGTATGGCTCATGTGAGTTATTAGAATTCTGTGATTTTTGGCTAATGCTCTCGTTCTGATGAGATACATCAGATGAATGGATTGGATGGCATAAAAACACCACGTATGGCCTTAAACAAAACTAACGGTGGACGTTCCATCCCAACTTTTTCCTGTGATGTGGCCCATCAGAAACAATTCTAATGTTTCCAACCTTCGTGTATTATTAAACCGTTGGATGGACGGACGTGGATTGCCGCCGACTGACGCTATCAGTAGCCAGTAGCTACTGAACAGTACCATGGGCCCGCACCATGATGTATGTGTTTTATACACATCGTTCATCCATTTTTTCAGATCATTTCAGGCAATTGACCCAAAAATAAGTCAGATCCAAATCTCAAGTGGACCACACCATGTGAATCAGTTGTGATCGAACACCCACCGTTAAAAGCTTCCCGAGGGCCACAAAAGTTACGGATGAAGTTGATATCCGTGTTTTCCCTCCATCCAGGTTCATGTGTAGGGGTGTACATAGAGTCAATCGAGTCGAGCTCAACTCAGCTCGACTAGGCTCGGCCACTAGCTGACCTCAACTCGAACTTGTCGGTCCTTGAGCCTAGCTGGCCAGCTTGGCTCGGTTCGGTCAGCAGCTTGGGCCAGTTCAAGCCAATATCAAATTGAGTTCGCCTGTGTAACATTTCCACAAACACCTAGATTGCACCTTAAAAACCCACTATATGTAAAACAGCAGCAAAGATTTTTCTGATATTTTATCAAACACTTTCTAAGCAACATAAAAATCAAGAAAAAAAATTATATATATTTGTTTCATATACATACCTTCCTTGCCACCAGCCACACTACGTTGAGTCATTTCATCAAACACTTGGTGAGCAACATCAACATCAAAGTAACTGAGTCACCGAACTAGTTCGATTTGAGTTCAATTCGAGCTGGGTTCGATCCGAGTCGAGTCCAGCTGGGGCTAACTCGAACTCGGCTCAAACTCATTTTCGAGCTCAAAAAATCAACTAGACTCAGCTCAAACTCAACTTCGAACCTAGTCCAAGCGGGCTTTTTCAAGTCGAGTCGAGCGAGCTAACCGAGCTAACTCGGTTCATGTACACCTCCATTCATGTGACATAATCAACAAGTTAGATTGCAAATAAACATTACAGTAGGCCCTAGGAAGTTTTTAATGGTAGGCATTTAATCACCATTGTTTTCTTACTGTGTGGTCCACTTGAGATTTGGATCTATCTTATTCTTGGGCTCATGCCTGAAATGATCCGAAAAATATGAACCATGTGGATAAAACACATACATCTTAGCAGGGCCTACAGAGCACTGTGGATTAGCGACTGTGTTGGGCAATTCACGTCCTGGATGGACCCCTAAGTGGGGCAAAGTTCAGAGCTATCAATCATGGCCATTGACACTCGACTGGTGCAAACAGGAGTACCTGCAGTGATTTAAGTGATCCAGACGCTACATAACGTCTACCTTTTAAAGTCGTCATATCTTCGCATATATTGATGCAAGGATTGATCCAAATTACTATCCACCATCTTGAAAGGGTCCATATTGCCGTCGACCTACTTTTGAAGCATTTATATAAGAGGCTTGGACATGGTATGTAGAGATATCTATAATAGCCTATAGTCTAGTGAAGTTAGTAGAGAATCTTACAATATTTCTAGAGTTCAGTAGGAGTTTTGTAGCTATATTTGTTAATACAGGACAATTAATTACTCACTCTAAAAGCTCGAATTGATAGAGAATGGCGAATCAATTCCTTTATCTTATAGCCCAGGTCCCACATCACATAAGTTGGGACGTCGGTCAAACCCTTCTCGTGAACCCCACTTCACATGGGCCCGGCTCACACAAGCCACCTACCTCGAGTGTGTCCCCGCATTCCATAGGCTACCCCACTCAGCCCTATTGTGAAAATGCCCCTGCGTTACTAATGTATATTAGTCTAAAAACTCTTAGAGGATTCCTATCCATTGGATGGATACCACATGGCACCATCCTAGACATTTATATCAAATAGCTAGATGCTTCTTACGCATATAAAAGGGAGGAGGACTCCTCATCTTGGACTAACTCATTACTATCACCGTCTTGGACCATGTTAAATGCCCTTCCATTGAGGGCACTCCTAGCCTGATGGTGCCTATCACATATCAAGTAACCCAGGCTTCTCCTCTGCCTCTTGGGTTTGTCTGTGTCTTGTGGCTTCTTAATGTCCTTCCCTTAATTGGACTTTCTACTCTCCCCCCACCTTTTATTTTGTTGGAGTGGTTGGCCTACTAGGTCTTTGAAGCACCATAAATCTTGTGAGTCAACTCAACGAGCAGCTCAGCCACTGCAAATGTAGATACAAGGTCTGCACACCACATCGTTCAAGTCTTTTTCCATCCAAGTTGTAAGCAATTTATGAAGAAAAAGAGCTTGCCTTTATCTGCCATGTCCATGATGTCCAACAACAACATCTAAGTACGCAATACTCAAAACGTTCTTAGGAAGGAATCACAGCTTCTGACTCCGTGAGGTCCTCCCACGTAGCAATGGTGCAAAGTTTCTAATGCAAGACAATTAACCACCTGCTCTAAAAGCTCGAACTGATAGAGCATGGTGAATCAAACCCTTTATCTCATAGCCCATGCTCCACATCCCATGAGTTAGGACTTCGGCCGAACCCCCTTCGTGGGCCCCACTTCACATGGGTTCCTCCTCACACGAGCCACCCGCTTCACTGCCCCTGCATCCCACAGGCCACCCCACTCTAGTCCAATGTGAAAATACCCCTGCATTAGTCCCTCCTTGATGTAACCATACATTTTATGCCACTATTGAATCGCCATCACTAGTGATACTTTGGCTTCCTCATCCTTAACTTGGAAACTTTGTTGAGTTCCCTCCAAGTTCCACAACCAATCATCCCCATTCAGCAATGGCAAGCTCCAACTTGTCCATGCAATCCTCCAACAAACAAAGGTACATACTCACCTTGAGTCATTAGACCTATTCCTCCTGTTGCACTCGAAATGTTAACATATGGGTCTATTCATCACCTCCGATGTCGACATGGTGCTCACGAAACCAACTAGGATAATGCCAACTATCACGGACTTGTTAGCTTCTTGGCATGCTCACTGTGAGGCACTCATACAGCGTTCCAACACTACTCGAGTTCAGCTAACTCCCACTTAAAACCACCGAAAACTAGAAGAGTAAATGGGAAAGCTTGCATCGTACTACAAGGAATATTATAAATTTGAAGAGTTAGTAAAAGAGAGAGGCCCACATCCTTAATTCCTTATATAGACATAAGAAGCTTTTGGCTACATTATATAAATGCTTAGGATAATTAATGCAGGAGCATTTTCACACTAGGTTCAAGTGGGGTGGCCTGTGGGATGCAGGGGCACACTCAGGATGGGCGGCCCGTGTGAGGCAGGTGGCTCGTATGAGGCGGGCCCCACCTGGTTGAGATGGGTGGCTCATGTGAGGTGGTACCCATGTGATGTGGGACCCATGAGGGGAGTTCGGCCGAGATCTTGACCCACGGGATGTGGGGCCTGGGCTATGAGATAAAGGGATTGATTCGCCATGCTTTATCAGTTTAAGCTTTTAGAGCAAGTGGTTAATGGTCATGCATCAATAATGTTATATGACATTCGTCCAATAATAAGAAATACTCTTTAAAGCTTCTACATTAATCTGCAAAAGTCTAGTTATAAGGCTCTTATAGAGGACTATAGAACATTCCAAGGTTCTTTACACAACTCTACAAGACTCTAGAGTATTCTACACTATGTACATGCCTCTTATGTACGATGTGAGCCAAAATTGGCCAAGTCCATGGAAGAGCCTTTAAGCCTATGACAACAGGCACTAAATATGGATACTATGGAAGGTATAAAAGAATTTGGTCATTTTCACACTATGAGACTAACAATTGCAATTCAATTCAATGGTCAATCCAAACGCACCCTTAACGAAGTTCCATCAATCGTTTTGGGATTTCTTCCCAAACATGATTACTATTTGCCTGATCAATGATTCTATATTGCCTTCTTTTTTTCTTTTTCTTTTTTGAGAATTTATGATTCTATATTGCATGTCTCTCGTGCATGTTCCTCACATGAGGAAACTGCTTTGCCATAATCCAAATTGGCCTAATCCATGACACACCATGAGAATAACAATTGCAATTCAATTCAATAGTGCATCCAAACACAACCTTAATCAAGCTCATTGATTGTTCTGGGGATTTCTTCCCAAACACATATTACTATTGTTGAATCTATGATTCTTATATTGAATGTTCCCATTGATGCTAGTCATATACGGAATCAGCTTCACCATAATCCAAATTGGCATAATCCATGACAATTTACTTTCTAATGAGAAGACTCACAAACATAATACCAAAAAGGGATAAGAAAAACAAATACATCAACAAACATGTGAAATCTCATCTGAGATATCAGCCCATAATTCGAAAATGTTATAACCTCAATACATCGAAAAGAAAAGATTCCCTTGTCAGGGAAACTTGTAGGGAAATTTGATTAGGATAAATAGAGATTCTTCTTTTTTCCTTGTTTTTCCTTCTTTTTTCCCCCTTGTGTGTGTGTGTGTGTGTGTGTGTGTGAGTCTGTGAGAGAGAGAGAGAGAGTAATGCTGCATTTTTTTTCTTCGAAGGGTGAGTCACGCAGCATTTATCCCAGTCATAAACCAAATTCATAAAAAATGACATATCCATAACCATTCATTGTCAGCATCACGATCATAGCCTCATCGCAACCATTTGGTAGGTGAAAAGCCTTCATATCCCATCTCACAACCTCTATCCAATTCCTTTCAGGTCTTCCTCTCGTATTCCTTTTCAGCTCCTAATCTTAATAAAATTTCCTGATTGGACCCCTTTCATCTATTTTTTTCTTAGTACATGTTCTAACCATCAAATTCAGCTCTATGTCATTTTTGTTAGTGTTGGGAATTACTCACAAATCGCTTCGAATCATCTCATTGTTAATTATATCCTTCCTAGTCTTCCCATGTATCCATCTCAACATCCTCATCCACACCATGTAAATCATTTTTCTTTCATTTTTCCCATTAGTTGCTCAACAGTCACTGCATATAGCATAGCAAGCTGATATTACAACCAAATTCACTTGTACAAATTCGATTGTAGAAATTCAGCTCAATCAATAGGAGACAGGAAACATTAACCGCATTTCCTAGCATTTATAAGAATAGTCACATGATACTCAGGCTTCGTATGACGCTCAATAGGAAGCCACTCAGAAATTGTACATATGGCATATATTAACTCAAATAAAATCGACTAGATTGTGCAGCCCACTGTTGCCAAGTCACAATCCCAAGATTGGATTGGTCGAATAATCCTAACCACTGATTCGTGGATGCTTGTTTGTGGAAATAGGACTGTTGGATATTATTCATTTTTAACCGTCCAATAGATGTCTGCCAATTCGATAGTCAGATGATCAAATAAGCTTAATTTTTGTTCATAATACATGTAGAATGGGTACCATAATTTGGACTGTTTTGACTACTGGTATGCAACGTGCAATTTCCAAGTGCCTGCATATCATCCATCACACTCTGCCAGAGTATCAAAGTATCCCTCGAATTCCAATTGTGTTCCTTTCACATACAAATTGTAACATGAATGCTAAGAAAGAAAATCATAGTTTGGTCCTTTCCACTTTCTTAGACTAACAATTGCAATTCAATTCAATAGCACATCCAAATGCACCTCTAATAGGAACTGGCAAATAACAACAGCAATATGAACTGAAACATACAAACAAAGCAAACTAACATCGAACTTACCCGCCGAATGCAAGATCGAGAAGAAACCCACGTCTCATCACAAACCGAAGCAAGATATCGAAATCGAAACCGACCCTTTCTTTCGGCCTATAAGCATTCCTACTGTAACCATACCCACCACTGCGGCCGCTACCTCCCAAAAATCCACCGCCTACCTCCCGAAAATCCACCGCGTCCATTAAAAGATCCAGACCGCAGATTGTAGTCAGCTTGCTTCAGATCATCGATAAGCACTTCGTAGACCTCTGAAACTTGCTTGTATCTCACAGTAGCTCCATCCTTAACCTCTTTCAAGGACTGCAAGTGTTTGTCTGCGAAGGAATTTCAGGGCTAATTTCCCAAAAGCTTCTTTGATCTCGACTTTCATCGTGTTTCGACTCAATCCAAGGATCTTGTAGTGATCTATGGGTGGAGAAATCCATGTAGAGGAAAACCCATCAAAGGGAATTTGAAATTCTGTTGATTTTCATTGATTTTAGCTCAAAAACAGAGGATTTTGTATTGGGTTTTGGATGAAATCATGGAATCCGAATTTGAGATGGGTTTTTCCAGGGATGATCTGATAGAGAAAACCCAGAAATGAGGAATCAAATTTTCCTGAATTTCACTCCAACCCAAGCAAGAAAAATCCCGGTTTGAGAGAAATCGGTCATTTCCGTAGAAATCGACTCTCTAATCTCACACATGTGAGCACCATTTCTGCACGTGAGGCGAGGTCACTTTCAAAAACATTCCTCTCTATCATTTGAATTGTTATATTTCATAAGCTACTGTTATTAATTAAAAGGGTTAGCCAAAACACCAAAAACAGACCAGCCAGACCACCCAGCGAAGAGCGTGTGAACCATGAAACTCTCAGAAGTAATGGATTTCCAATAAATCAGAACCACCAAAAATCATTAGTTAAGACTGCTAATGGTCTTATTTCCTAGGTGGGCTGCTCATATCATTTTTCTTTCGCACTTTGTAACCACGGGTCATAAGAGGCTATGCAACCATGCCTAAAAATGGGCCAAGTTGGAAATTATTTACAAGCAGCATCTACCCCCATATCATTTACAGGAAAAAAGTTCAGATTTCATTTACAGGCTCTCCATTTACAGCCTAACAGCTATAAATGGAAAGATTGGCTCTCCATTTACAAGATTTGAACAATTTACAGGCTATCCAAACACAAACAATCATTTTACAGCTTAAAGCCAAACAGGACAGGCTGTACACCTGTACATTATTTACAACTTAAACCATTTACAAGCATCCAAACAACCCCCAAGGGACCCTTGAATGGATGTGTATGGCTCCCACACGAATGTGTAGCTAGCAAACCTCATTAGAAGAAAGGAGATTTTCTAACATTTTGAATGTAATTTATCCATTGGATATGTGCAGATATGCAAAATCACGTACCTCACGGATGACACATTTGGCCAAATAAAGACGTCTCGACTGAAAACCATTTGTGCAAGAATGGGACCAGCATCAGCTGCGAAGATCTCTCACGACTAGCAGCTGAAATGACGAGTTGTAGATGCATTCTATCCATGACCTCCATGTTGGGTTGCCATTTCATGAAATTGACGATAGAAATTGTTTGATATGAATAATGAATCTCTCTCCAGCCTCCCTGAAACAAATGCGGAACTTCTAATGCTAACTTGAAAAGGTCAATATTGGGTTGTGAAGCCATAGAGAGTTTATTTCTATGATCAAACATAATCTTATTGAAGCATGAGAAAATACAATTATCCATTAAGAGGAATAAGAAGCTACAGGATTTTGTTCAGGTTGTTGTCCATTGAGTGTGTTGTAGAAGGATATGACCGTCATTGCAGTTCAAAATAAAACAATAAATAAATAAATAAATAAAATTTCAAATTCAATTGTCAGTTTGTCCAAAAGCATGGTCACCACAAAAAAGCAAATATCATAGTTCAAAGCCCAAAAACTTGACTCAATATCCACTGGCTTGGGTTGACTCCAAAAGTCAGCTGACTTCGAAGGTAAATAACATAAATTTAACATTTGATGATTAATTTAATTATTTAGAAAATGGTTGCAGTAATAGTTTGAAGGTAAATAACATAAAATACATAGTACACCATGCACATACCACACTGGTTGAATTCCTTTCTCTGAGTAGACATTGCGAGTCAGATCACATTCTCCGCATTTCACTTTTTACAAGAGAAAATCCTGACCCAGGCAGGTGACTCAATCCAAGTCTTTGCAAACCCTATCGAATCAACTAAGTTTGTGGGTCGGCACGTCAAGTCAGGACCAAGTCACCTTGATGGAGTGAGTTTCTCAGTGACTCGGCTCAAAATCTTGCTGTGTCAAGTTGACTTGGGCGAGTTTCATGTCAAGCCAACAAGTTTTGGACTATGGAAAATACCTGCACTTCCTCCATTCCTAATTCTGTATTTGTTTCATGCCTGAGTATTACACATGTTGTGAAATGTGACATTTCTATAAGGATACCTGAGACGGTATGGGGCGAAAGCCTAGGTTGAAAAGAAACTGGATTTGAAATTACGTACTAGTTTGGAGTAATTGGTGTAGAAATTCTTCCGAAAAATCTCTGCTTTTTTTTTCTTTTTTCCTTTTTTTTTTTTTTTTTTTTTGTGTGTGCGCGCGCACTAGGCAAATGGATTTATTGCCTGGATTTTTGAATAATACATAGGGGGCCAATGAAATGGGAACCTCACACCCCAAGTCCTCACAAATCAATGGCCCCCCAAATGAAAAGGGAACCTCACACCCCAAGGCCTCACTCATCAAAGGCCCCCCAAATAGATTGGAAAAAAAAAAAGAAGAAAAGATACTAGAGGCAAAAGCCAATGAACCAAGGACCAGGGAAGAGAAACCCTTGCAACTAAGGAAAACGCCTAAACCCAACCCAATAGCTCTTCATGAAGCACCTAAAGAGCAACAACGAGGCTGAAATAAATGTTACGATCCCAATAGTTTAAAGAGCCTAGTTTGACATGTTCCATCAGCCCTAGGGCTTTTGGTGCATTGGTTAGATTCTTAAATATTTGGTTTCAGATCCAACACAACATTTTGTGTTCGGGTCATGGAAGGGACAATCTGTGGAAAGGGCAACTTGGACTAGAATGAAAGCCGCTACAATGTGGAGAGGGCTACCTGGAAAAGAGGTCAGGGTGAGTGCCACCACAGAATGCGACGCCGCAAATCTCGGCTGCTGAGCGTTGTGGAATGTTACGATCCCAAGCGTTTAATAGCCTAACTTTACACATTCCATCATTCCTAGGGCTTTTAATAGTTTGTTTAGTTTCTTAACAATAAATGTTAAGAACTTGACAATGCACCAAAAGCCCCAAGACTGAAGGAACACATCAAGCTAGGCTTTTTAAACTATTAGGATCATAACATTCCAAAATGCTCCGCAGCCAAGGTCCGCGGTGGTCCATTCTGTGGTGGCACTCACTCTAGCCTCTATTCCAGGTAGCCCTTTACAGGGAATGGTGGTTGCACTCCGGTTGCTCAGGTAGCCCTTTCCACGCAGTGGCGGATGCACTCTGGTTGCTCAGGTAGCCCTTTCCACATAATGGCAGCTTTCACTCTGGTCCAAGTTGCCCTTTCCATAGGTCGCCCCTTCCGTGACTTGAACACAGGACGTGGTGTTGTCTCTGATAACAATTATTAAAAACCTAATCAATACGCCAAAAGCCCTAGGACTGATGGAATGTGTAGAGTTAGGCTATTAAACCCTTGGGATCATAACAATATTGCACCATCTGTCAAGACATAGAAGCTTGATCCAAGACCTTCACACCATCAAAGCACCCGATCTTTCTGACAGGAACCTCCTCGAGGCTTTTTAAATTATTAGGATCGTAACATTCCACTACGCTCTTCAGCCAAGGTCCACGGCAGCCCAATCTATGGTAGCATTCACTTTGACCTCTATTCCAGGTAGCCCTTTCCGAAAGCATGGCGGCTGCACTCTGGTTGCTTAGGTAGCCCTTTCCATGCTGTGACGGCTTTTACACTAGTTCAGGTTGCCCTTTCCACAGGTTGCCCCTTCCGTGACTCGAACACAGGACGTAGTGTTGTCTCTGATAACAATTGTTAAAAACCTAACCAATCCGCCAAAAGCCCAAGGACTGATCGAATGTGTAGAGTTAGGGCATTAAACCCTTGGGATTGTAACAATATTGCACCATCTGTAAAGACAGAGAAGCTTGGTCCAAGACATTCACACCACCAAAGCACCCAATCCTTCTAACAGGAACCTCCTCAAGTCTGCTAAAAATCCTCGATACCAGCTGAGATTTGAAGGCCTCCAATGAAGCAGACATCAGCGCAACAGAAAGAACCTGAAAACGCCTAGCTATCTCGGATGCACGGTGTTGCATCTGCCCTGTAAGAAGACCCAGCTGCTAGAACAAGCTGGGGCAGCCTCAAATGCAGTTGCTGAGAAAGTAAATTTGGCTTGAAATCGATGCATGCAAACCAGAGGCTCGAGGCTGAAAATCCAGAAGAAGGAAATTCCAGCTACAGTCACTATTTCATTCAGAACATTGCACTGCAAGTCTGATCGAAACATGGCAGACAAATCTGGATTCATCTGAACCTTCATAGCACTGTGGACTCTCAACCTTCCAGCCCAAACTACTCTAGTCACAACTTAGCAGCACTCCACTACAAAGAATAGTTATCCGGGCCAATAAAATTCTGCAAGCACAATTACCAGATATCAAAGTGTTCAATAACAGTAACGGTGGTTGTAATGGCCAGCCTTATCGCTGTTAAGATACAGGCCGCTACAGCAGCCTTTATGGCCCCCATAACAGCCATTATGTAATGGTCAAAATTTAAAGGAAGAAAATGCATTGGCCCATTACAGGCCCCCAATAGGCCCTTTTTTCAGAATGGGCGGCGTTACGCCTCCCCCCCCCCCCCCCCCCCCCCCCCCCCAATATCGCATAATGGATCCCGCTGTTACTGTTACATAACGGCCGTTATGCAACCGTTTTTTAGTACCATGCAAGATACGGCTTTCAAGTCTACTACATACAGCAGAAAACTGCAGCAGCACCGTATTAGAAGAGGCCACAGATTTGGCTAGTTGAGGGCAATCTCTCTACAACCTACAGCTGCCACACCACAAGCACTTTTTAAGAAGCCATCCACCCAAAACCAGAAAGCACAGATGCTCCCCTATGTTGAGGATGGAGAAGCACAAAGCAACAAAATCAGCTGCAGTGAAAATAAAAAATTAAAAAGAGCGGCATCTGCTTCCTGCTCGACATGCAGCAACATCTAGCACCACAACACTGTATCAATGCTCCAATGCAATCTTTGCAGAAACTTCTAAGCAGGCTTGCTGAAAAACCAGCTACCAGAATCTTCTGCAAAGCATTAGCAGAAGCAGAGGCCCTAGGCTTCCTGTCTGCTCCTAAATGCAAAGAAAAGCAGGCTACACCTTCAACAGCTGCATCAGCAGCACTGGGAATAGTGGAACCCAAGGCACCAGCCAGGACCAGTTCAACCAAAGGATACATTCCTATACCCCATTTCAATACCTTTGCCTCCAACCCAACACATCTCTACCATAACATCCAACTTGAACCCCTCAAAACATGCATAGCAGCTGGCATCTGGCGCAGCAACTGTTTTGGAGGTTTGGAGTATGAATGCTTGGGCTTGGATTGCAAATTTGTATTGGAGTCCATGATTATGGAATATTGTTTATTCTTTCTTCTTCTTATTTTTCATTTCTTTCTTTCACCCCATGCCATTCCATAGATCTTCAATGATAACTGAGTCAAGCCAGCCAAAATCAGCACTGTCAGGAGACTCAGGACTGCCCACTGAACCTAGAGAGTTAGGGCAAACGTCCGCAACTTGAAGTTGGTTGCTTTGGGATACCAATGGGTTATTTAGACCCACCCGATTGGCTGACAACAGTCTCGGGATCTCTCACCTCCGGTGGACTCATAGAGGATGAATCCTGAGAGCCAACATGAGGAGGGTAATCAGGTTCCCTGGAGTCTTCCTTAGATGGATCCGAAAAGGTTTTGGGATCAGAGCTTTCAAGATAGATGGCAGTAGTGGGAATTAGGGGAGAGGATGATAAGCTGGGGGTATTGGAATCTGAAGGTAAAAACAGTTCGATGGAATTTGATCAGTATTAGAGGTTGGCCTGCTTAGAAGTGGAAAGCATGAGGGGATATCTTTGGGGTAGTTTGGTTCATAGGGGGAATGAGCGGTATATGTAGCTGGAGTATGGCTGGGGCCGATCGGGCCATTGGGGATGCAGGAGGAGGTTTTATAGGCAAACCACTTACACTGGTACTAAACTGGGAATGTGAAAATAGGAGGTTGTTTTCGACACTTAAAACCACAGAGGGATCTCTTTTAGAGCAGTCTATTAATAAATGAAGGACAATTGAAGGACTTCAACAGTTTTCGAACGGGTCACACAACTAGAAATGATAGGACTAGGGCATCACACCTGCTAGTTTTGGGAATTTCCCAACCCCACAATCAGCCCGTCACCGTTTTGAAGGACTAGGACAAAATCAGCCCATCACTTAAAACCACAGAGTGATCTCTTTTAGAGCAGCCTATAAATAAATGGACTTCAACAGATTTCTAAGGCGTCAAACAACTAGAAATGATAGGACTAGGGGCATCACATCGCTAGTTTTGGGAATTTCCCAACCCCTCAAAATCAGCCCGTCACGGTTTTGAAGGAAAGAACCATGTCTCAAGCCATAGGAATGCCCTTGTATATTTGTGCCTTTGAATACACCTCTTCCCTAATTCAACCACAACATCATTGATTGCTTGCAAAACACGTTTAAACAAAAAGGCAATAAAAAGGAAACCGGCTACTAAAAGGTAGAAAATTTATTCTTAACCTATGCATCATCTAATCAGTAAACTGATGGAAAGCGCGAAGTCTGAACAGCATGTGTTTATAAACAATATGCATGCATGAACAACACACACATGTCGATAATGAACACATGGGTCCCATAACCTGATCACATCACTTGTGGAACCCACCAATCCGATATGATCACACAGGCTCACCAATCTTATCATAGGAGGCAGAGGACCTAGCGGTGGAATCAGAGGCCTAGATGCATCAATTCACAACTCGGAAAGAATTCCCTCCAGTTCAGCTTTCATGCTAACACCTGCGATGATCTGCCTTTGTATCACCTCTTCTTCACCTTTGCAGGACTCGTGGAGATCCACTTGCCGGCTGGGAATACTCTCACTAGATTCTGTTGTAGGACAACCCAATTCTTTTTTTTCTTTTTTTTTACACACACCCACACCACATGGGCACTCAATCCCTGATCTCAGTGTTGAAACAGGAGTCTGTCTACCACTGAGCCATGGAGCCAGACCCAGGTCAACCCACTTCTTATTGCACTTGCCAACATTTTCCCCCCATAAGATCATCACCATCTTTCTAAAATTGTGTCATTCATTCATGTCGCTGTAACAATATCGATCAATGCACACCATGCTCGCCTTATAGAATGATGGAGACCTACCCGTCAGATAAGTATCATTGCAATTGGACTCCACCACATGGCGCATTGTTGCATCTGATCACGGATTGAATTTGTCATGATCTCCATCTCATCCTTAGATCTTGAATTGGTTCAGAATCTTCAGATGGTTGGGGCATGATTCAAGCATCCATGCTGATCTTTTCACTGTTCATTCCAAACTTCACAATGTAAACAATGTGTCTGTTCTCTGCATCAGTTGGCATGCACACATTATCAAGATCCGCTAGCACTTTCATATTCATCCAGTGATTTATTTTTTTTTCTTTTTTTCTTTTTTTCTTTTTCCGTCTGTATAGCCCTGCATTGATTCTTCAAATCTGGCTATCTATCCATCAGCAGACCCATCTGACAGTTCCTTGATCAATCCAACCTTTTATCCATCAGCAGATCCATCTTGGGTCCACCGTTAGCTTCATCTAGCAATGTTTCCTTCAGTTTGCCTGTTAATCTTTCTGGTACTTGTTCTTCTCAAGGATGCATGATGAATCTTAAGATTCACTATGGATCATTTCTTTTTTCTTTTTTTCTTTTTTGGATCCTTTTGTAAAATTCCTGGAAATACCATTTCCATTTTCCTCTCATTTCTTGAAAAATGCCCCCTTTTCATTTCCTTACCCATACTTAAGAAATGCCATTTCCAAGGGAAATGAGGGAAATAACTCCTCTTTATGAAGTGCAAATACTGCTTTACTGCAATCAGATTGAAAAAGAAAAAGGAAAGGACATTCGTCCAGTCAAATGAAATCCTTGTGTTCCTTGATTATTTCTAATGGACAACCTAATCACACTCATTGCAAAGCATGAAAAGACAAACAATTCAATGGCAATGAGCTGCTTTAAAAACACTAGAAATGCATAAAACCTTCAACATAATTAAGGTAACAAAATTTCCGAGCAACAAACTAGCTAAATATGGATCTCATTGAATGATGGGACACAAAAACAGTACAGTTGACTATCGAACCATGAATTACTTCCTCACATGGTTGTGACTAATCATCGCTAATATCAATGATTTTTCTGACTTTTGGGTTTAGGGGAGATCTTTCCGTATGCCTTGAGCCTCGACTGTGATAGCTTAAGTTGAGCTTGCCGGCGTCTTCTCTTGCTTCGCCTAGACAAATCACCCGCTTCACCATCCGATTCCTCCAAACGAGTCCTCTCTTGCTTTGAAGACTCTGGAACCGAAGAAGCTGCACGACTATCATGCTTCGATTTACCCTTCTTACCAACCTTCAGATCATTTGTTTTCCCTCCTTGAAGCAGTAGCTTCTTCTTCACTTTCTGGTCATATCTCTTCAGCTTGGATACCTTCCATTCAGTTTGCCTATAAGGGGCGAGCTTTTTCAAAGAAACATACTGGTTCAAATCCTTGTCATCCGCCATTAGTAACTCCGCAGCATTCAATCCGTATCTGTTGGAAGGCACCGACGTGTACTTAAACCGTGTCTTCAAGTCCCCAATGGTGTCTTCATAGTCCAACTTATAATATTCCTCCAAATCCTTATCAAGAGCGACCTTCTCCTGAAAGGATATCTCATGCTTCCTTTTCCTCTTACCATCCCGATGCTCTTCTTCTTCTTCTTCTTCTTCTTCTTCTTCTTCTTCTTCTTCTTGCTCTGGGTCCGCCGAAATTTCATCACCATTCCCATCTTCCCTATGCTTTTGGATTTTCTCCCTTACAGCTATGAAACCATCCTGCTTCCTTTTCTTCTTACCATCTTGACGCCCTTCTTCCTCATCTTGATCGAGGCCATCTGACATCTCATCATCATTCTCTTCTCCCTTATGCTTTAAGATTTTCTCCCTCACAGCTAAGAACCCATCCCCGGGCCTGCACACATCCCAACCCTTTGGAAGCCCAAGCAACTCATCTTCCTTATCAAAATCAGGCTTTTTGAGATCATCCAGATCACAGTCGCTTCCGAAGCCTGGATCAGGGTCCTCTGCATCATAATACCCCTCGCTGAACATCTCTTTCATCTTCTTATCGTATTCTTCCGGATTGAAATCCTCCTCCAGATCACCCACATCTAATACACATCCCCCATCCTCTCCAATCCCCGCAATGGCCCGTATCTTGTCAAGCTTCTCCATAATCTCCTTCTTCTTCACATTCTTCAGATGCTTCAGCTCCTCCTTCCTCTCCAACTCTGCCAACGTCTGCCTCTCCTCCTTCCTCTTCCTCTGCTCTTTCCTAGTGTTCGATTTCTTCCTAACAGACCCTTCCACAAACCTTGCATGGCCCAGCACCCGGTCACCAGTCCCCTCCTCATGCCTAAACTGACGCTCCAATTCGAACTTCTCCTGCTTCTCTAACTCTTCCGCATCCTCCAAAACCTCCATAATCTCCTCATCTGTCGGCTTCTGGCCCGCTTCCCTATCAACCCACATCTTGTTCTTCAAAAAACTCTTCAAGAACATCTCATTCTCACTCAAGTTGCCGTCATCACCAAAATACTCATCCAAACGCTTATCGATCTCCCCATCGCTCCCGGCCTCTTCTTCCGCCTTCTTCTTCTCAACGAGCAAATCCCCGCCATCATCATCATCATCATCATTGTCGCCATTAAAAGCCTCGTCAGCTGCCTTCAAGAACGACCGTCGGATCTCCTCTTGCTCCTCGCTGTAGCTCTTCACCTTCGATCCCGAATCCTTCTCTTCGAATTCCGCTCCCTCTTCTATCAAATGCTTCGCAACGACATCCTTCAAATACATTGGCTTTTTATCCTTCTTCTTCTTCCCTTCCTCGATTCCGCCCTCATCTTCATTCTCCGAATCAAAGAGCTTTGAATCCTTACTATCAAGAATCGGGTCCATCTTCTTCACTTTCACGAGCGCATCGTAGAATTCCAGATCCTTCCCATCAGAGTCCAGATCATCGTAGCCGTCAGATTCCGACGATTCGTCGGAATTGAGATCTGAGCCGTCGACGAAGCCACGCTTCTGCAGCTCCTTGAGACGGTGGAGATCTTCGCGGCGCTTGTTGTGCTCGTACCGGCGGGCGAATTCCTGGTCGATCTCGATCTTGGATATCTCTTCGGCGTCGGAGGAGGAAGACGATTCAGAGCCGTCGAACAGATTCAACCCCATTCCGCTCAGCTGGGAGGGATGGAATCGGATTCAGAAAACCCTAACCCTATAGCCGATTGAAGGGTTCCGATTTTGGGGTTTCAGAGACCTCGACGATAACAGATTCAGACAGTAGAGTAGTGCAGGGCAGGGCAGGGCAGGGCAGGGAGAGGGAGGGATGCAAGGGATTTTGTCAGTTAGGGTTTTAGAGGACGCGGATTTCTTTAGCTGGAAATTCGTGCGCTGGGAAGCTAAGTGGGGCCCACAGTGATGTTTGTGAGAAATCTGCACCGTCCATCCGTTTTGCGGGCTCATTTTAGGAAATGCTACCAAAAATGAGCCGGATACAAGTCTCTAAGTGGACCACACTAGAGGAAACAGTTGGGATTCAACGACCTCCCTTAAACATTCACATGGCCACAAAAGTTGTATCGGTATAATTGCTTTTATGTTTTCAGTTCATCTAAGTGGAAATGATATTATGGATCGTTTGGCACCATTGATCTGAGGGGATTTCAAATCGCCTGGTGTTTGGCATCATAAAGTAACCGCTAGGTTTCAAATCCCCTCAAAGGGGTTTCAAATGCTCCATAGGAGCTTGGATTACATCTAAAATGATTCCAAGAGTTGGATATGTAATATGTGTGTCATTAGACTATTAAACTATTGGGCACACAGTCTACTAATTATATCTCCAAATAACTATAGAGAAATTTCCAACTGTACATCCACTATATGGCCTAAGCCCATTCCTTTTTAGTTTCGATGAATACTCCCCAGGCGTACGGACACCCTTGCACATGACGAAAATGCCCCTGCTCTAAAAAATGCTCCTTCGAACGCTGTCAGCCCCATTTCCACTGAAAATCTTATTTTTTTCTTCTTTCATCTCCCTAATCCTTCATCCTAGCCGACCGAATCTGATTATCTAATTACTTCTCCCCCTCTGTGCCTATTCACCTTCCAGTAAAACCCTTCCTTTTCTTCATTTTTTATTTCCCCTTTGTCTGGTCGAGAATACAGATCCAAGCACGTCATTTTCGACTTTTGGGAACCGAAGAAAGAACGAAAATGATCCCCCCACGTAAGAAGCATCGAACGGCTGGTATATTCAAATCCCTCGCTTTTTTGTGGACCCCACTATATTTTATACTATATATGCGCACGGTCATATGCTCACGGTCCACAAGATTTTAGTGCCGTACATCGAGTCGGGTCCAGTCGATGTGGGCGAAGCTCGGATTGACTCGTCCATGCTGAGTCAAGTTCGTGTCAAGTCAAGTTGGGCCAAGATCGGCTTGACTCGCCCATGCTAAGTCAAGTCGAGTTCGATTCGAGTCGAGTTGCAATACACCATGGTCAAACTCGACTTGAACTCAACTTTACTTGACTCGAGTTGGCCTTTCAAGCCGAGTCAATCCGAGCTGACTCCGGACGTCTCGAGCGAGCCGTTCAAGCTAGCTTGACTCATGTACAGCTCTATTTTATTTTAAACACTGAATGGTATAGCATGTCTTAATAGATGGGCAAAAGTTAATGCTCAAATGGCCCACAATGAGGGTTTTTGAAACAAAGAACGAAATGAGATGTGACGCTAAATGAAGACCGACGAGCACCGACTGAGTTAATAGACTGAGGACCCACTGAGTTATTGATGAGGACCGTGAACTGACCTAAAATGACCGTGAATTGAGTTAAAATGACCGTGAACTGACTCAAAATGACCACAAAGTGAATGGAATAGACTTAGCGCTAAGTGAAATTCGACTCACAACTGTAAGAAACATATAACTAACTTCACGGTCAATTCCCTTCAGTTCACGGTCATTTTCATTCATTTCACAGTCAATTCCCTTCACTGCACGGTCAATTCCATGCATTTCACGATCATTCCCCTTCACTGCACGGTCAATTCCGTGCATTTCACGGTCAATCCCCTTCACGGTTAATTCCGTGCATTTCATGGTCATTTTCGGCTACTCCCCTTCACTTCACGGTCAATTCCATGCATTCCATGGTTCCATGACCATTTCCGGCGACTCCTCTGCACTTCACGGTCAATTCCATGCATTTCACAGTCAATCCCCTCCATGCATTTCATGGTCATTTCTGGCGACTTCCCTTCACTTCATGGTCAATTCCATGCATTTCAAGGACCCCCCCCCCCCCCCTATGTCACAGTCAATTCTATGCATCGCAGGACAATTCCCTTCAATTGACGGTCAATTCCATGCATTTCATGGACAATCCCTTCACGTCACTGTAAATTGCACTCATTTCACGGACCGATAACTTAGTAAAATTGGTCGCATGCTTGTTGAATGTCAAAATGACTGATAACTACTTGATATTGACATCTTATTGACCAACAACCTTGTATAAATTTACCAACAACTTCATGAAATTGGCTGATATATGAGTGAAACAGGCACAAAACTTGTGAAAATTCACCTATAAGTCCTGTACTTTCATTTGGAATTCGTCAATAATTGACCGTTGACTCGGCAAACTCACAACAAGTAAACTTTAACATTATGCTTTGTTAAATATTGAATGTTATCGTTGATATAATTTCCCATTCATCCTTGCAGATAACAAACCCTTGCATAAGGGATTTGGCGAGTTGGCCCCCACCATATCATGCCGATGTTCTTTGACATGGTGGTTTGATAGCGTCAAGTCTGGGTTGGAGAAGAATAACAGTAGAATAAATATATTTAGGGAGACCCCATTCTCATTTTTATTACACATTCCATCATTTAGGTTTATAGGAGCCAATTTTTACTCACTTATTGAGAGATATATAGCAATCTTGTATTCGAGATACAGGGGAACCGCGTAAAGTTTTCCGAGATGGGCTTCACCTTAATAACAGGGCTGAAGTTTGGTGACCAATATCCCTCGTTTGAAGAAGTCAATAAGAGAAAAATACTTCAATTCAAATCTCATCCTAAAGAAACATGTACTGGAGGTGTTCAATAGGATAGTTGATAGCAAGAAGCACGAAGATGTCGTGAAGGTAGCTTTAATATTATGTGTAGAGTGGTTTGTTAGGGGAACCGACACGAATATTATGTGTTGTACAGAATTTATCAACCTTGTTGACTCGTTGGAAGACTTTAAACACTACCCTTAGGGTAGTGTGGCCTTCCGGACAATGACTGAATGGATCGAAAATGCCTTGATGGCATCACCCATAGGCTTCATTACAATATCCGCGGTTGCATTTCCCCTACAAGTAAGGATTTTGTCCTTGTCTATTTTAATTTATAGTTATATGAACTATATGTATTAACATCATCTTGTCATTTCATTGTAATATATACGGGCCCTTGAGAGAGTACCGGCTCCCGACAATGTATCATTTCCATACGTTCCCTCCCAATTCCAAGATTTACACACTATCAAGGATGGAAGGTTTGACAGTGGTAAAAAGATTCATCAAATACTAAGAGTGAAGATTTAAGTCTATTGCTAAGAAGCTAAGTATCACTTATTGAACTATATATATATATATATATATATATAAGATATATAATATTATATATATATATATATATATATATATATATATATATATATATATATATATATTTCCGTATATGAAAATGAAGATTGTTCTCTTGCAGATTGAGATAGTTCTTAGCTTAGAGCCTACCATTGAGGAGCTGGAGATGAAGGCCGTTCGTTTGGTCCATGATAGATTTGATGTAAGATGTCAGAGAAGTATTCTTTTATGTTGATATGTTATATTTACTTTGACATGCTATATAACTGATACATACATTGCTTCACTTTGTAGGGCATTAAAGATTAAGATGATGAAGATATGGAAGGGAGATCGGGACGGGGACAGGGAGAAGAAGGGGGGGAAGAAGGGGGAGAGGAAGAGAGTGGCGATGAGGGAGTGAAATTGCAACTGACTGCGGAGTCGGGGGAGGATAGGGAGGAGCTTGAGGCGGAGAGGGTTCAATTGGAGAGAGATAGGGAAGAGTTGAAGCGGCAGGAACGGACGCTAAAAGAGAGAGAAGAATCGATAGAGAGGGAGAGAAAAGTAGTACGGATGGAGGTGGAGCTAATGCTAAAAGTAATGGAAGCCTTGAGGTTACATCGGAAACCTTAGCCGATTGGCCATCGTTTTATCATAAGCATTCATACAACATCATAAGCATTCCATACACATACCCTGCACTTATTTGTTTTAAACGTATGCTCTGCGGCTTGCCAATATTATCAGAACCCGCCTATCAGAAATTCGGATCGATCAAACACATCTACTATTGCATTACATTGCAATTTTTACACACAAAACCGCCCTTATTTTTCAGAAATTAGTCAGATCTTATGAAGTAAAGATTGTACATCCGTGCGGGCAAAGTGGGTGCCTAACACCTTTTGGCTCTGTAACCGCGGTCCCTTGGAATCTCTGGAATGTAAAGTCATGAGTAATCTTAGGATTAAGGAACTTCAGGTTCTCAATCTTAAGCGTTTCTGCAGGCTCTAACAGACTGTAGAATCATAATAATTGGTTAGTGGCAACTCTGGTCAAATATAATACTTTTACTCCATAACAAAAGCCCTCGAGCAAAGAAACTGAATGGACAGAAGATAGTAGATCTCCCGTACCCTCAGGGAATCTGCCCTCCAGCGTCCAAAGGATGATATTCAGTGATATTAATGATCTTGACCGTAAATCATGATGATCATGGGTCCTAAATGGACAAGTTAGGATATCATAGTTATTATGTGTCAATACCTTAAATTTACATGACATGGGTTAAAGGAAATGGATTTCTCTGGTTGTCCTTGTGAACTTGAGTGGACAACGATCACTAACAAGGAGAGCTGTAAACCATGAATCCCAGTACCCTATTGTGTCATGACCACTTAACAAATTATAAGACAAATCATTGGTTATTATCGTTATTTATATTATAATTTTGTGTGTAACGTCCTGGATTTTCATTATTTTAAATTTTCAAAAAAATCTTTAATTTTTTTTTGTAATTAATTTATATTATCACTTACTGACCATTAGCACTCGATGTTAGTTTATACCCGGGTGGAACCAGTAAAGAACCGCACAAGTTCAATTAATCAACCGTAGGAAGCCAATGAATCCGTCCAATCACTTGAACATCAAGTGTAGCCCCATGATTTACTCACATAGGGCCCGAAATCTAACCGACCCATCGTTAACTAATCAAGACAATCATAACTAAATTAAAGATCTAACTGAAGCTGAGTCAAATAAGGCCCGGATCTTGACTAATAGACCAAATCAGCCTTGCTACTCTTTTAACCTAAAACCAACGGTTTAGAGTAAACATGACTAAATCTCCACTTTCACTAGTTATAAATAGGCCACACTACGAACATAGTTAATTCAAACCCTAATCATCGCTCACGAGAAATTTCAATACTTAATTCATTCCAGAAATGCCCCCGATTTTTGGAACAAGCTCTAGACCGCTCGTTGGTGGGCCACAAGTTTCAAAACTATAGAATAATGTCCGTCTTACTAGGCTTGACGTCCATCGCGGGAGTCGGACCTGAGTACTGTCTAGAACCGCTCAACTTGAGCCAAAGGATGAGTGCATGAGAAGTGCAAATACCCTGAAAGAAGAAGTTGAAACTTAAGTGAATTGGGTTGTCCACTCTTAAGCAAAGTTGAGGATTTCGGACCGTCGGTTTATGACCAAACTTCACACATGGAGTAAGGATATTTTTCTACTCATATCCGTATAGTCGCGGCCCCGATCAACCATCGGTGACCGTTGAACAAACTTTTAATCATATCTGTCGATTGGCGCATCCAAATGGCGGGCCAATCATATCCATATGTAGATCATTATTAGGGCTAACTATTCTACGGTGTATACAATATGTACACCCCATAGTGGCCCTAGAGGCTAGAAAAACCCTCCCATAGGGTTAGTATAGTAAAAACCCAACCCTTGGGGCCATTTGCACCAAATCTGGCATTATAAAATGGCCTCATTTAGGCACCCCCTCTCCCCATACGAATTTGCCCTAGAAGAAAGAAAGGGAGAAAGGGAGAAGAGAAAGAGGAGAAAAGAGGAGAAAGAGAGAGGAAGAAAAAAGGAAAGGAGTGAGTGGTAGGAGGTGGGGCCCAAGGAAGCTTGGAACCTTAGAGAAATACCTTCCTCCTTTCCCATATCCACAACTACAAGCCACTTCTATCCAATTGGGGAGGTAAGCACCCATCATTTTTTGTAATCTTTGGGGTTGAGCTAGAAAATGCATGTAATCCTAACATGCAAGTTCATTTGGCTCAGGATCTCTACGAATCAACCCGCGAGTTTGGCAACCCTAAATCGTTTCCTAAAGTCTTCAACGATCCATAGGTGCGGACTATTATTCTTAAGTGGCCTAGCACTAATTTTAGTATGAATCTAATGATTATGAATGTTTTGGTAATGTATTTGGATAATCTAGAGAAAATCCAGGCAAGACCTTACATTTTAGATCCTCCTAACTAACATGGAATGATCATGGTATGTGGTAGTTCTTCAACCTGATTAGGTATGAATTTGGTGAGTGCATACTTATTTCTTATTTGATTCTTATGCAATGTTCCTTATAGCACATATGATATATTAACCCTTGTGTATTTTTGTGCTATGAAATATATGTAATGCGTGGCCTCCTCATTAACTCACACCACACACATGTACATTTATTTCTCAATATTGTTAGTAGTTGCAATTATAGTGAAATTTAAAATTGTGTTAGAAGTGTGAATGCATAACATTACTTGTGTTAGTTGATGAACCCTGATCGGTTGAAGTGTTATTGAATATCATCAAACCCCTAAGTTGGTCAGGAAACTGAGGTGAGAGAATGTGGTTTCCTTGGTAGGACTATCCTGAGGCTAAACCTATGGATTTGGGCGGGTGCGAATGGGCGACAGTAGTTGGACTACATGGGTCGCTCGTACTTAATGTCGTCAGTCACGTACTCACCTGGACTCGTACGGTTTAGTCCACTTACTGACCAACCATGTTTATTAAACATGTCTACTCACGCTTGAATGGAACCTGGAATACCCTTCGCCCATTGAAGCTTATTGATAATTATTTGAAATTGATCCACCGTCTCGAGAGCCGGCCAAGGTGGAATGGGATACTGTGTTAGAGTTGTCGGCCTACGCTGGGGTGACGAGTCTCCCCGTAGTGACTGCGAGTGATCCCACTTCTCAGCACTCCCCACGTGCTTGAAATCGGGGATGGGGAACCCGATGGGATCAAGGATCGCGAGGTCCTGGCCTCACACATTGGGGGGCCTGGCCTCGCAAGCAGTTGAGGGCATTGATATCGTGGGGTGTACTAGTTCCCCCAATCTGCTGGTTGAACATAACTAATTAAAAACACGACTAACATGATCATGATTACATCGCACTAGGTAGGTTGGCGACTCGGCAGTTGAGATCGCAATGAGGGAGTGTTGGTCATAAGCGAACGTTAGACGGAGTTGCTCGAGGGAGTGTTGTTGTGAGATCATTCATCATATCATAATACATGCATGTGCATTAACAAGACTAGTTAGAGATCTGTGAATGTATGTCTTTCATTAAATTCATAATATAATTGATGTTTGTGTAACTTAAGACTAATAGCACTCACTGAGTTGATCACTCACTCTCACTCTGGAACGGTGTTTTAAAACACCAACCAGACCCTTTACTAGATGTAGGTGAGGAGGAGCTTGACGAGCCGAATGAGGTGAGCAAGGATAGGGAAGAGGAGCTTCACTGCTTCCAGACTTTCGGTGGACCCTTTTAGTTTGAGTTCAGGCTACCGCGGGGTATGGACCAGGGCCCTAGTCGCTTTGGGTCATGTATGGGTGGGACTAGTTCCCTATTTAGATGATTTTGTATTCGTGGTTTGGATATTTTTATATTTAGTAGCAATTGATACTGTTTTTATGACATACTTATGCTCCATGCCTTGCTAAATCCTCTATTGTTTATGGGATCATCCAAATGTAATTAAAATATGAAGCCCATTAGGGCACCCATGACACCTGGGAATTCGGGAGCCGAGTTCTTACACGGCCCCTGAAAATTTGGGGTGTTACATTGTGTGAGGGGACTAATGACGAGTTATGATGACATGTCTCCACTATAAGGTATGAAGACAAGTTGGTGTGCCTTTACCTTACCCATAAGTAGTGTGAGTGTGCAATAGGATTGGGCTCCTGATTTTAAACCTGTTGAGCACTTGCATTGGCAGACCGAGTTAAAGTCTCTATGATTAACTTGAGGAATAGGCTTTTAATCCTTAGACCTCAAGATGTGTGAGGAATTAAGGGTCTTGATTACATGTGCTTTAGCTCGCTTTATGAGGTCATCATATGGCTTACAAAAGTTAGTGTAGTATGACTCGTCCATCTTAGTTTGGTCGAGGCTCACATAATCTATCAAGGGATTCATTGGTTTCATAGGAACTCAATCATGACATAGATTTTTTGGGTTCAAATGTTCATTAAGTGATTTTTTCTGTAGGGCCCAACATAAATGACTTTACAAATGTTTCTAACTGTTAAACTTTTGTTTCATATTTAAAAATATTTTGATTACACTTAATAATAATCTGATAGTTTAGATCCCATGTATTCTATCATTTAATCAGCACGAGTATTAGGTTAATGGTAGATGGTCGTGATAATTGAAGAGTTTGATCAATTTGAGAACATGAGTTAAAGTAGGATCACAAGATACCAATGTAGTAGGGCATATGAAAGACAGTAATAAGTGTTTCCCCGAAATCTTAATTCCTCATTATTGTTTACACACGATCGAGATCAAACGGTTTAGAAGGTTTCAAGTAGCAACCATGCCACACGTGGTGTAAATGAACTTTAAAAGGAAATGTGCAAGTTCCATAAAAAGCAATTATTTACAAAGCAAGAGTCTCATTAAAGCAAATTTTCCTACAAGCATTAAATGCTAAGAGTTCCAACAAAGTAACTCTCTGCAAAACTTTCCAATGCAAGAGTCCGATGACGTGGAGACTCAACCAAACCCTATGCCAACGATGTGGAAACTCTAACAAACTCCATGCCGATCGAAATAACAAGAGTTGTACACGATCTCATGTACATGTGGCTATCACAATAGGCTACAATTATTTGAAAAAGTAAGGAGATTTGCACATCCAACCATTTAGATCTTTCACGAAGTTGAGTCATACGCTTGGCCACCGCCTTTCCAAATCTATAAAAGCCAAACACGATGAAGAGTGCTGGCACCAAGCGAACCATCACACAACCTTACTCACAACTTAACGTTGTCTATCTACCTTCTTCACAATGCAACACTGTCTATCTTAATCTTAGCCTTAGTTCCTCCATTTTTGTCTAGCCCTGCTGCAAAAAGTTTAAAGTTTAGTGTAGCTTATATCATTGTTGTCCAACGCCATCACTGTAATACACCCGAGAGTAATGTAAATATCTACGACCTACCATTTTTTTTTTATCTCGACCAACCAAGTCCATACTTACAAGATCACGATGGGCGCATCTTGTTGATCATCCACCTTGATTGTTTGTCCACATAAGCAATTAAAAGTATTTATCTTTTATTTATTTATCTACTTATTTATGTTCTCAATGAATGTACTGATCTTCATTATAAACCAATAAAATCAATTATCAATCTATATTTTTTATTATTTTAATCAATGATTGTATTATTAAAAAATCTGAGGCCCGCAATCACCGTTGAAAGAAAACTCCTTAGCTCAAGGCAAAAAGTTTCCATTTAGAATGTCTAACCCTCTCCTTCTAAATCGCTTGATCTTATGGCCAATTTGGCGCTTGGGGTCGCAAGCATTCAATTAAACTTGAGTCAAGTATGACTCTGGCACACCCAATGCTATTTGGATCGCACACATTTGACCGAATACAAGCTGCTTATCAACACATGTGGTGTCTGTTTGAACTACAACACTTATATATAGATCTTATTTCATATGGAAAAGAGTATGGAAGAGAAAGCCTTAAATGTCCCTACTCTTGGGTGTCACTTGCAGGGAGAGATTCTGTCAGTCCCTGTTTCCATCAATTGTAAGACTCTATTAGGTGGGCCACACATGATCACTAGTTTAAATCTGACTATTGGATTATTCAGATTGAGCGATTTAGTAAACTCCGCTACAGTAGTGATCACTATAAATAAGTTTATAGGGCGGGACACTTAAACCGTGGTCCTTAAACACGATTATTAAGCTGGAAATGGAAACTTACGATGTGAATACCATAGAGGGGAGAAGTGTGATGAGTAAGCTTCTCATCATTTTTTCCTATATATATATATATATAATATATATATTATATATATATATATATATATATATATATATTGGTCCCCTCACCTATATAAGAAAGAAAAACCTTAGCCTCATTGAAAGTTTTCCTAAGGGTGTAAGGTGAGGAATACCAAAATCCATTCTCAGCAAAATCATGGCAATGAAAACGTCTTCCCAATCAAGTACACCTTTAAGATTAAAGTATGGAATGACAAATAATAAGTCTTCCTTGGTTCTCGTTGTCTTCTATATTTGGATAGATAGGCCTTTAGATTTGAAGGATCTGTATCAACATATTAAGAGTAATTTCAATCTTAGAATTATGTTCTTCATATAAACTTCCAAAATCTGAGTAACTATAAAATGAGCCATTCCTATAACGTGTGATCCACTTGAGCCTTGTACCTAACTCAATTTTGGACTCATGCCCTAAAATGAGTCTATAAAATTGGTGTCCCATGTGAATAAAACACACATCATGGTAGGCAATAAAGCTTTTTCTGAATCCGGATCCTCTGCTTGCCCTAGCAAAAAAATCTATTTTTTCTGCATTGTCCACGTCATCATTGACATTATTAGTACTGCTGTATTAAATGCAATAAGTGGTCATATGGTCAGTCAGATTGCAACAATCGAAAGCGGATTGGCTGGTGTACCACACAGTAGCTATATAGCTGCTGTAGGTACGTGTCTTGCGAAGACCAGATGCTCCTCGAGCTCCGAGTTGTACAAACAGTTCAAAGGAGATCAAAGTTACGTGGCCCCACGGTGATGTATTTATTATATTTACATTGTTCATCTATTTTTAGAGATCATTTTAGAGTATTATCCAAAAAATGAATCATATCTAAATATCATATGGACCACACAACAAATAGCAGCGGAGATAATGATTTACCGTTAAAAATTTTGTAGAGCCCATGTAACATCCTGGATTTTCACTGCTTTGGATTTCCAAAAAATCCTTGAAATTTCTTTTTTGTAATTAACTTATATTGTCACTTACTGACCATTAGCACTCAATATTAGTTTACGCACGAGTGGAACTAGTAAAGAACCGCACAAGTCCGATTAATCAACCGTAGGAAGCCAACGAATCCGTCCGATCACTTGAACACCAAGTTTAGCCCCATGATTTACTCACACAAGGCCCAAATCTAACCGACCCATCGCTAACTAATCAAGACAATCATAACTAAAGTAAAGATCTAACCGAAGCCGAGTCAGATAAGGCCCAGATCTTGACTAATAGACCAAATCAACTCCGTTACTCTTTTAGCCTAAAACCGACAATTTAGAGTAATCTTGACCAAATCTCCACTTTTACTAATTATAAATAGGTCACACTATAAACATAGTTAATCCAAACCCTAATCATTGCCCACGAGAAATCTTAATACCTAATTCATTCCATAAATGCCCCAATTTTTCGAACAAGCTCTAAACTGCTCGTTGGCGGGCCACTAGTTCCAAAACTATAAAATAATGTCCGTCTTACTGGGCTTGACATCCATCGCGGGAGTCGGACATGGGTACTGTCCAGAACTGCTCAACTTGAGCCAAAGGACAAGTGTATGAGAAATGCAAATACCCTAAAGGAAGAAGTTGAAACTTAAGTGAATTGAGTCGTCCACTCTTAGGCAAAGTTGAAAATTTCGGATCGTCGGTTTATGACCAAACTTCACACGTGGAGTAAGGATATTTCCTTGCTCATATCCGTATAGTCGTAGCCCCGATCGACATTTGGTGACCGTTGAATAGACTTCTCATCATATCTGTCGATCGGCGCATCCAAATGGCGGGCCGAACATGTCCATACGTAGATCATCGTTAGGGCTAACTATCCTACGGTGTATATCAATATGTATACCCCATAGTGGGCCCTAGAGGCTAGAAAAACTCTCCCATAGGGCTAGTATAGTAAAAACTCAACACTTTGGACCATTTGCACCAAAATGACATTATAAAATGGGCTTCTTCGGGGCACCCCTCTACCCATACGAATTTGCCCTAGGAGGAAAAGGGAGAAGAGAAAGAGGAGAAAGAAGTGAGAAAGAAGAGAGTGAAGGAGGGTGTTGTTGGTAAAGGAGCCCAAGGAAACTTGAAACTTTGACAATCTCCTTCCTTTCTCCCACATCCACACTCCAAGCTCGATTCACAACCGATTGGGGAGGTAACCGCCCATCTTTTTGTAATCCTTTGTTTTGAGAGTGGATTTGCATGAGATTCTAACATGTAAGTACATTGTCTTAGGATTTCGGCCGATCGACTCCGAGTTCGGCGCTCCTATGTCGTTTTCCAAGCCTCCAACGATCCATAGGTGTGGACTATTAACCTTAGGTGGCCTAACACCAATTGTAGTATGAGTTTAATGATTTTGTTTGTTTGGATGATACATTTGGAGAATTTAGGAAAAAACCTAGGAAATGTTGGATTGTTTGGAATTGTACGGAATTGTATGTCATATTGATTTTCTCATATGATGTTGTTCTTACCTCTCACATGATTTGGTACGAATTGATGATCTCATGTTTATGTCTTATTTGGTTTTCTCTACATGATGTTGCCCTATAGCATGTATGCCTTATTAATCCTTATGCAAATTGGCTCTATGAGATGTAGGAAGTGTTTAACTTCCTCACCAACCCACACAACACACATGCACCTTTATTCATGATATTGTTAGCCTCTCTTACTAGGAGATTCTGAATTATATGATGAAGAGTATGAGAACTTGATGTTGTTTATGCTAGTTGATAATCCTGTTAAATGACATGTTATGAATCACCACCCAAACCCCGGGGTTGGTCAGGAATATGAGAAGAGCGAAGGCGGCCCCGTTGGTAGGACTGTCTTGAGGCTAAACCCATGGATTTGGGCGAGTGCGTGTGGGCGACAGTAGTTAGACTACATGGGTCGCTCGTACCTGATACCGTTCCACCACGTACTTGCCTGAACATATGTGGTCTAGTCTACTAGCTGACCAACTTTGTTTTGTTAACCCTATTTGCTCATACATGTATGGAACCTATCACACCCTACAACCGTTGTAGTCCATCGATAACCACTTGAAGCCGATCCATCGTCTCGTGGGCCGGGCATAGTGGAATGAAATATTGTGTTCGAGTTGTCGGCCTACGCTGGGGTGACGAACCTCCCCGTAGTGACCGCAAGCGATCCTAGTTCTCAGCACTCCTCATGTGCTTGAAGTTGGGAATGGGGAACCCAAAGGGATCAAGGATCGCGGTGCTCTGGCCTCGCGCGTTGAGGGGCCTTGACATCGCAACTAGTTGAGGCATTGATATGTGGGGTGTATCAGATTCTTCGACCTGCTGGATGAATGAACCTAACTAAGAACTCGGCTAACACGACAACATTGCATCGCATTAGTTAGGGTGGCGACTCGGCAGTCGAGGTCGCTCTGAGGGAGTGTTGGTCATACGCGATCGTTAGATGAAGTTGCTCGAGGGAGTGTTGTAACGAGGGCATGCATTATATCATCTATCATGCATATGCATCAATAAGATTAGATAGATGTTTATGAATGATTATTTTTCATTAAATTTATAATATAACTGATGCCTGTTACAACTTAAGATTAATAGCACCCACTAAGTTGATCACTCACTCCCACTCTGGAACGGTGTTTTAAAACACCAACTAGACTCTCCCGTAGATGCGGGTGATGCAGATCACGAGGAGCTTGACGGCGCGAGTCTTGACGAGGAGGACGAGCTGTCCTACTTCCAGTTGATGGGCTGTTCTCCATCGGCCTAACAGACGGATTTTTGGATTGTTGGGTGTTGGTCTCAGCATATTATTCTTTTTGGACATATGATTCTTTTTGGTGATTTTGTTGGGCAACGCATTATGCGACCCGCTTATATTCTTTTGGACTTGTATATAATTGCCCTTTTCATTTCAGTAGACTGGTTGTGATTGTGCTTCATGTTCCATGTAATTCCATGCTGCGCATTTAAAACTGATTAAGCGTAAATGAATAAATCGGTTATAAGTAATACCCGGGAACTCGGGAGTCGAGTGTGTGCATGACCCCCAATTTTCAGGGCGTTACAACCATAACGTTTACTTTCCATCAAATCTGTTCACAAGGTCACAGAGACCTTAATGAAGAGGAAAAACAAATTCCATATTGATCCAAAACTTTTGTGACCCCAAAAAGGATTTCAATGGTAGACGTTCAATCCTCCACTGCCTTTTGCAGTGTGGTCCACTTGATATTTAGATCTATCTTATTTTTCTTCTCAAGCCTTAAGACGAGCTCGTCAAATAGATGGACAGTTTGGATATAACACACACCTCATGATCAAACCCACAGAACTTGCTGACATCAATACAACAACTATATTATTGGTGGGAGGTACACCAGCCAATCTGCTTCCGCAACAAGTAGGATTGTCGGGAAAGGAATGACTACTCCCCCTGCCACTACTCCCCCTGCCACCAACCCCATGGCTAGTGGTCGGTGGTATGTGGGCCCCACCATGATGTATGTTTATCCATTTTTAAAGATCATTTTAGGACTGATATCAAAATTGAGAGGGATATAAATCTCAGGTGGACCACACCACAGGAAAACAATAGTGATTAGATATCCACCATTAAAATCATCCTAATGCCCACTGTATTGTTTATTTGACATCCAATATGTTAATTAGGTCATACAGGCACATATGAAGGGAAAAAACAAATATCATCTTGATCCAAAACTTTCATGGCCCTCAAAAGGCTTTTAATGGTTGACGCTCATTTGACACTATTTCCTATAATGTGGTCTAATTGAGATTGATATATACCTCAATTTTGGTCTCATATCATAAAATGATATGAGAAAATATATGGACGGCACGGATGAAACACATAAATCATGTTGGGCCTACAGAGCACCGACCACCGACCATTGGCTGGTGGCAGGGGGAGTAGCCAATCCGCGTCCAGGATTTTCTTGCTTGGGGCAAGAGAGGATCCAGCTAGCTGGAAACGGATCGGCTACTCCACCGACACCGGCCCGGGGCTGGTGGTCGGTGCTCTGTGGGCCTCACCATGATGTATGTGTTTCATCCATTCCGTTCATCCATTTTTTTAAGATCGTTTTAGGGACTTACACCAAAAATTAGAGGGATATAAATCTCATGTGGACCACACCACATGAAAATAATAGTGATTAGATATCCACAGTTAAAATCTTCCTAAGGCCTACAGTACTGTTTATTTGACATCCAATCTATTGATTAGGTCATACAGGCCTAGATGAAGGGAACGAACAAAAATCATCTTGGTCCAAAACTTTTATGGCCCTCAAAATCTTTTTAATGGTCGACGCTCATTCAACACTGTTTCCTGTAATGTGGTCCACTTGAGATTGGGATAGACCTCATTTTTGGTCTCACTTAGTAAAATTATCTTTAAAAATAGATGGACGGAATGGATGAAACACATACATCATAGTGGGTCCCACAGAGCACTGACCATCAGCCATTGGCTGCTGTAAGGGGGAGTAGCCAATCCGTTTCCCAAATCCCAGCTAGCTCGGTGGTGGTGTTGGGTCGCCACCACCCAATCCGAGTCCGATTCCCTCGCCTTTTTTTTTAATACCTCCTAAAGTATACACGCGTTTTCAACTATGACAATTCAGGATCATGGTCGGTTAATCTGGACCATTGACTAATGGATTCGTACCATTTTATGGGCTATCCAACCAGTATACAGGCCTTTCACAGAAACCCTCGTTATATCTCTGCTCCAAAAATCTAAGGTTCAACATCACTTATCGAGGAATAATTCGAAAGATAGGAAATCAGCGGTGGGAAACAACGTACCAATGGCCTGGATTACGAAAAAATGGGCCCCACATCTAAAAATTGAAAACTCGTGTGTACTGTGTAAATTGCGAGTCACGTACTGTATAATTACTCTTCCTTTTACTCATTTCATTTCCGCATTTCTCCCTCTCTGCAGATTTCGCAAGCGAGGATAATCAATAACGGTAAGAAAATCGATTTTAATCTCTTCAGTTTTATTTTTATTTTAAAATTTTTGTAATTTTTATTCCCAATCTTCAATCCGACTGCCGTGTATCATAGCATTTTCTTTCAGCAGATATTTCATTTTTTTTTTCTGAAGAAATTATCCGGAATTAGGGTTTCAAGGTGCCGAAATCGAAAGGTGGAATTTTTACGAAAATTTGAAACTATTTTCTGAAAAATTTGGATTGAGAGAATTTCTATAATCGGGGGATCAGAGCTGTGGAAATCGAACGGCGGAATTGCTGGATTTTTTTAATGATTTTTGTTCGATTTTTTACATTTCTGAAATGAGGGATTTCTGAATCGAGAAAGTTTTTGTGAAATTGTTGGAGATTTGGATTCCTAGTAATATCTCTGGAAGGTACAATTTCGTGATATTTTTGTGAGTTTTTTGAGATCTTTCATTTTAAGAAAATCCCGTAAATTACGGTTTTGAGGCACAGGTGAGAAATTCTTAGTATTTTTTTGTTTGTTTAAATTCGTGATATTAAGAAAATCTATGCGATTTGGGTAAAGTTTTTTTTTTTTTTTTTAATTCGTGATATTAAGAAAATCTATGCGATTTGGGTAAAGATGCTGAACTCGGACAATGGCATTTTCTCTCTCTCTCTCTCTCTCTCTCTTGAAATTTTTGATGGTTTTGAATCTCCATGAATGTGTAAATTTTCAGGAATGTAAAATTTCTGATATTTTTGTGAGTTTTTTTTTAGACCTTTCATTTTAAGTGGTCGTTTGGACGGTGGTAAATGGTTTAAGTTGGCTGTAAATGATTTACAGTCTGTCTGTTTGGGTTTAAGTTGTAAATAATTTACTAGTAAATCATTTACAGTGTTTGGATAGCCTGTAAAAGGTTTATATCCTGTAATTGTGTATTCACACCTAAGATAGTTTAGAGAAGTAATTCATAGAAATAAAAAATTCAAAGGGTATATAAGAGTGGATTTTAAAGTGGAGCATTGGGTTAAGCCCATCTCGCTAAATCTTAAGTTTGATACCCAATAAAACCAAGCAGTAGGTGAGCCATAGAAGTGGGCCCATGGATTCAAATGCTCTTTTATAAGGCCGGTAGCAAGATCTGCTGCCATTGGCGCGCACCCGCACACACGAGAGAGAGAGAGAGAGAGAGAGAGAGAGAGAGAGAGAGAGAGAGAGAGAGAGAGAGAGAGAGAGAGAGAGAGAGAGAGAGTCTCATTTACCACCATCCAAACAACCCGTAAGAAAATCCTGTAAATTAGGGTTTTACGTTGCATGTGAGATTTTTTTCCATTTCTTTTATTTGTGATATTAAGAAAATCTATATAATTTTGCTAAAGATGCTGGACTTGGACAATGGCATTTTCTTTTTTCTTTTTCCTTTAAAAAAAATTATGATGGTTTTGAATCTCCATGAATGTGCAAATTTTCAAGATTTTTGAAATTAGACTATGAAATTAAGAAAATCTATGCAATATGGGTAAAGATGCTGAATTTGGAAGGTGGCATTTTTTGAAATTTCTGATGGTTTTGACTCTCCATGAATGCACAGATCTGTGAGGTTTCTGAAATTAGGACCGATAGGTGCATACATGGAACATGGGGCCTTCCCATGACTTTACTGTTAGTTGTTGTTTAAGTCAAGACTCATCCATGTCTTGGGGCCTGTTTGGGAGCATGGATTTGGAACCCCCAAGATTTGAAACCCCCTGGATTTGAAATCCTCTTATTGTGTTTGGCACCCTGGATTCAGAATCCCTTGTAATCCAAAAGTAGCTATGCATAGTATATTTACAGGGGTTTGAATTTAATTACTAAATCAACTTTAATATCTCTAATTAGTGTACGTAAGTAATGTTTGACACAATGGTTGTAATAAGCCCGTTGAAATATATACTTTGCCCGAAAATGATGAAATTCCAAGTCTCGGATGGGCCACAAACACAAGATCACATCCGAGTCACTAACTGACGATTTTTAACAGTTGATTTACATGGACAATGTTTGGACGACGCAAATCATCGTATTAAACTAATTATAGTGATGCAATTGATAATATGATTGTTTTGGGATATCATCAATGGGCCATGCGCCCAATAGATTAATAGCCTAGTGACACATGCAACTCTTGGCAGGATTTTAGATGTAATCCAAGCTTTCAAACCCCCTCTTTGAGAGGATTTGAAACCCCCAGCTACTTTATGGTGCCTAACATACTAGGGGATTTGAAATCCCCCCCCAACACACAAAAAAATAAAAAATAAAAAATAAAATATCCATGGTGCAAACGACCCCTTAGTTATGTAGGTATGGGAGGGATGTCATGTAAAGAGTCATTCATGTCTAGGTAGTTTTGTAGGTGTGGGTCACATATCATGTAACTAAGTTGTTGTGTGGTTGTGGGTGGTTGAGTTATTTATTTATGATTGAGCAGTGAAGAAAAACAACCGAATCCCTTTTATCCCTTCTATGAAATTATTGGAGGCCGATTCTCCTTAAATTAAACCAACTTGTGTTTTTTCCTTTATTTTTTCACAATTCCACCTAAAAAGGAAGAAAGGTCATACTAAAGTGGTATTAGAGCCACCTTCGGCAATGGCTGACCCTTGAGTTGATGAGCATAAGGTTGAGATTGGGCCTCTATAGGAATCATCAACCAAACAGGAGTTATTGCTAGTTGACATTCTACGGAAGTTGACGGCCATAGATACCAACTATTACCATCTTGCAACTTCTCTCTAGAAAGATAGGAGTAAGAGGTCTGAAGGGCGTTCCTATCAATGTTGTCAAAAGTGATTGCATAATCACATATTGGCATCCATATGGCATATGCGATGGTTGCATATGCCATATGGATGGTATGCGATCGATCGCATATCGCATATGCGATGATACGATCACATAATGGCATATGTGATCGCACACTTTCCAATTTTCTTGATTTTTTAAATTTCATTTAATTTTTTTTTAAAAAAAAAAAAAAAAAAAAAACTGTGCGATCACATAAGCGATTGCACAGGATCGCTTATGCCATTTAACAACATTGGTTCCTATGTTTAGATTTCACGAGCCAAAGTCGGAGGGGATTGTTCACAATCTCGTTCAACTAGGATCATTTAAACAATGTTGCTAAAATTGAATTTTCCTCGCTATAGTGGGGAAGACCCATTTAGTTGGATTTACAGGGCATTGCATCCTTCCACATG
This sequence comes from Magnolia officinalis, assembly GCA_021015155.1. Taxonomy (NCBI): domain Eukaryota; kingdom Viridiplantae; phylum Streptophyta; class Magnoliopsida; order Magnoliales; family Magnoliaceae; genus Magnolia; species Magnolia officinalis. The sequence goes on along the minus strand of JAJHSJ010000009.1, from coordinate 63,282,433 downwards.
GAAGGGGAAGTGCTCCAGTAGTTTCGATGGTTGGAGAAGGCCCAAGGCCCCATGTCTTGGGATGATTTGTTAAGGCGTTGAATGCAAGGTTTAAACCCACCAAGTTCAAGAATTATGTCAGAGCTCTAACCAAGCTGCAACAGACCAAATCATTGTGGGATTATCAAGCTTAGTTCGAAAGGTTGGCTGACCACACTTAAGGCTTGAGTGAGTCCTTCCTAGTGAGTTGCTTTGTTTGTGGGCTTAAGGATGAAGTGAAGCTGGACATTTAGATGTTCAATCCTAAGTCCCTTATAGTAGCAATTGGGTTGATTGGACTTCAAGAGGAAAAAATTGATTGTAAAAAGGAAGCTTGATGCAGGACAATTAACCACTTGCTCTAAAAGCTCGAACTGTTAGAGTATGACGAATTAATCCCTTTATCTTATAGCCCAGGCCCCACATCTCATGGGTTAGGACCTTGGCTGACCCCCCTTCGCAGGCCCCAAATCACATGGGCTGCCCACCCCGAGTGTGTCCCCGCATCCCACGGGCTACCCCACTCGAGCCCGGTGTGAAATACGTATTAATCACCCCTGGTAAGGAGTCTCGAATATGAGACCTCCCCCGTGGGCCCCAAATCGCATTGGTCACCCACCCCGAGTGTGCCCCTGCATCCAACAAGCGACCCCACTCAAGCCCAGTGTGAAATGCCCATGCATTAAAGCTAATGCAGCCTAAGGGGATCAAGGCCTCCACTACATCTAGTTCAAGGGCATCTAAGGGAACCATACCACCAATCAAACGATCACCAGTCGAGATCAAAGAAAGAAGGGATTGAGGTCTCTGTTACAACTCTGGTGATAAATTCCATTCGGGCCATCGTTGTAAGACACAAAACTCTTCCTATGGAAGGCAACTGGCAAGATGACGAGAAAGAGATTAGTCAAGAGCTCGATGAAGATGAAGCGGTGATGAAAGAGCCTTAAGAACCCTCTCCAGAGATCACATTACACGCTATTGTGGGGGGCACTAGCACTCGAGACCATGAGGGTTGAAGGTCACATCAAGTAGTTGTTGACCATCTTGTTTGACTTAGGCAAGACACAACTTTATGGACCCAATCGTGATCAAAAGGGCATGTATCAAGGTGCGACATAGCAAACGATTCAAAGTGATGATGGCCAATGGTGAAAGGCTTACTAGTGAGGGAAAATGCAAGTGACATGACATCACCGTCTAAGGATTACCTATTCACATTGATGTCTACTTCGTACCCTTGGGTGGGTGTGACGCCGTCCTAAGAGCTCATTGGCTATGCACATTAGATCCTATTCTTTGGGATTTTTCAAAGATGCTTGTGCAATTTTCCATAAAAGGAAGGGAGCACGAGCTCAAGGGATACTCGCCAAGTGGGACCGAGGTGGTTGTGTGTAAAAGCATTGTGAAGTTGATTTGGAAGCAAGGTGAGGGGGCAATGTTGCACATCAACAATTTGACCGACCAACCAGAATCACCTGCCTCAAATGATCAACTGAAGTCTGTGCTCGATAACTTAAAGGATGTGTTCGTGGAACCATGTGGGCTGTTGCCACCACGCCCATAGGACCATCGGATTCCCTCACCTAAGGGAAGCCAACATGTTAGTGTGAGACTGTGTCAGTACCCACACTACCACAAAAATGAAATTGAGAAGATAGTTCATGAAATGCTTGATTCAAGGATCATCTGACCGAGCTCCAACCCTTACTCATCCCCTATCCAGGCAATTGGTGTCTTTGTGTGGATTACTACGCTCTCAACAAGGAAACCATCAAAGATAAGTTTTCGATTTCTGTTATTGATGAGCTATATGGGGCTAAATACTTTACCAAGTTGGACCTTTGGTTATGATACCACCAGATCCGAGTTCATTTCCAAAACTGCCTTTCGAACCCATGAGGGGCATTATGAGTTCCTTGTTATGCCCTTCGGGCTTACAAATGCCCCATCTACATTTCAAAGTCTAATGAATGAGTCTTTAGACCATATCTCCACAAGTTTATTGGGTCTTTTTTTTTTTTTTTTTTTCTTCTAATGATATATTAATATACAACTGAACTTGGGAGATCATTTAGCCTATCTTCAGACTGATTTGGAGATCCTACGTAATCACCAACTTTATGCCAAGATAACGAAATGCAGGTTTGGGAAGGAGGAAGTCGAATATTTGGGCCGCATAATATCACAAAAGGGAATAGTTGTTGACCCTAATAAAGTTGCTTGCATGCTCCATTTGCCTTGCCCGACTACTCCAAAGGCCCTGTGAGGCTTTTTGGGCCTCACCGAATACTATAGAAAGTTCATAAAAGACTTTGGCAAGATTGCATCACAGCTCATCTCTCTTCTTAAAAAGAATTCTTTCGAATGGATGGAGGCGGTTGAACGAGCCTTTCATTTGCTTAAGCAAGCCATGACATAGGTACTTGTTCTGGCTACCCGACTTCACCAAAACCTTCGTCTTGGAGTGTCACGCATCGGGAGATGAAATTGGAGTGGTACTAATGTAGGCTTTGCAACTCTTGGCATTCATTAGCTAATCATTAAAAGGGAAAAGTCTGGATCTCTCCACTTATGGGAAGGAGCTCCTTGCTATAATTGTCGCAGTCCAAAAATGGCGTCTTTCCCTATTGGGGAGGTGATTCAAAGTTAAAACTGATCAAAGAAGTCTAAAATATCTCTTAGAGCAGCATATAGCCATTCCTGCATAACAAAAGTGGTTAACAAATCTCCTTGGATATTGTCACGCCCCAAACTCGGAAACCGGGCTCACAAAATTCCCGATCGCCGAATCCGGCGTCGACAGCCTCCGTAGCATCCCATTCTCGGCTTCCAGCGCCCATACGCCAGATTCCGATCCTGGGATCCTATAAGGAGGATTTTCAGTATGAAATTTTTTTTTATATGATGTAATGGAGCATAACCAAAAGCATAACCAAGTCACCAAAAACAACATCACCACATATCCACTATATTAAAAACTTTTAAGTACAATGCAGAAAGGGAAATACAAGGTGATCAAAAAGCTCCAAAAAGATCTGATACGCGCTCCTTCCTCAGCGCGGCTGCTGTCCAATGCTACCTGCACGCAACGGTCGTGCATAAGCTTACAAAAGCTTAGAGGGTGGTGTAAGTGTGTGTACAAGGCAAACGCCAAGTGTACAATATCAGTAATGCGGAAATATGCGGTAAGTCCATGAATACAACCAGAGCTATGTAAGGCATGAATGATATCGGCCATACCAAGGCCATGCGATGCGAGGCCTATGTAGCCAAATGTCATATGCGAGATGCAAAGCAAGCGTGCCAGTACTCATAAGTACACATATCAGTATAGTTCCTCTCTGGATATCACCGGGGTCTAATACACCTCACAACTGACTGCCTCCTCCCGAGCTGCACAGTCAAGCAAGTGGAAGAGACCACACTATCCGCCTGACCAGTAGTCTGCCAATACCTACCGGCTCGTCGATAGCGGACACATTTGCGAGCTGGTCAAACTCAGCCTAGCTTATAGCCCCCTCACTCAGGCGGATAAGGCCACACCCCCTTCCAACCGACCACGACACAGTGGGAGACGCGGCCTACTGGTATTCGGCACTCGGGCGCTCGTGTATCCACCCGGTCTAGACGTTGGAGCATCTCCTGGTACCAAAAAGGTTCTGGGACTCTCACCCAAGGACATCCTAAGTGCCCACAGTGCTAGAACAAGGTATTTCCGGTATCCGATACGGTCATCCACTGTGGAGCCACGACCCTGATGTCGCTAGGGCGTGCAGTGATCAAGTCACCATATGCGAGATGCATGAATCACACCGTCAAATCATGCAGCAATCCATGTGCGTACAATGCAATAATGTGGGGCACTCCGCCTCATAAGGAGTCCCCTAAGTGGTCTGCCCAATGGTGTATGCTATGCTCAGTCACTACTCATATCAAGCATACATATGATGCGTATGGGTATGAATCATGGAGCTATACTAAGCATGTTATAAAGTGGTGCACTATCAACAAATGTGGGCCTACTAATGGGCCCTAGGAGAGGTTATAATGCGGACATTACACCAACATTATTCTACAATGTGGACGTCAAACCAACATTGCTCTCAAGGCATAGCCCACTATAAGACATCATTACACAAACCATGGGGAAATCATACATTGCAATGGACCCTAAGGACCTCCCGTTGGGCCTCGACCTATGGGCCTTGGATACATCAAGTGGGCCGCATCATATAGGCCTTATATAAATCAAGTGGGCCACATTAATGGTCCTTAGGTACATTACAATGGGCCATATCCCATGGGCCTTTGAATACATCACAATGGGCCTTGTAACATGGGCCACAATTACATTGAGTGGGCCTAAACACACGGACTATATATACATCAAGGTGGGCCTCAACAACGGGCCACAAATTCATCCAGATGGGCCTAATCACGTGGGCCTTACATGTATACCAAGGTGGGCCACACCAAAATACAAGTGGTAATGATAATTTCCACTATAAAATCCCTAAGGCCACCAACAAATGTATATATAATATAATATATAATATACACAATAACATATATAACATAAATATATATATATATTATAATATATATATATATAATATATGATATATATATGTATATATATAGATGATAAATATATATATATATATATATACACACCACACGCACGCACGCACACGACACACACGCGCACCCCCCACCGTCCCTGGACGGTGGGGAAACAAATACATTACAGGGGTCCCCACCGTCCGCCTGGACGGTGGGATTAAAACGCATACATCACTGTGGGCTCCACGTGGGGCCCACTGTAACGTTTATTCGCCGTCAACCTGTTGATAAAGTCACAGAGACCTAGGTGGAGGGAAAAAGAAAACAATATCAGCTTGCTTCAAAACTTCTGCGGGCCCCAAAAAAAAGTTCAACGGTGAAATTCAATCACAGCTGTTTCTTGTGATGTGGGCTGCCTGAGCCGTGGATCGGCCTGATTTTCGGAGGGGACCCACCTTACGGGGTGGTCACCTCATGGACGGTGTGGATACAACATATACATCATGGTGGGGCCCACGGCTGAGGGCCGTGGAGCCCTGGCGTCCGCCCGTCCGTGAAACGCAGCAGCTGCTGCTGCTGCTGTGTCAGTGGCAGCAGCGGCTGCCTTATTTTTTTTTTATTTTTTTATTTTTATTATTTTTTTTTTTTGTAAATGGGGCCCTGAGATTCATAATCCAGACCACCCATTATGTGTGTCCCACTTGTCTGGCCGTCCAGACCAAGTTTCAGCTGCATCCAAACTCTAGGTGGGTCCCACCAAGTACTTTTATAGGTTTAAGCGTGTCTTTACATGATTTTAGAGGGTATGGCCCACCCGGTGATCAGATCACCTTGCCATTTTGGCTCAACGCCTAAAATGAGGTGAAAAAGGACATGGACGGCTTGGATTAAAAACATACATCAGGGTGGAGCCTACATGAATGACCCACCCAAAAATAAAGGTGTTTTCACCTTTACGTCCAGAGACTCTCTGGACTCTTTTCTTTTCTTCTCCTTTTCATTTTTTTTTTTTTTTTCTTGGGCTTATGGTAATCTTAAGGTGGGCCCTTCCTAGGTGGGCCACCACATGGTGAGGTGGTGTGGTTACAATACATATGCAAAGTGGGCCCCACCTTTAGATGGTTTGGATCCAATACATGCTCATTGTGGGGTCCATCCAAGTGGGCCATACAAGAAGAAGAAAATCACAAGGAAAGGAGGAAAAATAAAAGAGAGAGGGAGAGAGAGAGAAAGAGTGGGACACGTATGATGGAGGGACCCCGACACTATGGCCCTCCCTTGCATTTAACCGTACATCAAATGAAAATCAAGTGGGCCATCGGCCACATCTTAGGGTCCCAAGTGAGATCCATACCATTGATCGGTAGGCCTCACTTGGCCCATCTAAGAAAGCATGAAAACTACCCTATCAAAACACCCACCGGTTGATCTCTTTGGTCCGTTGGAAAGCCTATCTCCTTGTGCTTCACTTTGATGGTGGTGATGGAAAATCAAGGGCTAGGATGAGAGGTTTTGGGAAGGGAAAGGTGGGCCTTACACACATTGTTTTCTTTCTCATGGAAGGCTCCCAACGTGGGATTTTTTTCTCTCACTGGGTTGCTTGGAATATGTGAATGGAAAGAGAGGGAGGAGATAAGAGAGAGGGAGAGATTTAGCTTAGGTAGGCAATGATGACTTGTAAGAGAGGGTGGCTAGCATTAAATGCTTGTAAGAGGGCTAGGGGGGTAGGGTGGCTATAGCTTAGGCTAGGGTTGTAGGGTGGGGTGGCTATAGCTTAGGCTAGGGGTGTAGGGTGGCTATAGCTTAGGGTGATGTCATCCATCACCTCATAATTACCTAGGGATTTGTGCCACATGGGATGGGTGGGTCCCGCAATGTGCGGCCCACGGTTATTATAATGTATGGTCCGCATCTTATGATCTAAGTGTCGGATTGGCGCATGAGACGCGGCGTTAGAATCGCGGTGGCGGCCGCGGTCACAGTGGTATGGGTCTCGGATTAAACCGACTCGAATTTAAAGGATACGACTTACGATCGATCGCAACGTCGATTATCGGTCGTGGATTGCCGGACTTCGACGGAAAGGATCGCAGGATTCATCGGAACAGTACGAACTAGGATACGGGTTTTACAGATATGATTATGAGATAGACTACAAGAGCAGATGTGACAATAAAGCAGTTGATGCCTTATCTGAAAGGGCTGAAGAAGGGAGCCTCTTAGCCATATCACTGCCCATTCCCACATGGCTTGATGAGGTTCAGGTCAAATACAACACCAACCTCAAGTTACAATTGTTGTCTCAATGTTGATAGGAAGGCCTGTTGGACAGCACATGCTATGCTATGCTATGAATTATGATTGATGGGATCCTCTACTATAAGGGGCGCCTAGTGCTCACCGCCTCGTCGCCCTTACAAGACAAAGTTCTTAAGAACTTCACGAGAGTCCAGCTGCTGGGCACTCCGGGTTTCACAAGACCCTTCATTGGGTAACCACATCATTCTATTGGCCAAGGTTATGATGGTATGTTCGCCAGTATATAAGAGAGTGTGACATGTGTCAACTCTACAAAAATGAGAATGTGGCACCTCTGGGGTTGTTACAACCACTTCCCATCCTTGAACGTGTTTGGACAGACATTTCTCTTGATTTCATAGACGGGTTACCCCTCTAACACGGTAAGAGTGATATTGGTGGTGGCGGACCGTTTTCATAACAATGTTGCACCCCTACAGCTTCGTTGGTGGCCCATCTCTTCGTTGAGAACATCTTTCAACTTCATGGTATGCCATGCACCATTATCAGTGATAGGGATGCCATCTTCACCAGCCTTTTTTGGCAAGCATTGTTTCGCTTACAAGTTACAAGGAACCAAGTTGAATATAAGCTCAGCTTGCCATCCTCAACTTGACGGCCAAATCGAAGTGGTTAATTGATGTTTGGAAAATTACCTACGTTCTCGAGCAAATGACTGAAAGAATGGGTAAAGTGGCTACCATAGGCAGAGTGGTGGTACATCACCTCTTGTCATTGAGTTACTAAGATAACCCCATATGAAGTTGTATATGGTGCATCCCCACCCCATCTTCCCAGTTATGTGTCAGGCATGACTCAAGTTCAAGCAGTCTGGCCGAGCCGGGACTGCATTCTGTACCTCAAGGAGAACTTATGGGCAGCACAAGAGAGAATGAAATGGATAGTAGACTCACACCGCACTAGGCGGGAGTTCGAAGCTGATGATTGGGTGTACTGTATTTATGGCTCCAACCATACCATCAAACGTCTATAGTATTCAAGAAATCCATGAAGCTATCTCCTCGTTATTTTGGCCCATTCAAGGTTCTTCAATGTATCAGACAGGTTGCCTACAAATTGGAACTGCCAATGGGATCCAAAGTCCACCCCATCCTCCATGTCTCGCATCTAAAGAAGAAGTTGGGAACTCGTGTGTATGTGCAAGATTCCCTCCCCTAACCGAAGATGGAGTTATTCAGCCAAGGCCACAAACCATTCTCGGCCATAGGACGGTGAAGTGAGGCAATCACGCTATTACAGAAGTACTCATTCAATGGGAGGGTACGCAGCCAGAAGACGCCACATGGGAGTGGTATCATACACTCTTGGAGCGATTTCTTGATGTAAACCTTTAGGACAAGGTCACTCCGAGCTGGGAAGATTGATACGTGCATAAATCGGTCATGGGGCCCTCCTAAGTGGATCATGGGGCCTTCTCATGACTTTACAGTTTACAGTTAGTTTTTGTTTAAGTCAAGAGTTATCCATGTCTAGGTAGTTTTGTAGTTATGGGACACATGTCATGTAAAGAGTCATCATCCATGTCTAGGTAGTTTTGTGAGTATGGGACACATGTCATGTAACTAAGTTGTTGTGTGGTTGTGGGTGGTTAAGTTATGTAGTTCTTTATTTGTGATTGAATAATAGAGAAAAACCATTGAATCCTTTTTATCCCTTCTATGAAATTATTGGAGGTTGGTTCTCAAATTGAACCAACCTGTGTTTTTTTCTTTATTTTTTCACAATTCCACCTAAAAGGAAGAAAGGCCATACCAAGGACTCTGAACAAAATCTATATATATGTTTTTTTTTTAAAGGCGCTGGACTTGAATGATGGAAATGTATGCAATTTCTGGAATTATGGCTTTTAAGAAAATATGACGAATTACGGTTTTTGAAGGTATTTGACTTGTATGATGGAAAATTCTACAATTTCTGAAACATCGGAAATGAGAGGTTTTTAGAGGGGCTGTCTGCGCTGTGCTTTTGCCATCGTCAATTAATAGCAGTAACTCACCCATCGTACACACGGTATACATGTTTGCTGATCCAGACCGTCCATAACATAGGCCCAATTGTATAAGGTGGTTAACCCAAAAATCACCCTGATTGGACAATCCTAACCTTTCAATTGGTTGCCATCAAATGAATGGTTAAAAAGAAACTGATGAGCTGTTCACATTCAGTCAGCATGTCACCGTTTAATGATCTTTATCTTCTTTTAATTCCTTATAAAATCTGTAGGGCCGTTCAGTGCTTGTCAAGATTTTTCCAAACAGCCATCAACATAATCCATTTCATCCAGTCAAAGAAAAAAAAGAACTTTCAGAGATGGCCATGATGTATTGAAGTAGAAATTTCCACACTTGAACAGCTTGCAAGAACTCCTTGCCATATCTATTGCCTAGTTTTTAAAGACATGCGCCTCACACCTCAAGGCTGAAGAAAAATGCGTCTAGGCTATTCCTGAGGCTTGCTCAACTACCTGAGGCCTAGCCTCAGCCTCAAAGTGTATACGTTGCGTATTTGGGCAAAAATATCCTCTATATATATATATATATATAATATTTGTTGTTGTTTCTTTGATATTTTACTCATAGTTCCATCTATGTATGGGTGACAATGATCGGCTTGCCGCTAGGGCTATCAATGGGTACCTGGATCCGTGGATGCCCAAAATAGTCAACCCATTTTAATCAGATCTAGATCCAGTTTTGGGCCCAATTAATAACTGGGTCAATGGCTTGGATCCAATTCAAAATTGGGTCAGGTTGGGTACCTGACCTTGGTACTGGAATATTGGCTTTTCCTGGTTTTGGGCCCAATTAAGAATAGTTAAGTTTCTGGTCGTTAGTTGGGCTGTATATGTTAAGTCCATTCCTGATGCTAGCCATTTTGTTTAGGCTAGTTTGCTTGAGTTGTATTCTTTTCTCGCTTTTGCGAGTCTCTTAATAAAGTTCCGTTCTCTCTTAAAAACCAAGATTAATTATATTTATTATTAAAGAACCATGCAAAAGGCATGTCCTTGATATGGATCTGAATTTGGACATGGACCTATTTAAGAACCATACAAAAGGCATGATCCTGTGGCATGTGATCTTCTGAAGAAGTTGCACAACAGCAGGAAAATAGCACGGCACCACAAGTGGTGCTGTACCTCTTGGTGATCAGCTGTCTCTACTAATTTGTAACTCAGTGCTTTCGAGTTATTTTTATTTAACCGGTTTATTTATTTATTTATTACATTTGCTTATTACTAGTAGTTTACAATTCCATTATAACATAAATCAATCAATTATGTTTTATGGTAATAGACTAACACATCCCCACATGCCCACATGCACTATACACCATTGCCTATGATTTGTTTTGTCAAGTGCATTTAATTCTTTTCAAAGTTCTCTACTTTTTACCATTTTTTTTTTTATTGTAGATATCTTACGGATTTGTTTTTTGAAGCTTACACTTTGGTATACCTCAAGGCCTGTGCCTTGCTTCATAGGATAATTTGCCCCAATGGTGTCGTCCTTTTTCAGTCATCATCATCATTATCTATGCCTTATCCAGTTAATTGGGGTCGCTACATGAATCTTGTTCCGCCATCCACTCTATCAAGGGCCATACCATCAACTAGACCATAGGTCATCAAGTCTTTTCTCACTACCTCCATCCACGTCCTTTTGTGCCTACCCCGTTCTCTGTTAGAACCATCAACTTTTACCAACTTATTCCTTCGAATTGGCATGGTTCTTGGTTTCCATTGCACATGATCAAACCATTCACTTCTACTTTCCCTCATCTTATTACTTATAGGTGTGTTCTTGCGTTCCCTTGAATGAATTTATTTCTAATTCTATCCTTGTCTTGTCACTCATCCATCTCAACATCCTCATTTCAGCTACACAGCCTATGAACCTATTGTTCCTTAATAACCCAACATTTTATCCCTTGAAGCATGGCTGTTCTTATAGCTATCCTATAAAATTTCCTTTCCAATTTGAGTGGTACATGACCATTACATAAAACTCTAGAGGTACATCTCCATTTCTTCTGCCCATCTTGAATTCTATGGTCAACATCCTTCTCAGTCTCTCCACTCTCATGAGTTATCAATCCAAGGTATTGAAGGTGGTCATTTTGGGAAACTTCCTAGTCAGCAATCTTAACTAATTCCTCGTTTTCACTCCTATTGTTACTAAAATTGCACTCCGTATACTCCATTTTAGTCTGACCAATTTCAAATCCTTTAGATTTTAATGCACCTCTCCATAAATCTAGCTTTGTGTTTACTCCCTTCCTTGTTTTGTCAATTAAAACTATGTTATTTGCAAACAATGTACACTATGGGGTCTTACGCTCTTGTTGAACAACTTCTTTCACTTAAGATATCCTAATCTTATAAAAGTATCTATAGTCTCCAACGACATTTGACTTTACAGTTCTTTATGTCCCTATGCTCTTAGAATGGCTGTCAGTTAACATGTTCTGAAAATCAAGGTATTTCATAACAGTAATGTTGGCCATATGGCCACCATCATTACCATTCTGATACGGGCTATGCCCTCTCTCTCTCTCTCTCTTTAAAATATAATTATGGGCAAATTTTTGTGTTATGGTCTTATAACGCGTAATAGTTACCAACATTACCGTTGAAAATAAGTTCTCCATCTTTTATTGATCTCATTGTCCTTTACTAGTACCCTTTGATTATCGCCTTTAATGCATTTAACGTAATGTTACCTAAAATGCAAAACCTCCCGTGTTTTATGTTCTAGATCGAGTATTTTGGATTATGGGTCATTTGTGATCTGGATCACTATTTTTAATGATCCAAATTAGAGCCTTTTGTTCTTATTATTGATTAAATTAATGCAAATTTATATTTACAATTAGAGATTTATATCGTTATTTATTTAGTTATATTATAACACTAACCATGCGGGGTCTATAAAAATAACATTCATCATTTCATGTATAAGTTGCATTATGAGTTCATATATACAAGTATATTGCACACATTGTATGTATTGGATTAATGTGCATGATCCTATCCGTAGCATACTGTGTATTAGAGGAAGTAGCGTACCACGTACTCATTCATGTTCCACGTACCAAAGCTACCCACGATCTAGGTAACCTTGATTTGGCATAATCTAGGTCCCTACCCTTCCTCTCTCTCATTTTTGCCCATTTGAAGGCATCTTTTTCACCTTCTTTTGTTCCCAATCTATTGTAAAGATCATCATAAGTCTTAGGGGCCATTTGACACCTTGTATTTGGAGGTATTTGAGGGAATTTGAGTGTATTATGAATACAATCGGTTGTTTGGCACCGTGTATTTGGAGGTAAAAATGGAATCGAATGGTGTTCCGAATACACACTTTGTGTGTTTTGAAATCTCAAGTTTTTGCTAAGATTTGGGTGTATCGAGAGTGAAACAACTTTTTTTGTTCCATCTGTAAATGCAGTAAAGTCGCAGGTGTGAAGTGGGGTCCCTAGGCTACTAATCCATTGTACACGTGGCACGCTGATGATACCCCAAAACAATCCAATAATTGGCTGCAACACTAAAATCACATTAATAGAATGATCTGAACTGTCCAAATGTTGGCTATCTAAATGGACAATTAAAAAACGTCGATGAGTTTCATTTGTGATCCTTACATTTGTGGCCCACCAAAGGCTCATAATTTCTTTTTTGTTTTTGGCCAAAGTATATATTTTAATGGGTTTGTTACAATCATTTTGTCAAATATCACATACGTATACTAATTTTGGATATTAAAGCTGATTAAGTTTCAAATTAGGACCTGTGAATATGCTAAAGAATCCTAGTGCATTTCAAATACAAACTCCCAAGCAGGAGGTTTGGATTCCAGTGTATTCCAATTACAAGTTGCCAAGCGCAATTCAGGATTCGGAATCACCTTGATTCTAGTGTATTTGAGCGATGGAATCCAATGCATTCCAAATACAAGCTTCCAAACAAGCCCTTTAAGTTTAGCCTCACTGTTTTCTTAGCAATCTTTGGGGCATTTTTATATTGTTTAAAAATTTTAAAACACAAACATTTCTTATGAAGAGCTTTTTGTACATCCTAATTCTTTCACTAGGTTTCTTTATATGATTGGCTTTTCTAAAATATTTTTGCCACTTCCCAATGCACTCAGCCATCTCATTCCACATAACATTTACTTCTTCCTCGACATTTCACTTTATTTCTTCTATAAATTATTTCTGAATAACATTATTTTCTCTCATTTTAAATTCCACCACCTAGTTTTCGGACACCTATTGATTTCATTCCCTTTCTTTGATCTCTTAATGTAGACATCCATAACCCATTAACCTCTGTTACTTAGTTAGACTCTCACATGGTATAACCTTGCAATCCTTACATATTGATCGTTATGTTTTTAAGTAGAAATAAATCTATTTGGCTTGTATATGATCCACTTTTGAAAGTTATCAAGTCTTCATTTCTCCTTTTAAAGTATGTTTTTGCTAGAGCTAGATTGTATGCCATAGTGAAATCAAGGATATCATGCCCCATTTCATCTCTTCTCCCGAAACTATTTCCTCCATGTATGCTCCTATATCCTCTATTTTCTTTTACTGCATGAATATTTAATTCTCCTCTTATAAATATCTTCTCTCCATTCGCAATTCCTTACATTAGTCCATCCATACCATGGTATTCCGTAACGACTGCCACCTTTACCATTACAATATGGGTCATAACAGCCATTACGGTCGTTTCGGCTCCCGTAATGGCCATTACACTCTCTCTCTCTCTCTCTCTTTTAAAAAAATAATTAATTAAATTAAAAAAAAAAAAAAAAAACTTGCATCAATCTCGTAATGGATCGTTATGGCCATTATAGGTCTTTTTTTTTTTTTCCCGTACTTTAATGCATAATGGTTGGCACCATTACCATTACATAATGGCCGATATGGCCTTGTAACGGCCATAATGGCATACTTTGATCCATACCTTCCTAGAATTGTCTCTTCGTTCAATCCTCTAACCCTCCCTGCAGTGCGTATGCACTATATCTCCTCTCCTAACCCAATTTTATCAACAAAATCCAATCCCTTGCTCTCTTAACATCTACAACTTTATCCTTTAAATCTTTATTTACTGCTATACCTATGCCATTTCTATTATTATCCTTTCCTACATAGCAAAGTTTATGTTCATTAATATATCTAGTTTTGGCCTTTTTCCACTTGGTCTTCTAAATGCAAGCTATGTTAACTTTCTTTCGTTTCATGGTATCTGCTAACTCCATACTCTCACCTGCCAATGTTTCTATATTCCAAGATGAATCATCTTCCCTTTGACTAGCTTCTTTATTCATGCACGTCCCGAATGGCATGGGAACCTTTCCTACTTCTCACAGCAACCAGGTGTTGTTGCAGCGCATCACTTCCAGGCGACACCCTAGCCAATCCTCTCCCTTTGCTCACTACACCAGGGCCCGATGCAGGGAACACCCTGGCATTGTTTGGAATATGGTATTGTTGGGATTCACCATGAAAACTATGGCACAAGTTTGATGCTGGCTGCCAACCCGATGCAACCCTCATCTTGTATTCGGGCCGGGGGCCAGTAATGAGAGCACAAAACTTCCACAGATGCAATGTAATAGAATTACATAGGTTATACAATCAAGCAGTATCTAGTAGTCTATTACACAGGTTGATTACAATCAACTAGTTGCTTTAAATCTGTAATCAGTCGTACATATAAAACTGTGTCGCATATACGTACTGATATCATATAAGGGAAATGGTACTATGAGGTCGAGCTGTGTGGGCTCCACCGTGATGTGTGTTGAACATCTGCCCCATCAGTCAGATGCACCATTCCATGGTGGGCTACGGGCTTAAAAATCAAGTCAATCCATGATTGGGTGGGCCACACCACATACAACAGTTGAGAGGGGTTACCCTCCCATTAAAACATTCATAATCATTTATCGGGCCCACTAAGATGTGGTTCACAAATCCAGCCCATCCATTATGTGTGTCCCACTTGGATGAGGGGTCAGACCAGTTTCAGCTGCATCCAAAACTCAGGTGGGCCCCACCAAGTGTTTTTATACGTTTTAGGCATGTCTTCACATGGTTTTAAATGGCATGGCCCACCTGAGTTCTGTATAGGGCTGATTTTTGGGATATCCCATAATGTAAAGGGGACCCATCAAATGCACGGTGTTGATGTTCGATACACATCATGGTGGGGCCCACACAGCTTGACCTCATGGGAAGTTTCCATGAGGTCGACCTTATAGTACCATTTCCCATCATATAATACTCTAAACCTTTGTATCAAGAGCATTTTCCCACCTATCTGTTCAATGTGGACGTTATTTTTTCCTGGAAAGCAGAATTGATGAGTTCCTGATCTTCCTTAGTGGAGCTACGGATTTTTTCTTACTATTATTTTTCCATTTCTTGACTGGAACAAGGTTCTGATGATGCTTCCTTTTTTCTTTTTTCTATTTCTTGATGGAATTTATCATGTCAACTGTGAATATGTTTTGAGAATATGTAAATGAATAGTGAACATTGTTTGTCTTCCAGAAAAAAAAAATGAAAGGCCAAGGCAGTTACGTTCCCCCACCATATATTCCCTTGGATCAGTCAGATATTGAAGCCGACATCATTCCAGAGAACAATGACTCCCCCGGTTGCCGTCAAATCAGCCAAGATCCGACCCAGTGGTCTTCTGGAATCTGTGCATGCTGTGATGATATGCAGAGCTGTATGCTACTTTCTGCCTTGTGACCCTTGATTTATCAGAAGGAAAACATGAAAGGTGCAAGTTGACTGTATAGAAGGATCCGATGGATTTGTTTTTATTTTGCCGTTCCATTTTCATGATGGTACAGTGAAAGATATTAGAAAGCTTATGACCCAATTTGGGCTCAGATTATCTGTTGCTGAGTCGTGTTGCGTAAAGTGTTGGTTTTTCCAGAAAAAAATTTGAGAAGATGAATGAAAGATTTGGCATGCCTTCACTGAATATTTTGAGACGCTTCCACATCGATTTGCTGGGGGTTCAGACCATAGTTCTAAAAGTCGGTGGCTTGACCCGATAGTTGGCCTCGTCAACTCAACTCGACAAGATTTCGAGCTGAGTCTCTTGGAAACCCGTTGACGCGCTTGACTCAGTCAAGACTTGACAATACTTGGCGAGTCTACAAGAGTCAACTTGTAGACCATTACTTGACCCGACTTGTCATGACTCGACCGAGTCACTCAGCTGGGGTTAAATGCTTTCTTTGTAAAATGCAAATATGAAAATGCAAGAACTTGAACCCATGACCAGTTACAGAGGACACAAACCTACTAACAGCCCACCAAGTGCTACTCTTGTGTTTAATAGTTATTTATTTATTTGATATGTTCAACAAGTTTAACATCGACCACCAAAAAATATAATTTATATTTTAATTATAATATATCAAGTCAAGTCTAGCAAAGAGTCATACAAGCCTTCGAGTTGGCCCGGCCTGGTTGGATATTGAGTCGAGTTTTCGGGTTTTTTGAACTATGGTTCAGACTTTGGCTATCAGTGTAGTACAATTTATCGGATCCAATATATAGAAACATGGATGACATAAAGAGAAACGCCTTCGCATGCATGCTTACATATGAAAGTTCTGATTAAAAAATGCATTTAATCATTAATGTTAACCCAATAGGTGATGTTCATTCCACATAGTCAAATGGTTGTTCAGATCAAACCAAAAAGTGGATAATCTAAGAACTGAATGCCTGCATCAGTCATGCAACCATGCATACATACATAAGTGTTGTCATATGCGATTGCATAAGCAATTATGCGTTGCATAATTGCATACCATGGCTCAGATCGCTTATGCCATGGTCGCATATGCCATGGCATAATGGCCAACAGTCAAGTTTCTTGTAGATTGTAATAAGTTGTAAGTTGTAAGTTGTATTGTATGTATCAACTCATCAAGATTCAAGTTATCAATACAATTTCTATATTTGTAGTTTTCAATAAATAATTCTTTCTTAGTGTAACTTGTTGATTATTTAAATTTGTTTTGTTATATA
Source organism: Magnolia officinalis (assembly GCA_021015155.1). NCBI lineage: Eukaryota > Viridiplantae > Streptophyta > Magnoliopsida > Magnoliales > Magnoliaceae > Magnolia > Magnolia officinalis. The sequence goes on along the minus strand of JAJHSJ010000009.1, from coordinate 63,265,459 downwards.
TAATATAATATAACTCAACATATAGATGACCTAATAGTCAAACTACAATGAAATAGGTAAATAAACCCAATCCAATCACTTGTATTAATTATACATAGTTTTTCTTATTTTTTGGGATTTTTTTTTCTATATATATTTTTTTCCTTAAAAAAAAAATGCCATCAGTCTGAGCGATCGCTTATGCGATTATACGATGGCAAAACCGATCAGCCCAGGCTGATGGCTAATGCGATTTGCCTCATTCTTACGCACGCAACGTTGTTTGGTGTTGATCCAATCTTTGTTTGTCATTTAGAGTAGTCTAACAATTGCTTTGGGCAATTTGGAAGGCATATGAATGAGCCCTCCATACATAAGCTGAATATGATACAGAGCTCTGATCTATAAACTATTCCGTAATTTTAATATTATCTATATTCATGCCAAATGGAACCGCAAGCTGTCACGGACAAGTTAAGGTAATTCATCAGCAGAACAAAGCAATATGATTCTATCACCTGCAGGGGCTGCAAAGCTAACAGACTGGGTATTTACATAAGCTCACCCTGCTTGTCAGTCAGTCGGATACTTTGCCAATTGCAACCATGGATTCAGACCTGGGCTGATGCTAACCATGGGATGATTACGGTCAACTCCTGAAGCTAACCATGGGATAATTATGGTCAACTCCTTCCTTTTTAAAGGTTTCAGAACAAAGGAATTGTATATAAAAGAACAAAGGATTTTAGGGACTTGTGTTCCATGGACATTGTTTAGGAAGAATTTCCATTTCAACATCTTCTACTGTAAGGATTACCTTCTCCGACCTTTGTTTGAAGAGCTCCTTCTTCCTTCTTGCTTTCTCTTTCTTCCAATGTTTCCGTACATTTTATAATTCCTTATTGACATCAACGTAGCTCAAGCTTTTGTAACAAAATGAAAGAGTCTTGTAAGGTTAAAGTGTCTTAAACTTGTCTTAACATACATGTATGTGAAGTCTGTCTTAATGTGGAAGGAGGATACCCTGAAAAAACACTGGAAGGAGGATATGCAGTTATCCAAATTTGGTTTCTTATCAAATATTTTAGGAGCTATTGTGCTGTCATATTCTTCTTTATTTCTATTTATTTAGTTGTATTCTGTTTAAAAGGTTATTTATCTGTATATTATTTGATATCTTTAGCATGTAATTTCTAGCTTTTCAAGGTTATGATTGAAATTTGAATGTGCTCTTACATAAAGTCTCAGCAATGGACTGGTCCGAGGCCCGGATTTTGAATTGATTGGGCTGGGCCTTTGGAAAAGGTCTGGCCCTGTTCAATTTTTTTGTTTTGCTGGGTCCTAGGCCAACCCAATGCCAGCCTCACTTACATATGCCATTTTGCAAGTATAACTGAGATATACATGTTATCATCTGGTGTGTCCATTTTCCAATTTTTAGGCAACCGCTTGTGAAATGGTAGATGAAGTACTGACTGTTGAGCATATTTTTTTTCATACGACAAGCAACAATTTTCTAAGCTTGATTGGTTATTTTTCTCCAGGCTGTGTAGGTCTTTTGTGCCCTTGCTTCTTGTTTGGAAAGAATGCAGAATTCTTAGGCTCCGGAACTTTGGTGGGATCATGTGCGACCCATTTTATTTTGTGGGGTCCCTGCTGTCTGTTGACCAATGGTATTCTTTTGGGATTACCCGGATCTCTTATTGCATGTTATGCTTGCGGTTATCGCAGAACACTTCGGGCAAAGTATAATCTGCAGGTATGCCACTGCTTAATATGTTATTGTTGCAACACCATCACTCCAACTGCTGGATACACCCATCTGTTTTTTGTGTTGTACAATGGTAGAAACCTTGCACTCTGTACCATTGCCAATTTAAGTGCCATCTTTCCGTGTTGGTTTTCATTTTGTATAGCTTGTCATAGGATGCTTTTGTATTTCCTTGATTTCACTTTCTTTTGTAATTCCTTCTCCTTTTCTTTTTAACCTTTCATTCTCAATAAAAGGGAGGTTTTCCAAGTAAGGGCGTGCTCCAGCTGTGGTGGTACCAGACAGATGTTTGGCCCATGTGATGCATGAATGTAATCCAACCTGTCTATCAGATGCATCAGCGCATGTTACCTCCAGATCTCAAAAATCAGGCTGATCCCTTTGAATCAGGTGGGCCACACCACGGGGTGCAAGTTGGAAGGGAATTCCCCCCCCCCGGGGGGGGGGGGGGGGGGGTGGGGGGGGGGGGGGGGGGGGGGGCACAGAGGCCCACCATTCTATTTATATGGAACCTAGGCTGTTCGGACCCTTCATCTGGCCTGGAGAAGGGTCAGGCCACAACTCAGGCTTTTTTTGCAATTCAGGTTGGCCACTGTGCAAATCAAGGGTGGGCATCCTCTCTCACATTTCCCTATGTTGTGGCCACCTGCGTGTGGTCTTGGGCTGAGTTTTAGCACTTGTAAGCAATATGAGGTGACACATCTAATGAACTGGTTGGATGGCCTGCATACATCACCTAGGCCCCACTTCTGCCGGTTCCGGTACCAGCATAAGCTTACTGTGGTACTGATGCCATTGGAGTATGCCTTTTCAAGCAATTGATAATGACTTTTTTGAATACAATGCACATTCTCACATCAGCCTAAGCTTCTTTTTTTTTTTTCTCCATTTATGCACTCCATATTAAACTACCTTTGGGACAGCAAACTTACATAAAGGATGAAAAGGACATTGAACAAGCTGCTCTTGTTAGAAATTCTCCTTTTTTGGGCTTTTAGGAAAAAAAAAAAAAAAAAAAAAAGCCTTGCTACAGTATGGAATGACATTTTATTAATGCTATTTCTTAGAACAGTTCAAAATTCATGTTACCCCTTGAGCAGACTCGTCGTTTGATGATTCTCAATGATACCAGTCTTATTATCATTGTCTTTCCTGTAGGAGTCATCCAACCAACATGACATAGTATGCATGTGTGGTCAGGGAGAAAGCAACATGCATGAATGAGAGTATTCATATGTTTTGTGTATATGCTCTACTCAGACACTGTATGTGGTCCGATGTCATGGATGAAACCTATTCCATCAAATCTTGCAAATTCTATTTATCCCTCGTTAACCATGTCTTCGGAATTTGGATGCATAAGCACAACCCCCTCTTAATTGAGAGAAAACACTTCTTTACTGGTGCTGAAATATTCAATGCTAAAGCTCAAGCTTGGAATAGCATTTGCAGTTTCATGCATAGTTTAAAAACCCAAAAACTCGACTCGATGACTGGGTAAGTTGACTCGGAGACTCGTTCCAACTGAAGACTCAATAAATATAAATTAAGATATTTAGAAATAGTAAAAAGAATATTTTAAATAATTGCATGCTATACAAAAACATATTACTAAAACGAAGAATATTTTAAATAATTGCAGGTTCGATTCCTACTTTAGTCTCCTTAAAATTTACCAAAAACTCTTCACAGGGTGACTGATTCAGCTTGGGTCACTGCAATTCGTGTCAACTTGACGAGCTTCTCCAAGTCAGTGCTAGAACCAAGTTTCCTAGAGATTTGGCTCAAAATCTCGCCAAGGCGAGTTGAATACTTTTCACAGGGCAACTGACTCAGCCCAAGTCACCACGAATTGACAAATCTCTCTTAGTCATTGCTGAGTCGTTGCTAGAACCAAGTTCCCTAAAGATTCAGCTCAAAATCTCACCGATTGAATAACTTTTAAAACTACTGTTTCATGATGATAAGTGGGTCATCCAAATAGGGTATAACTCTTTTGTTTTTATTCTTTAAAATGTCGTCCCCCCACCAATGACAATTCACAGCTGCCAGTTCTAAAATCTGAAATGAATGTCTCATCCCCAATGCTAAAATCATTACTGGTGAAAACACCCTTTGTATTTGTGCTGCATGCATCCAAATACTATTTTTTGGCAAGAACTTTCAAATTCATCATAGGAAAGGTTGGTTGGCCAACCTTTGTATCTTCATTAAATTTATGGGGAACGGTATGGTCAGACGTTGATGGGGTCCATGGTTCGTTGATCTGGAATATTGATCTGATGGTCATGGTCCCATCGTGGATTGGGGGATGTCCCAAAGATCTCCCAGATAGGAAGATCCTAACCCTTAAGCCTTCAGCCTTTTTGTCTCTGTTGAATGTAAATCATTGAAATTTTTTCCCCAACATAGCATCCAATTGAAAGAAGTGGATCTTCTGATATGTGAGTCTTTTGGGCTACTCGCCCATCCACATTGCGGCCCATCTGTTCAACATTCTGGATCAATGAACAATGATTCTACCTCTTACAAGTTGCTGTGAATTTTCTCCCCCCTGATCTCGTCTTCACATTGTTTCATGTCGTGTCCAGGAAGCACCGTGTGGTGATCTGGCAACCCACCTCTTCTGCCATTTGTGTGCTATCTGTCAGGAATATCGTGAGATCCGCGACAGGGCAGCCAATTCCCATCCATCCGATCATAGGCCTGCTGTTGTGACAGCCCCACAAGTTCAGACAATGGAACCAGCACCCCAGAACTAATGTAGGATCATATTGCTATAGGTTAACATCTACCATTGATGGTTCGGTTCTAAAAATCTTCTTGTCCTTTTATCTTTCATCCCATCTCATTTTATGTGTATTACTTCTAATTGCTTATTGATTCATGGTCTTTTATAGGTTGCTATCTATTCAAATCTCTCTTCAAGCCTTTTGTTGTAATAGTTTAAATGGCTTTATGAGACCCTGTCAGCACGGCAGCAAGTGCTGTTGCTGAATTGCATCGACCAGATGATTGTGTCCGAGACTGATCGGTGGCTTACAGTTGATGTTGAAAATGAAAATGAGCAAATGGGTTTAGATTTTGGAGCTGTTTGTGATTTTGGGCTGTGGTCCATTCACCGTGGGGGCCCACTGAATTAACCATCTGGATCTTATGGGCTATAAGGACAGCTTTGATGGCCAGCTGATTCTGTAATATCTTCAACTAGCATGTTCTAGGCACAAACAGTTACATTGATGAGGTATGATATGCTGCTCGATTTGAGATTATCCACAGGTTTTAGATCGTGTAAGTGGGTCCCATGGTTCAGTGATCCAAAACCGTTGCTAGTGATCCCAAGAGGGGGAGAATCCTAACTTGTCAATTGATGGCCATTGATGTTTTTATTTTAGGGATTTTTCCCTTATGGCCGCCTACCTTTTCGGCTATGGACCGAAAACCTCCTGCTTTTAAACTATTTTTCCAAACCTGCCTATGGTTATCACTGTTATACATTAAAACGCCTGTTGTTAGCCATAGGGAAAATCCCTTTATTTTATTACATCTTTGAGCAAACTTCCCATTAATGTGATGAACCTGTGGACACACCCTTTTAATCTTCGTGGACTGCCTTTTAACCATACTTATCAGGTGATCAAAGCCATCCGGTTAGTGGCATGCAGAAATGGATGAAGAAAATTGTTTTTTTTTCATACTGATTAGGCGATCCAAACCATCCAATTATTGTTATGCAAAATGGATGGTGGAGATTGTTTGATCTTACTGAATAGACAATCGAAACTGTCCAGTTAGTGGCATGCAAAACTGGAGGAAGAGGATTGTTCTTGCAAAAAAAATATCTAGTCAGTGGCCCGCTTTGTCTTGTAAGGTCCTGATTTTGGTCCATCTCTTCTGACGACTGGGATTATAGATGGGATTTATACATTCCATATCACCCTCTCCCATGCCTGGTACCCTGACTGTGGGGCCCACCTCAATGTATGCATTGTACATCTACGCAGTCCATCCGTTTTGCTAACTCTTTTGATTGCATGAGCCCAAAAATGAATCAGATACAAATCTCAGGTGGACCACACCACAGGAAACAATGTTCATTGAATGCCCACCATTAAAAACTTCCTTGAGCCCACTGTAATGTTTATTTCCCATCCAACCTGTTGATAAGGTCACACAGACCTGGATGAAGGGAAAACACAAATATCAGCTTCATCCAAAACTTGTGTGGCCCACCTGAGAGTTGTATCTGTTTCATTTATTAGCTCATGCAATCAAATGAGTCGGCAAAACGTATGGACGGCGTAGATATACAATGCATACATCGAGGTGGGCCCTACGGTCAGGGTACCACCCACATCGCTGGTTCCTCGTTGTTACGTTTCTTGTGGCCCACTTAAGGATCAAGCTGGGCCGTTGGATATAGACATAACATAGGAAGGCTTTGACAGGTTGGATGATATTCACACATCAGATCGGGCCCCATACAGCTATAGGAGTATGGCATGTAGAGGTGGGCAGGATCCGACTGGACCTGAACCGAAAGTCAGGGTCAGGTCGGATCTAAAGCCCGACAGAGTTGAGTTCGGGTCATGTAGCAACTCGATCCGATCAGATTCGAAACCGATCCCGAATCAGATATATAAAGTCAAATTTTTTTTTTTTTTTTTTTTATATCCTTCATCTATCCGAACCCTAACTCTTCGAGCCGGTGCCGCACTGAACTCGATCGGAATTCAGGCCAGTCAATAGCCCAACACCCTATCTTCATCGGTCATCCTCGTCCGTTCATCTAGTAGGTTAATTTTATGTTTTTTTTTTTTTCCTCTGTTGATTTGAGCTCGGGACCTCGGATGCAGCCGTGTAGGCCGCCGGTGGCCCACCCTAGCTCGGGACATGTGGCATGACCATAAGTTCAATGCATGTGCATTGCACGTACAATATATACCATAACCGTTATGACTGTTACATGAGAGCAACCGTTTCAAGATCCTGTAACCTTCTCACTTATTCTCTTTTAAATACCACATTCTCAAATGTACAAATGAAAGGAGAATCGGTGGAGAAGGATGCAATGAGTCACGCGACTCGTGTGGCTTTGTTCATGTTAATGGCATTCGTGACGGTATGGGCCGTGATCGGGCTCGTTCATGATCTCTTCCTAGTGGCCCACAAGCTCGTGGGCCCACCGAAATCAACGATGTTTCTTGATTTCTGTTGGGAAGCCATCGGTGATGATTGCGGCAATGCGATCGTCATGTCTTACAAGATCAATAATCTCTCTTTAGATGGTGGATGTTGCAAATCCGTTAGGGAATTGAGAAACACGCCGTGCAAGAGCTATATGTTCATACTCATGGGCTTTCCTGTATCGTATGGCCAGAAGGTCATTGATTACTGTACATTTGGTGGGCCATCGCCCGTCCCGGCTACGGGTAATGTCATTCTTAAATGAGTTGGTGGCTTGGATCGACTTGTTTGGTCTTGAGTCGAGTTGTGACTCGATCGAGTAGAGGTGAATCGGCTCGACTCACTTGAGTCGGCCTGAGTCAACTCAGTCGAGTTTCTTTTTATTTTGGTGTTGAATGTGAATGTAATTTTTGAAGATGGACGTATGGTTGTATATGATATGATGTATGAATACAAGTTAACAGATTTACTTATGTTTGCTAGCAGTACGAAGTGGACGGCTTTCAGGCGCCAGGCCATTGATTTTGGGGCCAGTAAGCCAATGATCTGGAACATTGAACTTGCTTGTACAATTCTTACACCTTGGTTAAAATACTTGGTGACTCGACTTGACTCATTATGCCCATAGTCGGGTCAAGGGGTCGGGTCTGATTGAATCTTAGTCGACTTAGACGAGCCTTCAATGTCTTACAAGGTAAAACCATGCCCATGTACGCTCTTGTACATATGGTTTGTTAATGCCCAAGATTTCGTACTTGTGGGGCCATGTATCAATGGTCCACATTGGACTTGGATTCATTTGTGATCTCCTCATGTACCCTTATCTGGGCCCCTAATGTAGGGGCATTTTCATACTGGGCTCGAGTGGAGTTGTCTGTGGAATGCAGAGCACACTCGGGGTGGGCAGCCCTCGTGAGGTGGGCCCCACCTATGAGAGGCGAGTGGCTCGTGTGAGGCGTTACCCATGTGATTTGGGGCCTATGAGATGTGTGGCCTGGGTTATGAGATAAAAGGATTAATTTGTCATGTTCTAACAGTTTGAGCTTTTAGAGCAAGTGGTTAATTATTCTACATCAAATTCGTATCAAAGCGGTGAGCTATATCTTAGAAGTCTCATTGATAGGGTAATCTTAGTAATCCAATTCATCCATTTTTCACAACAATTGTGAAAAATGATTGGACAGTGACAAAATTCTCAGGTTGAATTTCGACCATTGATCGATTTCTTTTCAACCATCAAATTGATGTCCATGGATTGGTGTGGACCGGTATCCTCATCAGCCAACCTTGTGGGGCCATCATTTTGTATATGTAAAATCTACTCCGTCCATCAGGTTCTATTCTCCATTCTAGGATCTGAGGCAACAAAATCAGCTAGATACAAATTTCAGGTGGGCCACATGGCCCACACCATAGGAAACAATGGGGATAGGTGCCAACCATAGGTTTGTGTGTGGGGCCACATGGTGTGACTTTCATCAAACTCGTTTCATTCACCAAGATAAAGTAAAAATACAAAAATCAGCCTAATCCAAATATTAGGTGGGCCACATCAAATGTTTTAGGATCAATTTTGCATTATTTCTATTGGTGTAGCCCATCAAAGTTTTTAATGGGCCTGATCTTTTATATGTAAGTTTAAAATAATGGAGCTCACCTGATGGATGGAGTGGATTTACATTTAACACATGGTGGACCCCACAGAGCTAAGGTGTGTAACACATGGTCTCGAACCTGGTGCAATTTTTAAACGGGTCTGAAAATGAGACCAGGATCCGTTTAAGAAATCGGGTCCTTTGGAGATGTTTGGAAGCAACATCAATTTAAATTGCAGTTGGAAAAGGCCATATCACATTCTGCAGTATTGGCTTCAAATTGCAAATATGTTAGCCTAAAGATTGCTGCAATTTGTCTTTTGTATTTCAATTCATTGGTGCATCCAAACACAACTTTAAAAAATTAGCTGTTGCTCATCTTAGAATGTATGTATTTTATAAATTAATCTGGTCCGTCCAAACCTATACCAACCTTAACAAGGCTCCGTAATTGGGTGAATCAAAATTGGGTGCGTTTGGTTGCACCAAATATCATTCTAAATAAAATTTCATGTTAATATCATACATTTTCAAAATCTTAATAATTTTCAATTTTTTTTGCAATTTTATTGTGAAAATTATATACAATTTAAATATTTGATTGTATACAAGGGATGGAACTCTATTATTGTTCACCTAGTTTGTACATGTGGAGCCATCATTGTTTTATCCAAGCCATTGATCAGATGGCCCATCATGGATTAGCTTTGTCCAAAAGAAATCTCCTCCATCAATTCTAACCATTCTGATGTTAACTTGCAAATACATGATTAACAAAGTCATCTTATTAGCATGTAAATACACATGGGACCATCTTGATGTTTTTGTAAAATCTACCATGTTTACACTATTAAGATTTGATTGATCCCATAAATGAGGTCAATCCAAAACTCAAGTGGTCCACACCATAAGAAATGATAAGATAGGATGTACAACATTGAAATCTTCTTGGGACCAACCAAAGTTTGAATATATAGAGAATATATTTTGTTTGGCTTTGTCATGCATATACTCACCTTATAAACATGTTAGATGTCATATAAATAGCAGGTGGTCCACAACATGAAAAACAATGAATAGTTGCTGATAAATAGCATAAAACAAGCGTGGCCCACCTGATTGTTGTCCATCGGATGTAGAATTCAATTAGGCGATATGTGTGAGTGTACCAAAATTGACTATACAACTTGAGTAGTCCAATGAACAACTTTGACCCCAAGTAGTAAAATAGCAAATATGTTAGAAGTGAGCGTATATGAACAAAATCTAAGGAGATCGATCACCTATTTAGCCACTTATAAATGTTATTGCAATGATCAAATGATTATCAAATAGTAGAATTCATTATTCGAGAATGAGTTGCAACTTGCCATCTATACGAAATAACTTTCAAATTGCAAAAGTAAACAAAAAGAAAATACTTACAGTCAACTGCAACAGGAATAACTACAAAGTACCTCTTAAAAGAAAATTTTCTTGTATTGTAAATGGAAATCACCGCATATAAGTATGGACTTGAATTACCGCTACTCCTAATGTAAGTTCAAATTATTGATTACACTAAGGAATATAAAAGATCAATTATGCTAAGAACATAAAACATAATTGATATATTTGATTGATTTGCATGCAATACTTCATTTTGTTGATCTCTTTCATTATTTATAAATTTTCTTACTATGATCATTTAAATGTTTTTTCCCACATTATAATAATTGCTTCAACATCACTCCATCCTTCTAGGTTTTTCTTGAATACCTATCCCAATAACCACTTTAGTGTAACCTTTCTCTCAATTACATTCTCCTTTCGAGCTATTTCATGACAATTCATCAACATATGAAGAGTGATATACCTATGTCAACGTGAGTTATAATTTCGATGTTGTGTATCACTTTTGCAATGACATGTATCCTTTCTTTATTAGCCATTTTCATGAATGATTTTAATATAAAATAAAAAAAATAATTAAAAAAAAAAAAAAGATACAACACTTTGGTTGGATAGGGCTAGTTTTTGCACAAAGTGGTCCACGTGATGGTGCCCGGATTGGATTTGGTCCTCCGAGTATCGGATCTGACCCGATTAGGAATTGATCCAAGGACCTGAACCAGGACCTGATTCGATGAATCTGAAATGTGGAAACAGATCTGGATCCATGTCGGACCTGGATCCAAATGTGATCTGATAGATCTGAAATTTGGGTCCAGATCTTGCTCCATGTTGGACCAGGTCCTTGGATCCGATCATAGGACCCGAACCCAGATCTGAAAAGTGAGTCGATATCCGGATTCATGCCGGATCTGGTCTACCAAGTCATCGAGTCCACGAACCAATCGACGGTCCTAACGAAACGTCTCAAAACCAACCAGGTGAGATGATCCTAACCATCGAATTGGTAGATCCCACAAACCAACTTGAGAAAGCAAAATAAGTTAGCGGTTGATAATAGCCAGGGAAAAGTTGCAGAGAAGTAATGGCTAGGATGGTCAGATGAGTGTGAGTCTGGAACAGTGATCATTTCCTGATAGGCCCCACCAGATGGATGGTGCCGATTCTATTTATCCATTCCCGTGCCACGTAGATTAGGGGAGACGTACGAGGCATCTGTACCGTTCTCTGTTCTTCCAGTGGGGCCCATGATCGATTTGTAATAGTCCAAAAGCTACTTCTAATCTCAACCATCCATTCAGCAGCATTGAAATGGATGGCTGAAAATGGAACGACTGCAGATTCGAATGGTGAAGATCCTCTGATCGGATGGTTAGGATTGCAGGATCAATGTGATTTCTGTGGTTGCAGCGATTTCCATGGTGGGCCCATCGGAACAATGATCCAGACGCATGTGGGTGGGCCCAATCAATGCATGTTAGCTACTGTTTTAAAATAAAATATGAAACCGTAAAATAAGATACACGAGAGGGAAATGGTGATGGAAGTCCCCATCATCTACCGTACACCTGGCATGCTGTACTGTGATCGGGACCATTGAATGCAGCGACGTATGGTGAAACAAAGCGATCGTATCCATTCAATCAATGGCTTGCAAATGGACGATTGGAATGCATTTACCTGCACGAGGATGATAAGTGCCATTGCTACTCGCTTGAGCTGTCATCCAAATACTAGTACCGATGCACTTGTAAATTTATCAAGCACGTGCGAAATCCAGGCCGTTCATCAGATTGGCCCATTGGAAAACCGTCACGGACTAAAAAGTAGGCCGGTCCAGACATCAGGTAAGCCACATATTTATGTTATATGTCGTGGTCCACTTTCTAACCGTCCGATCTTTTAGGACCACCTGATGATCAGACCAATCTGATTCTCAAGCCATGGATGAACGACACGGATCGCACCCACGTGAGGGAATAGGAATCAGATAGCTACTTATCTAAACGATGCCCGGGTGTCATTTTTAACCGTCCAATCTTTTAACCAACACGTAGCTCATCCGATGACCACACCGGCCTGATTTTTAATCCATCGAAAATACACGGCGGGGACCACCAGACGAACGGTCTGGATCTCACACACATGGGGAGAATAGCAACCATAAATCCCAACGCATTTCTCCACGTGATATACATTGGAAGAGTTCTCAACTCCAATACGTCACAATCCATCTTGTGAATAACTCCAACCTTTCATATTCGTGCATCATCCAATCCGTACAGTAGGTTGAACCCACCATGGATATAACCTTTGCAAAACTTCAGCCATATACAACCAACAAATGAATCACACTTGAATTTTTTATTTATCAATGGTTAAAAATTATACTTATAGTGTGACCCACCTTATGATCAGATGGATCTAATTCTACAATAAATAATCATCATTGTGAGCCCAATATATTGGAAGGGTTGGATTTCACACATATAAAATAAATTGGAAGTTACCGGCTAGGTGGACCGTAACTTGTGGTCCAACCGGTTGGACTTAAGGCCTTCCCATTGATGCTCGGGAGTTTCAACCCCATGCACTCAATAACTAATTAACGGTTTCATATCTCACCCAAACCCTATAAATACACCACTCCAAATTCCATTTTCACACACCAACTAAAACTACAAGACCAAACAAGAGTAGTATATATTTTCAACCATGATGAAAATGGGCCATGCATCTATGATCATGATCATGACCTTAATAGCCACATGGGCCTCTCCGGGGTTCGCCTCTCGGCCGGCCCATGCGCCGGGTCCATCCATCCCGGCCGATATATACATAGATCCATGCTGGAGCGAGATCCTCGACATGCACTTTTGTGGATTCATGGTCCTTGCACCGTTCATCAACCCCAATTTTGAGATGACCATGACCCCGGCATGTTGTCATGTGATTGAAGGATTAGCCAAGAAGCCATGTTGGCCGTCGATGTTCACGCCTTTGGAAATTCCTACATCGTATGTGGAGAAAGTTGCTTCGTACTGCGAAACCCATGAAGCAGCCCGCCTGGCACCGGGCCCGTTCCCGTTCACATTGTAGAAATAAGTGGGGTTTTATTACTTAATAACATGCTTGTTTTAGCTTTAATAAGATATTATTAATCTTTTTCTTATATATATTTTTTAAATTTGTGGTTTTTTAATGTTTGTAATTGATGTTTTCCATGGGTCGGGCCTTGAATAGGCCAGCATAGAAAGCCCGGCCCAAAACATTTAACGGGCCTTCGACAGGATAGGCCCAGACCATTGATAGCCATGTTTGTAATGTAATGGTAGAGGACTCCCCATGCCGAGGGGATGCAATGATTGTGACCATTCATCGTTTGGAAGACATGATTAGGGCTGTACACGAACCGGGCTAGCCCGATTAACTCGCTCAACTTGGCCCGAAAAAGCTAGACTCGGCTCGACCAGAACTGAGTTCGGGTCGGGACGGACCATTTTCTTTGGCCTGAAACTGAGTTCAGGCCAAATTCGGATAGGTTCCAGTTCGGCCCGACTTAGCTCGAAACTCGACTTGACTTGACCCGACTCGGCGTGTGTGTGTATATATATGGAAAATGTACAATGCAATCGAGTTGACGACAAACTCCCGTGAGGTCGAGCTGTGTGGGCCCCACCGTGATGTGTTTCGACCATCAACACCGTGCATTTGATGGGTCCCCTTTAAATTATGGGATGTCCCAAAAATCAGCCGTATACGGAACTCAGGTGGGCCATACCATCTAAAATTATGCGAAGACACCATTAAAACATATAAAAGCATTTGGTGGGGCCCACCTGAGTTTTGCATGCACCTGAAACTTGGTCTGAACCCTCATTCAAGTGGGACACACATAATGGATGGGCTGGATTTGCAAACTACATCTCAGTGGGCCCTAAAAAATGATTATGAATGTTTTAATGGTGCACGGCCCCTCCCCACTTCTGTGTGTGGTGTGACCCACATAAGTCACGGATTGACTTGATTTTTGAGACCTAGGCTCACGATTGAATGGTGCATTTGACTGATGGGGTAGATGTTCGAAACACATCACGGTGGGGCCCACACAGCTCGATCTCATGGGGCGTTAAAATCAGCTCCAGCGCATTGTACCTTTTCCCACACACACACACACACACACACACACACACACACATATATATATATATATATATATATATCCTAAATTCTAACCCATTGCCTTAATCATTTACAGCAACCTAGGCCATTCAAATCGTGGGTCCCTTTGTAGATGGAGCAAATTCCCAAAAATCTATGATAAAAGCTCTTCCCAAAAATCAAGGCCGTTCCGTTTAAGTTACCTGCGAAAGCTCTTCCTATAGAGTAGATGGAGCAGAGTCTAAAAATCAAGGTCGTCCAAATTGTGGGTCCAAAATTGGTCTAAACGCACCCGATTGCTGACCATGCTGGGTTCGGGTTGAACATGTTGGACCGATGTCGGGCTGGGCCAGGTTCGGGCTGGTTTGGCTGGTGACCGGGCTGGGCTGGGTTGAGCCCAGTTCGACTCGGTTCGGCGATGTACACCCCTAGACATGATGACATGATGGACATACCACTGTACAGCGATTGGGACTTGTCGCACGATTCTAGCCATCAGATTTGTTACTTTTCTCTGCCGAATGTGGACTGAAAACTATTTTGTTTTATGTCGTTGATTTTGATGTCACAATTTGAATGGCTAGGATGGATCGTCCCATCGATTGATTGTTTTGGCAAGGTTGATTCCATAGTGGACCCCACAAAGTAGATGGTTGGGATCCGTATGCTATCTTCCACATATCCACGGTTCCACAGTCCACTAATTGCGGGCTGATGAGTTCTTAGATGCAGTCCAATCCCAGCCTTAGGTCCAACTCCCGTTGGTTTCGGGTGATGGACCATCTAGATCAACGGTCCCGATCATCAGTCTATCCACGTGTGTGCCACCTGATGGCCTTATTGGGCAGAGTTCTGTCTTACCCTTAGGCTACGACACATTCGTCCCACCATGTGATTCACCTGTTTGGCCACTCCACACGTACTGCATCTGTTGCACGTGCGAAGAGTACGTGAGTATGGCTATTCTTTGCAGGCAGAGCATCATAAGAGCAGGGCCCACTCCCATCTTACGCCTTAGGCTGTACGGACGCGGATTGCGTCCTTATCTTGTCCGTACGGTAATCCGTCCGGGCAGGGTCCTTTGGGGCCCACCGTGATGTAAGTGTTTTATCCACGCCGTTCATCGTTTTTATCAGATCATTTTAAGGTAGGATTCAAAAAATGAGACGGGTACAGGGCTTAAGTGGACCAAAGAGTGGGGATTGAACGTCCACCATTAAAAACTTCTTGGGAGCTGGAGAAGCTTCGGATCAAGCTGATATTTGTTTTTTCACTTCATACACGTCTACATGACCTTATGGATAGGTTGGATGGTAAAAAAAAACATCACGGTGCCCTTAGAAAGGTTTCAACCGTCGGTGTCATTATCACTGCATCTTCCTTTAGTGTGGTCCACTGGAGCTGTGTACCTTCTTCATTTTTTGTCTCATACCTTAAAATGATCTTAAAAAAGCGATGAACGGCGTGGATAAAACATTTACATCCAATCTGGCCCCAGAAGCCCTGCCCGGGGGTTGGACGCAATCCGTGTCCAGGCTGTAGAGAGGAATGTTATTCTAAACGTGTGCACCATACGACGTACGTGTCACATGTGCATGAGATCCAGGATGTTCATAAGTAGGTCCTTAAGGTGAATGTTACGTCTCCCAAGAAATCCTATTACTTTATTTATCAGGTGGCCCACATGTGTAGTATGAAGATGGACTGCTCGAAAATTGATAACCGACAGCCTACAATCAACCGATCAAACCATAGGGATGGGGTGAACGGACTGATTCTTATAATAAGATATACGCAACGTGGAATGAACAGCTCGGATCCTGTACATATATGCCACGTGGTGCATTTTTATTTGGCGCTTGAAGATATATCCACGTCGTCCATCCGTTTCTTCCTCCTATTTTAGGACAGATTAAGAAACATTATTTAGGTTAAAATGTAACAGCCCACGCCCACACTATATGATATTGTCCGCTCTAGGCACAGCCCGCACGGTTTTGTTCTTGGGATCGCCCCAAAAGGCCTCATACAGTATAGGGTGACAACTCTACGTATAACCACCACAACTTCAGACGACAATTCCGATGTGGGACAAAGCTTCACCTTTACTGTGTGCACAGTAGCCTGCCAGCCACACAATAGCCTGCCAGCCATCTTAGGGCCCGCCCACATGTGTACCCGCCTACATGTGCCCGCCCACATGTGACCACAGTGACGGGGCGTCACAGTGACGAGGTGTCACTATCTCGGTGGGGGATATTTTAGGACAGATTAAGAAACATTATCTAGGTTAAAATCTCAGGTGGACCATACAACAGGAAGCAGTGGTGATTAATTGCTTCGCCATTAAAAACCTGAAAGTGCCCATCGTAAGATTTTCGTAATTTTAAATTTCAATCCAACCCGTTGATAATTTCAATAAGATATTTATTAAGGTAAAATAAAATATTAAATTTATACAAAACGGTTTCGGCCCACGAAAAGTTTTTAATGGTTATTCATCAATGTTGCTAGTTTTATGGTACACCTGAGATTCAGACATTCTTAATATTTATATTATCTTACTAAAATGATATTAAAAAACATATAAACGGCGTGGATATATTGAAAACACATCAATATGGGCCCCACACGGTTAGAGTAACACCCATTAAGGTATTACCCGGGTAACAGCTAATCCGCTCCCAATAAAAACCGGAGACGGATTGGCTACTCCCCCTGCCACCAGCCCCGTGGCTGATGGTCGGTGCTCTGTGGGCCCTACCATGATGTATGTGTTTCATCCATTCCGTTCATCCATTTTTAAAGATCATTATAGAGTTTGATCCCAAAAATTACAGGTATATAAATCTCATTTGGTCCACACCACATGAAAAAAATAGCGATTGGATATCCACCATTAAAATCCTCCTAAAGCCCACTGTACTGTTTATTTGATATCCAATCTGTTTATTAGGTTATACAGGCCCAGATGAAGGGAAAAAAACAAAAATCAGCTTGATCCAAAGCTTTTATGGCCCTCAAAATGTTTTTAATGGTCGACGCTCATTCAACACTGTTTCATGTAATGTGGTCAAATTGAGATTGGGATATACCTCATTTTTGGTTTCATACTTTAAAATGATATCTAAAAATAGATGGACAGCATGGATGAAACACATAAATTATGGTGGGGCCCACAGAGCACCGACCGCCAGCCATTGGCTGGTGTCAGGGGAGTAGCCAATCGGACGCTGACACCAGCCAATGGCTGATGGTCGGTGCTCCGTGGGACCCACCATGATGTATTTGTTTCATCCATGCCGTCCATCTATTTTTACGGATCATTTTACAGTATGAGACTAAAAATAAGATATATCCCAATCTTAAGTGGACCACATTACATGAAACAGTGTTTAATGAGCGTCGACCATTAAAAACCATTTTGTGGCCATAAAAGTTTTGGATCAAGATGATTTTTGTTTTTTCCCATCATCTGGGCCTGTATGACCTAATCAACATATTAGATGTCAAATAAACAGTACAGTGGGCCTTAGGAGGATTTTAATGATAGATATCCAACCATTATTTTTTTCATGTGGTGTGGTCCACTTGAGATTTATATACCTCTCATTGTTGGGACCGAGCCATAAAATGATATGTTAAAATGGATAAACGGAATGGATGAAACACATACATCATGGTGGGGCCCACAGAGCACCGACCATCAGCCCCGGGGATGGTGTCAGGGGGAGTAGCCAATCCGTTTCCTAGCCAATCCGTTTCCATAAAAACCGGAATACACTGGACGCGGATTAGATACTGAAAAGTCAGTAGCCAAATCGCTACTGAAGTGACGTCACCAAGCTATGTGAACCCCACAATGATGCATGTGTTGTATCCATACCGTCCATTAATTTGGAGAGATCGTTTTATGGCATGAAAAAAAGAATGAGATAGATCTAAAGTTCAAGTAGACTCCACCGTAGAAAACAGTGGGTACAGTGACATCCACCGTTCAAAACTTCTTAGGGCCCACAGAAGTTTCTGATCAAGATGATATTTTTGTTTTCACTTCATCTATCTCTATGTTAACTTATGAATGGGTCAGATCTTAAAAATACATCATGGTGGACCCTATAAATGTTTCACCGGTGAGTGTGACTGCTCCCACAGTTTTCGGTGGTGGGTTTACTTTAACTTTATCTATCTACTTCTTTTTTTTCATGCCATAAAACGACCTCTCCAAATGGTTGGACAGTATGGATATAACAAATGCATCATGATGGGGTCCACATAGCTTGGTGACGTCACTTCAGTAGTGATTTGGCTACTGACCTTGTCAGTATCTAATCCTCGTCTGAATACACTTCTTCTCCACGGACGCGGATTGGGTAATAAAACCCTCAAGGACCCAGTTAGAGAGGAACGGTCCCGTCGGGGGCTATCCGGGGCCACTGTATGTATATGTTTTATCTACGCCGTCCATTCATGAATTCACTTCTCCACAGTACACGTGGCAGTGTGACGTCGATCAGGACCGCATGTATGATGCCTCTATCATGTCCACCTTCCAATGATTCAAAATTAGATCTCAAGCATCTGACCAGAGAGGATGGTTGAAAAGAAAATATTTAACGGTCCACATTCATGGCATAAAATCCAAGAAAAGTGATAGGTTAGGATAGTTGGGAAGATCTGTATTTTTTATAC
This sequence comes from Magnolia officinalis, assembly GCA_021015155.1. NCBI lineage: Eukaryota > Viridiplantae > Streptophyta > Magnoliopsida > Magnoliales > Magnoliaceae > Magnolia > Magnolia officinalis. Next base: position 63,246,682 of record JAJHSJ010000009.1, on the reverse strand, counting down.
ATGTTGATACATAGCCCATAGATTATAATGGACGGTCTCGATTGTTATATCTCCGCGCCACGTGTAAGACACCGAGATGGCTCTACAAATTCCTTGATTCTACCGGTTCTACCGTATTATTTCCCCAGGATACGACTAGGGGTGTTAATGGGCCGGGCGCGGGCCTGAAAATCAGAGTTTTGAATAGGCCCGGCCCGTTTACAGCTCTAGATAAGACCAACGGTCCAACAGTACACAGATCATCTCATCTTGGCGTATTCAAAGCAGATTAAAGTTGAGCGTACACGTGTCAACAATACGTCACACATCTCCTGCGCGCGGCGCCTGGTGGCTGCCGACCTGATCGTCCCTTCCACCTGGTACGTGATCATCACTAGTGGGCCCCACACATATAAAACAAGATGCAAAGTAATCTCGCTCGCTTGAGATGGACGGGGTCTTCGCGTCACGCATTCTATGGTATAACACAAATGCAAGATCTACACCACCCATCAGATAGGATATTACAAGGATGACCTTTATTAATGGTCCATTCATCAGATGGCTCACATGCAGGCAGAAATAAATAAAAGATTCAAAAATATCAGGAATAAAGTTGTTTTTTTCCAAAATTTTAGTGTATTAAATCATAATGAACGGATTCGATCTTTAAAATGTATTTAATATTCCACGTGGACCGCGAAGTTCTCTATTACATCTCATGCGAGAGAATACACCTTAAATTTCAAAGCAGAAACATCTTCACCGAAAACCCGCAAAAATACAAAAAGCTTCCAGAAAAGCTCTCTCTCTCTCTCTCCAATCCGAATTCCAGAAACCGTTTCAACATCATCTAACCATCCATCTTTCAGAATCTCTCCCTATCTTCAATCTTCACAAGAGCGAAGCCTTTCCAAAACCCTTCAAAAACCCTGAAAATTGTGCTCTTTCAGGCACTGAATTCCATGGTTTTCTCTTTCTTCTTCCATGTATGAGCCTCTAAACCCCTGTTCATCTCTTCCTTAAGTATTTGAATTTCCTTTATTTCAGCATATGATTTCTGGGTTTTGCTCATTTCATCTAGAAATGTAAGAATTGGATGTGGAACTCTTCACAAGCTTTTAGTTTCTTGGTTTTCACCAGCTTTTGCATGCTTTTATTTCAATATAAATGGTTTCTGGATTTTTCTTATTTTGGTGTGGAAAGCAAGTATTATGGTTGTTGGAAATCTTCATAAGCTCTCAAAAACATTATTTTTTATGTCATTCATGAATTTGTAATATGTTATTGAAGTTTTAGATGGTTGGTTAGCATTAGAATGCTTTTGCTTTGATGCATGGTTTCTGGGTTTTGCTTATTTTGATCTAGAAAGTAAGTTTTATGGTTGTTGGAATCCTTCAGAAGCTTTATGGTTTTTGTTTTTTTTTCACTGAAGTCGTTCATAAGGCTTGAAATTGTAATATGTGTTAAAGACCCTTAATATACATTGATACACCATCCTCTAACGTCTCCGGGTTTTAGATCAAGTGGTTGTTTGACATGGTATCAGAGCATAATGTCATGTGTTTGAATCCTGAGAGCAGCAAATATGCCTCCGTAATATATTCTCCCATGAGGGGCCATTGTTTATGGTGTGAGTGAGTGTCCCTCCACCCTTGCCCAGTATGTTCTCTGTTGTTGATAGATGTCTTAAATCTGTAAAATCAACAGTCTGTCAATGACAGGTTCGATGCCATCGAGTAGGCCTCAATGCCATCGAGTTTGGCATTTTTTCGATGACATCAATGTTTTGGGCAGAATTTTGCAGATCTGCGAAATTTGTTTCCGATTTCATTTGAGATTCTTCCCTAGGCTATATATATGGGTGTAAACGGGATTGGGAGGTATTCTAAGGGTTTCTAAATTATCCTAGGGTTTCAAAGGGGTGTAGCAAGGGTGAGATTCGAGGTTGTTCGAATCGGGTAAGCTCTTTCTCTTTGTAATTTCTGCTTTCATAGTGATCATCTGTCGCTTTTTGCCGTGGTTTTTTTCCCGAAAGGGTTTTTCCACGTTAAAATCTTTGTGTTCTTCTCCCTTTTACTTGGTGCTTTTGGATTGCTATCCTAGATTCATCTCTGTGTGCTTTCGCGGTTCCCCCAACATTCCCGTGCAAAGTCCCTTGATATACATTGATACACCATTCAGAAGCTTCTTTTTTTAAAAAAAATTTATTGAAATCATTCATGAGGCTTGAAATTGTAATATGTTATTGAAGTTTTAGATGGTTGTTAGCATTTGAATGCTTTTGTTTTGATGTATGGTTTCTGGTTTTTGCTTATTTTGATCTAGAAAGCAAGTTTCATTATTGTTGCAAATCTTCAGAGGCTTTTCTTTTCCCCTTAATCATTCATGAGGCTTGAAATTGTAACATGGTCTTGAAGTTCTAGATGGTTGGTTGGTATTTGAATGCTTTTATTTCAATGCATGATTTCTAGGTTTTGCCTATTTTGACCTAAGGCAAGTTTCATGGTTGGTGGAGAATTTCATATGTTGTTGATACTTTTTTTTTTTTTTTTTTTAAAAGTCATGAATGCAAGGCTGTCAATGGGCCGGACCGGCTCATCAGACTCTCAGGTCAAGCAAGGTCTGGGCTTGGGTTCAACTTTTAGCCAATGGCTGGGCTTGGGCTGAAACATAAACCGGCTCGGCATGGGCTTAAATGTCAAACAACCAATTCTATTTGAGATCAACTCGATCCTGAATCTGCACATGTTTGTGTGTACAATGGGTTGTTCGTGGGCTTAACTTTTAGGTCCACAGACCTGGGCCGGGCCTAAATTTCAGGCTCAAAAGCTACATGGGCTAGGCAAATCTTATCATAAACTAAGCCTGGCCCATTGATTGCCCTATTGATGAACCTTGAAAGTATAAAATATGTTGTCAGAGATTTTCAGAAGGTTTCAATTGATGAGCCTTAAGGGCTGGTTTGGATTCATGAAAAGCATGAGAAAGGAAATAGTGTTTCTTGGGAAACTTTATTTTTAGGAAATTGTGGGATAGGAAATATTGTTTTCCTTGTTTGTTTTTCAACAACCTTTTCGTAGAAATTTAGAATCTATTTTTCAAGTTTATTATTTGGCAAAAAAAAAAAAATTCTTGAAATTTTTTGTAAGTAGTCACTTAGCATGTGCTAGATTAGTAGTTTAGGACATGTGGCATGTGCCGTATGTGGGTTGCTTAGAGATGAACAATGGCACGTGGAATACACAGCATATGTGGGCACTTTAAACTAAATTGTGGCACATGTGGTGCATGTGTGGTGCTTGAAGTTGTACAGCGGCACGTGTGGAGACACACATTGACACATTTGACATGTGGGCACTAAAGCTAGATGATGGCACTTGTACACATTGGCACGTGCCATATTTGGAGAATTGAAGATGGACAATGGCACATGCCATTTTGGAGGATTGAAGATGGAGGATGGCATGTGTTTCACATTGGCGCATGTGGGTCACAAAGTAAGATGAATGGTGGTACATGTGGCACAATAGCATGTGGGGTGCAGGATAGTGACACGTGGCACATTAGCACATGGGGGTTCTTTACACATGCAGACCACAAGATAAGATGGATGGTGGCACATGTGGCATGGTGGCATGGTGGGGCATGACCGAAGATAGACAATGTCTTATTTGGCACATGTGGCATATGTGAGGCAATTGAACATGGATAGGAGCGCATTTGAGCTTTTAACACTTGAGAAACTCATTTTCCTTCCATCATGGGAAAATGCATTTCTTAGAGGTGGAGGTGAGAAAATAAATTTATTTATTTTCCAATAAAGATATAAAGTGGGAAATGGTGTTTCCCACAATTTTCCACGAAAAAAAAAGTTTAACAAACAACGAAAAGTGAGTTTCATGGGAAACACTATTTCCTTTCCCATGCTTTCCTCAAAGATTTTTACATGGTTGGTTTGTATTTGAGTGCTTCTAATCCAATGGATGGTTTATGATATTGCTCGTTTTGATGTAGTAGGTAAGTGTCCACATTTTGATCTAGAAAGTAAGTGTCCAAAAGCTTCCAAGTGTTTTTATTTTTCCCAAGTCATTCATGAGCCTTGAAATTATATTTTCTGTTCTTAAGGAATTTAGATGGTTGCTTTGTATTCAGATGTTCTTATTTCAATGTATGGTTTCAGGGTTTTGCTTGTTTTGGTCCAGAAAGTAAGTTCCATGGTTGTTGGAAATTTTCCAAATCTTTTAAGTCATTCATGAGCCTTGAAATTGTAAAGTCTGTTTTTGAGGATTTTTAGATGATTGGTTTGTATTTTGAACGCTTTTTTCAGAAGCTTCCAAGTTCATGGTTTTTAAACGCAATGGGTGGGTGGAGAAAAGGACGAAGATGATCGTCGTCTTTCCTATTCTATAATTCTTGAATCCATAAGGAGCCCTGATCCACAAGGTAGAAAATCTCTAAAAACAAGAATAAATTTGATGACAGTGGGTGAATTCCATTTACAACACACTGGTTATGTCTGATATAAGCCCATAATCCCTAGGCTACTCTTCCGAAATAGTAAACATTCTAAAAAGAGACAAAGAGACTTTAAGCTATTGCAGGCCTCTCTAAACCCTTAAAAAGCTAAAGATAGCAATAATCTTAACTTGGTAAAAATAGTAAGTTTTGACTTCACCCTCAAAATTTGACCCCTAAAATGATTGAATTTTGTGAAACCGTTTGAAGGCCAATAGCCTTCGTAGTTACTTCAATGCTTTATCTAAAAAATATGATTTCTAATTTTATTTTTTTTCAAATCCATGAAGTAAATTTCTAAGCTTAACTTGAAACAGATAGTTGAAATTTAAGAAGTTTTGGGTTTCATGGTTTGACAAAAAAAAAAAGGTGTTTTGGTACACTGATATCTATGTTAAAGATTTTTAAATGGTCGGTTACTACTTGTACTCTTCATCTCAAGACATGCTTTCTGGGTTTTGCTAATTTTTATAGAGAAAGTAAGCTTCTAAGATTTTTTGAAGATATGATTCCTTGGTTTTGCTTCCTGTTTCAATCGGGTTTTGCTAGAGCAGAACTACTTGAAGACAGCTCAAGTGCTGAGCTGTCACCATTGTGTCCACACATTCGAGATGATCCCATTAGAACTTTGAAGTTGGTTTCTACAGTTTCCTCACTCCAAATTGCCCCTGAGGTCTTACAACAAAAATTTATGTAGTGGGCTTCTACGGTTTCATCATAACATGACATTTTCAAGCTCGTCCTGGCAAGTTTATTGAGACCATTATATTTTTGGAAGATCGTTATTTAGTCCTGAAATGTAAAATCAGAAAGCTTAAGTTGTCTCAGAATATCTGGATTTGCTTCATTGATCTAGAAATATATTTTCTATGTTTTTCTTTATTCTTCTCAAAGCCGAATCTCTAGCTTATGCTGGTAAGTTTGGGGAGACTTGATATATCTGGTTCCATATTAGAGCCAAAACTGTCTGTTTTCTACGATTCATTATTCTTTGGATTCTCGTAACATCATAACCCACATCTTTCATTACACTTCTATCACATGATATTGAACTTTCCATTATTTCAGGCATTTTGGTCTGGAAGTTTACATGAACTAAAGCAGCTTGATTCAGTTTCCTTACCATATTTTTCACTTTGAAAGTGGGAAATTGTATGTGATGGGGTTTCGTAAAGGGTCGTTGCCTGTCTGCCCGAGATCTCAGCATTGTGCGGAATGGGCTCGAATCTACATGAAGTATTGTCTTTGTGGTGTGAAGGATGGAGTATCGTTTGGTCTAGGTTTGGTGAGTGTTTTCAGTTGGGGAGTTGCCGAGGTTCCTCAAATCATTACAAACTATAAGAAGAAATCTACAGAGGGTATTTCCATTGTTTTTCTGATGACATGGATAGTCGGGTAATTACTACTACGCTGAAGAGGTTTACGGTCACTTAGGTCCATTAATATCTCCCTTCATGGATGCTGATACATATAGCCCAGCCCCATACACACCTCCACAGTGCCAAATGTAGCACATGTTTGTGATGTCCAAGCCATCTTTAGGTCTGCTGCAATGTGCAGATGCCCTGCCCTAAGAATCAGGTGGGCCACAATGAACAAAAGACAGTTAAATGTAAGTTGTCCAATAACCACCTGATCCGCTGACTTGTCTGATTATTGGACCTGGGCATCTTTAGATATTGGGGCATTTCCAATCGAACTCTTGTATGTTGCATGTATGCCACATTAGCACATGTGGAGGCCTGCATGGGGCTGGGCCATCCACATGTGCGAGATTAGTGAACCACCCATTTCAAATAAATCTTCTCTTTACTGCTTTCTTATAACATGTTTGTGTAACTGCTTTTCTCATAACATGATTGTGCGGACCCTTTCTTTCATGGCCTGTTTGGATTGTGGTAAAAGAAAAGAAAATGAAGCACTCTTTCCATGATTGGACGTTTTATTATATTTGGGTAGCTACAAATTTAATCAAAAAAACATAGTAGTCATTACTCTTTTCCATGTCAATTTCCCTACCATGAGACATGATGTGTCTATTGTCTCGCAAATATTAGATTTCCACTTGCTATCCAAACAAGATTTTCCAAAAATGGAACCAATGGGGATTGATATTGCAGTAGTGCTCATGGAATTAACGGAAACCCGTCATTGGAAAACCATTATAATTTCCTCTTTTTTTCTATTTCCAAAATCCAAACAGGCCCTTATGGTTGTTTCTACAGACATCCCTGACACATCTCTGCCAGGATCCTTTTCTAGTACTTTCATGGCTCTGTTGCTTCTTTCAAGTGCAGAAGTTAGTTGTACTTTCCATTGTTTGAGTTCCCTCCATAGACATTATCTTTCCCCTACTGTGGGCATAACATGACAAGGTTTTATGATGATTTTATACTTACAATTTGGATTTAAAATAAATAAATAAATAGAAATCTCTACTGTGTATGCCGATTGAATCCATACTTCACCTTGTAAGGAAAAAAAAAATACCTCCTCCTTTGATCTAAAAAGCTTGATGTTGTAACAGTTTCTGAAAGTTTGGTCTGATTTCTCGCAGAGATCTCTTCAATCTTTTTGGCTGTATGCTGGAGCCAGCTACTGTAAGTTCTTGATTTTCTCTGTTTAACTATTTTTGCAACAGGGCGTCTCCTGTTATATTGCACAGCTTCCATTAATATCCATACGCTCAAAATCGACTGGGAAATTGGTCCCTTTTGCTGCATTTGAGTCAGCTGTTTCAATGAAAATTCACCGGGTTTTTATAAGAATCAGCCAGGCCGGTCACCAACCGGTCCAATTTTATGAAATGATCATTTGGACTCAATACGTGGCTTATGGAGTTTGAACAAGCTGAGTTAACTTGGCACATATCTAAGTGAAGCCATGAGCTTTTGAACATTGATTCCAGTTCAACTCCATCTGTTTCTAGCACATTAGAGTTCTGTTGCGTTTGCTTTACTGCATTGATTTTGAGGTGTTAGTGTTACATGGGCTACTTACTTCTTAATCAGTTCATAGGAAAAGATAACAAATCAATAGCTTGAAATTAGTAGCAATAACCAAGTATCTAGATTATGATGTTTGTCACTTCTTTTTGTTCAACTTATCAGTGATTTGACTTTTGTAAATGCAGAAAACGTGTATGAGATTGAAGCCAATCATCAAGTAGGCTAAACCTTGGATGGGCCATACTCAAAATCAAAAACCAATTTGACAATCCTTATCATTCTATTGGAGGGAGCTTGTACGCGTACCACTTGTACAGAAAGTGAATCACAATAAGTTAAGTGATAGAAACTGACCAACAGTCTAGCTTTTCTTGTTCCGAGCACAGTTCAGCAGTCCTTGTGCATCTAGCATAGAATTTTTTGCAAGCTAAACATGCTATACTAACATTTATTGATATGATTTTGCTTGATTTTTGCAGCTCCCAACACAATATTACATGGCAATGGTAAGAAATCATATAAACAATTTTTTTTTTTGCCATTTGATTTGATCTCATATAGAGGTTTGGTCGAATGCATCCCAACAGATTACAATATGATATGTCAGTGCTTTAGCCATTTGAATTGAATTTTTTTCAATAACACAAACCATTTATCAGATAAGGCTTCTCTTGGATGGTGGAGTCCCGAAAAATCTCTTAGATTGAATGATTCAATCCTTTGATTATACAAAGGTTATGGTAAGCATCCGTTTTCAAAGCAAAAGAGCCCGAATTTCGAAGTGTTAAGATAATCCAACTTAAAGATTTTTATTGTTTTCTATCTATCATACAAAGCAAGACTCGTTGTGTGAAATGGTTAGGATCACTGGGAGACAACCCAGATATAAAGACTAAAGCCCCGACATTTCATATTGTAAATAATCAGGATGTATTCAAGCAAACCTCCTCATAATATTTCCTGAAGGCTTTCTTGCTTGCAGCTCTACACAGCTACTACAGTCATTCTAGCTGCACAAACTATATACTATAGTCACATCTATCATCAACCGAATGCCAATAAAATAGGCTCACCTTGCAAGGTCAGATTTTCTAACATTGTTTTTCTCATACCTACCATTCAAATGGCTTTCATGCTTTTTAACTTATGAGATAGGCTTATCCAGCAAATAATGGGTTTTCTCCCATCTGCCATTTAAATGTTCTTTCATGTATTTGACTTGTAAACCTACATCAGTTCTTGATGCAAATTGAATTTATATTTTTCATTGAATTTGTTAAAGTTTGCTTGCATACTCACACACTCTTATACTAGGGTGTGACCTGGGGTTCGTGTCCGACTGAAGCAAACCTGAGTTCGGGTCAGGTTGTCAGGGTCCTCAGGTTGGGTTAGTTTGGAAAACTCCAACCCAATTTCAAATTGGGTGGGGCTCAAGTTGAGAAATTTGGATCAGGTTGGGTCAGGTTCATAATTACATGTATTTGGGTTGGGTTGGGTTGGGTCTGTTTAGGGTTGAGTATGGAGGAATTTGGTTTGGGTTCAGGTTGGTAACCTTGGCTGTAGATCAGTTTGGGCTTGGGTACCCTCAACCTGACTCAGGCTGCCTGAGTTGACCCTACCAGATACTTGTAAGGTACTGATTTTGCATTGCATGATTCCAATACTGGATACAGCATGGATGCTTGTTGATACAATTTAAAGCATTATACTGTTATCTTAGTTTCACAACTTTCCAACTGGAATTATGTAATCCCCATCATGAGGATATGCATAGTACACTCTGGTTTTCAGTTCATATGGGTGAGACTCAAAGTTTCGGTAATCCAAACCATTGGTCTGTTAGTCCCTATTTTGGATGAACCATGACTCAGAAATCTCATGAATAGACCAATCCTGACCTTTCAACGTGCAGCCTACAAATGGATTGTCAGGAAGAGAAATACAGCAATGGTGACTCTCAAAAAAAAAAAAAAAAAAAAAAAAAAACGGAGAGAAAGGCAGCAATGGTCCACATGCAACTGGGAAAAAAGGCCCAAGATTGGTGGCTAGGAGAATCTAATTTAGGATATTTTTGGGCCATGCTTCATCTACGGTGCGTGATGCCAGACAACTAACCACTTGCTCTAAAAGCTCAAACAGATGGAGCATGGCGAATCAATCCATTTATCTCATAGCCCAGGCCCCACATTCCGTGGGTTAGGTCCTTGGCCAAGCCCCCCTCGTGGGCCCCACATCACATGGGTTCCACTTCACACAAGCCACCACCTCACACAGGCCGCCCACCCCGAGTTTGCCCTTGCATCCCACAAGCCACCCCACTAGAGCCCGGTGTGAAAATGCCCCTGCATTAGTGCGGGCCTAATAAACCAACATTCTGGATCCGAGCCAAAGCACTCACTTGAACAACTGAAGGCCTAAGGGTAATGTGCATGTCCATGGGGTCAAGGATTTTAAAATTCCTCATTTTCTGAAATCCTAGAATAATGCCATGGTATTAAAGCATTGAATTGGAGACATGTATCCGCATCTGAGCATCACAACTCATTTTTACATATGTTTGTAGATGTTTTCGCTACCCGACAAGGAATTTCGCTACCATAGGACCTTTATAGTTACGGGCCGGCCTCCATTCACTAGGGTTTCGGTCACTAGTTCCCAGCCATTGGCTCACCAATTTCCTTAACCTTCCAGCAGTGGGCAGGTGTTTCTCAGGGCCAAGTCTATGGGAACTTGAGATGCAAGACAAATAACCAGTTGCTCTAAAAGCTCGAACTAATAGAGCATGATAAATTAATCGGGGCTGCCCACCCCAAATGTGCCCCCGTAACTCACAGGCCACCCCACTTGAGCCCTATGTGAAAATGCCCCTACATTAATCACCTCGATGAGGAGCCTCGAACACAAGACCTCCTGCTCTGATACCAATTTGATGCAGGACAATTAACAACTTGCTCTAAAAGCTCGAACTAATAGAGCATAGTGAATTAATCCCTTTATCTCATAGCCCAGGCCCCACATTCATGGGTTAGGTCCTCGGCCGAACCCTCCTCGTGAGCTCCAAATCCATGGGCTCCGCCCCCTCATGGGCCCCAAATCACATGGGTTCCGCCTCATACAAGCCACCCGCCTCACACGGGCCGCCCACCCCGACTGTGCCCCCTCATCCCACAGGCCACCCCACTTGAGCCCGGTGTGAAAATGCCCCTGCATTAGAACTTCCCAATTTCATAAATAATTGGTCTGAGTCGACAATATACACCGTCTGTTTTCGTGTATAACCCAGTCGACTCATCTGAGTTCTGAGTCAGTCTAGTTAACCGTCCGCATCCTTTTCGTCCGGAAAACAGTCTCATTGATTAATTCCGTAGACTTTTTCTTACTTGTGAATGCAGGGTTCCAAGCATCACCAATCAGGTATTGTAACTAAAAATGAGCAAAATGGCAGCTCTGCTGATGACTTCAAGGCCCGGGATAATACAATGAACGGTTCTAGCATTGCTGTGGAAGGACTTCATCCACCAAGCTCACCAATTCCTGTTGCTGCCACAGTACTTCCTCGTTATGGTTCCCTTGGAAGAGACTTGTACTACATGTAATTCTCTTTCCCTTTTACTCTAAATGGCATAACTGCTCTTCAAGTTTGTCTAGGAAGAAATGAAAACCTTGATTTCAAAATGACTGGAGCTTGGATTTGGGAAATTCTACTACATAAAAAATAACTGTCAAGAAAACTTAGGAAGGTTTGGGGGGGGGGACTGTTGTTGCAAGTGGTGATAGTGATCTGTTCAGAAGTATCAAAGTTCATATATCCTTTGCAGCCACTTTGGGTATAACATGCAATCTGATAAGGGTCACACTCTAGTGGTACCAGTACATGTCGGACCCAGTGATGTGTTCATGGAATCCAATCCATCCATAAGATGCATCACCTCATAAAACCTAAAGAGCCCAAAAATCAGCCTGATCCAAAACTCAGATGGGTTACGGCACAGGGAAAATATTTAGAGGGAATGCCTGCCGTCGATTAGCATGTAGGGCCCACCGTGTTGTGTACATATAATCAAGGCTGTTCAGACCCTTCATCCAGTATATATGAAGGGTCAGGCCGCGACTCAAGCAGGCGCCTTTGAAATTCAAGGGTGAAGGACCCTCCCAGGTTGTTCCATTTTCCGTGGCTGAGCTTAGTTTTGGATTGGGCTGAGTTTTTGGTCCTATGGGTTCTCGAAGGTGAATCATCTGATATACGGTCTGGATGATGTGAATACGTCACATGGACCCATCTATTCCCGATACCACGGTAAGCGTAAGGTGGTATCAGAATGACTGGAGTGCACCCCATCTGATAAAAATGGAGACGAACTTCGCAATTTAACTGCTTTCAATAAATATGAAGAAAGGTCAGATTATTGGGTAGGTGTTCAAAAAGCTGCTAGATGCAAAACTCAGTCTGGAAGGATTGTGAGTAGGAACTCTGTTCTGATGGCTCGGTTGAGTCAAACATGGAAAATCAAAAAACCCATTTTCAGTTGTCTGAGTCTTGAAGATTGCATGGATGTAATTTCAGTGATCAAGAGCTAACAACCCATCAGCATCAATCTGCTCAACATATAATTCTTAGCTGATATCAGATGATCTTTTTATTTTGGTTGACTCAATCTTAGCCTTTGATTGGCCCAAACAAAAAGACATGTATCACACTTTCTGATTGCCCATTGTGGATCAGAGGTACCCAAAAATCTTCCCTTTGGATGAATCTTAACTGTCCAATTGGATGGTTAGGATTATCTAATGGGGGAGACAGTGGGCATTGCCCATCCCATGATGGGGTGTAATGATATATCACTAAAAGGTGGACCCCACGTGTATCACATTGAGATTCATTCAATCAAGCATTGTATAGCACCTCATTTGTATTGTTTGGATTTGAAAATGAACTGACCAGGTCAGCGAGATCTCTAACAAAGAGCCGTACACCAACAATGGGATCGTATTTAGCACATGCACACGATCATACAAGAACACGTCCCATCGCTATCAACAACCAAAACTCCACAGAGGAGCCTTTACTCGGCGGGCTTGGCTCCATGCAATCAGCACCACCTTTGAACACTAAAAGCATGCTTTGTGTGGTGAGCTTGGATATACTGATGTTGGTATGAGTTCATCTTTCTGGCTTTAGAAGATGGGATTTAATATTTCTTTTTTCTTTTATTGCTAGTTCTCAGCTATGATGTTCTTCCTCAGCAGCTTCAATCTCAACCTCCCTATGAATAATGGATTTAATGCGTTTATAAGAAAACCGCCCAAAGGAGTCATCATTCAAGTAGGGCGAAAGCTTTTACAGGTAACAAATGGCAGGGTATTTGTAATCGTAAATGGAGTTTTTTCTTCTTCTTCTTCTTCTTTTTTTCTATACCTTCAGGTGATATTTGATGCAACCAAACACACCCTTAAATAGATATTTGGTGCAACCAAATGCATCCTTTGAATCCAAAATTAATCACTATTTAAATTAGTCTGGCTAAGCTCTTGTGCACCTCTTCTTGCAGCCACATGTGCCAACCTAGCACACATGTGGGATATCAGAGCTGTGCATCAGATGAGCGTCACCATGTAGATGATCTGGAGGCCAGTCCATTCATCCATAGGGCCACATATGTATGTTGGTGTTAAACAGCCATTTTTATTGAACTGTCTTTTCCGTATGTGTGCCCACCTGATAAGTTGATCTTCTCAATACTTGAGCCAGGTCATCTACATGGTGAGGCCCACCTGATGCACGGTTCAGATGTACCATGAACTTGTCGGGTTAGTTGTGTTAGGATATTAAAAAATGTAGTGGAAAATAGAAGTTTTCAATATCCCATAATTTAGATTTGCAACCCTAAGATCCTTGTTTGATATTGTTAAGTTTTTAGACAATAAAAACATAAATCCTAGAGATAGGATTACCTTAATCAAGCCACCAAGACACATTCGAATTGCCAATGTCAATTCTTCAACTAGAAGATCTCTTCCCTACCTATCCCAGAAGAAGGAGAAGGTGTGAGCCAACATGTCAATCCTAGATTAGGGCTAGGGAAGACAAAGAACTATCTATCAGTGGACCCATGGGTGGTGGAAGGAGGAGGGAATGAACCCAATCCCCCCCCCCTCTTAAGTGACGCTATAAAGAATTTGGGTTCCATAGACACCAGTTATGGTACTCTACATCCTCCATGTTCCCAATTACATTGAAATCCTATGATCCTACCCTCTCATGTACCACAATATATGATCCAATCCCTCCATTGTCATGGCCATCCACCATTGATCCAAAACCCCATGTAAATCAAGTGTTGGACCCCTAGATCTAAATCATCATAGTATCATCAAGTTTGATCAAAACCTTTTTGACGATTAAAACGGAAGTTTAATGGTTTAAAACGTTTGTAAAGCCTCTTAAACTTTTCGAGTGTTGTGCCCAAAGAAAAAGCTGAATGTTTGATTCCAAAATCTAAGTCATAAGATAGTTCTTAGAAAACAAGTGGATCCCTTATTGGCCCATGTGAGCCTCAACCGGACCTTGATGGATGTGCCCAACTACACTACCACATGATGACCTCATAAAGTGATCTAAAGCACATATAATCAATATCTTGAACTCCTCAAATATCCCTAGGTCAAAAGGATTAATTAAACCTAGTACATCTTCAAATCGGTATAGTCCAAGCATGATGAGCCTCTTGGTCTAGGGACTTGAACTCCGTCCACCAATGCAATTGCCCAACAAGTCCAAAAACAAGAGTCTATTCCCATGGCACACTCACTCCTATGTGGGGTAGGGCAAGGCAAATGACTTGTCATCACACCCGATGGTGAAGACCTTCCATCCTGACTCATCATCAATCCCCTCACATAGGATGACCACATAATAATGATAGTAGTAACCACTAACCACAAGTCTGTCTGTCATGAAATAACAGGATACTAAGATCCATGGCCCATCACTCTCCCTTTGTTAGTGACTGTTGTGTCTAATCTCAAGTTCCCCAAGAACAACTAGAGGAATCCCTCCTTTAACCCCATTTTCATGTATGTTTAGGGTACTCCCATATATTAGCTCTGGCATTGCAACCTATCCATCTAGGACCCATGGTCATATGATATAAGGATAAGATCTTCAATAACACATCCATATCACTAATGAACAAGACCCACATTAGTTTTTCAGGGCACAATTCAAATAATCTCCCACTCACCCTAAAACTAATCATGATCAAGAAACTTAATAACATGTAGAACATGGCTGGCAACAACACAGAGGATTAAGGTGTCATATCGCTCCTCTAATGAAAGCCTATATAGTCTCTCTAGTGGTAATCCTCGTTGCCCATTATGCATAGTCCAACCACAGTACAGAACTATACTACGCGAAACATTTGTTCCAAAGTTGTCATGCATTTGGAATTCTTCTGGATCGTGATCATTCACCGATCATCTGAAAACTTCTAGTTCATTTAAGAACTCCATAATCCATCAAAGAAAATAAACTTGTGCTTCCTGCACACTTGGAACATTGTGGAACTAGCTTGCATTTTCATGTAGAACCAAATAATATTACCACAAGACCACAAAAGCAATCCGATATCTAAGACATCACCACAAGTGAAAAATCACACATCCACACAAGTGGATCTGAAGTCATGCTTATACCAAGATTTATCTATCATGAAAGACATCTAGCATGAGCTCTGAATCAAGGTGTTTATGGTATGTCTTATGCTTCTTCCATTGACTAAGACTTCTCATCTCATCTTAAACAATACACGATGTACATCAAGTTCCCTTCATGTTAAGAGCAAGGAACAGTCACTTTACCACCGGGATCTAATATCTATATGTTAAAACATGCCCTAAGGCATCCATCCCTAAAGTGAAGTGAGTAGGTTAATATCACTTAATGCCTTAGAACTAACCCATAACATAGGAGAAAGATGGATATGCCAGTAATACAACCCTCCACATCCAATGTGATTAACATCTAAATCCCTTGTTCTCACGATCAGGGCGAGATAAACATGGCATTTAACCATACCATACATTACCAAGGATTGTTATGTCATATGGGAATGGGTTTCTTCACTAATTGATAAAGCGTCATAACATGATGCAACCGGAGCTTTTGCCATGCCATACTTCCGCTCTGTGTCATCTAGCACATTGGCAGTGACAACTATCCTTTCCAAGGATCACCTCGAGCAAGGGAGAACGCGGGCGACGGGCTGGTCAAGGTGTTCAACAACCTTCCTATGTGGTGGTATGCTCTAGGTTATGAAGGGACTCATGTCCCGTATCATTTACTAGATCATATGACCTCTCCTCGAAGGCATAATAGGAGTTGTGGTGTCCCTCAATATGCAATAGACCATGATACCAACAATATCATTCTAGTTTTCCGTTGCAAGGCGTGCAACGGTAAAGATGTCTCATGCATAAAGGTCATGTAGCATCCACCATCACAATTAAGAATGACCATGCAACCATCTATACCATAGGATAAACAATGCCACACATCAGGGTATATAAGGCATGCAAAACATGTCCAAAAACAATAAAAACAATGTGCACCTTAGATATCATTGTGTAACAATAATGGACTGTTTTTATCAGATTTTGTAGATTGGGCCTTCCATCGACCAATTTGAGGTTCCATTGGGCTAGTTCTAAGATCAGGCTAATTTGATCTCATATGAATGAGATCTACCAAAGACAAGATCGACGGCTCCAATCGAATCGGATCCAAATATGGACATGCACTATCAGATTGGATTACAAGAAATGATCATATTGACTAATCCATGTGAACCATACATACATTTAACTTTCTAATTAATCCATCAAATTGCCACCATTAATATAATTCAAACCCATGAATCAACACCTACATGCCATATCATCCACATCAAAGAAAAACACATAAAACAACCCCCATGTGCCCTGATTAATAATGGATTCAGTGTTCATAATCAGTGACATATTAACTTAAATTGATTGGATCTCCAAATCCATGCATCTGTTTGCTCAAATGTAAAAGAAACGGTCATTGTTAAGGTTTCTACTATTTGGCTGATCATAGTGCGAAACAGACACCGATTGGTGTGACAAAAAATAGAAACTAATGAATATCAAGAAACATGATCTCTCTGATATCACCTTAGTTATGATTTTCACAATACAGAGGACAATAAACATTTTCAAAATCTTATTTCTTAGATTTACAAACTAAAGGATCCATGATTGATATTATTTAGTTTATAGAAGATAAAAACATAATCCTATGGCTAGGATTACCTTGATCAAGCCATTGAGAAACTGTTGAAATGTCAATGCCGATCTTTCAACTAGAAAATCTATCCCAAGTGAAGGAGAAGGTGAGGGCCAACACTGTCAACCTTAAAGCAGGCTAGGAAAGATGCATAGAGCCATCCAATGGTGGACCCATACATGCAAACGTGTGATGGGAGGGTTCTCTCCCTCCATCCCTCCCTCCCTTCCTCCCTCCCTCAAGTGATGCTCTAAGGGGTGGGATGTCCAAAGCTCTCCCTACACCATCCTCTCTCTCTAGGATAGGATCATATATATAATATATATATATATATTATATATATATATATATATATATATATATATATATATATATATATATATATTATATATATATATATATAAGGAGTTAATTTTCAGCGAGATATCAATCATGATGCTTTTACACCCTACAACCTTTCATATCCCTACTAAATTGGAATCTTGTGATCCTGCTCTCCATGTACCCAATATCCAATCCAATCCCTCCACTATCATGGCCATCCGCCATCGATCCAATGCCCATGCAAATCAAGTGGTGGATCCTCAGATCTAAACAATCAAAATATCATCGAGCGCAATCAAAACCTTTTTAGTAGTTAAAACATAAGTTCAATGGTTGAAAATGTTTGTAAAACGACTTAAAACCTTTTTGAGTGATGGGCCCAATGAAAATACCACTTGATGAATGTTTGATGCTAAGATGTAAGCCATAAGATAGTTTCTAAGAAACCAGTGGATCCCTCGTTGGCCCATGTGAGCCTCAACCGAACCTGGATGGATGCTCAACTAAACCTTGATGGATGTGCCTAGCTATACTGCCACATGGTGATCTAGTAAAATGAGCCAAAGCACATGTTATCAAGACTTTGAACTCTTAACATGTCCTCAAGTTAAAGGGATTTGCTACATTCTCAAGTCAATCATTGTACAGGCATGATGGATCTCCTAGTCTAGAGACTTGAACTCGAACTACTAATGCAAGTGTCCAACGGGTCCAAAACCGAGTGCCTATTCCCATTGCACATTCAAACGTATGTGGGGTAGGGCAAGGCACACCAACTCATCAATGTACCTGATGTTGGAGACAACCTATCCTAACTCATCATCAGTCCCCTCACACAGGATGACCACATAATAATGATAGTAGTAACCACAAGTCTGTCCTATAACTTGCTAGGCGGTCATGAAACAACAAATACTGAGATCCAAGGCCCATAACTCTCCCTTGGTCAGTGACCATTATGTCCAAGCACAAGTTCCCTAAGGACAAGCAGAGGGATCCCTCTCCTTCAAACCAAGTTCGTGGTACTCCCACATATTAACTATGGCATTGCAACTTCATGATAATATACAGATAAGATTATCAATAATACATCCATGTCACCAATGGACAAGATTCACATTGGTTTTATAGGTACAGCTCCAACAATGAGTGTCAGAGGAGATGTCCTTCCCACTTAGTATACTTTTTGGATTACTTTTGATTGGATTCTAGGAAATGGGTTTCTTGGATATATGATCCAGAAGTTCTTGTTTAGCTTGGGCTATTTTTCTTGGATATATGATTCACTGGTTTTTGTTTGTCTTGGGCTATTTTCAGAGCAATAGTGGGCCATCGATCAACTTGAGACAAGGAAGTGGAAGCAGTGGCATCGGAACCTTTCTTGGTTGGGCGATGGCAGCGATCTACATGGGTGGACGGCTTCCCCAGATTTGTTTAAATGTGAGAGATTATATAAACTATTCAAAATATTCGATTACTCATCCAGTAACACATGCAAAAGCAGTTGCTATCTGCATCAAATGCAAAAAAATCTGTCTCACTCGGAAATAAGAAATAGACCTCACATCAATCTGGGAGGTTCTTTAAATGCACATGCACCCCTCTACATGTGCACATATCCGTGGACGCACGTTGCAACCTAACAAGTTTCATGTCCTACCCTGTAGGACATCCAAGCTGTATCTCAAGTCCGAAGCACATCGTAAATGATCTGGCTAAAGCTGACAATCAGGTAGGCCACACATGTATGAAAACAATGGATGGTCTATAAAAAACTTGCAAGATATTTTAGACCGTCAGTTTCTTTCCTACACATGTGGCTAACCTGATAAGTTTAACGGCCTGATTTTTTATCCATGACTTATTTGTGTGTCCCACCTGAGACGGCAGGCACCTGCGAGCATGGCACATGTTTCTGCAGGTAGTGGTGTGTGTAGAAGGATGCCTATGGAGCTAGCAAGCCTCTATTTTTGAGTGACTCAGTGTGTTTGCGCTAAATGGTCTTGTGGTTTTTTAAGTCAAGCAGTGTTTATTAGCGGCCCTCATTATATCAACCCTTCTTGCAAACTAACCATGAAATTCCATTGTTTTTAAAACATGTTGTTTGACACGCCCACACCGGACACACATCGCCAAGGAGAATAGCTTAGAATTGCTTATTCTCGAAAATTGGTTTTTTACCGCTTGGAGACACCTTAATATATCTTTCATTCTTATATATTAGCTGTACTTATTTATTTGTATAGTTCTAAAATATTTCTAGATACACTAGTACACCATTTTGTTTTGTGGGTGTTCAAACTAAATTGCGTAAACTAACACAGTAGTACTTTTTATTCAATACCATAATATATCCACCCACGAATGTGTGGCTGTGTTTAATTCATAGTTCTAAAACTCTCTGACTTGACTCGAAACTAGGGGTGCCCATGGTTCGGTCCGGTCCAGTTCTGGGGTGGAACCGGAACCGAACCGTTCCCAATGGTTCCAGGAAAACTAGAACCGGAACCGGACCATTTGTGCCCTAGACCAAATTAGAACCGGACTGTAAAAAACTGGTTCGGTTCCGGTTCAGTTCTACAGTTCTGGGCTTTTTATAATATAGCCCAATTGCATGGTTTGTTTTTATAATCCACCCCAATTGCATGGGTTTTTTTTTTTAATATAATCCAGCCCAACCTCCTCTACTGAAAATTTTCACAGAGAGTAATCTTGTCATGGTTTGTTTTTATGACCCTTTCGTGTTCCAAAACTGATTTTGCTGCCAATGTCTATTCATGTTGTTATCCATTTGATGAATGGTCTAGTTTTTTATTTTAAAAAATAAATAAATATTTATTGACCAAGGGGTCCAGTTCCAGGGTTCGGTTCTACGGTCCGGTTCGGTTCTACTGAACCCCAAACCGAGAACCGAACCGAACTAACCGGTTCCTTGATTTTCAGAATCGGTGCACTTCAAAACTGGACCAAACCGTGTGGACCGGTCGGTTCCGGTCCTGTTCTACTGGTTCTACCGGTTCCATGTGCACCCCTACTCGAAACACGGCTGAGTCAACTCAAATTGGTGAGATTTCAAGCTGAGTCATTAGGTAACTCAGTTTTGGGAGTGGAATAAAGCTGAAAAGGAGCAAAATGGATCATACTCTTTGCCTTTGTGACATGAGCAGACTCTCAACTAGCAAGCTCTGTGGTACTTAGCCGTTTGTTTTCTTATTTGATAATATTTAAAGGAGACATGACTGTTTTAAATATTCTTTATTTTTCCTAATATTTTTAATTTATAATTATTAAGTTGAGTCAGATCGAGTCCTCTATTTAATCCGACCCAGATGAATATTGATTCGTTTCTGGATTTTAAAATACTGTTTAACTTGTGTATCATGAATCCTGACAATATGACATTCGGATATGCTCCATGTAGAGTGATATGACATAACAGGATCCACATAACTCACCCCGAGTAGTTGGGATAAGGCTTATTAGATGATGATGATGATGACGACGATGAAGATCATGTTGTTTAACTTTCATGGTATCTCTGTCCGATGCCTTGTATCCACGTTCAATATCGACCACGTTGTCCTTGTTATATAGCTTGGAAATGATGATACAATGTATCGTGATGTTCTATACGTTAATTGCATGCTTTTAATTGATCTTGACTTTCTTTTGTATTAATTATCCATTATTCGATGTGTATGAATGAATCTAACTTGCATTGAATTCTAATCTTTTTGCAGATTAGGAGGGGCAATGTTGAGGTAAGCTTTCCCATCTTCCACTTATTCTAGCTTTTATTTATTTTTATTTTTATTTTTGGCTACGGTGGTGACACCCTTAGTTCTCCTTATATCTCCCATGTTTAATGTCTTTTTCAATATGAATATATCGGCGATCAACCCCATCATAGCAGTGGTTTGGATCAGTGAACCATGACCTCCACATAGGGCTGTCAATGGGTACCTGGATATGGACCAACCCAACCCGATTTTAACAGGTCCAGATCCCATTTATTAGACCCATTAAGAAATTGATTTAGATCTCACCTTTTGAATCCCCGGTTGAAAATCGGGTTGGGTTGATCACATGGACCTGTTAAGGTCAGATCATATTCTTATCCAAGTTGGGTCTAGTTAATTTTAGTAATAAGATTATATACTTACAATATATTGGTTATTTTAACAAAAGAAATGAGGTTTCGTAAGCCACACATATAAGAGAGCCCGTTTACACACCATGCGTGTGTCAAAAGTGGCACGTGTATGCAATCTAATTCATCCATCAGGTGGGCCCAACCATTTCATGCCCCCATTTGTCCCAAACCCAACTCGAAATCTAGATCAAAAGACCCAGTGGGTACCCAATCCAACAATCAAATCCGGGTCTGGGTCCTCAAGATCTAGACCTGGATCCAAAATGATCCAAACCTAGTTTTTGGCCTGGGTACAGCCATACAAGTACTATAGGACCCGACCCGAACCCAACCCATTGACAGCCCTACCTCCACATGTTCAGAATCATGTGCCTCTACCAACTATGCTTCAAGAGGCTCAAAACCATCTCAGGTCGTAGGGTTTTTGTAATTATGTGCTGACAACATGCAAAATCTTTCTTATGCAGGGTCTGAATCCATTAATGTTCATCTTTGCATTAGTCGGAAATTTAACATATGTGGCGAGGTAACTATGCCTGATTTCACATGTTTGTTCCTCAGCTTCTTCCCCCCTCATCCCCCCTCAGTTCTTTCGACAGATATATCTTGGAAAGAGAACCAAGTGTTTTAGTTTTGTGTTCTTGTTTCTACACCAATCTGGAATGGAGTTTTGCTAAGGCCACAAGCAACCACATCTGCCAACTTGGCATGAGTGTGTGGGTCACCTGTGCATCAGACAGGCCCCACCACTCGAACAACCCGGCTTGAAAGCCGGGTGGGCCAATCAACTCAATTTGTGGGCACCCATGAATGGAAACAATTGATTTTTTTAAGAAAAATTGTCACTGGTCCATGCTGTGAAGTCATACAGCTCTCTTGATAAGTGGGGTTAGCTAGGCCCGTCGATTCAAAAGCTTGGGCAAACCACGCATGTCCAAGTTTGCATGTTTGATCATGTGTAGGCTTAGCAAAACTCCTAAAATGAATGTCTTTTTATTGATGAACTCTATAATCAACTCCTTCCTTTTGTGTAGCATACTCGTGAACAGCTTGCATTGGTCAAAAATCAGACCGAATCTTCCATGGCTGGTGGATGCCGGAGGATGTGTTATGCTAGATTCCTTTGTATCCTTGAAAAGTCAGTTTAGCTTGCAATTTTTAAGATGTGAATTTCGCGGAGGAAGTTACTAAAATATCTTGATTTTTAGTCAAATTTAATTAGTACGTGTATATTTCAATAATACATGCCTCATAGGAGTTGCAACACGAGGTCATGGGTTCAAGTACCCGTTGTGGTGAAAAACCATTGGTGTGAGTGCATGTTAAAAAAATGTTTTTTCGATCATATTTCTGTGTGGCAATGAGTTTCAACACGAGGTCATGGGTTCGAGTACCCATTGTGGCGAAAAACCATTGGTGTGAGTGTGTGGGTGTGTGCGGGGTGTGAGTGTGTGTTTTAAAAAAATGTATTTCCCTCTGGCAATTTGTGGCGACTCATCAAGGAACTGCATGCATGCTAAATCCTGACTGCCCGAATAGTAGGCGAAGTGCGGACAGAGTGTAGCTTGAAAGACACCAATTGGACATCCTAACTGGCTGAGCTGCAGCCATCAAATGGCCAGTTGACAAGAAAATGGCTAGTACAAACTCAATGGGCAAGATCAGATGTTTAAGATTGTTAAGTGTGATTTTCAAGCTAAGCTACATCTACATTGAGTCTAGCAATTTTGACGGTTTGGATCAACTTACATGGATACTGCACTTGTACCATTTTAAGACTTTCTCAAGTTTCTTCTTGTTCTTATTAGGGACTTGCTAAGCCCATATGCAAGGGAAATAAAGCTCATGGAAAGATAGGTCCAAGATCCAATCCATCCATCAGAACAGCACCACTGTATTTATTTTCTAGCCCAAGAATCGGGTTGATCAACTGGTAAGGTGGGCCACATTTCAAGGTAAGGCTCTGAAAAACTTGGCCGAAGTTTTCTAACCCATTGACATGTCCATGTGCTGATTGGACCATATTTTATTTTCGGGAAAACATGTACAAGATCAGACCCACCTGATGGATGGATTAGATTCCGCACCTATATGCCAAGCTGGCACGTGTGGCATGTGGTGTATATGCACCTGCGTGTGTGCTTAGCAAACCTTTTCTTCTTCATCTTCTTATTATTATGCTTCAGTAATGGATGTAAGATTCTTAACAGCTTTTCCAGATACTTATTCAGTTCATCTACTTCAATTCTGGGAGACCCTGAAAGCGGCCATGGTCATCTTTTTTCAAACTAATTCATGCCAGTTTGCCAGAGCTGCAGGCCCCCTTAGTGCATCTTTGCCTCAATGGATGAGTTCAAAACACAAAAAAGGATTATTTGAAGAAGCTGGCATGATTTCAGAGGAGTGTGCCGAACCTGTTAGCCAAGCTTGGCTGGGAATGTACTGGAATCTGATTGATTCAAATCTAAGGTGACCATTTTCATAGTTTGTAACATGAAGGTAAGAACACTTCCTATACCTTGGTTTTTTTTCTTTTTTCAATAAAACAAATCTATTTGTGATTTTCTGGACATATAATCACTTTCTTACCGTGATCATTTGGTTGTATATGGACCCAAGGGACCCATTTGTGAGCAACCACTAGTGGGTGGGCCTCACATGAGTTTCCTTCCATAACCCTTTTTCTGCTTTTATCTTTGGAAATTATATATCGAGATTAAGAGAATCAAATTTGCATTGGATGTTTAAATTCGATTTTAATTTCATTTGGACGAGGAAGAGATATGAGGACGAGCTATCGGATGAGAATCATGAGATAAACATATCATTCCCTTATCTAAAGAGGAGGGATCCTTACACTATCCCATGTATTCAAAACGATTCCTTAAGATGATTCCCAAAGGGCTGCCTTCAAAGTTCCCTAATGTTCTTTTATTAGATCAAAAGAAGGATTTTGATATGGTGAAGACATTGTAGTTGGTTTTAGCCCATGAGCAATCAGGAGGAGACATTCTACTTGGTTTTAGCCCATGAATGTGAAAGACAAATCGGATGGGTGGGCATGTAGGATCCGACGGTCTACACGATATGTGACCTTCGCAAGAGTCAAAGATGTACGTTCAATGGTCCGCCTAACCACCACAGGAGCAGAGAGATCTGGTAACTAGCCTGGTTTCTACAAGGGATGGGCCAGATTGACAAGGGATATATAAAACTCTCTTTGAATTGTCCAACATTGTTTCCTGTGGTTAGGCCCACTTGATGAGTATATATGACTGATTTTTCAATAGGGAACTTCGTAGATGATGGATGTCACATGCACTTATTTGGTTTTGGAAGTTATGCCTGAATGTAATGAAAATACCCTATCTCCATAAATCCATTCTCTATCCAAGCTACTTGGATCACAATACTGTGGGCTGCAATCTAGTGATTTCATACAGGGATAGTGATGCAGGGCAATTAACCACTTGCTCTAAAAGCTCGAACTGTTAGAGTATGGCGAATTAATCCCTTTATCTCATAGCCCAGGCCCCACATCTCATGGTTTTTAAGACCTCGGCCGAACTCCCTTCGTGGGCCCCAAATCACATGGGCCTCCCACCCCGAGTGTGCCCCCACATCCCACAGGCTACCCCACTCGAGCCCGGTGTGAAATGCGCATTAATCACCCTTGGTGAGAAGTCTCGAACACGAGACCTCCTCCATAGGCCGCACCCACCCCGAGTGTGCCTCTGCATCCCACAAGCGACCTCACTCGAGCCTAGTGTGAAAATGCCCCTGCATTAGATTGTGTGTATGTGTGTGTGTGTGTGCAATCCAATTTTCTTTGGAATCATCTCTACTGCAACAAGCTTCTGTACAACAGCAACTGAAATTTCGCAGTTCATTTCCATCCATTGATCAGCTGATTCAAGACAGCTCTGCTTTTGTCCAAAAATACAGAAAGGAGCTACTGTTCATTTACATATGTCGATCACTGATCCAAGATCTAGATGCTGGTCTAAATGGAAAGAAATCTCTATCAAAAGCATGCCAATGACCGGATTTACCGTAGACGGTCTGATCTTCGGACTCTCTTTCCTGCATCCGGTACTGGTTCAGAGGTTTGAGAGACATCCTCTTCGACTTTGAAGCTTCTGAGCGTCCTTTTCTTGGGGTAGCTGGCGGATGGCACTTGGTTTTGAGTGGATTCATCGGCTGCCTCTGCTGCATTCTCTTCTGGACACTGCCATTCAGTGCCACAGCCTGCTTCTTCTGTGGCCGCTGCCTCTGCTGCATTCGCCTCTGGACACTGCCATTCGGTGCCACAGCCCGGACAAGCTCTATCAACCTGTGTCTCATGAGTAAACCTTGAAGTGTGAGCAAGCAAGCATTCTGTTATTGTAGGAATTTTACTACTGGCCTTGAGTTCGTGTGCAGGTGGGCCTGTGGTTAAGCATTTTGAGGCTGTTGATCTAATGGTTGCTGCTACAGATGGATCATGCCCCATTCATCTGCCTCATGACATAATCCATACCTCGAAAGGGTGGTTTGAGTGTAGCGTTTAAGGGCCCCTTTTGGATGCACCCTCAAAAGGGGGACTTTTGATGCAGAAACACCCAGTTCGGGATTCCGTGTTTGGATGCACTTTTACAAACCCCATCTGATGCCCCACTCGAAATCAGTGTTAAAAAGCCCACTTGCCGAAAACTAATTGGATTCGTTTTCAACAAGTCGACAAAGAAGTCAACCGTGGTTTGTTGGAAACTCTGTTTGTGGAAGTCGCGCCCAAACAGGCCCCAAGTGAAAATGAAGAAAAAGTTTATGTTCAAAGTTCAATGCAACATTGAGGACTCAGGTTCGAGCCACTATTGAGAGAGAGAGAGAGAGAGAGACGGAAAATAGGCTGATCTGGAAGATTTTTTGTCCAAGAACATGCCACTGGGGGCCATCAGATCAATGGTTCAAATAACCAAATAAGGACCCACTTGGAAGAACTCAAGGCCTCAGTGCTTCCCTGTTTAAATGGTGGAGAGGAAGAGGATACCGACCTTTCTCTGAGAAAATTTCTTCTTTAGACAGTAGTTGTGCATTCTTACAGTGCAGCCTTCGTTGCGACACAGATCAGCCTGCCATTAAACAGTTCAAAGGGCACAATCAGATATGAACAAGGAAAGCAGGAGAAAGCATGGCAACTCAGCATTCTCCAACTCCTAAAAGATACAAATTGTCCCATCATCACTGTGTTTGTCATCACCATAGCATTGTCCCAGCTATCTGGGTTGGTCTTAAAGAGTCCTGTTTTACCAACCACAAGATTTCAAAGCACGTTCTCATGATTTATTGGCAGGGGTTGGTGATCAGCTGCCCATGAATTTATCTTTCTCCAACATCAATAGGAGAAAACATGCAATGTTTAATCAAGCAACTCCTGTTGATCCAAATCATACATATGGTGGACCACATTGTGGATGGAGATGCCAAAAAATCTCCCCAATCAGTTGATCCTAAGTATCCCATGAATCACCTATGAAACCCAGACCATTCTGGCTGTAATTAATCATAGTAACAAAATAGCAAGAAAAAATACAAAATGGACCGTCGAGAAGCCAACACCCAACAGTCCCATCACTCCTATCACAATCATGAGCAGTGCCATGAGAACACTGGTTGGGAAATGTGCATATGCTTTTTTTGACTTGGCATGAATCCGTGAGGCTGGGAAGGTTTGTGTGTTCGTGATTATTCCTCTCTAAGTCTACCTTTATCCTCTAGCTTTTTGCAAACTTTTTGACTTGACAATATTTCAAGCTGAGCGGCCACAATGAAACTCGACCGTGCAAGTGATTTAGTCTCGACTCAGCATGACTTGTCGAGCCAACTCGATGACTTGGTTGGCTTAATGCCATTCGCATGACTCAAATGGAGTCACCTAGTTGAAAAGCTTTTTTTTTTTTAAGGAGACCTCTCCAGGGGGTACTGATCCCTCTTAACCAGCAAGTCAAACACTGCTTGTCAGGTTTTTGTCTTCAACTTTTCCTATTTTAATTCTCATATTACTACATAAAATATTTATAAAAATTATTGAATTAGTTACTACATGTAGAATCGAGTCAAAGACTCGTCAAAGTCTTCAATTCAACCCATCCCTGCTGAACATCAAGTCGAGTTTTCAAGTTTTTGAACTATGGTTTTTGTGGTTTGTGGGGTTGCTAGACTCTCCAAATCCCGTCTTATTGCTCTCCGGTTGGGCTGGAACCTACTCGAGCAGCACCATTATCTCAATATGATCAGTGCCGTAACAGACGGGGAAAATGCAAGTCCTGCTCAGTGGATTCCCCATATCACATACTGCCCCAAACGCTAAGCACCTAAGGTACTCTTGTAAAGCTGCATCAGCCATCACCTGCAGCCCATCCTAATGCTACCTAAACTTCATAAGCTGCAGTCAATCTGAGCAGCAGCAGCATTGGAAATGTTCAGTGAAGGAAAGCATTGGTTAATCATCATGAGAAATTTTAGGATTAGCAGTATGACCTTCACTCCAGCTTCGTTGCAGATATTGCATGAAGGAACATCATTGTTCCGAAACCAACTTCGTAGATCAAGAAAAGATCTCACACCAAGACCGATATTACCATTGGTGGGAGCGCTCAACCATCGATCCTGCACCAGATCCTTGAGAGCTTTTTCCTTCTGATATATTGAGAAATTCTTGAGGCGGAAGGAATGTGAGATTGACCTCCCTGCGATTCCTGCACTGTCTGTATACAAAACCAAACCAACAGAATAAGCAACAGTAACTAAATAGCCACGGCCATATATCTGCACATGCTAATAGTCATATCATCATATCAGATATATTCCCCTATAGAGTGGAATGACGGAACAAGATTCATGTAGCTGATCCCTAATTAGTTGGGATAAGGGTTAGATGATGACAACGAGTCAACAACAACAATGATGATATAAGATAAATGCACAAGGAGTTTTGTTAACGAAACAGCTATTGTCAAAATTACCAAATAAAGAAGTGTCTTTAACCAAACTCCAAAACTGCATTTCATTATACAACCTCAGAAAAGCAGAGCTATAATCTCTTTTATGGATTATTACTGGAATAGGGAGGGAGCTAGGATGAAGATCTCTTGTCAGGAAAGAATGTAAAGTCTATAATACCAAACAAAGAACCTCCTCCATTTAGCAAAAATGAAATTTACCAATGTAAGTGGGACTCTCTACGTTTTATTTATTTATCACCTTTCTATAAAGCATAGTTTGAAAACCCAAAAACTCGACTTGATATGATGTTCGGACAGGTCAGGTCAAGCCAAAGACTCAACCCAACTCAACTCGATATTTAATAATTACAATTAAAAAGACTAGATTTACAAAAGGACGTCAAAAATAGTTAAAATTATGCATTAGTAATTTAAAACAGAAACATTGTCATGAAATTGTTAGTTGCTGCTCTGGTTAAGACCGCCTCTTTGTGTGGGAGAGGCTGCGAGCTCAATTCCCACCCTCCTCAAGTACTTTTAATAACAATAATGCAGCAACTCAGTAAGTCACTACAAGTTGCATTAAGTCAACCGAGTGATCAAGTTGACTAGATAAGTCTTCCTGAGTGGGGATCGAGTCAGACCCAGAACCAAGTTTCCAAGAGACTCGGCTCGAAATCTTGCCGATTCAAGTTGAATTGCACAAATTTTGAGTTGAGTTAGCAAGTTTTAGAACAGTGCTATAAAGGACATCCAATTTCTCATAGTTTCCTTGAAGAACTGCACTGAGCTAGAAAAGTAAACATCATTGCCCACAAGGCTAAAACATGCTACAGAATTCTGATTGTCCAGACAAACTACATCACAATGAGAAATAAAATGTTTCCTTGACAAAAAGTGCATAGAGCATGTAACCTACATGCATACAGACCTGATTATCCAAACTGACGTTAAGAGCTTCGATATTGGATATGCAACCCTGAGCTGTTGCATCTTGCACAATTGCCTCTATCTGCGACAAATGGGCATACATGAGTATATATAAGTATGCGTGGATGTTTGCGTGTACATATTAGAACATTAGTACATTACACAGTCTGCTTTTGCGTACACGTGATAATGGAATGCTAGCATCTTAGTTTCAAAAAGTAGAATACAATTATACAAGCGTCTTCATTTCAATTATGTATATGCATCCTTGCTCGAGCTCAGCTGCCTGTTATTGTTATACTGCTATTGCATGGAATTGGTGAACTAACTACTTTTACCCAACTAACACTCAACGTTGCACAGGTAGCTTCCCATTTATGGTGTAATTAAGGAGCTTTAATTAACAACAACAAGAGTGGCAGTCTGGACGCCTTTCATTGATCTCATTGTCCTTGACTAGTACCCTCGGGTCAACACTCTTCATACATCTAACATAACCTAGGTCTTCTCCCTCTCTCTCTCTCTCTCTCTCTCTCTCTCTCTCTCTCTCTCTCTCTCTCTCTCTCTCTCTCCATCTCTCTCTCTCTCTCTCTCTCTCTCTCTCATTTGGCAACTTTGAAGGCATCGTTCTCAACTTCTTGTCTCCAACCTATTGTGAAGATCATCACAAGCCCAATATAAAAGTAATTGTCATCCAATTAAACAAATGGCCCCCAGATTACAAATAAAGCTGAAAAACATAGAAGTTAAGATCGTATGGTGCTTATTCATTTGGGCCAGTTTGGACATACCATCATCCTTATTTGTTTGGCACCTTTAGCCTGAATTACATTTGGGATAGAGAGGAAACCAGAAACCACAATAAGCAGGATCCCATTTCCTCTTTTTCTGTCCCAAATCAATACAGAAACAAGAACAGGCAGTGCCCATTCTTATCTTACTAGTGAGTTCGCTGGGCACATGTCATAGGCATTATCAAAAAGTACTTTCTGATTTTCTAAGTAAAGAAGCTGAAGCACAATCTGGGTAATTGAAGGCATCATGGGGTCATGATGCAACCCCTCCATATGAGGGAGTCCACAACTCCATTGGAGCCTGTATGAGTATGCATGACAGTAATGGCAGTATGCAAAGTCAACTGAAACAACCCCAATTGAATTTGGTAAGATCATTTTCTCACAAGTGACAAATCTCATGTTACAACAAGTGACCATATGGAACTTGCTCTGGACCCCAATGAGACTTGCTTACAATCATCATAGTCAACCACAAAAAGCTAGTTTTGGATTCCTTTTCACTGGAAGCCATTGTAGAATGCTTGGCCTGCAATAAGACTTTTCATTTGAGCCAAACATTCCGTACAGGTGGGGCTCAATTTTCAGTGATCCAAACAGTTGACATGGTGCACCCACAGTGGATGGGCAATGGACCAAGAATCTCCTTGTCAAAAAATCCAGCCATCAGATTGTTGAACCTTTTTTCCCATTTCATATGGATCATTTTACATGCTCTTTTCATGCAAAGGCAAGAACTGAATTGCTAGGCTGTTCGTCACAGGAAATTTTTGGAGCATAACCCATTCACAATGGACCCACCAAATGAATGATCTTGATCAGTGAAGGTAGGCCGCACCTGTAAAGAATGCTTGCCCAACAGTAATTCGGGCAAGCATTGCAGTTTCTTCTTCTCCTCCATCAAGAGTCATGTGAAATAATAAGACACAAAACATCAACAACCAGTTTAACATTGAAATAATTGCAATAATTCAGCAATCCATGTGTGACAAGACTTACAACAGCCTTATAGAATGCAATTTGAGGAACCGAATACTTCGTTCCTAGTTTGGATTGTTCATCAGCTACATTATTGACCACACCATAATAAACCGAGCCATCATATTGGTTTCTGCACCCCCGCAACTCAAATTGCACATAGGCCAACTCTTTATTTATCTTGCGAAGATATTCGTTGAATAGTTGTTGATGGCTACCTGAAAATAATAATAATAATGCATACTTTCTCAAATAAGACCCCAAGCAGAGGCGAGAAGTGAAATGATCCAGTGGGAAACACCCATAGCTAAATTTCACTATGAGCAAACCTTATCACTATGGAATCAAGAACAAATAGAGATGAAAGTGTCCCTGCTTTATCCCATTGGATAAAAAGTCCGATATACTAGAGATCACTTTCTGTGAATAACTTTTTACCCATGTTTGTCGGGAGTGAACCTTATGACCATGTAGATGGAACTGAGAACTGCTTCCACTTGATCTAGTTTCATTCGAAAATTTTGAAGAAAGCAGGTTCCATCAACATCAAGTATTTGTCGGATGGTTATAAGACTCACTAACAGCAAATTTTTACTAAAGTTGACTTGTGTCACACCAGATCATTTCCCCAAAATAGCGAGAACATTACAAAAGATATTTAATAGTCTTATCTAAAGTTAAGTAAATATCATGACATACAAAATCTAATATCCAATATATGAGAAGGTTCTATAAGTCAGCTACTGAAATAGGGTGAGTTAACCAACCAAGCAAATATGAAACAGTAAAATAAGAAAAAGCAATCTGAAGTTGAATGAAATTGAGAAAGGAATGCCTGCTACAATGACTGTGCACACACTTAGGGTACTTCGTGTAGTGCCATCCAAAACATCTCCATTGTGCATGTATTGTTATAATCAGTGTTCGAGTTGTCGGTATCGCTACAAGTTTCGCTGGCCGGAGATAACGATATAATATTGTTATCGCCGATAACCGGAAATGCAAGGAAAAGGGGGAAATATGGGGAAAATGGTGGAATTTCTCAGTGAAACTTCAGGACATGCCTAAATACACATATTTACATATTCAGGAATGAAAATTTTGCAAAAAGAATGTATTAAATTATAAGTTTTCATTTAATGGTGGCAAAAAGTATGCGTTGTCATAAGAAATCACTCAAATGTGATGTATTTTTGAGATCCAACCCATTCATAAGTTAACATCGAGATAAATAAAGTGAAAATAAAAATATCAGCTTGATCAGAAACTTCAGTGGCCCCTAAAAAGTTTTGAACGCTGGACGTCACTGTCCCCACTGTTTTCTATGGTGGGGTCCACTTGAACTTTAGATCTATCTCATTCTTTTTCTCATGACATAAAAATATATCTCCAAATTAATGGATGGTGTGGACTATGGATACAATACATGCATCATGGTTGGGTCCACATAGCTCGGTGATGTCACATCAGTAGCCATTTGGGTTAGCCACCCCACTGGGATCGATGCCATGTGTTGAAACGAGGTATCTCCTCTCGGTCTGCGAGTTGAGCTTGGTTCTGGGTGTCTTTGGCTACGGCTTTTGTCCGTAGCCAATCCAGAAATCGGATTAGCTACTGAGTTACTCAGTACGCTCTAAGTTGGGCCCACCGTGAATTTTTGTGGTTTATCCACACCTTCCATCCGTTTTTTCATATCATTCTAGGCGTTGAGCCCAAAATTGAAGCTTATACAAGTCTCAAGTGGACCATATCACAGGAAACGGTGGAAATAATGATTTCCACCCTTGAAACCTTTCCACCCCATGCAGCGTAGGACTGAGAATTCCTTCCTGCGCTGCAAGCTCAGGTGGGGCCCGCTGTGATGTTTGTGAAAAATCCTCCCCGTTCATCAGTTTTGTGAGTTCATTTTATGACATGATGCCAAAAACGAACCGTATCTAAAGCTCAATTGAGCCTAAAAAGTGATAATTAAACGTCCACAGTTCAAATATTTGTGGGGCCACAAAAGTTTTGATTCATGCCAATATTTTTGTTTTCAGTTCATCTCAACAGTAATGACGTTATTAGCGGTACGGATGGCATCTAAACATCACTGTTGAACCAGGAAGGTTTCAACGGTTGGAATTTCCCAAACCACATTTTCCCTTTAGTACGGCTCACTTAGCACCAGGTAGGTTTCAACTGTGGGGTCCACCGTGATTTATGTATTTTATCCACTCCGTCCATCCATTTTAGCATATAATTTTAGGTCATGATCCTAAAAATGAAGTATATCCAAACCTCAATTGGACCACACCTTAGTCAACAGTATGAATTGAAATCTACCGTTGAAAATTTCTTGGGGGCCGCAGAAGTTTTGAATCAAGCTAATATTTGTGTTTTCCATTCATCCATGTCTGTGTGATCTTATGAATAGGTTGGATGAGAAATAAACATCACTGTGGGCCCTAGAAAGGTTTTAACGGTGGAAATCATTATTCCAACTGTTTCCAATGGTATGGTCCACTCGATCTTTGGGTATGCTTAAATTTTGGTCTCAACGCCTAAAATAAGATGAAAAAACGGATGGACCGCATGGATCGACCAGATACATTCTAGGTGGGCCTAGAAAAATGTGCTCAATACGTTAACAACGTACGGAACCACGTACACGATCCCATTTACGCCCGCCCGATCCCTAAATTCCAAAAATCCCTCTCAAATTTCAAATTTCCATCAAAATCCCACCGATTTCTCCAAAATTTCAACTGAAAATCCCTCTCCCTCATCCCAGATTCCCAAATAAGAAAAAAAAAAAAAAAAAAACCCTCAAGATCTCGCCCCGCAAGCGGATTTGAGAAGTTGCAGGATTTTTCGATGGAAAAAAGAAAATTTTTAGGGTTGAATCTTACCGGATATTGCCGATCTGCACTAAAGGCTTTGGATTCGCTTCTTCCTCCAGATCCGGGCGAAAAAACAGGTAATTTTTCAATTTTTTTTACATTTTTTCGCCGACAACTTCCCCTTTTGTCGACAAAGGAGGTTGTTGGTTACAGTTCTCACCCGTGGTTGGTAGGAACAGTGAAATATCGACGATATTTTGGAAAATACCGATAATCCGACGAGATTATCGGCGATTTTTGAGAGCGAATCGAAAAAACGAGGTTTCGGTGTCGCATAGCCGGCGACACCGATATTATCGGCGATATTTCGATAATATCGCTGATATTTTATACACTGGTTATAATGACTGTTGATTTTCTGGGTAATGTTACCAATACAATCAATGGCCTGCTAATGGACGGTTAACCTCCGCTCGGACAATGGACAATGATATCCATTCAATCAGTGGCTACAAATGGGTGGTTAACACAAACTCAGCAGCAGTCAATAATCAACAGGAAACCAAAAACCACAACTGCTCAATTGGGATCGTTTCATCACCATGATGATTTGGCTATAGCCAACTAGATCAACAGTCCAAATCACCAACACATAAAAGGAATCTTGCTCTAGAATATGCAATTAGAATCCAATAATGAAAGTAATACATAATAATAGTAGTAATAACAACAACAATAGAGTGCTGATGCTTGATCCATCAGAACGGTATGTGTCATGAAGCGCAGCAGTAGTGTCCTTGTGTGCCAATTTCATGCAAGTGTCCAAGAAGAAAAGAAGGAGAAAGGAATGATTTGAAGAAATTCACGGCCTAAAATACATATATAAATAATCGACTAAAAATAAAACCTGGATTTTTTCCAGTGATGCAGTCGAAGATAGAATGCAACTCCGATTCCTTCAATGGACCACTAGACATCAAAGCTTGTATGAGCGTGTGGTGTTTCCAGCTCAATTCCGCCATCTTTGGGTGGATTTTAAGTCAAGGTGATAGAACAATGGTATCCATACAATCAGTGACCTGCAAATAAACAATTAAACAAGTTGAGCAAAAGTCAACGCTCAGCTGGAAAAATCCACAATGGTTGCATGGTTGGTATCCTTTGATCACCGTGACTGTTCCGCAATCTTCCCCCAAATAAAAACTCTAGATCAACAAAGCATGCATCATTGTAGCATTTCTTATGTGAAGCTAAGATAAAACAAAAGAGGAAGAAGAAAGAAAATAGAAGAAGGAGAAGGAGAACTCCTGTCTAGATTAACAATAGTAATAAAGTCCCAATGCATCAGATCATGATGCATTTTGTGCAAGTGGTGTCCAAAATTCATTGATGCAGAATATTGATCTTATGGGATTCACTGCATATGGGGAACAACCCAAAAATCTTCTGGACTGGAAATCTTACCCATCAATTTGTTGGCCCTTTTCTGGACATTTATGATCTTCTTCCTAACCATTTATTTTTAGGTTACTGGCCTAATGGTTCAGAACCTCTAATAAATGAGATTTTTGAGGAATTCACATCCACAATGTAGACCATAAGATCGGCAGTCCAGATGATCGAAGCACGGGCCCCATTTGTAACGGCAGACTAATGCAGGAGCATTTTCACACCGGGCTCGAGTGGAGTCGTCTGTGAGATGCAAGGGCACACTCGGGGTGGGCGGGGCCCACGGGGGGAGGTCTCGGGTTCGAGACTCCTCACCGGGAGTGATTAATGCGCATTTCACATCGGACTTGAGTGGGGGACACACTCGGGGTGGGCAGCCCGTGTGAGGCGGTACCCATGTGATTTGCAGCCCACGAGGGGGGTTCGGCCAAGGTCCTAACCCATAAGATGTGGGGCCTGGGCTATGAGATAAAGGAATTAATTCGCCATATTCTAACAGTTCGAGCTTTTAGAGCAAGTGGTTAATTGTCCTGCATCAAATTAGTATCAGAGCGGGAGGTCTCGTGTTCAAGACTCCTCACCGGGGGTGATTAATGTAGGGGCGTTTTCATACCGAGCTCGAGTAGGGTTGTCTGGGGGATGCAGGGGCATACTTAGGATGGGCGGAGCCCACGGGGGAGGTCTCGTGTTCAAGACTCCTCACTGGGGGTAATTAATGCACATTTCATACCGGGCTCGAGTAGAGTAACCTGTGGGATGCGGGGACACACTCGGGGTGGGCGGCCCTTCGAGCTTTTAGAGCAAGTGGTTAATTGTCCTGCATCACAGGCCCATCTGTACATAATAGTGGACCAAAGCATGAGCCCATTTGCATATAATGATTGCCCCATCTGTATATAAAAGTGCTTCAGCATATGAAGGAAACAAGAACAACAACAACAATAATAAAGCTCTGGAAGAATATGAAAGGTTGGATATAAAGAAATAGTAGCTTGAAAATTGAAATGCAAATATGAAAAATCAAATAAAAAACCTATATTTTTTCTAATGATGTAGACAAAGATCGAATGAAACTCCTATCCATGCAGTGCATTGCTGGACATCAAAGCTTGTAAGAGTGTGTAGTCTTTCTAGCTCAATTCAGCTATCTTTGGATGGATTTTAACAAACCGTAACTATAATCTTCATGAGAAGGATGTGAGATTTTTTTAAGGGAAGGATTGACGGATGTTAAGATGTTGGTTTTGAAACCTTGACAACAATCTTCATGACAGATTTTTGAGAGATGTTGGTTGTGGAGCAGAAGTTAAGAGATGGAAATCAAATGAGATTTGGACAGAGATTGTTGGAAAATAGGGGACTTTCAAATGAAAAAGGAGCTTTGAGAGTTTAAGAAGACAAGGGACTATTAGGTGGGTGATTTGAGAATTCAATGGGTCATTTGGATGCTTGCAAGTTTTTTAGTTGCAAGTGACTTTCAGCCTTCGTTACTTACAAGTGACTTTTCTCCCCAGCCCCATGAAGTTTCCTGGCAGTTTTGCTTGTAAGTGACTTGCAGGTTGTAAGTGACTTATTGGTGAATTTCCTCCCCCAAACAGCACCTACAAGTGACTTACCTATAAGTAGAACTTATAGGCATCCAAATGACCCCTATCAATGTTTGGAAGAGCTAAACAGTGGGTTGAATTTTCTGTTTAAACTTTCTAAGAGTCCTGCCATGGCTCCTCTCGTTAGTAAGATTTCTAAACCTCTCCATACGTGGTAACATAAAATGTGAGAGCAAAGGGAGATGATACAAAGGTGCGGAGTAGGTATTGCCCCTGCCAGCACCTCCCTCCCACCTGAAATGATGTAACGAGATCTGATTGGGCAGCAGGCTTCTGTCGGAGATGAGCGCAGTCGAGTATGTACTCGACCAAACAACTTTCAAACATAATTTGCCTGGCCCCATCTGTAACAATGGTCTGCCTCCCAATCAAATCCCACTACATCATGTCAAGAGGAGGTTGGTGCTAGTAGAGGCAGTACCAAATCCACGTCCATGATACAATCCAATTCACCACTTTTCTTTGGCAATCAACATCCACAATCGGCCCAATAAATCAAAAGCCTTCATTGCTGGTGCAGCAAAAACAAGCGTCCTTATCTGATGGGTCACAGAGTACATGAAGGATTGCACCAAAAATTGCCCAAAACAGTGTGCCCATCAGATCAACAATCAAGATTGCTGGCAGCAGGTGAAAGCATTTGCATGCTCCAAAAATTGCCGAACGCTTGGGTGGCACATCTGATAAACAATTAGGATTGCCTGCCAGCAGGTGCAAGCTTTGAGCATGCAGTGGAACCCATAGATCAACAATCAGGATTGCCTGCCAGCAGGTGCAAAGCTTTGAGCATGCAGTGGAACCCATAGATCAACAATCAGGATTGCCTGCCAGCAGGTGCAAGCTTTAAGCATGCAGTGGGACCCATAGATCAACAATCAGGATTGCTGGCCAGCAGATGCCAGCTTTTGCACACAGTGGGATCCACGTGTGTGTGTTGAAAAAGAACTAATGGACCGCGGATTGCCTGCGACACCCTGTTGCAGGAAGTTCCTGCACTCAGAAGCTAGGTGGGGCCCACCATGACGTTTGTGAGAAATCCACCCAGCCCATCCATTTTGCCCTATCATGTTAGGACATGATCCCAAAAATGAGGCAGATCCAAAACTCAAGTGGGCCGCACAACAGGAAACAGTGAGGATTGAACATCCACCACTGAAACATTCATAGGCCCTAAAAGTTTTGGATCAAGGTAATATTTTTGTGTTTTCAGTTAACCCCGGTAGGAATGACCTTACAAACAGTTTGGTGGGCACAGAAACATCATGGTGGATCCAGGGAGGTTTCAACGGCAGGAATTTCCCTACCCACTTTTTCCTGTCATGTAGCCCACTTGAGTATTGGATCTGCCTAATTTTTGGGCTCATGTCCAAATAGGATCTGGCAAAACGGATGGACCGGGTGGATTTCTCACAAGCATCACAGTGGGCCCCACGTAGCTTTTGACTGCAGGAACTTCCTGCAACAGGGTGTC
Source organism: Magnolia officinalis (assembly GCA_021015155.1). NCBI lineage: Eukaryota > Viridiplantae > Streptophyta > Magnoliopsida > Magnoliales > Magnoliaceae > Magnolia > Magnolia officinalis. Next base: position 63,208,419 of record JAJHSJ010000009.1, on the reverse strand, counting down.
ACAGGCAATCCGCGTCCATTTTTTACTGGATAGCTAGCTTAGGTAGGGGTCCCACCGAGCATGATGGTTGCCCAAAAATCGACCATCAGATTGAATTTTTTTGTAACCCTTAAAAATCAAATCCATTTGGAGGAATCCCTAACCATGGTGTGGCCCATTCGATTAACGGTCTGGATCATTTGCCCCGACATGGGTAACAATCGTACTTATCTTATGGATCCCGCCAGGCATGAAGGATGCCTAAACAAAAGCTCCAGATATATAAATACAATTTTGAAACAGAAGTTCATATCTCATGACTTTTTAGGGCAATCCCCAAAACCCCCTTCCGCCCCTTCGAATCAACCCTCTCTATCAGTGGCCCAGTGAGGGAAAGGTCCAGATCGTTGTGGTTCACATTAATTCAGCGCTTTTCCCAACAAACAATCAGATGAAAAAAAAAAATCAAAAATCAAAAATCAAAAATCAAAACCGAACTAACCTTTTCCTTCTCTCTCTTCAATCGCCTGAGTTAGAGAAAAGAGAGGGTTTGGAGAGTGTTTGAACAGAGGGTTTGGAGCTACTTTTTTGTGAGGCGGGAGGCGTAGGATACTGTGGTAGTTTTACACCGAGAAATTTCCAACTGTACGACCAGTATAAGGCCCACCAGCCTTTTTAAGCCCATTCCTTTTCAAGCTTCCAAAACTAAGCCTATGCTGTACGGACGACTCTGCACATGACGAAAATACCCCTGCCCTATAAATATCACCCCTGTACTCCCTTACACGCAAATACACGTCCAAACTCTCCCCGGCCATCCCTAGTCCTTATTTTTCACACCCATTTTCTTGGTGAAATCTCCGTAGAATCTCCATAGAATCCCCATCCAACTATCACATTACATCTTCCATCATCCATTACTCAAGGCCAACGGTTTTCTTTTTCTGAGAGGACGTGGATGCATTGATAAATGTGAGATATTGAAGAGTTGTCTCTGAAGAACGTGTTTCACGTCAATGTAATCTTATTATTCATCTGGAACAGGATTTTACTGATACTGCGGCGGCACGAGGTAAGGACATTTAAATTCTTAACAAATTACCTAGAAGTTTGTGGTTAATTTCACATGTCAATTTCATGCATTGCCAAGTCAATTTTAGGTGGTTATCCAATAACTTCAAGAAGTTCACAGTCCAATTGACGAAGTTTTGGGGTCAATTTCACTTAGCGCATGTTTGATTTTCTCAGGTAAATGTAAATGCAGTGGAATAGGCAATAATTATTTCTCGGGTAATTACCTTTGAAGAGACTGCCAAATATAAGTGGGGCCCACCATGATGTAGGTGCATTATCCACACCGTCCATCCATCATGACAATTGAATTTGGGGCATGAGCTAAAAAATGAGGCAGATTCAAAGTTAAAGTGGACCACACCACAGTGAAAATGTAATCAAACTTACGTGAAAAACTTCTTAGAGCCACTGTTTACTTTGGTGTGGGCCACTTGAATGTTGGATTTTTCTCATTTTTCAGCTCATGCCTCAAATGCTATGGTAAAACGGATGGACGGTGCGGAAATGTCATATACATGATGGTGTGGCCTACAGATTTATGCCAGTCATTTTGGACCCGTTTTTCAAAGCTGCTATTTTCAATCAGGGGAATTGTAATAATTGGCTATTTACAGGTATTTACATTCACCTTGGAAAATCAAACAAGCCCTTAGTTCCTGGTCAATTCACTGAATTGATCGGTCAACTTCATGCACTATCTGGTCAAGTTCACGCATTTTACCTTCAAATTATAGTGCAGTTTTGTAATACGACCGTCAAATTTGTAGTGCCTATTTTGTAATACTACTGTGAATGTTATATGTTGAATACATTTGTTGCTTTCTTTCTTTGAAATTAGGAATTTCATACCACTACGATTCAAAATTCACGGTCAATAAGACATTCATTTCACGATCAATTTTATGCGCTTCACGGTCAATTCACTTCTCTAATTGGTCAAATCCACATTATACATGTGAATACTAAACAAGTTATATTATTGTGTTTGTTTTCAGAAAATGGCTTCGATAATAATCGTATGCTCATTTGGTGGAGAGTTAGTAAGCGAAAATAATCGATACACCTACAAGGGCGGAGACTCGAAAACTACTGTTGTCGGCGTTGACACTACATATGATGAGCTTCTATCGAAAATGTACAAGATTACGAAGAGTAGACCTGAGGATTATGATATTAGGTTGAAAGCATTGTTTCCCTGCATAAATGAATCAGTCCCTCCGATTATAATTGAAGATGATGAAGATGTGAGAATGTTGTTAGCAGCACAGTTGAAGCATTCGGATCAGTACATCCCTTTATTCATCGAGACAATGGAGCGCGTTAACGAGGCAATACCGAACACCCGTTGGCTTTCAGTGGTTTTGAACACGACGGCCCAGCAGTAGGAAGTTTGGGTGAGGAACATATCTTAAAAGTTGAAGTAAAGGCATCACCTTCACATGTTCCTCTAAGCAACACCCCAGTACCCGAGCCGGCTCAGACATCAAACTTCAATACAAGTCAAGTGAGGGCGTCGGTTGACATGAATCTCATAAGTGAATATATGACAACACCTTCATTTACAAGAGTAGATTTGGCCTCAACATCCAACGCCATCAACGTAAGTGGAAGCGACATTCCATTGCCCGAGCAGGCTCGAACATCGGACTTCACCACCATCCTTCCCATTGTGCCTTTCGAGGATGCTGGTTTCACCAATGCAGACCTGTCATTGTATTCACATTCACTTGATGACCTGATTCATATAAAAAAGGCCAAACGTTTGAGAACAAGAGTCGGTGTAAGTATGTGTGGAGCCAATATGCAATTCGCAACAAGTTTCAATACAAGGTCCTGTATTCCACATCCAGAAATTCACCGTGGCGTGTATGGGAGATAATTGTTATTGGAGGTACACGCATCTAGGGTGAATGATGCAGGGATTTTCAAGATTAAGAAGTACACGTCCACACATACATGTGGAATGTCATACATGAAGAGTGATCATCGGCAAGCAAGCAGCAGTAAGCTAGCCAGTGAACTGGCTGTCAATCGCATTAAGCAACGGTTGGGATTAAGGCCGAGGACATTATATTGGCAATGCAAGAAAAGTATAACATTCTTATTACCTATAAGAAGGCATGGCACGCAAAAGAAATTGCAATCAATCGCGTAATGGGGTCTTATGAAGACTCTTATAAAGAACTCCCGATGTACTTGCATGAGTTGAGGAATGCGAACCCGGGGACACTGACCGCCCTGCTTGCGGATCAACAAACTGGGAGGTTCAAGAGGTGTTTTGTTGCGCTCGGACAGTGCCTCAGAAGTTTTCGAACATGTCTGCGAAGGGTCTTGACTATTGATGGGACGCATCTAAAAGGTAAGTACAAGGGTGTTCTGTTCGTCGCTACGGCTTTGGATGGCGACAATCATATCTTTCCAGTCGCTTTTGGTATCGGAGAATCAGAGAACAGTAGCAGCTGGAACTGGTTTCTTACATACCTCAGTGATTCGTTAGGCGATCTACCTGGTCTTGTGATCATATCAGACCGGCATAAAGGTCTAATGAAAGAAGTTCCCCAGGTCTTCCAAGCAGCAATCCATGGCTATTGTGCCTACCATATATATCGAAACTTGGTGGACACGTTCAAAGACAAGTCATTAGAATATGCTACTGGCAAGCTGTAAAGACTTGTAGGAGGGCTGAGTTTGAAAAGAGAATGCATGATATCGAACTTGCCAATCCCCCTGTACACGCATGGTTGAGGGAAATAGGGTATGAAAGTGGGCATCATCGCACTTCCCAGGAAAAAGATTCAATTTAGTCACTACAAACATAACTGAGTGTGTTAATGCTCTATTCAAAGAAGCGCGAGAATATCCCGTGACTATGCTGATAGAGACGATAAGATTGAAAATTCAGGAGATGTTCTATAAGCGAAGAGAATCGGCATCATCATTCGTTGGACTGTTGACACTGTGGGCTGAGAAACAATTAAAGGATCTCATACCGAAGGCACGAGATGTTCGTTGCCATGCAATTTCTCGGGATGAATATTATATTATGGGAGAGTACAATGATACTGTCGAGCTCAATGAGCTTTCATGCACATGCCACGAGTTTGAAGTACTGGGATTGCCTTGTTTTCATGTTATTTCAGCATGTATACACCACAACCTTCCTCATTATTCATACTGCTCCCCGTTGTACACGGCAAAGAATTACCAGATGACGTATGAAGATTCCGTGTACCCAGTACGGGACAAGAGCCGATGGGAAATTTCATTAGCATTCAAGGAACTTTGCGCTAGTATGAAGCCACCGCTACAGAGGAGGGCAGTTGGAAGACCTAAGAAGGCACGGATCCTTTCCCGTGGAGAGGAGCGAACAACCAAAAATGTGGACGTTGCAAACAAACGGGCCACAATCGTCGGAGTTGCAAATTTCCAATACATCTAGAATAATGTAATTTTTTGTGCATTAATACGACTGTGAATGTTATACATTTTTTGTAATACGACTGTGATGAAATGTTATACTTTTTTGTAATGCGACTGTGAATGTAACACATATGATACGACTGTGAACAAATCAAATGCAACAGACAGAAACTAAAATGGTGCCTGTGAGACAAACACTAGTTGCAAATTTTACTGTGGCAAAATCAAGCATTTTCACTTCCGAAAATCAAGCTGAATAAACGGTCATTTCCCCACGCATTTCGCGGTCAATTCGTTTCACTTCACAGTCATTTCCGTGCATTTCACGGCCATTCCAAACAATTCCGTGTTGATTCACGGTCATTTGCACGCATTTCGCGGTCATTTCCCTTCACGACTTCGCAGTCATTTCCATGCATTTAACGGTCATTTCGCTTCACCTCACAGTCATTTCCCGAGCATTTCATTTTCCAATTCACGGTCTTTCCAAACAATTCCGTGTTGATTACGGTCATTTCCACGCATTTCGCGGTCATTTCCTTCCTCACTTCCTTCGCAGTCTTTTCCATGCATTTAACGGTCATTTCGCTCAATCCTAGCGTTTGTCATCATCTCCTACCCCTTGTTCATGCAGATTAACCCTTTCTATCTAACTCGGTGGATGGTGGTCCACCTCCACTTTAAATCCTTCACCTGATGATGAGAGAGGCCCTTTCTCTATTGACCGATGCAATATCACATCCTCCTCCAGTCCATTGGTAGTACGATCCATAGACCCAATTTCGTATATTGAACCTGTTATGCCCATAGATCAATTCAGGGCTGAAATAGAGATGCAATGATGAATGTGAAGAGGTTGTTTCGGGTTCGAGACCGGGTTTACGTTTGTGTTTTCAGTTTAGGTTTAGGTAAGGAGTTGAGATTAGGATTAGGTGTAGGTTTTAGGTTTAGAGGTTTGAGAATACATTTAGGCTTTAGGTTATGAGTGTAGGTTATAAGTTTAGGTTTAAGTTAGGTTACAGGTTTGGTTTATTGGAATTGAGAATAGGTTAAGGTTTCGTTTAAGATTTGAGAATACATTTAGGTTTTAGGTTACAAGTGTACGATATAGGTTTTGGTTTAAGTTAGATATAGGTTAGGTTTTGGGAATCGAGTTGATTAACGGTCATTTCCATGCATTTCGCGGTCATTTCCCTTCACTTCGCAGTCATTTCCAAGCATTTTAACGGTCATTTCGCTTAATTCACAGTCATTTCCGTGCATTTCACGGTCATTCCAAACATTCCGTGTTGATTAACGGTCATTTCCACGCATTTTTCGGTCATTTCCCTTCACTTCGCGGTCATTTCCATGCATTTATGAAATAAACGGTCATTTCGCTTCACTTCATAGTCATTTCCGTGCATTTCACGGTCATTCCAAACAATTCCGTGTTGATTAATGGTTAAATGCATGGAAATGACTGCGAAGTGAAGGGAAATGACCGCGAAATGCGTGGAAATGGACGAAGAAGTGCTACAAGGTCGGCCATCTGCCTAGCAAGGAGCCCGGTTTACATACGGATGGGGGTGTAGGAGATGTTAATGGACGAAGAGTGCTACAAGGTCGGCCATCGTCTGCAGATCGAGGAACTTGGGTCGCAAGGAGAAACCACAGACTGTGAAGTGAAGCAGAATTGGAAGAATGGACCGTGAAGTGAAGCGATTTGACCGTGACGTAAAAGGGAATTGAGCGGGGAGTAAATAAAATTATATATAATACACAAACAAATCACAATTCAGACTGAAATCACTATTATGAACACATCATTTACTATAAAAGTATGACAATATATACAAGGCATCGTTTACACCATTTCACCATGAATGTTTTACACAAAATCATTTACATTAATTTACAGTTCCCACAAAATTTACATCAGTTGGAGGACAATTATATCATATCTTGTGATCACTGAGGCAGTCATAGGCTATAGAGTTCCTAAAGCTGGGAGTGTATTGCTGCAAGTCTCTTCCTGATAAAATTTCACCACTGCACAAAATGTCCATGTATTTCATGACAAAAATGCCACAATCATATCCGTTCGACTGCTTTGGTACGGAAGTATCTTCTCTGACCATCCAAGACTTCCCATCCACGCAGACATATCTCCTGCGGCATGGAATAATATAGGCAACGCCTCCTTCATCAGCTCGATATGTTGCCTATGTCGACTGAGTGCCCTCAAATATAAACTGTCGAGTATAACAATTTCTCGATCTCGGGGGTGGATGACCATCAGGTACCAATGAGCGTTGGCGTGGTTGACTGGTATGTATACCTGTCCATATTTGACAAGATAAGATATCATTATAGACATCATAGAAATGGGTACACATAGCATTAATAACTTGTACCGATACCATTACCTCTTCATATTGCCACATGGCCTTTTGCCGTTCACGATGTTTAACAATACCGTAACTGAGAGTTTTTCCACATCTACATGTGAACGGACATCGTCACTCGAATGTCCCGATACAGTCTCAATGTTGACATGGCATGTCGATACATGGCTATTACAAACAACATACCGAATTAGAACATATATCATATAATGAAATAACATAATACCATGATCCAGTTCATACAGTTACCAGGAAAATGTGGGGCAGCACTTGTAGTCCTTTGTATATATAGTAGGAAATGAACGGTGTCTTCTCTCCAGGAAATCAACGTACTTGTCAATGGCCTAATCAACAAATATGGGGAATTAAGCTATAGTCTAATATAATTGTTGAATAACCATAGATGTATGTGTGAGAATTACTTACAACGCTATCAACCCATGCATTTTTCTCCCATATGGTCTTGAACCAACCAAATTCTGCCCGTCTTTTTTTCTTTGTTTGCATTGGCCCAACTTTCCAATTCATGTAGTTCCTCCTCCGATATTACCCTAAATGAATCAATCTTGGCCTGGAAGGGTATGGGAGAACTACACAATTCTTTCGGTTTCTCACCGTCGGCGGCCTTGCTTGGAGTTGTTTGAATGGCAGATATGGAAGTGAATGGAGAACGCTTGTATACAGACGGCTTCAACGCCCTCTTAGTTCTCCTCTTATATGCTGCAATGGAAGGCAGTGATTTCTCACATATATCAGCGTCTAAGGCATCCGAGTGTTGACCATCCATCTCTCTGTTTCCCTGATCCCTACATTCCAATTCCTCATCCTCCATCTCAAACTCTTCCTTCTCTTTCTTTAACTCATTCTCTTCTCCTTCAAAACTGCATCTTCTCTAAAGAACGCCTCCATCTGCTTCTTCAACTCCCTCTTACCCTCCTCTAACTCTTCTTTCTCCTTCTTCAATACAATCATTTCTGATCCTCATTCTGTCCTCAATTCTTCCTTCTCCCTCATTAACAGTCCCTTTCCATCTTCAAAACTGCTGCCTTCTCATTCAACTCTTCCTTCTGTACCCTCAAGGCTTCCTCACTTTTAGCTTAGTTTACCTAGTTCTACCTCCATCCGTACTACTTCTCTCTCCCTCTCTATCGATTCTTCTCTCTCTTTTAGCGTCCGTCCTGCCGCTTCAATTCTTCCCTATCTCTCTCCAATTGAACCCTCTTCGCCTCAAGCTCCTCCCTATCCTCCCTCGACTCCGCAGTCAGTTGCAATTTCACTCCCTCATTGTAAAACCCGTATCCTAGTTCGTACTGTTCCGATGAATCCTGCGATCATTTCCGTCGAAGTTCGGCAGTCCGTGACTGATAATTGACGTTGCGATCGATTTAAGTCGTATCCTTTAGATTCGAGTCGGTTTAAATCCGAGACCTGTATCAGTGCGACCGCACCGTCGCTACGGTTCTAACGTCGCGTCTCATGCGCCAATCCGACGCTTAGATCATAAGATGCGGACCATACATTATAATAACCGTGGACCGCACATTGCGGGACCCACCCATCCCATGTGGCACCAATCCCTAGGTAATTATGAGGGTGATGGATGACATCACCCTAAGCTATAGCCACCCTACACCCCTAGCCTAAGCTATAGCCACCCTACACCCCTAGCCCTCTTACAAGCATTTAATGCTAGCCACCCTCTCTTACAAACAATCATGGCCTACCTAAGCTACACTCTTCCTCTCTCCTTATCTCTCTCTCTCCTCTCTCTCTCTCTCCATTCACATATTTCCAAGCAACCCAAGTGAGAGAAAAAATCCCACGTTGGGAGCCTTCCATGAGAAAGAAAATAATGCATGTGTAAGGCCCACCTTTCCCTTCCCAAAACCTCTCATCTTAGCCCTTGATTTCCCATCTCCACCGTCAAAGAGGAGCACAAGAAGGTTGGCGTTCCAACGGACCGAAGAAGATCGACGGTGGGTGTTTTGATAGGGTAGTTTTCATGCTTTCTTAGATGGGCCAAGTGAGGCCTACCGATCAATGGTATGGATCTCACTTGGGACCCTAAGATGTGGCCAATGACCCACTTTGATTATTTTTTTATGTATGATGGAATGCAAGGGAGGGCCCATAGTGTCGGGGTCCCTCCATCACACGTGTCCCACCTTTTCTCTCTCTTTCTCTCCATTTTCTTTTTCCTCCTTTCCTTGTGATGATGTGATTTTATGGCCCACTTGGATGGACCCCCACAATGGAGCATGTATTGAATCCAACCATCTAAAGGCGGGGCCCGCTTTAGACACGTATGGTGACCACACCACCTCACCATGTGGTGGCCCACCTACAAAGGACCCACCTTAAAGGCATTGCATGCCCAAAAAAAAAGTAAAATAAAAGAGAGTCCAGGGACTCTCTGGACGTGGGAAGGAAAACACAAATGTTGGCTTGCCTTTTTCAAGCCTTGGAAGTGGGTGTTCATGTAGGCCCCACCTTGATGAATGTATTGAATCCACGCCGTCCACGTCCACCATTTTTCTCAGGCCATTTTAGGCGTTGAGCCAAAATGGCAAGGTGATCTGATCACCGGGTGGGCCATACCCTCTAAAACCATGTAAAGACACGGTTGAACATATAAAAGTACTTGGTGGGACCCACCTGGAGTTTGGATGTAGCTGAAACTTGGTTTGGACGGCCAGACAAGTGGGACACACATAATGGGTGGTCTGGATTATGAATCTCAGGGCCCCATTTACAAGGAAAAAAAAAAAAAAAATAAAAATAATAATAATAAGGCAGCCGCTGCTGCCACTGACGCCGCACAGCAGCAGCTGCTTGCGTTTTCACGGACGGGCGGACGCCAGGGCTCCACGGCCCTCAGCCGTGGGCCCCACCATGATGTATATGTTATATCTAAACCGTCCATGAGGTGGACCACCCCGTAAGGTGGGTCCCCTCCGAAAATCAGGCCGATCCATGGCTCAGGCAGCCCACACCACAAGAAACAGCGGTGATTGAATTTTACCGTTGAAATTTTTTGGGGCCCACAAGAGTTTTGAATCAATCTGATATTTGTTTTTCCCATCAGTCCAGTCTTTGTGACCTTATCAACAGTTGGATGGAAAGGAAACATTACAGTGGGCCCCACATGGGACCCACACTGTTGCACGTGTTTTCCATCAGGCGGATGGTGGAACCCACCTCATGTATTTGTTTTATACATGCCGTCCAGCAGGCGCTGGACGGCCAGTAGGCCCCTGTGCATGTGTGTGCACGTGTGTGGGTGGGTGCATGCGTGTGTGTGTGTGAGTGTGTGACGTGTGTGTATGTGTGTATATATATATATATGTATGTGTATATATATAATATTATATCATATATAATATTGTATATATATATTATATATAAATTATATGTTATATTATTTATATTATAAGGGATGGTGGGCCTTCATGTGGGCCCCACCATGATACTTGTGTTTGCATCCCAACAGTCCACCATTTGGCAAGCTTGTATTAAGGCTTGGGGCCAAAAATAAGATAGATCTAGTTATCATGTGGACCACACTGTTTAGTGACGATTGAACGTCCACCATTAGACCCTTGGGCCACCAAGTTCTTGGTGACCCTATGAACAGATTGTATGAGAAATAAATGTTATGGTGGGCCCTAGGAATTTTAATGGTGGAATTCTTTATCACCACTTACATTGGTGCGGCCCATTGATGTGGCCCATTTGATATGTATACGGCCCACTTGATGTATACATGGCCCATGTGATTAGGCCCATCTGAATGTATTTGCGGCCCGTTGTTGAGGCCCACCTTGATGTATACATGGCCCATGTGTTTAGGCTCATTCAATGTATTTGTGGCACATGTTACGAGGCCCATTGTGATGTTTCAAAGGCCCATGGGATATGGCTCATTGCAATGTACCTAAGGCCCATTAATGTGGCCCACTTGATTTATATAAGGCCTATATGATGCGGCCCACTTGATGTATCCAAGGCCCATAGGTCGAGGCCCAACGGGAGGTCCTTAGGGTCCATTGCAATGTATGATTTCCCCATGGTTTGTGTAATGATGTCTTATAGTGGGCTATGCCTTGAGAGCAATGTTGGCTTGACGTCCACATTGTAGAATAATGTTGGTTTAATGTCCGCATTATAACTCTCCCTAGGGCCCATTAGTAGGCCCACATTTGTTGATAGTGCACCACTTTAAACATGCTTAGTATAGCTCCATGATTCATACCCATACGCATCATATGTATGCTTGATATGAGTAGTGACTGAGCATAGCATACACCATTGGGCAGACCACTTAGGGGACTCCTTATGAGGCGGAGTGCCCCACATTATTGCATTGTACGCACATGGATTGCTGCATGATGATTTGACGGTGTGATTCATGCATCTCGCATATGTGTGACTTGATCACTGCACGCCCTAGCGACATCAGGGCCGTGGCTCCACAGGCACATCGTGGATGACCGTATCGGATACTGGAAATACTTTGTTCTAGCACTGTGGGCACTTAGGATGTCCTTGGGTGAGAGTCCCAGAACCTTTTTGGTACCAGGAGATGCTCCAACGTCTAGACCGAGTGGATACACGAGCGCCCGAGTGCCGAATACCAGTAGGCCGCGTCTCCCACTGTGTCGTGGTCGGTTGGAAAGGGGTGTGGCCTTATCCGCCTGAGTGAGGGGGCTATAAGCTAGGCTGAGTTTGACCAGCTCGCAAATGTGTCCGCTATCGACGAGCCGGGTAGGTATTGGCAGACTACTGGTCAGGCGGATAGTGTGGTCTCTTCCACTTGCTTGACTGTGCAGCTCGGGAGGAGGCAGTCAGTGTGAGGTGTTAGACCCCGGTGATATCCAGAGAGGAACTGTACTGATATGTGTACATGATGAGGACTGGCATGCTTGTATTGCATCTCCCATATGGCATTCGGCTACGTAGGCCTTGCATTGTGTCGGTGTGGCCGATAGCATTCATGATTCTCATCGCATGGCCTTGGTATGGCCGATATCATTCATGCCTTACATAGCTCTGGTTGTATTCATGGACTTACCGCATATTTCCGCATTACTCTGATATTGTACACTTGGCGTTTGCCTTGTACACACACTTACACCACCCTCTAAGCTTTTGTAAGCTTATGCACGACCGTTGCGTGCAGGTAGCGTTGGACAGCAGCCGCGCTGAGGCAGGAGCGCGTATCAGATCTTTTTTTTTGGAGCTTTTTGATCACCTTGTATTTTCCTTTCTGCATTGTACTTAAAAGTTTTTAATATAGTGGATATGTGGTGATGTTGTTTTTGTGACTTGGTTATGCTTTTGGTTATGCTCCATTACATCATAAAAAAAAAAATTCATACTGAAAATCCTCCTTGTAGGATCCCAGGATCGGAATCTGGCGTATGGGCGCTGGAAGCCGAAAATGGGATGCTACGGAGGCTGTCGGCGCCGGATTCGGCGATCGAGAATTTTGTGAGCCCGGTTTCCGAGTTTGGGTGTGACACTCATCGTCACTCTCTTCCTCTCCCCCTTCTTCCCCCCCTTCTTCTCCTCCTCTCCCCCTTCTTCTCCTCTCTCCCTGTCCCGATCTCCCTTCCATATCTTCATCGTCTTCATCTTTAATGCCCTGCAAAGTGAAGCAATGTATGTATCAATTATTAACATGTCAAAGTAAATATAACATATCAACATAACAGAATACTTCTCTGACATCTTACATCAAATCTATCACGGACCAAACGAACGGCCTCCGTCTCCAGCTCCTCAATGGTAGGCTCTAATCTAAAAACTATCTCAGTCTGCAAGAGAACAATCTTCATTTTCATATATAGAAACATATATATATATATATATATATATATATATATATATATATATATATATATATATATATATAGTTCAATACGTGATCACTTAGCTTCTTAGCAATTGACTTACATCTTCACTCTCTAGTATTTCATGAATCTTTTTATACTTCCAAACCTTCCATCCTCGATATTGTGTGAATCTTGGAATTTGGGAGGGAACGTATGAAATGATACATTGTCGGAGAGCTGGTACTCTCTCAAGGGCCTATATCTATTACAATGAAATGACAAGATGATGTTAAATACATATAGTTTCATATAAACTATAAATTAAAATAGATAAGGACATAATCCTTACTTGTAGGGGAAATACGCAACTGCGGACATTGTATTGAAGGCCATATGATATCAACACGGCATGTTCGATCCCTTCAGTCATCGTCCGGAAGGCCACACTACCCCAAGGGTAGTGTTTAAAAAGTCTTCCAACGAGTCAAGAAGGTCGATAAATTCTGTACGACACATAATATTCGGATCGCTTCCCCTAACAAACCACTCTACACATAATATTAGGGCTACCTTCACGACATCTTCGTGCTTCTTGCTATCAACTATCCTATTGAACACCTCCAGTACATGTTTCTTTAGGATAGGATATGAATTGAAGTATTTTTCTCTTATTGACTTCTTCAAACGAGGGATATTAGGTATGGAGAGGTCATCAAACTTCAGCCCAGTTATTAAGGTGAAGTCCATCTCGGAAAACTTTATGCGGTTCCCATGTATCTCGAATACAAGATTGCCTATATATCTCTCAATAAGTGAGTGAAAAATGGCTCCTATAAACTTAAATGATGGAATGTGTAAAAAAATGAGAACGGGGTCTCCCTAAATATATTTATTCTACTGTCATTCTTCTCCAACCCAGGCTTGACGCTATCAAACCACCATGTCAAAGAACATCGGCATGATATGGAGGGGGCCGACTTGCCAAATCCCTTATGCAAGGGTATGTTATCTGCAAGGATGAAAGAGAAATTCGAACAACGATAACATTTAATATTTAACAAAGCATAATGTTAAAGTTTGGAATGACCGTTCAATGCATGGAAATGACTGCGAAGTGAAGGGAAATGACCGCGAATGCGTGGAAATGACCGTTAATCAACACAGAATTGTTTGGAAAGACCGTGAAATGCACGGAAATGACTGTGAATTGAAGCGAAATGACCGTTAAATGCTCGGAAATGACTGTGAATTGAAGCGAAATGATCGTTAAATGCATGGAAATGACTGCGAAGTGAAGGGAAATGACCGCGAAATGCGTGGAAATTCGCCGTTAATCAACACGGAATTGTTTGGAAAGACCGTGAAATGCTCGGAATGACTGTGAATTGAAGCGAAATGACCGTTAAATGCATGGAAATGACTGCGAAGTGAAGGGAAATGACCGCGAAATGCATGGAATGACCGTTAATAATCACACGGAATTGTTTGGAAAGACCGTGAAATGCTCGGAAATGACTGTGAGGTGAAGCGAAATGACCGTTAAATGCATGGAAATGACTGCGAAGTGAAGGGAAATGACGGCGTAATGCGTGGAAATGACCGTTAATCAACACGGAATTGTTTGGAAAGACCGTGAAATGCACGGAAATGACTGTGAAGTGAAGCGAAATGACTGTTAAATGCATGGAAATGACTGCGAAGTGAAGGGAAATGACCGCGAAATGCGTGGAAATGACTGTGAAGTGAAGGGAAATGACCGTGAAATGAATGAAAATGACCGTGAACTGAAGGGAATTGACTGCGAAGTTAGTTATATGTTTCTTGCAGTTGTGAGTCGAATTTCACTTAGCGCGAAGTCAATTCCATTCACTTTGTGGTCATTTTGAGTCAGTTCACGGTCATTTAAACTCAATTTACGGTCATTTTAGGTCAGTTCACGGTCCTCATCAATAACTCAGTGGGTCATCAGTCTATTAACTCAGTCGGTGCTCATCGGTCTTCATTTAGCTTCACATCTCATTTCGTTCTTTATTTCAAAAACCCTCATTGTGGGCCATTTGAGCATTAACTTTTGCACATTTATCAGGACATGATATACTATTCAGTGTTTAAAGTAAAATAGGGCTGTACACGAGTCAAGCTAGCTCGAACGGCTAGCTTGAGACGTCCAGAGCCAGCTCGGATTGACTCGCCTAGAAAGGCCAACTCGAGTCAAGTAAAGTTGAGTTCAAGCCGAGTTAGACCATGGTGTCTTGCAACTCGACTCGAATCGAACTCGACCGAGTTAGACCATGGTGTATTGCAACTCGACTCGAATCGAACTCGACCGAGTTAGACCATGGTGTATTGCAACTCGACTCGAATCGAACTCGACCGAGTTAGACCATGGTGTATTGCAACTTGACTCGAATCGAACTCGACCGAGTTAGACCATGGTGTATTGCAACTCGACTCGAATCGAACTCGACTTGACTCAGCATGGACGAGTCCATCCGAGCTTCGCCCACATCGACTGGACCCGGCTCGATTTACGACACTAAAATCTTGTGGACCGTGAGCATATGACCGTACGCATATATAGTATAAAATATAGTGGGGTCCACAAAAAACGAGGGATTTGAATATACCAGCCGTTCGAAGCTTCTTACGTGGGGGGACCATTTTCGTCCTTTCTTCGGTTCCCAAAAGACGAAAATGACGTGCTTTGGGTCTGTATTCTCGACCGGACAAAGGGGAAATAAAAAATAAAGAAAATGGAGGGTTTTAATGGAAGGTGAATATTCACAGAGGGGGAGAAGTAATCAGATAATCAGATTCGGTCCGCTAGGATGAAGGATCAGGAGGGAAAGAAGAAAAAAATAAGATTTTCGGTGGAGATGGGGCTGGCAGCGTTCGAAGGGGCATTTTTTAGAGCAGGGGCATTTTCGTCATGTGCAAGGGTGTCCGTACGCCCAGGGAGTATTCACGGAAACTAAAAAGAAATGGGCTTAAAAAGGTTGTGGGCCATATAGTGGTCGTACAGTTGGAAATTTCTCTTTTACACCATTTAAAGAATCAAGGTAACTGATAAATGCCCGTATGGGACGCGGATTACGTACTCAGTACGCTGTAGTAAACTGCGTGGGACCCACCTTTATGTATGTGTCTTATCGAAGCTGTCCATCCATTTTTCCTGCTCATTTCATGGAATGACCCAAAAATTGAAAAATATCCAAAACTCATGTGAACCACACCACAGGAAACAATGGGAATTGAATGCTTACCGTTGAAAATTTCTTAAGGGCCACTGGAAGTTTTGGATGAAGCTGATATTTGCATTTTCGCTTCATCTAAGATTGTGTGACACTATGAACTGATTGGATGGAAAATCGACATCAATGTGGACCGTAGGAAGGTTCCAATGGTGGACGGCATTATCCTCACTGTTTCCTGTGGTGTGGCCCACTTGAGTTTTGGATATGCTTTTATTTTGGGCTCATGCCCTAAAATTAGCTGATAAAACTGATAGACGGCATGGATAATACATGACAGTGGGCTCCACAGAGTGTACTCAGTATAGTCAGTTGGCAATCTGCGTCCATCCACGTGTCAAAGCTGTACAGCTATCCGGACCATTGAATTTGTGGATTTCCATTGTTAATGGAGCATATGTTAAAATCAATCCGTTTAATAAACTGTAACCATCAAATCCATGGATATGTAGTGGATGGTCAAGAGTAAAATGGCGAGTGCTTCAAATCCAAAGTTGGCCCTGCCATTTAAACGGTCAGGATTGTCGTGCGATAACCCCATGCGTAGATATGAAGAGTCACCACCATTTTTAACGGGTACAAAACTAGCACAGGAGTTTAGGCTGTGGCGCGAATTTGAAATTCCGTGCTTTGATTTTGGTGTGTGAAACTGAAATGTGAGCCGTCGCGAGGCAGTGCCATCCCCTCGAATTCAGTCAGGACGAGAACTGATCGATTTATTTTTTGTAGATCCACGCCGTTTATCCGTTTTTCCAGATCATTTAGGGTACAGATTCAAAGCTGGATCAAATCCAGATGTCAGGTCGACCACACCACATGAAACAGTGGTGATGGATCATTAAAAGAAGTTCGTGGGCCAACAAAATTTTGGATCAGGCTATTATTTACTTTTAACCTTTATTCAGGTCTGTGAGACATTATCAACCGGTTGGATGGAAAATACCCCTGTATTTTTTCTCCCCCATGCAAAACCTCCCCTTGAACTACCCCTTGACGCCTCAAGAGGTGTTTGCCGCGTGGGAATACATGGCATCGGGTGGGATTAGAGTTGTACACGAGTCGAGTCGAGTCGAGTATCGCACTACTTATACTCGGCTCTTAACGCCAGAGTACTGCTCGTACTCGACTCTACTCAGCCAACGAGTAGGGACTCCCTGCTCGTACTCTACTTGCCCGAGTACGAGCCGAGTACGAGTAGTAAACGAGTCGAGTCGAGTCCAAGTGTCAGCTGTAGATATTAGGGGTTGATTGGCCCTATGAGAGGATCTTGTAGATAAAATTTCATGGGCATTAGACCCCCCATTTCACATTCGTATAAATGTGGAACTTGAGATTGTTATCTGTGTGGCCCCCACCATGATGTGTGTGTTCAATCGTATGGCAAGTAAACAGTACAGTGGACTTACCGGGCGAGCAGAAGAGGGACGACCGGCAGCTTCGTGCAGGGCAGGGTGATGATGGACGACGGGACGAGTGGCAGCCTGGCAGGGACGAGCCGTGGCACCGGACGAGTTCCATCACCGAACAGGGGCATCAGACAGAACGCAGGGACGAGCGGCACCGAACACCGCCGGACAAGGAACAGGGGCGAGTGAGAGAGAGAGAGAGAGAGAGAGAGAGAGAGAGAGAGAGAGGGAGAAGAGGGACTGCCGGACGGGCACTGGGTACTCTCCCGTCATGTTGGCCTCATGCCCAACACTGACCGACCAAGACCTGTGAAAATGTTTACACAAAACAACATCAAGCGCATGAAACTGGGGATGAAAGGGGCATCAACATCAGTAAGGCGCAGTGAAGATTTTATGGGAGAGACAGAAGTAGAGGCAGCGGAGACGGAGGCTGCAGAGACAGACGCGGTTGAAACAGATGCAGCCGACACCGACTATCCTACAGAGGGAGAGCAGCGTGAGGTGCCACGACCCTCATATGGTTATACCAGTCGAAGGATGTCATACCGTAACCGCAGGGCATACATTGTTATGCACATGGATGAGCAGGACAGACGACTTACGCGACTGGAGCGGCTTTCTGAGGCCATCTAGAATGGTATCGAGCAGGTTGAGCGTAAGATTGACAACCTTATTGCCACAATCACCTGCCGGTGTGATGATGTCGCTCCACCGGATGGCGTTCCGTCCAGGTAGACTGGATTTAGTCATGTCTGTTGGCTTGTGCACACACTATCTTTTTGGGATGTCAAGCGATTTGGATATTATTTTCAAAGTGTTTCTTTAGATAAAAGCGTGAATTTTACTTTGACTGATGCAGGGGACATTGATTTTAGTACCCAAACTTGGGGTACTTATTTTGATTACAATATGTGGTGTTGTGATGAAATTCATTTATGCACTTCATGTTCTCAATTTCATTTACCTTTCAAATGTTGATGGTGCTCGATAATGTGCATTACGCCACGACAATCTCACTCCCAGATTGAGAGATATGACATGTTGATGATACCTGATTGATTGAGTTTTTCCAATTTTTTATATTATGGTTTGATTAGACAGTTTTACAGTTTCGTCATTGAAAAATCTTTAAACTGAGGGTTATTTTAAAAATCCAAACATGATGGGACCTTGAAAATCTTCGAATTTTGAATATGAAACAAAAAATCAGAACATGATGGGACCCAAGACAAGAACACGTCGTTATGGGCTATTGTGCTGAGCTCATGTTCTTTTTATAATATATCAAAGATAGTGCTTTTATTGAATTTGTCAAGAGAGAGGTATTTATAATAGTTCATTATTTTATATGTTTTTGCACCTCTTCTTCACCTCGTTGGTATGCAGGTTGTTAGAAATTACTCATAAATTGAATATGTGGCATAATTACAAACTATGTATCATCCAAAGTACATAAATTACACGATATGTTATACATCGAGTATCAGAAACTTGCACGACTGGCGATTATGTCCGGTTTGTTTGCATCGCCCACACTTTACTGTTTTCGATTCCTCTCCGTGCGATGGAATTCTAAGCTTTTTGGGTCTTCCAGCTGACCTCCTCTGTCTTGGGGGTTTAATCTGCGCACAATATTCCTTCATCCCTGCTGAAATTTCCCACTCGCTATTGTCGCATACTGGATACACCGATTCGCCATACGTGGCCAGGTAATTATGCGCCGTGTAGAATGGGGAGCAGTATGAGTAGTGATCCAGATTTTAGTTTATGCAGGCTGACGGGACATGCATACAGGGGTACCTCTTCATGTCAAACTCACGACATGGATATGAAAACTCACTGAGCTTCACCGTATCATTATAATCTCCAACGACATAGTACTCATCTTAAGAAATAACATGGCAGAGAACATCTCGCGCCTTATACACGATACTTTTTAACTGTTTCTCCGCCCATGGTTTCAATGGACCGACAAATGATGCCGTAGATTCTTGTCCTTTGTAAAACAATTCTTGTATCTTCAATATTACAGCCTCTATCAATTTCGTAACGGGGTATTCATGTGCTTCTTTGAAAAGGGCATTAACGCACTCAGAAATGTTTGTTATGACGAAGTTGAATTTTCTTCCTGGAAAGTGCGAAGATGCCCATCTCTCATACCCGATTTCTTTCAGCCATGCATGTACTGGGGGTTTGGCCATTTCAATATTATGCATTATTTTTCAAATTCGGCCCTCCCACAAGTCTTCACAGCCATCCAGTAATACATCTTCAACGACTTGTCCTTAAAAGTGTCCACCAAGTTTTTATAGATGTGGTACGCGCAATACCCATAGATTGCACGTGGGAAGACTTGGGGAACCTCTTTCATTAGACCTTTATGTCGGTCGGA
Organism: Magnolia officinalis; assembly: GCA_021015155.1. Taxonomy (NCBI): domain Eukaryota; kingdom Viridiplantae; phylum Streptophyta; class Magnoliopsida; order Magnoliales; family Magnoliaceae; genus Magnolia; species Magnolia officinalis. Next base: position 63,188,673 of record JAJHSJ010000009.1, on the reverse strand, counting down.
TATAATGGCAAGACCCTCCACAGATCCTAACACATTGTTAAGGTGGGTAAGGAACCAAGTCCAACTACTGTTGTTCTTTGATTCCCTAATGCCAAACGCAACTGGAAATATATGATTGTCCTCATCTAAGGCCGTAGCGATGAATAGAACACCCTTGTATTTGCCCTTTAAGTGTGTCCGGTCAATAGCTAATACCCTCCGCAATGATTTATGAAAACTTCGAATGCATTGTCCGATAGCTAGAAAACATCTTTCGAACCCGCAAGTCTGTTAGTTAACAAGCACGACAGTAACTGTCCCTGGGTTGGCCCTCCTTAACTCATGCAAATACAAAGGGAGTTGATTGTAAGAGTTTTCGTAAGACCCCATCACGTGATTAGTTGTAAGCTCCCTAGCTTTCCATGCCTTCCAATAACTGATACGAATATTATATTTCTCTTGCATGGCGAAAATAATATCACGTGGCCTCAACCCTAAGCGTTGTTCAATACGGCTAATAACCAGATCACACGTTAGCTTACTGCTGGCTTGCCAGTGATCGCTCTCAATCCATGCTATGCCACACGTGTGTTTTGATGTATAAGTCCGTATTTTGAATATACCCGTATCATTCACCCAAGATGCATGAACCCTCCATTCGCATGCATCTTCGAAGCACACCGCGATAAATCTGCTCGAATTTGAGTATATTACTCTATACTGAAAATTATTTCGAAGTGCAAATTAGCTCAAAACATACTGGCACCAACTCTTGTACTTAAACGTTTGCTCAATAGCTATATCGGTCGGTTCACAAAACAAATCAGTAGATTTCAGCATTTTTGCATTGGTGAGTGCATCATCATCAAACGGCGCGAGAACTTGACGAGTCATGAGGTTTGATGTTTCGAGAAGGTCTCGAAGCGGAATGTGGCTTATACGCACAAATGGGGTGGTGGATGATGATGGCAGATCTGTTGTTGATGCTAACGGCGGTGTCTCGTATTCATAATTACTGTTAATGTCAAGTGCACCACTGACTTGGTTAGTCACGACGTTTGATGTTTGCGGCGGCTCGGGTAATTGATCATTGCTTACTACCACTTGTAATCGAGAAGGATTGTATTTGAATTCTACGTCATACTCCTCAGCCACACTGTCCACATATGTTGTGGTATTGATGTGTTGCATTGTTTCGATGACTAACGGGATGAATTTATCCGAATGCTCAAACTGGTAAGACAAAAACTCTTTGACGTCATCGTCGTCTTCGATTTCGATTGGAGGCATTGATTCGTTAGTGCAAGGATTCAATACTCTCATCTTAATTTCACAATCTTCTGGTCTGCTCTTAATAATCTTGTAAATTCTAGATTGAAGCTCCTCGTACGTAGTCTCGAGACGTAGCGTCATTTGTTTTGATGTTCCACCCGTGTATGAGTATCGCTTGTTTTCAAATTCTAACTCTTTGCCAAAAGAGCACATGGTTCTTGCAGTCATTATTTAAAAATCAATACAATGACACATTATCAGTGAATCGTAAATCAATGGAACCATGCCATATGACAAAACTCGATTAAATAATGAAGGATCGACAGCTCATGTCGACACCTAAAAAGAATATGAAAAAAGAAAAGAAAATCTTTAAAGTAGTAAATGAAAACAACACCTGACCAAATTCTGCGACCGACAACAATACCTGGCCTTCATAGTGATTTATGTAGAGAGAAACCTTGCACTGTACTGGTTTTTTGAAACATGAATAGTGATTTATGTCAAATGACATGTTTTCATCATTTTTCAGTTATTTGCATCTGGAGAACTTGTAGCATGGAGAAATTCGGAAAGTAGAAATTGAGGGGGGCAAGCATGAAATTGAGCGGGTCAAACTGGAAATTGAGCGGGCTAAACTGCAAATTGAGTGGGACAAACTGAAAACTGAGCGGGACAAACTGGAAATTGAGCGGGACAAACTGTAACTTGAGCAGGACAAACTGGAAATTGAGCGAGACAAACTGCAACTTGAGCGGGACAAACTGAAAATTGAGCGGGACAAACTGCAACTTGAGCGGGACACACTGGAAATTGAGCGGGACAAACTAGAAATGAGCGGGCAAAACTGGAAATTGAGCAGGCCAAACAGGAAATTGAGCAGGCAAGACTAGAAATTGAGCAGGCCAAACTGGAAATTGAGCGGGATAAACTGAAAACTGAGCGGGACAAACTGCAACTTGAGCGGGACAAACTAGAAATTGAGCGGGCCAAACTGGAAATTGAGCGGCATAAACTGGAAATTGAGCAGGCCAAACTGGAAATTGAGCGAGACAAACTAAAAATACAGTGGGACAGTATACAGTTCATTTCATCATCCACCAAAATTACAAAGTATGCTATACATCCACCCATGCACCAAAATTTCCATGTCTGTGCATTTCAGTTCGAGTTCTTTCTCTAATCACGATAGCCTTGAGAGGGTTGATCCGAGGGATGGGTTGATTGCAAAAGGGCCGATTAAATCTATATTGGGTTATTTTGCTAGCTGACATAATGATTTCAGTACCAGCAAGATAACCCAATATATTTTTAATCGACCCTTTTGCAGTCAATCAACCCTCCCAAGGCTAGCGTGATTAGAGAAGGAACTTGGACTGAAATGCACATACATGGAAATTTTCTGCACTCCAAGATTACTGTAAACCTCATACAATGTATATTCAACGATGTATATAATGAAATTAATACATTGTATAATACAACATCTTTTCAAAATTAAATTGAGACAAATAATAAATTGAGCGATCCTAACATGATATTTATCGAGGCAAACATTAAATTGACCTTATCTACCATGAAATTAAGCTAGGCAAACATTAAATTAAGCGATCCTAGCATGAAATTTATCACGACAAACATTAAATTGACCTTATCTACCATGAAATTAAGCTGGGCAAACATTAAATTGAGCGATCCTAGCATGAAATTGAGCAGGGTAAACATGAAATTTAGTGAGTCTAGCATGAGATCAAGTGAGCCTTAACATGGAATTGAGTGAGCTTCAAATTGAATTGAGCAAGTTTGACATGGATTCAATCGATCAACGTATAAAATTAACTAAGCCTAACGCATGAAATTGACTAAGCCTAACACATGGAATTGACCAAACTTCGCATGCAATGCCATTGTACGAGTGTAGCATTTTTTTTTTCAAGATTTGTACCTCCAACTGCCGCAGTACCGGTCAAATGCAGATTGAAGAGAGGTGCTTTGGAGTGAGGGAATATTTTGAACATTTTCAAGGAGATGCAACGAGTTCGTGGGATTTTACGTAAGCCTAGCAAAGATGAAAAATGACAAATGTAGAATGACGATATCTAAATGGATATCTAGATGCTTCATAGATATTTCAGTTAGGAAAATGAGAAGAAAACCTTTTGTACTTCAGTTCTTCATTCCAAGATATTGTAGGGCTGCAAGCACCTGTTTTTTTCGTTAGGGCGTGTTTGGATTCATGGTTTCGAGTGTATGGTATTGTATTAGTGGGGTTGATGGGACATATCCCTCGTTTGAAAACGAACGGCGGGCGACGCATTCCACGCACACAAGTACGTCCGAGAACCACTTTGCATCGTCTATAGGATTGTACCTGTGGACGACTATTCAGTGTCCAGCCCCGAGAACCACGAGCATTTTCTTCTTTCACTGTGTTGTTGGTAATGCCCAGTATGACCATCTTTTGACAAATCCACACCGTCCATCATCTTCCTCTCGAGATTTAAACCATGAATGGTGAGCTTTAATCATCCGATGATGTGGCCCACCGAGACAATCAAGATGAAACAGCTGCCAAACGGTATTCTTTTGATCATTGTAGCGATCATGAGGAAGTACATGGCCATGAAAGGTCAACATGTTTTTTATGGATTTTTCTTCCTCAACCTGATGAACGGTTTAGATCCATCTTTCACTCCATGATGGTGGCCCACAACGAAAAGACGGAACCTCTGTTTCGCAACAGAGTCGACGTACGTCGACTCTGTGAAGTTTGGTGGCCCACTTATTGAAGCTTCTTGGAAAATCCGCTCCGTCCATTGGATTTAGGACGAAAAACCATCTAGAAAGGAGTGCTTTTGGAGTGAAATCAGCGTGGCCCATAAGGGTGTTTACTCCGCTGTCCATTTCATGTTTAACAGTTGAGATTATGCAATAGTTTGTATAGAAACGAAAGGACACATAGGTCAGGGTAATGCCCACCCTCTGAACTGAATGAACGACTCAGATCATTCAATGGAATAGTGAGTGGGTCCCACTACACAAAAATGTCCGACGCAGTGAAGACGTTGTTGGAGTTTTTGTATTTGAGAAGAAGACACGCATGTATATGATTGCCCATCTACACGCCACCCCATGTGCAGGCACGTCGCATTTGTTTGAGATCCAAGCCGTCCACCAGGTGGGAACTACCATGTAGATGCTCTACAATACAAAATACAAGAAACAAGATCATGGCTTAGAATAACTTTTCTTTTATGCCATCCATTGGCTTCATAAACTGTAGCTCAAATGATCATTGGACAAGCCTGAAATTTTTTTCAAAGGCACCCATATGATGGGACTGATCTGATGGATGGCTCTGATCTCGCATATATATCTCACTCTACACATGAGACAGCCGTAGATGGGCTTTCTTACACGCACGTATATATATCGTGTGCCATTATTCGATCGTTTCCAAACATTGATCTAGTATGAAATTGTATACATGCTAGAGTAATACATCCTATCCAAACATTGATTAGTGACACGTCTCCACTGGATGTATTATGAATATCGTCCATCGTATACATGAACAGTACTAGATACAATACAATACAACCAAAACGTGAATCCAAACATGCCTTGGGAGTGAAAGCAACGCTGAAACTAATGAATGCAGTAAAAAAAAGTATGGAAAAAGGAGGGGTATTTTCGTCCATAGATTCGTAATCGGCACGTGCAGGTATAAGTTGTAAAACAAAGTTTGTCTTCTTTCGGGGGCCGTTTGGACGGCTGGATTGGAAGGGAGTGAATGGTATTAGGGTGGAATGCGTGGATTTCTAGGTAATGATGGTGTTGTCAGCGGATTGTCTTGAGATCCATGGGATTGATATATCCCTGGAGTCATACATCCAGTCCGTTTGGCACGCCCGGCCAATCCGGCTATTAAAGCTTCCGATCCCTTCCATTCCCACGAACCAAACAAGTCGCAGGCTAATTTGAAAGGATTAGAATGGAATGGATGGGATTTAAAGGTAATGATGGTGTTGTCAGTGGATTGTCTGAAGATCCATTGGATTTGGATAAGATCACCTACACTGTTTGGCACGCCTAGCCATTCCCGGGATTTATCATCCAATCCCTTCCACTACCATCTAATCCCTTCCAATCCAACCGGCCAAACGGGCCCTCATAGAACACAGCCGGATAAAAGGTGGGTCCACGGTCCTAAATTTCTCTTACTATTTTAAAGCCTTAATCAGGACATTCCACTCCTCACCATGTTCTAGCGGTTGTTATAACTGTTCAGCACCGTTATCGTTTGCTCCTCTTTATGCTATTTGTCATATGATCACTACATGATCGCTCTTCTTTCCATCGTAAATTGCTAAACATTTTCACCACGAGAAATTGAAGGAAATGATTGTCTAATGGGTGTGAAAATTGAACGTAATCCATACGCGATGGGGACCACCAACGGACGGTCCAGATTGATACATGAGCTCAACCACATTCATGTCCGAACTCACGAAGATTTTCCCACTCTCATGAATGGCTTCTTCTCCTTCTCTACTCTCATTTTCCCTTTCAATCCCTCTCCATCTCTCCCCCCATCTCATCCTTCTTCCAAAACCCTACATCCCTTCCCAATCTCCGAACCGCAGGATCTTCACACGATCCAATCATCAACGGCCCGATTTTCGCCTCTCCTATCGATCATCGACCGTTCGCTCATTCGAAGAATCCGACGGCGACGATTGCAACTTCGATCAAGCGGTTTCGCTCTTCAACAGCAGAGATTATTACGAGTGCCATGATTTCCTTGAGGATCTCTGGAACAGAGCGGAAGAGCCCCCGCGCACTTTAATCCACGGGATTCTACAGTGCGCAGTGGGGTTTCATCACCTCTTTAACCAGGTAGGCTCCTGATACATCATTCACCCCAAGTTCGATCCGTTTAGTAGCAGGATGCTAAGTATAATCGCGTGTAGTTATAAGTGTACTATGGACCTTGAAATCATCGATCTAGACCGTCTAGTAGGTCCATCCCTGGCTTGGTGGCCCACCCTGAAAAAATTACACTGATCCAATGTTGTCAAGTGCAGTCGCATATGCGAATATGCGATCGCATATGCGCATAATATGGGCCCTATCGCATATGTGGCAGTGGCATATGCGATCCATGCACATATGCGATTGCATATGCGATGTATGCGATCGCATACTGGCCAACGGTCAGATTTCTGACCGTTTTTTGACCCTTTTTTTTTTTTAATCTGGATTTTTTTCTCTATAAAGATGCATTCTAACCATTCCTAAATGCAAAAAAAACCTTAAACTCTCTCTCTATTCTCTATTTCTCTCATTCCTACATTCTAAGAGTCTTACTACATCCTCTCTTACTACATCCACATCCACTCCTCTCCATCCAATTCCATTTCCAATTTCCATATTTCTTTTCTTTTCTTTCAACATTCAAGATTCAAGAATCAAGAATCAAGAATCAAAGAAGGGTACAAGAATCAAGAATCAAGAATCCACCAAGGTACATGATATTGATACATCATTGATCATACCATCCAATCCATATTCAAGAATCAAGATTCAAGACAAGAGTCAAGAGACTCCTCACTCTCCAATCTCCATCCACTAAGTTTTCTAAGTTATAACTTCTAACTTCTATTCTAAGTTTCTAATTCTAATTTCTAACAACTTCTTTCTATCATTTTTAAAAAAAATTATTTTGTTTGTTAATTGATTCATTTGTTAGTTGTTAGTTGTTACTTTGTTAGTTGTTAGCAACTTAAAAGTTTGAACTTTGAAGTTACAAGTTACAACTTACAAGTGAGAGTGACAAGTTACAACTTACTAGTTACATCTTACAAGTTGAAGTTATAACTTACAAGTTACAAGTACAAGTTAGTTACAACAAGATTTCAAGAACAAATTCAATACTCAAGTAGTCAAGTGAAGAGGCAAAGATGAAGAGAGACAAGTAGACAACTTAGACAAGATTTGGAAGTTGGGAACCCGAACCTCTTTTAGATTCTTTGACCCTATTTGCTTAGATGAGTTGGATGCAGATAACGAGTGACTCGTAGAGACGGAGGACCCGGTATTTGCTGGAGAGGATCTGACATGGGCACAAGTTGAAGATGCCGCATATGGATCGACACCTGGTGAAGGTAGTAGTACCACTCGAAGGCGAAGGACGGGGGGAAGCCGGGGGGCGAGTAGTAGCCATCAACCCGTTGATGAGATTGAAGAAGGAGAAGGTGATAATGATGATCAAATTGAAGACCATCCACCATTGGATGTTGATGAAGTATTAGTACGTACAAATGACGAAGAAACGGAAGAAGAAGTGTATGTGGAAGAAGGAGATGACTCGAATGATGATGATGATGATGGTGGTGGTGGTGGACCTGGTGGTGATGTGCCACAATGGATGCTAGATCAATGTATATCATGATTATTGATTAGATAAATCATAAATAATAAATACATTTCTTAATTTTGTTTAATGGTTGTCTCATAAGTCTAAGTGTGTTCATGTTGTCGATTGTTTGTTGATAACTTGATATTGAATCATTGATAACTTGATAGTTGATATATTATGTATTGTATTTGTCATATTATACTATCATCTATCATGTACATGTAGTGTTGAATGTTGAATATGGGTATTTGATATTTCATAAATCATATTTCATATTTCATATTTGTTAATTGTTATTGTTAAATGTAATTATGTAACTACTAACTAAAATGTTAATTGTTAATGTTAAGAGTCTTAAGACTTAAGACTTAAGATCATTTAAGAAGTTAACTATATTGTAATTTGTAAATTACTAAATTGTAAATGTATGATGTATCTATCATGTATGGTTTTATTTATTTATTTTTACTTAAATTAAATGTATTTCATGTCCCAATGACATATAATAATTTATTTTGATTTTTCTGATTTTTTTTGAATTTTTTCTGATTTTTCTGATTTTTTTTTTTAATTTTTTGAAAAAATGTGAAAAAAAAAATATGCGACCGCATATGCGATTTGACAACATTGCACTGATCGCATGTCTACTTTGGAAGCTGGCTTCCTTTTTATAACCGTTAGTTCTCCATGCAAAGGATAGATGGCTACGATTGTTTGATCAAAGTTGAATCTATAGGTTCAGACTGATGGTTGAAGGTGTTTACAAAGCTACCTACTTAATATAGATTTTACATTCCGGTGCCTTTTTCAAAATGGTTTTAAATAACGCTGAGGGCTGTACACGAACCAGGTTAGCTCGCTCGACTCGACTCGAAAAAGCTCGAATCGACTCGGTTCGAAACTGAGTTCGAGCGGAGTCGAGCTGATTTTTTGAGCTTGAAAAAATTTCGAACCGAGTTCGAGCTTGGCCGAGCTCGACTCGACTCGACTCGGATCGAACCAGTTCGGTTACTCAGTTACTTTGATATTGATGTTGCTCACCAAGTGTTTGATGAAATGACTAAACGAAGTGTCGGCTGGTGCAAGGAAGGTATGTATATGAAAGAAATACCATTTTTTTTTTCTTCTTGATTTTAACGTTGCCTACAAGGTGTTTGATGAAATACCTGTAAAACTATTGCTGCTGTTTTACATACAGTAAAAATTTGAATGTGCAGTCCATGTGTTTGTGAAAATGCTGCACAGGCGAACTCAGCTTGAACTTGGCTCGAACTGGCCTGAGCTGCTGATCGAACCGAGCCGAGTTGACCAGTCAGGCTCGAGGACTGAGCCGAGCCGAGTTCGAGCTAGGGTCAGCTAGTGGCCGAGCCGAGTCGAGCTTGGCACAAACTCGACTCGACTCGACTCGTGTACACCTCTATCAATAAGCTACCCCATTAACGTTTTTATCATTGGGGTCTGCCATGGGAGCAAAGTGACTGGGGGCTTGTGTGGGCCCCACCATGATGTTTATGTGAAATTCACTCCGTACACTAGGTGCTTCGCCCCATGTTAGGCATAGGGCCCAAAAATGAGCCCCATCCATGGTTCAGGTGGACCACCTGATTAGGGTAATGCTCACCCTCTAAACTATTTCCCTTGGTGTGGCCCAACTAAATCATGGATGGGCATGATTTTTGGGTCCCAGGGCTAAATTTTGGTGTGGCATCTAATGGTTGGATTGAATTTCATATAATTATCATGGTGGGCGCTGTAAAAATCACGGGTGGACATCTCTCTCCTAACCGTTTCTTCCTTCAGTGTAGCCCACCTAAATTGCAGGTTAGCCTGATTTTTTGGCCCTGATCCTAGCGTGGGATTACCCATCTAATAGTGGGAGTGGGTTACACATGAACATCTCTGTGGGCCCATTAAAAAATAAGGGCAGGCCCATATTTCTACCGATGTATTAATGGAATTTCATGGGATACCCACCTTTGATCTTTATTGGGCCCGAAATGTTTATGCGAGATCCACTCTAGCCATTAGATGTGTAATCCCATGTTAGGCCTAATCAGGTTGACATGTGATTCAGGTGGACCACACCAAAGAAAACAGTTGGGAGAGAGGTGTCCACCCTTGATTTACCCTTGATTTTTACAGGGACCACCATGATGATCATATAAAATCCACTCTAACCATTAGATGCAATGCCAAAATCTAGGCCCGGGGGCCCAAAAATCATGCTCATCCATGATTCAGGTGGGCCACATCGAGGGAAACAGTTTGGAGGGTGAGTGTGGCCCTGTTCACTGTTTCCAATCGCGTAGTCCATCTGAATCATGGATCATGATTGGGGCTGATTTTTGGTCCCTGGCCCTAACATCCAGCAATGGACCTGGTGATAGGGGTCAATTTCACATAAACATCATCGTGGGCCCCACCCCAGTCGTCGACCCTTTGCTCGCACAACTGATCCCAACTTCCGTCAATGGAAGGTACTACAACGATAATTACTTCAATTAATTCGGTAGCTTATTGAAAACATTTTTTAAAAAGACACCTGAATGTAAATTCTATATAAGTAGGTAGTTTTTTTTTTTTTTTTTTTTGGGTCCTAAACGATCCAAACTGTTTTTTCTATAGCATTTATTGGATGGTTAGGATCCTCAGATGGGTGTATTTTTGGGATGCTAACCACTAAGATTGTGCTGGATCTGATGGACAGTCCAGACTGTTGATGTGGATTATTCATGTTTCAAAAACCTTGCAGATTGGAAAATCACGGCCGTCCAATTTTCATTTTCATTGTTGAATGTTGCTATATTTATATTCTTGACTGTCTTTTTGTAGTCCCCCAATCCAAGGGTTAGGATTGTCCCGTGAAGTGGGATTTCGGGGCATGGTCCATCCACGGTGTGGAGCATCAGATCCAAAAGTTAAAACTCAAAATCACGACTTGACTCAAAAGTCCATCGACTCGAGTTGGTTAACTCAACTGAGTTTTTTTTTTTTTTTCCCTAGTATTGTACACTAAATACTCAGCACCATTGGATGTTTAAAATTCATAAACGTTGTATTTTTCAGCGAGCCGAATCTAGTTTTTCTTTTCAACTTCTGAATTTTATCGAGTCGAGTTGAGTCGATCGAGTCATAAAGTCTTGGCTGAAACTTGACCAAGTTGTATCATGTCTTGATGAAATCTGATAGAGTCGAGTCGAGTCGAGTCAACTAGACCAATTCTGCATCAAAATCTTTAAATTTTAAAACATGGATCACATCAATGGTATGAATTACCAACTTGTATAGAGAAAAAAAGGGAAAGAAAGAAAGAAAGAAAAATGAAAGTAAAAGAAAGTTGAGGATACTCAGATCCAAGTACAAAGCTGTGTGCAAGATGCGTCTATGTGTGTTTAAGTGCATCCAAGTGCATTTCCATGTGTCTAAGTGCTGATAAGTATGTTGCACTTAGATGTAGTGATCAACTTGAATACACAAAATTATATTTGGACACACTTAGACACATTTCGGCGTTTGTGCCGTCAGCTTAACATACAAAGCTTTGTATTGGATTCAGCCTCTCACTAAAATGGTGGCCACACATGGCACTAGTATCCTTTTGCTTTTTAGGTGCCGCTGCCAATGGGTGGACTGTATTTCTTGAATATGGATTCGTTTCCTGTGTACAATGCCCAGAGGGAGTTACATAAATCCTCATTCCAGCCAGCTCAAGACATATGCCATGGGGACCATCTTATAGTGACCCAATCCATCTATCTAGTGGGCCTCTCTGTGGCAGTCCAATTGAAGGCCTGGTAGATGGCAGATTTGTTGTTGGAGGAGACTTTTGGTTCATCCCCAATCAATGTCGTATTGGTGGGACACACTGGGTGAATGATCTAGATTACTGAAGGCACCCACTGTGGATGGGCAATGCTGCCTTGTACGATCTCATCCATGAAGTCCTGCAAATGTTTGGCTGAAAGAAAAAAGAATAGAGCTAACAGTCCACACGCAGTGGGAAGAATTATATCACATAGCATCTTTAAAAAAAATCTATCATTTAAATGGCGGGAATTCTTTCATTTATTTGATTTTTTTCTCTGTCTCCTTCCACAGTGGGGCCTGCCAGATAAATGTTTGGAATCACTAAATGTTGGCCCCATTCATGCAGGCTGATCCTGAAAAAAGTGGTATTGGAATGTGAGTTGCGAGTTTTAGTTTTTTATTGTTTTTGACCCATTAGGGGGTAATGATTCATGACTTGGTAGCTTGGGAATCCCCTTTTTTCTGTTGTTTTACTCAAGATAAGTGTTTTGGGTTTTGATTTTGTTTTGAGCGTTTTAAGAACCACCGAGGAGCGATGATGGAGCTTGGGGAAGGTCTTTGTAAGCTCCGGAAGATGAATTTCACAGACGGGCCATTTCATCAATTTGAGCAAGAGATATCCGCAGCCCTTGATTTCATTTATCAGACTCAGCTCGAACTTGCTGCCTGTAAGTGATCTCAATTACATCTTGTTTAACTTCAGTTCCCATGATACTTCTAGCAATTTACCCTTCATGGAGAAGAAGTTGATGGTTCTGAATTGTAATTTTCTTAAGGAAAGATTGTAGCTTGAAGATTTCGAGTTTGATTGCATTTATCTTTGTGAAAACCTGAAACCTCAAACACAAATTAGATGCATTTGGCTGCACTGTCGAATTGAATTGCAATCTTAGGTGCCGAAACTTCTGCAAATTTTAAAATTGAGCAGCAACTGTAGTTGCACAAATCTTCTAGACTTACCAACATGCCGCTCTCACTTCTTACTCATGTTCTGCACTATTGTTCCTGCTTCTGCTCTCGTTTGCTAGCCTTTCGCAGCAGATGCTTCCCTGCTCCTGCACCCAAATCCATCCTGCTTCCCAACATGCTTTGTGTGAGTAAGTTTGCATTTTTGTCCAATAAAGGGGGAATAACCAAATCATAATTTCCTTTGCTTTCACATTGAGAGTCCAGATTCCATATTGCAATTACATTAGTTTCAAGTTGGAATTGAAAGAAACAAATACAACTCGAATTTCCCGATTAAAAGAAAGAATAAGTGAATAACGCTTTGGCTATTTGCCCTCGTATTCCGGCATGTGTCTGCTCCTTCCGACTGAGGCAGCAGTTGCAACAAAAATCTATGTGGGGCCCGTAATGATGCTTGTGTGGCATGTACTCTGTCCATTGTTTGCTCCATCTCATGGTAGGTCGTGACCCTGAAATCAGGTCTATCCAAATCTCAAGTGGGTGACACCAAATGGAGCAATGGGGATGGGACAGACACAATTGAAATCTTCCTGGAGCCAATAGAAGATTTGGATTGGGCCGATGTTTGTTTTTACCCTTTATCCCCTGATGTACTCACCTTATGAATGGCTTCGATGTCATATAAACATCACAGTAGGCCCCAAGAAGGTCTCTATGGTGGGTATACCCATTCCCCTTGTTCCCTATGGTGTAGCCCACTTCAATTTTTATCAACCTGGTTTTTGGATTCATATCCTAACATGAGATGGTGCAACTGATGGATGGAGTGGATTTAACACAGATCATGGTGGGCCTGATAAAGCTTTTTGTTTCTGGCGATGAACAGGAAGGGACACGTCTTGATATTAGAGAGCGAATCACCCCCGAGCGCATCACAATAGCATTACTTAAAAAAAAAATAACAATTTAGGACTACATTATGAATTCTAGGAAACACCATTAGTTTTTTTTTTTTTGGTAACATTAAAAAAGAAACTGTCAGTGGGGACAAAACACCACTGTTTTTTGTCATTCCCTCTTAAGATGAATGTTCGCAGTTCAATTCTTTTGTGCATCCAAACACAGCCTTAATAGTGTTTATTGTGATGGAAACTTTTCTTTTTTCCCAAAAATCAGCAAACATTTCATTCAAATGCTGAACACAATCCAGAAGAAAAATCAGAAAAGCCGTGGTCTCACCCATTTCACTTGCCTCTCTACATGCATGGGTTAATGATATATTTACCATGGAAGCCAAATAAAAATTTTCATAAAGAAATAAAAGCCTTCCACAAGATGTAACATTGCTTGAATCTCCTTCAATAGCAAGTCTCCCTAAAAAAGACTTGGTGACTAGCATCCAAATAATATTGATATTTAGCTTTTAGATGAAAAATGTTTTATTTGCGTGTAGACACCCCACCCAGTAACAGAATATTTGATTGTGCTTGATTAGAAGAATCACTTTTCACACAGAAATCTGGAACCACACACTCTATCCAAGTTTATATGAGCCAAGCATAAATCCAACCCAGATCACTCCCAACCCAATTTGAACTGACCCAGAGCTTGATTCAAGCCATCCGGGCTCCAAAATAAGGCCAGATTGGCCATTTGGTGGTAGCAGAAATTCAGTTTTCACCGACACCTTTTCTTCTCCAAAAGCTAGGTGTCCCAGCAATCAGCGGCCAATCAGTCAGATGCCAAGATTTGTTCAAAGATTACAAGTGGAAATTGGATTTCTGCTTTTGATGATGGCCCAGTTATGTTATCATTTTCTTAGTTTTCCAAATTTCCTATCACCTTCCACTCCCTCATAAGCCTACTTCAAACCTTATTATTAAAAACCCTTAAAAGAAAATCACTTTACATTTTTTACCCATAGCTCTCACCTAAATTGCCAAGCCAACCACCCCAACCAACCAATGAGAGAGTGCCCTATCCATGCGTTTCAGAACTTTGAAGAGCCAATCATAATAAGCTATGTGATATTTTGCCCATCACTTATCCACTAATAACCAAAATGTCATCACTTGCAAGTTGCAACTATAAATACTCCCCCATTCCTCTCATTTACAACACACAAGAATAGGTGAGGACGTCCCAGAGAAAAAGGGTGAAGTTCTCCCCTCTCTCTAAGACTACCCTCCCACAAGTTCCATGTGAGAAGGTTCGGAAGCGGATCGAAGAACTCCAGTTATCTTCTCTAAGGAGTACTAGTGTTCTTCCTTCCCTGCTCACATCTCAAATCAGGCCCCGCCGTCTTGTGATTGAACATTTCGTAGAATTGGAGATCTAAGAGTACTGATCATCTTCTTTCTCAGAGGAATGTTGAAGTTCTTCCCTCTCCTCTCACATCTTTAGGCCCTCGTTAATACGAGCAGTTCATTTACACTAAACACTAAAATTAAGAGAATCCATAGAGATATTTATTGAATTGATCTTTTCTCAATATCACAAAAAAGATCTAAGAATAAGATTAGTTGATGGAACGGGGAGATAGATCTGAGGAGAAACTGGTAGTGAGAGGAGATTACTTGTTCCTTGACAAATCAAAATTCACCTGATTGATGAGTCATAAGGCAATTCAGGGTTCAGATGGTTATTAAGAATATGAAGGAATAATCAAATTGAATTCATGGATTTACTTAGGTTGGTTTGTGGTCCAATAGAAAGGAAGGATTTGTATCTTCGAAACCCATTGTAAGGGGCTGTTTTCTTTTACACTGTTTTTTTGTGCTACATTACTACATCACTTCTCATGCACCCTGTATTGTAGTTTGTGCTTTGTTTTTTGCTCTGTTCATTTACCCATTTTCAAGCAATAATCTGGAGCTAAAATCCCAATAATACCGAATCCCATAAAGTATAGATCAAACATTTGTACGGGTGGAGAACAGTGCCCCACACTTTCTTTCTTCATAACCAAGGCCCTCAGAATCTGCAGACGTAGATCACGTGGAGTTATTTAAATCTAAACCGCACATCTCGACCCACTGGTCATTGTGGTTCCACAGTTCCTAGCCTACCATAGATTCCAGGATTTTGGCTAGTGGTGACCCATAGGCACTTTCTCTCTCCTGCTGCATCGCTTCCCATGCATTCTACCACTCTGTTTCAGAACATTTTCGAGTTTTGAAGCAATGAAGATAAAGTCATGTATCTCAAAGTAGTGTAACAAATTTGGTTAGACATAAAATTGAAAAGAATAATTTTTAAAAAAAAAACAAAAACAAAATAGCAACCACCCTTCATGATATTTTTGTCCAATTTATGGGTGACTTTGTTGCCTTGCAAAGGTGGGATGCGAGTGGTACTTGAATTAGTTTTGGTCACTTGCTTATAGATGAAGTAGGTAAATCCCAGCATATAGAACACATCGGGACCATAGCCGTTGAATCTGGGGTCGAAGTCTTGCTCTGCTAGTGCGAGTTTTTGTGCTCTTGCTGCCAGTCCCATGCTTGGATGTTTTGATGGTTACTTGCTCCTGATACCTTCATTGCATGGTTGGACTCTTCTCCTCCTCCTCCTCCTCCTCCTCTCTCTCTCTCTCTCCTCTCTCTCTCTCTCCTCTCTCTCTCCTCTCTCTCTCTCTCTCTCACTCTCTCATGATGATGATTATCTTGCCTATGTCAAATTTACATGATTACCGATCAGATTTTTCTTTTCGCAGGTACTGATGATTTCTGCCTGGCGATGGACGGATCAGAGAGATCATACCAGCTGCTAGGCAGCTTTGCTGCTGGGCAGCATCTTTATAGATTAGAAAGCGATCCAGGTAGCGACAATCTCTATATTGCTTTCTTCCCTGAGGGTCCTTACAACTCGCATAAACCTGCAAGAGTGAAGGTTCCTACTCTTCATGCAACAGAAGAACATCTAAAGGCCTGTGAGTATGATTAATCTTGTAAGATCTACTCGAAGTATCCTTGTTGAATTTTAAGTATACGATTTTTCATGTAAATTTCTGTAAATTTTGGATTGGTGGAAACCAAAACATAGATATGAAATACCAAATGTCACAGCAGAGGAAAGGAGAATGTGTGGAAAAGAATCTATGTTATTATATTTATTTTAGCACGCGTGATTTCTATGAAAATGTTAAAAACATCAACTGTAAAAAACTAAGTGTTGGCCAAGTTCTGCTTAAAGATATATTGGATAAAGCTCCACATAATGCTTGTAATGAGCTATGCTAAGCACACACGTGTGCAATGAAGCTCCTATACATGCCAGGCATGCACCCTCAATGGCACACTGGTGGGATATCCAATCCATCCACTAGTTTGGTTTGTATATGTTTTCCCAAATATAAATCTCGTCCACTCAGCATATGGGCCCCAATATTGAAAACGTATGGATGGGTTAGAAAACTTCAACCTAGTTTTTTAAAGCCATAGATTTGTTTTTCTAATTGTGGCCCACATGACTAGTGGATCAATCTGATTGTTGGGCTAGGGCATGAATATAGTAGGTTGTTCTGACTGTTGGATTGCATCTTGGACCTATCGTACCATGCTAGTGTTCACTACCCCAAGTATAAGGGTCGTGATGTAGTAATAAACTCAGTAAGACTGAGGTCGAATCCACAGGGACTGAACTTTGTACATAATCTGAAAGTAACTAGAACTAACTAGAAAAAGATGAAATCTAAACCCAAAAGGATGTCGGAGAAGAATGTGAACTAATTAACTAAAACTTGTAAAATTTAAAGGTAGGAAACTAGGGTGCCAAGGATCCACTTGTAGAGATCAGGGAGATGTATGCTTGATTCACGAACACAACTGGATTTAGAGTCCCATCTTCATCTAGTTGGAAGATATAACCATGAAAATCAAATCTGAACTTCTTTTGATCTAGTTTCCAAGAGATAAGAAGGATATAAATTAGAATTGATTCCATCACAAAACCATGCCCATGAGACAAAGCAAACAACAGAACTTTAACCAATCCACATCCAATCTAAGGAATTTATGAACATTAGGAAGGGTTCCGTCATCCAACCATGCCCATGAGACAATGGCGAACAACAGGGTTCCCGAGTTCACAATCCTTATAATGAAAAGAACATACTCAAAGCTATCGTAGATCTATTGTAATTGAAGTCACAACAAACCATTAAAAACTATGAATATTCCTTGAAATCAAACCATAATCAGAGTCAGTTCAACGAATATATGAATCAAAGCATAAACAACCCATCCTGCTACAAGCTTCACCTCTTAGCCCCAGCTAAGAGGCTTAGCTATCCATGAAAACCTGAAGGAAAGAAGAAAAAGAAACAAAGAAGAATGATAAAACCAGAGGCCATCCACGGCCGGCCCACGCCCTCTCTTTCTCTCTCGCCTTTTCTCCTCGCCTCCACAGCTGCCCAAGATGATCTTCATGTCGAGATGATCAATCTCTCTCTCTCTCTCTCTCACTTATAGGCAGGGAAGTCGTTGGCTGTAGATCTTGCTGGAGTCGGAGAACCGACTCTCCTTACGCAGCACTGTGCGCAAAGCAGGGACTCGCGCACGTCTCTATGCTGATGGTTTGTGGGCCCCATGATCGGGATTCTCTGAGAAATCCATTCCGTCCATTGGATGTGGCTCGAAAAACCAGTCAGAAATGACGTGGTATGGCTTGAATTCGGTGTGGCCCACAGAACATTTCATTTCACCGTCAGTCTTCCGTTTGAACGGTTGAAAACCGATCTTCATTGTCTTCTGCAATTCTGTCACCTAGGCTTGGATGAGAGGGACCGTGGGATTCTAATGGACGGTCCGGATTAGACCATTGGGGCACGGTGGTGGCCCACAAGAACTGTCCGCAAAACAGAGCTTACGCATCCAGCGCTGTGATGGCTGGTGGGCCCATGGTTGATGTCAGTGGGGAAATCCAATCCGTCCATTGGATTCACCTCGAAAAACTGGTCGGACATGGTCGATTTTGGATCAGCTTTAGTGCGGCCCATAAGATTCCCATTCTGCCGTCCATCTTGCGTTTGATCGCGATTTACATGTGCGCGCGCGCATGGGAACAAAAGGAAACCTAGGCGAGGGTCAAGCCTTGATTTACACGTGCGCGCGTGCATGGGAACAGAAGGACACCTAGGCGAGGGTCAAGCCCCCCCTCTGGACACATTGGACGGTCCAGATCATGAAAATGGATGATGGGTGGGGCCCACAATCACGAACCGGCGAACGCTCGTTAAGACGCTGGGTGTTTTTTTTTTTTTTTTCCGGAATTAAGTCGGTCAGTGTGCGCTGACCGACTTTGGGCATTCTGGTGCACGGCGGGATCTCTTGTACATGGTGCACACGCACCACGGTATGGAGTCCACTGTGATGTATTCGAGAAATCTGATCCGTCCAACCTGTTTATCCTCCCATTTAAGGGGTTGAAACTGAATTTGAAGCATATCTAGATATCAGGCGGGCCCCAAATCAGGATTTTAGGGGCTGATCTGTCCGTTGGGCCACTTCCACAAGGATCCAGTGGCTGAAATTTGACGTGTACGGTTAATTTATGGTCCTCAGGCCATATATGAAGTTTCGAGCCGAACGGATGGTGGGAACCCTATGATCTTGTATTCTGGACGATTTTCAGGCCTCTTTAACGTGAATGACTTGATTTTCTCGGATCTCTGGCGTGTAAATTCTTCGATCTCGGTCCCCTGGGGTCCGTCCCTTACCTTGATGACTTCTAAGCGTTAAATCCATGCTTTTAGTACCATTTTTCAGTCCAGACTCCTAAATTCACCTTGCAGCACAAACACGATTAAAATAGGGCGTTAAACGGTATCATGTTCGTAAAATCAGGTAATAGCTGGGGTCTAATATGCAATATTTGACCCTCAACAGCTAACATATGTATGGCGTGTAGATGAACTTTATTGCATGTGTGTAGGCCTAGCAAATATTTGCTTGCAACTACCCGTCAGGTTTTCAGTTTGTATGCACCGAAAATACACCGTATTGGAAGAATCCTAACCCTTGAAGACGTCCTATTGCTCCAATTCAAAAGTTGGGGATTTTTTGTGCATGGCCATTGGTGGCAAAGACTATTAGATTATCAATTTGGATCAATGAACCATGGGGGCACTTGCAGGACAACTAACCACTTGTTCTAAAAGCTCAAACTGATAGAGTGTAGGAATTAGGAAATCAATCCCTTTATCTCATATCCCAGGTT
Organism: Magnolia officinalis; assembly: GCA_021015155.1. Taxonomy (NCBI): domain Eukaryota; kingdom Viridiplantae; phylum Streptophyta; class Magnoliopsida; order Magnoliales; family Magnoliaceae; genus Magnolia; species Magnolia officinalis. The sequence continues at coordinate 63,169,070 of JAJHSJ010000009.1, read as the reverse complement.
AGGCCCTTAGTTGAACCCCCTCATGGGTCCTGCTTCACATGGGCTATTCACCCCGAGTATGCCCCCACTTCACACAGGCCACCCCACTCAAGATCAGTGTGAAAATGCCTTGCATTACATTGTATGCATGGTTAAAAGACAACAACATGGATCAACTTGCTTGCCCCCGAGCTAGATTAGGACTAGAGCTGGGCACGGGACGACTCGACTAGGCAAACTCGACTCGTCTGATTCAATCCAAACCGAGTGGTGAGTCAATCCAAATCGAGTTGACTTCGTTCAATCCGAACTCAAACTGAGTCGAGTTCGAGTCACCTAGTAACTTGACTCGACCCGACCCAAAATCCAGCTCGGTATTGACTCGACTCATATTCGAAACTCAACTCTCACACACACACATATATATATAACTCAGATATTATGGTTCATATCTGAGATGTCGTGTAGCTGATGAAGAAGTTGCAATTATGGCAAGTGAATCTAGGTTTTGTGTTGTGATTTCAGTGGATAATTGCTGCACCCAACCCGACTCGGTACTTGTGACCGGGTCAGACTCGGTCCGGATTAGTCCAAGCTAGACCCGGACTTGGATCGGGTCAGGCATGCTGGACTCGGTACCGAGTCGGGTCGAGTTCGGGTCAGGCTTATTTCAAAACTGGATCAAGTCGTGTTAGCTCTAACTTGGTCCAACTCAACTCGATGTCGAGCTCTAGTTAGGGCTCACCCAGTTCGTGGGGTGAATCGGCTTGAGAGTCAGGGGTGAATCGTCTAGGTGACTCATGGTGTCAAACCCGTCAGACCGGATCAGGTCCGATTGAGTCCGAGTTGACTCAAATGAGACACATAGACTACTGTCTTAAAACTATGACTGTATATTACCAGCTATTGAAAAGGGCCGCGTTTGGAATGACATCAAAATCAGAATCCGCAGCAGCTTTTGCCTTGTTTGGGTGGACATGAATGAATGTGTTAGGAAATGTCTGTGAGCCTCTAAAATTGCATTTTTGTGCAGTTTTCTCCCAATAGGTGTGGACAAGCATATCAACAGCTTGAATTAAACATTAGGGTGTGTTTGGATGCCACCTACTTTCATTTCTAATTAAATCTTCAAGTGCCTGAACATTTGTTGAGGATCCGAACTGTTCGTTATGCTAGCTATTGAGTACAGATTCAGGTGAATTTTAGGCCCAGTAGATGCCTAGGTTGGCCACAAGATTAGGTTTAATTCATCCGTTGGTATGCTTCCGAGGAGAGGAGCTTTGATTCAGAAGAAAAATGCATTAAAATAAACTAGGAGGAATGACACATGCAATGCATGTGGAGAGAGTAAGGAAGAGAAATCGTAAAGAGGGAGAGTTGATGCTAGTGTTTTTGGGAGACAGAAAGTGGATATAAAGACTTTTTGCTAAACTGTTGTTTGGCTTTTGTTGGTGAAATTTAAGCTATTTGTTAGACATTAATTACATTTTCAACACCCAGATACATAGCTCAACTGGCAGACTGAGTGGAGATACCTCGTTTCAACACTTGAGGTTTTGGTATTGATCGCTAGTGGGGGTGGCTAACATGGAGTGTGTGTACTGACATGGGTGTGTACTAATAAGCTAACCAAAAAAAAAATAAAAAAATAAAAATTACATTTTCGAGTTCTTAAAATATTCTTATCTAGGGGCCTTTCCATGTCCTCAAAACATTCAATGTTAGGTACCGTTTGATAGAACTTATTTTTAGTACTTATCACTTTTTTTCCAGACTTACACAATTCAGATTGATTGACACATTTAGATTATTTAAGTTTTTAAATTAATTTTCACTGATAATATGAATATTCTTCCAGCTTTCCTCTATTTAATGCTGAAAGTGGTAGTGCATTAAAATTTCTTTTCACTTTTGACTAAAATATCTTTAAAATTATTTCAAAATCACAATTCAACATTCTAAGTTTTCAGCACTTCAGTTTCAGATATTGTTTTTTAGTTCATCAAATGACACCTTAGGCTCCATTTGAAAAATAATCAGGATTAGGAATGTGCTTTGCATGTGGTGAGAGACAGGAAGAGGGGGGGAGCAGTTGCTAATGTAGGTATTGGAGTTTTTTTTTTCTTTTTTTTCTTTTCTTTTCTTTTCTTTTAAATGATAAAAGTGACCTTGGTTGATAACGTACATTTTTAATGGCCATGATAACCCAACCTAAATTGAAAATCACTCATATGACCTTTTGTATCTTAGGTTGATAACTCTTCTAAAAACTAATTGCAGGGGCAAAATTGTCTAAAATTGATTGTGTTATAAATAGAGACTAGGGCTTTGGCATATGCATTGTCATCAGAGAAAGGAAGGAAGAGAGATCCAGAGAAAGAAAATAGGAGCTAGAGATTCTTGGAAAGAAAAAGTAGGTGCTAAAGGCCTTTTTAAATGTTGAAAATGATCTCTCACATTTTTTATGCTAACCGTAACATATATTGTGAATCCCTCCTATGTCCTTTCAATTATTGAGGTTGAGGACTCCCCCAAAAAGTGATTCTAGGCGCAAAATCATCCAAAACTATTTGCCTTATAATGTAAAGGTAAATAGTTTTGGATGATTATATATACATAGATAAATATTTATATATACATAAATATTCTAGGCGCAAAATCATCCAAAACTATTTATATATACATAGATAAATATTTTTTGTGTCACCCATATGCACTCTTTATACAATAGCCCACTAATGCATCCAAAACATATGAATTTTCACCTAAATGCATTTTTCATGATGCCTAGGTTAGCTACAATTTAGGTTTCGATCCATCCATTGGCATGCTTCCTCTTGATTCTGTTTACACTCGGCCTATCATGATCAGATTAGATGGTGTAGAAGATGCCATATGATAGTCATGTATGTCACTAGGTGAAGATGAATATCAAAGTCAAGAGGCTATAGGCGTGTTTGTGTTGGAAATCATTAAATGCAAGAGCCCAATAAAAGCAACTCTTTAGTAGAAGCATTAAAGGAAAGAGTCCAGTAACGTGAAACTCTCTAGCAAAGCTTTCTCTATATGATGTAAGACCGGAATAACAATAATAACAACATAGGATTAGGTCATCACATGTCCCTGCATCATATTGATATTAGAGCGAGGGTGTCGTGTTCGAGACTCCTTACCGGGGGTGATTAGTGCAGGGGTATTTTCACATAGGACTTGAGTGGGGTGGCCTGTGGGATGTAAGGGCACACTCGGGGTGGGTGGCCCATGGAACCCATGGATTTGAGGCCTGTGTGAGGCGGAACCCATGAATTTGGGGCCCACGAGGGAGCGAAAGACATGGATTTGGGGCCCATGAGGAGGGTTCGGTCGAGGACCTAACCCATGAATTTGGGGGCTGGGCTATGAGATAAAGGGATTAATTCATCATGCTCTATCAGTTCGAGCTTTTAGAGCAAGTGATTAATTGTCCTACATCAAGAACATACATAATCACATACTTGTTAGAAACGATTCTTTCTCTTGTACACATGGCTTAATGTAATAGGTTACACTTACGTGTATGATCAAGAGGATTTGCACGAGATCACAAGGCCAACCATCTAAATCTTTTACGTTACCAAAGATTGCATAAAGCCATCGCCTCTCCAAGTCTATAAAAATAGCATAAAATGAAGAGCTCTGGGCCTTTGCCAATCCAATCAAGCACAATTCTTTTCAACTCAATGTTGTCTATCAATCTTTCATTCCTTATGGACAATTATCTTATCTTAGCTTAGCTTAGCTTAGTTTAACCCCTCTACTTTCTCCAACACCATACTGCAACAAGTCCGGATTGATTCTCGTAGATTAGTTTATTTTTCACATCTATCCATCACATCGCTGCAGTAAATCAACTTAGTTTCGATAAATATTCACGACCCTATCTCGAATCCCCTCCAAATTCTCAAGTCTTTTATGATTTCTTGGTTACATTGTATTGACTAAAACCACAAATATCTCACAGCCGTCTATGTTTTTCCACAAACGTCTCATGACCATCTAGGTCCGGTAGATTGTCTAGTTCATGACCATCTCACTCGCTTAAACCGTTGTCGACAACCTTTTCTACTTTATTTAATTTTATATTCGAATTGTATTGCAACTACATTCATATCAATAAAATCGACATTCAACATTTAAATTCAGGTTTTACTTCCTTACAATATTTTTGTGTGTTTTGTTTTTTGTTTTTTTATTTTTTATTTTTTTTAAAAAAACAAAGTTTACCTTTAGAAAAAAAGAGTTTACTCTTAAAAAAAAAGAAGAAGTTTATTTTAAAAAAGTGTGTGTGTGTGTGTGTGTGTGTGTGTGTATATATAATATATATATATATATTATATATATATATATATATATAATATATATATATATATATATATATATATATATATGAAAACTTTTCTAAAAATACTAATCAAATGAATGGTAAGAGGAGGGTTTTTTCTATTGGAACTAAAGTTCAAATCTTTACAAAGGTGGTGCTCTGCACCATCTATGCATGCACGACGTGGGTTGTAGAGCTGCTTGGGCCCTTTTTGGTTTTTTATTAGGCGCAATTTCAAGTTAGAGGTACTCACCTACTGACGCCTAAGGTTTAAACATGTCTGTTTAAGAGAGTGATATTGTCATTACTATACATGTGGTGGCAGTCATGTTGGCTTGAATTTGGGTCACATGTGGTAATAAATTTATACTGCTAAATAACTGCATCTTTTTTGTGAATGGGTGTATTGGTGTTATGGGGAGGCACAAGTGTCCCTGACGCAGGAAAACTAACCACTTGCTCCTGGCGAGTCAATCCTTTTATCTCATAGCTCAGGCCCCACATCCCATGGGTTGTGCATCACACGAGCCACCTGCCTCCCACAGGCTACCCCACTGGAGTCTAGTGTGAAAGATCTCTTGCTCTGATATCACTTTGACATTAATACAACAAACCACTTGCTCTAAAAGCTCAAACTGATAGAGCGTGGCGAATCAATCCATATATCTCATAGCTTAGGCCCCACATCACATGGGTTCCACATCACATGAGACACCCACCTCACACGAGTGGGGCCCGCTTCACAAGAGCCACCCGTATCCCACAGGCCACCCAACCCGAGTGTGCCCCGCATCCCACATGCCATCCCACTCGAACCCGGTGTAAAAATGCCTTTGCATTAGTCTCTTCACGAGAAGACACCATGTCCCTATAACTTTTATAAATCTTGAACATTATAGTCGAATATATATACATTCTCAGATCAAACCACCATAGTCATATACACTCTTGTCTATCCTCTTATTCTCTCAACATCATTCTTTTGTGGCATATTAGTGTGCAATTTTGGAGATACACTCAACACTTAGATTTGCAAATCTTCATGTTGATTTTTTTAGATATGTGAGTTCATTATATCTTGAAGATAGTTTGTCATCTCCCTTCCTTTACACTTGCTGTAATAACTAGAAAAAGAGCAGCAAATCTATCTTGTGATATTGACTGATTCTAATCAAGCCTTGGGCCTGCAAATCTGATTTTATTCTTCCCAATTTGTCCATTCCTCCCTTGTGTACTTTGCTTCTTTTCTAACAAACGTGATCAAGCTATCACCATTGTGATAAAAGTAGGCAAAAAATAAAATAAAAAAATCCATCCAAATGACTTAACTGTTCCTTCACAAATCACCTTATTTCCTTGTTAATCAATGATTGAGTAGTCAACTATTTCAGTGTCTATGGTCACAAGGTATTCGATTCGATTCGAGTTGAATATGACTTTGGTACGCCCAACATATACATATTAACACACACATAAATGAAATTGGGCCATTCATTGCATATGTGGCCGTGTGACCGAATTTAATAGTAACAAATTCAGAAGAGAGATGCATTAAAATGAACTTGTATAGCCCTCAAATAAGCTCTAAGATAGTGGTCCAAGGTATCTAACGTGCCTGAAATTTCATCCACATACATTGTCCATGATGGTGAGTTTGATGGATGGTTCAGATCTTCCAAGACATGGCACGTGACACGTATTAGCTAATGCAAACCACCTCACTAGACACATTTTTAAACATAAAAAAGAAAGCGAACAGACAACTAGGGGTGACAATGTGCCGGGTTTGGGCTTGGCCATGCTAGGCCTTGGGCCAGGCCTGACACTTAGGACCAGAGCAGTACATGAACTGAGTTAGCTCTGTTAACTCGCTCGCATCGACTCGAAAAAGCTTGATTCGACTCGGTTCGAAACTGAGTTCGAGCTGATTTTTGGAGCTCGAAACCCAGTTCGAGCTTATCCAAGCTAGAATCAACTTGGATCGAACCTCAGCTCGAATTGAACCAGTTCGGTGACTCGGTTATTTTGATATTGATGTTGCTCACAAAGTGTTTGGTGAAATGACTCAACGAAGTGTTGTTTTGGGTGCATACATTCTCCGTGGGATCGACTGGTGGCGAGAAAGGTATGTATATGAAACAAATCACTACAAAAAATAAATATTACATGATAAAACTACCATTGTATCTTGATTTCGATGTTGCTTGCCGAGTGTTTGATGAAATATATGTAAATTGCTGTTGTTGTTTTGCATGCTGCGAGAAATTGAAGGTGCACTCTATGTGTTTGAGAAAATGCCGCCTAGGCTCCAACTGTCCTGAGCTACTGACCAAACCAATCCAAGCTGGCTAGTTAGGCTTGAGGACCGAGCCGAGCCGAGCCAAGTTCGAGTTAGGGTCAGCTAGTGGCCGAGCCGAGTCGAGCTGTGCCAAGCTCGACTCGGTTTGACTTGTGTACAACTCTACTTAGGACTTGAGACCTGAGCTCAAAAAATTGGTTGGTTTGATCCGACCCATGGGAAATAGAATGAAATATAGAGCTGGTTGGGCTGGTTGGGCCAAAATAGGCCCACCTCTCTTAAATTGAGCCCAAACCCAATTTAAAAATTGATTGGATCATGCATGCAAAGCCGACCGGCCCATGGACCAAACAAGCAGGTCCAGGCCCAGCCCAATGCCGGTCGGCTTGGGCGGGCTACTCGGCGCATTGCCAACGTTCACCGACAAACACACATGGAGTCGTGGATTTACCGGGACGCGTGTCGGCCACGCATGTACTTTCAGTCAGATCGTCGGTTCCCCGTTGATTCCAATGGTGTCATCCACCTGATAATTAGAACGGCCTGATTTTTATTCCACCCGATCTTCATGTTGGGGCCCACCGTTTTTGTGGTATCGATGCCCTGCACGTGTCATGTTGGCGGGAAGGACATTGGTTGAATTGTAACTTTAACATGCAGCCCTGTCATTCGCACCAACGTGTCATATGCAGGGGCGTTACACCATGATGAAAGGGGAAACGGATTGGCTACTCCCCCTGCCATCGGCCATTGGCTGGTGGTCGGTGCTCTGTGGGCCCCACCATGATGTATGTGTTTCATCCATGCCGTCCATCTATTTTAATAGATCATTTTATGATATTAAAGAAAAAATGAGATATATCTGAATCTCAAGTGGACCACATTACAGGAAACAGTGTTGAATTAACGTTGACCATTAAAAACGTTTTGGGGGCCATAAAAGTTTTGGATCAAGCTGATATTTATTTTTTCCCTTCATCTGGGTATTTATGACCTAATCAAGAGATTGGATGTCAAATAAACAGTACAGTGGGCCTTAGGAGGATTTTAATGGTGGATATCCAATCATTATTGTTTTCCTGTGGTGTGGTCCACCTAAGATTTATATCCCTATCATTTTTTTTATCCATCCCTAAAATGATCTGTAAAAATGGATGAACGGAATGGATGAAAAACATACATCATGGTGGGGCCCACGGATCACCGAACACCAGCCACGGGGCTGATGTCAGGGGGAGTAGCCAATCCGTCTCCGATAAAAGGTGGGCCCCACCACGTCGTTCACCTTTCAAAGCTCTTAAGCAATCGAATCATGGGCCAGATCGCAGATGTACCATACTGCATACCTCAAAAATAGAAATTGCGTACTGGGTAAACTCTGCTGGGCCCACCGGGAATGTACGTGGCTCATCCACGCCGTCCATCCGTTTTTTAATCTCCTTGTAGGGTTGAGCCCAAACTTGAAGCATATCCAAAGGTCAAGTGGACCCCACCACAATGAACAGTGGGGATAATGATGTCCACCGTCGAAACCTTTCTAGAGCCCACGGTGATGTTTATTTGTCATCTAACCTGATCATAAGGTCATACAGACATGGATGAAGGGAAAACACAGATGGAAAACACAGATATCAGCTTGATCCAAAACCTTTGTGGGGCCATTAAGATTTTAATTGTAGCTGTTCAATTCAATCTGTCTCTTGTGGTGTGGTCCACTTGAGCTTTGGATATGCGTCGATTTTTCTTAAAATAAGCTGGTAAAACAGATGGACGGGGTGGATAAAACCCATAACTCATGGTGGGCCCCACTAGCTTACTGAGTTACCCAGTACGCAATCCGATTTCTCAAAATAACACGCATCAATTATTTCTAACCATCCAAGTGATGATCATGAAACGAACAGCTTAAATTTAAAATGGTTACTGGTCCGAATCATAAGGGCAAATTCAAATGGCTACTCTCATCCACTCACTGTAATTTTTATGTTATACAATTGGGTTAGTGACTTGGACGGCCTGGATTTTCGTAAAAGCATACAGAAGCCGCGGGATGCACGGCTGGGATCTCATGTACCCGTGGGAGAGTAAGATTAAGATGGCTACTTTTGCATGGACGCGGATCTCATCGTGTTCTCTGGCCCACCATGATTTATGTATTTTATCCACACCGTCCATCCATTTTGCCACCTCATTTTACGGCATCACCCCAAAATTGAGCCAGATCCAAATCTCATATGGACCACACCACAAGAAACAGTGGTGATTGAATGCCCACCATTAAAAACTTCTTAGGGCCCACTCTAATGTTTATTTGCCATCCAACCCGTTGATTGGACCACACAGACCTGGATGAAGGGAAACACAACGACTATCAGCTTGATCCAAAACATTCGTGGTCGCTACAAAGCTTTCAATGGTGACCGTTCAATCACCACTGTTTCCTATGGTGTGGTCCACTTGAAATTTGGATATGCGGCTCATGATGAAATGGCAAAATGGCTGGACGGCGTCAACAAAATACAGACATTATGGTGGGGACCACAGAGCAACGTCTAGTAACGAGTGGCTACTGTCAGTGTCAGTATGCAAGATTCTACCGGTTGGACGATTAGGATTGTCCAACGGTTGCGTTTCTGTAGTGGGGCCCTTGATGGTCGGCACCCACCCGATTGTCTACAGTTTTTAAAAGTCCAGCGGACTACTAGAACTCTTCCTTTCCTCTTCTTCAAATCCTGCGCCTATTTCTGTTATTGCAGATCGCAGAAAAACCATTTCCAAAACCCTGGTATGTGATTTTTCTTTCCATTTTTCTCATCAGATCTTGAAAATGCAATCCTTTTGCCTTTTGAGATCTTCGAATTATCATTTCTGTCGGTGAAGACAGAGAATTTCCAGAGCCAAATCTCTTTTTTTTTTTGGAACCCTAATTTTCCCTAATTTCTCCTTGGAAGATTGGTGAATGGAGGTGGTCTCGCTCCAAGATCTCTACTAGATTGTCGATGTGACGGTTGAGATGGACAGTTTCAGCGCGGAAGATCTGCCGAAGATTGGAGGGATCGCGACTGTCTCCCTCTTGCATTCGTTCATCCCTACGCATTGGCTTCCGTTCTCGATTGTCGGGCGAGCGCAGAAATGGACGCTTTCCAGGACTCTCTTCGTCAGTGAGTTTCTCCTCTCTCAGAATCTTGTCATTTGGATTGTGGGATGAAATCGCCGGCTCTGTTGAATTGCCCATGTGGTGGTGTAGATCATGGTTTTGAGTTGTGGGAAATTTTCAGGCCTTCGTATTGCGTGATTGGATGATTGTAACTGTACAATTGGTGGCCATCGAATCGATGGTTAGAAAGAAGTTATCAGCTGTCCAATTCAAATGGGCAAAATCATACGGTTAAGATGATCGGTTTGTTGGTCAGGGCATGCGCCATCCCAAACACGGCATTGGTCGTGGATGGTTATCTATATCATGAGCCCTATAGCGGATGGAAAATCACTCTGATCAGGTGATCACAACTGTCCAACTGGTAGCTTTTGAATGGGCAGTCAGACAGAAATTGTCAGGTGTTGTATTCAGTGGGTGATAGTAGATGGGAGCAGTGTGGTTTTCAGCTGATGCATCCTCATCCACAATGGGGCTGTGACATGGACTGTTTTGATTATTTTACATGTATGCCAAATTACGATTGATGGGTTTTTGATCTTTCACAAAAAAAAAAAAAAAAAAAAAAAAAAAAAAAAAAAAGAAGAAGAAGAAGAAAAGAAAGAAAGAAAGATTGATGAGTTTCTACCATTTAATGAACGTTGAGAATGCCAGCATACTCCCCCCCCCCCCCCCCCCCCCCCCCCCCCCCCCCCCCCCCCCCCTTTTCTTTTTTTATAGGATCTTATAAAATGCTCACTTTGGAATTGTGCTGATTCTAAGATTGGTATTGTATGGATATAACTGGTCAAGGAGTGGTGCTGTCATTCATTGGTAACATTTTTTTTTTTTAAAATTTATTTATTTATTTTTGTTAGCTTGTCAGTACACCCACTGTCAGTTCACACTTCACTGTTAGCCACCCCAACTAGGGAATCGATACCAAGACCTCAGCGTTGAAACGAGGTATCTTTCGCTCAATCTACCACTTGAGCTACATGTTGGTAAAAAAGAGAAAAGCAAAAAAAGGCCTAAAATGCTTGAAGTGTTTTAATGGGTAATTTAGTGTTTTTCTGTTCCATTGCTGCCTCTTTTTTTTTTTTTTTTTTTGGTTTTTTTTTTTAAAATTTAATAATACATACTACATAGTCTATTATAGGGTCTTGTTATCAATGTATTCTGTAATTGTAATAACGGCCACCACCGTTACCTTTACGATACAGGCTACAATGGCAGTTATGGCCTTTGTATCGGCCCCATAATGGACTGTTATAGCCTTTATGGGGGCCATAACGGGCTGTAACAGAGGCTATAATGGCTGTTACGGGGCATTTTTTTTTTTCTGTAACGAGCGTTACTGCCATTACGACCCTGTAATGTGTAACGGTTACCACTGTTACCTTTACATAACGGCCTTTATGGCCCCGTAATGGCTGTTATGGCATACCATGCTTGTAATGCAACACTTTGGAACCATTATGCGGGCTGTTATAACATTGTTTGGAGACATAGGGCTGTTATGCTTGATATGACTTTGATGCAGGGCGATTAACCACTTGCTCTAAAAGCTCGAATCGTTAGAGTATGGCGAATCAATCCCTTTTATCTCATAGCCTAGGCCCCACATCTCATGGGTTAGGACCTCGGCCATTACATGGGTACCGCCTCACACGAGCCACCCGAATCACACAGGTGGGGCCCGCCTCTCACGAGCCACCCGCCTCACGCGGGCCGCCCACCCCGAGTGTGACCCCGCATCCCACAGGCTACCCCACTCAAGCCCGGTGTGAAAATGCCCCTGCATTAGGAGTCTTAATGAGGGAATGTTTCTGATTTGTGGCAGGAGCTATTTGATAGATTCTAGGATTGGGCTATTTCTTGGGCAATGGGTTTAAAAGGCTTTCATATTTGTAATCAGGCCTCTTTGTGGGGGGCCTGAATCACCCTGCTTTGTTGGATGATCCCTCTCCATCCCGCTTTGTTTCATGTTGCAATGTTTTTGGCTCCATTTTTCTTATATAGAAGTTTAGTTACCATTTAAAAAAAAAACCTTGTATTTTCTTGTTTTGTCTTGAGCTCTCTCTCTCCTCAGGGTTGTTTTAAAATTTTCTGTTTGTCCCCATTGTATCTGTTCTGTCGCTTCTTTTTAATAAATTCTTTGACAAACCAAAAAAAAAGTGTGTTCTTGTACAGAAACTGGATAAGTGTACATTTTCTGTCTCTCCATGTTTTTTACCCCCTTCATTCAATTGGGAGGAGTTTTCCACCTAAATTGCCCCTGGGGATTGTGAAATATCACACAGAATATTTGAAAATTATTCCAAAATCTACAAAATTTTCTGACAGAACTTCTGATCCAATTTCCAAAACAAATCCGATAAGGAACGGAATTTCTGAAACAGGCCAAACAGGGCAGAACGTGGACAGGGTATATGTTGGTAAAATATGTAGAACAGCTCCTGCTCTGAAGCGCTTTTTCTGTTTGCTTACCCTAATTTGAATGGTCCGGTCCCCCTCTCAATCTTCCAAGGATCCTTCCCAGGTGCCACTGGTCCTTGTGTGTCATTTGCTGTAAACCACACAAACTCCAAAGAAGCACAAACTTTATATTTAAATGTTGTTTTTGTTTATGTGAAATGACTGTGTATCCATCGTGTGCTCTGAGCCACTGAGAGTCAGTGCTGCACTCATATCTCCAATGTCCAATAATGGTGGGCCATGCGCAGGCTTCTTTTTTTTTTTTTTGTTTTTTTTTTGTTTTTTTTGTTTTGTTTTGTTTTTTTTTTTTTTGTTTTGTTTTGTAGTACCATGGGCAGGCATCTCAACACACATTTCAAAACAGGCATGCGGAGATATTTAAAGGGCATTTTCTCTAAAATGATATGATCTCTTGGATATTCAGCTATTTTTCTGAGCAGGTGCCTATAGCAAATTTTATGGCATGTATGGCCTGCAAATAGCAGTTAGGAAGAACGAAAAAAGAAACAAAGAAGAAGAAGAAGAAGAAGAAGCAAAAGTCGACAAAGAGTGGGAAGAAGGCCAGGAAGTGGGTCACTATGGAGATTTTAAAGAATGCTCCATCTCTGGTGGGGCCCTTCAGATCATAAATTTGGATTAGTGAAGAATGGGCCCCACTTGTACAGTCTGAGAACCCAAGGATACTATACATATCCTTGGATAGGGGATCATATAGTCCCTCTGCAAGCGAGGGAAACTGTCCATACTTCATCTTTTGCTTTTGGTGACTCTGTTTCTTACAGGCAATGGATGATTCATTTGTTTATTGTCTTTATTTCGGGTTGGGGATGCCTTTTCTTGTTGCAGCTTATTCATACAGGGCTAATCTACGATGTCTTGGTGATCTGGAACTCTCTAGAACTTTCTGGGGTTTTATCACTCATGCATACTCATGTCCCCGTTATACTTACAGCTGCATGTGGAGCCATTCTGCACGTGATGTCAACATCGCTTCTTGGCATAACCGCAATTACCATGGCAAACAGCATTGCCGGCGAGGATATGGTCCATAAACTTGCTTCCCTTTTGCTTGTAGTTCTTGGAGGAAGTTACATTCTGTTGTTTATGCTGGGAAAGGGTGGTCACAGTCACTCTCACAACCATCCCATGGAGAAGATGGCTGTTGCGGGGCTTGTTCTTGTGCCAGCATTGTCCCCCTGTGCAACCACACTTCCGGTGTTCCTCGCTGTTGGCAACTCATCCTCCATGATGGTGCTTGCAATCATAGTGCTGCTTTTTAGGTATGCCGACCCACGGATGAAATTATTTTTGAGAATTGAATTGAGTATTTTGCGTGTTTTGCTGCAATGCCACCTCAAATTGTGCTTTGTCGTAATAAATCCCTGGCCCCCATTGATGATTGGAACTATTTATACAGTGGCACCCCAACCACCCATCATGGATTGCTTGTAGTACAAAAATGCAAAGATCGGATAATTCAGTGGACCTCACACATGGTTGGCAAACAGATTGATAAAACTAATTGTCTGCTTGCTCTCCACAGATAGGGTGATTTCTGAAATGGTGAGATTTATTCTTGGTGGCCCATCCATGCTTGGGCCTCCTGATGAGTGCTTCCAATCATTGATGGCAGGCTCCATGTACACTGTAGATTGTGGTGAAAACAATTGGGGTGGGGAGACGCAATCCCCCCCCCCCCCCCCCCCCCCCCCCGGCGGCGTTGTGGCCAGATTGTACTTGTTTTGAAGACTCGGATGAGTCTGATGTGACTTGACCGAGTCGACTCAGACTCAGTCAGGCACTGTCCAGTTTGATACAATGAATCACCCCTGACTCGGGTAAATCGGTTCAGTTCAGCCCCGGCTCAGGTGAGTCCCAACTTGACTCAGGACCAAATGAGCCAGCCTGAGCTGCCGAGTCTTTTTGCCATCTTAGGGAGTGAAAGAAATCATCATATTGTGATAATGACATATAAGAATTTTCCCTTTGGGTTGTTCAAACATTTGTTCCATGATTTAGTGAGCTTAGTAGAAGCTCCCTTGCCCTACATATGATGCCCTTGCCAAAATGTTAAAGTATTAGCAACATCGACAGTGGGCCCATCTGATCAGTGGTCTGGATCGCTGTACCATGGGTCCCACATGTGGAAAGATTTAATTAAATAATTCTGCTTTTGTTTGGGGTATACATTTTTCTGAATTAATAGAATCATTGATTTTTGCAGCACTGTAATTGTGATGACTTCGCTGGTAGCTCTCTCGTTTTATGGTGCCAGCCAGCTCAAGTTCCATTGGGTGGAGCGCTATGACAAGCTTCTTGTTGGCACAGTGCTGTGCCTGGTTGGGATCTTGACACTCCTTTTCCATGACCATGAAGGACATGGCCATTCCATGGGAGAGAAGTTGCATAGAAGGCTCATTGGCCTGTGAGGATTAAGGTTGGGGAATGGTGATGCTATCTGATGTTTGGCTTTTACTCCTATGCATGCATTTTTATTCAGCAAATTCATATTTCAAAGAATGTTTTCAGTTAGATCAAAGATCAGGGCCACCGGACCGTTGTCAAGAGGAGGATGCTTCAGGGAATGAAGCCTGTCCATCGGCCGGCCATTCATGTGGACAAAGGGACGTGAAAGAAGGTAACCATTTTCAGGTGGGGGACACTGATTAATGAGTGGGATTTTATGTAACTGAAGGTAAAATCCTGCACGCATGATCATTTGTAGATGTGGGATGATTTGCACGTGCTGTTGAGTGCAAGGAATCATGATTTCTTGGAATTTTGTGTGATTAACTAGTATTTGTGTGATAGCTTTTTCACCATGACCAGTGCTGTTAGGCTCATCCAATGACGTTTTTTTTTTTTTTTAAAATTTTTTTATTATTTTATTTATTTATTTTATTAAAAAAAAAAAAGAACAAAAGGAAAAGAATAATGATGCTGGATCAAGTCTACTAAGGTTAGATTTTTGCGATAAATACAGACCAATTACTTGCTGGGGCCACTCGTGCTATGATTATGATAAAAAATTTCATAAATTTGCATGCTTTGGAATTTTGGGGTATGCTTTGTTACACCAAATACAGTGAGATTTCATGATATTCATTAATCAGTCTAATTTGGTGCAACCAAACATACCCGTAGATATCATTTGTGTTGTGTTTCTAATAGAGCGAATGCAATTTTCAGCTGCACTATTGAATGTGCCAAAGACCGACACCCGCCCAGATGTGTTTTGAGCTCCAGATCGTTCAACTAACAGGCCCTATGGTGAATGTTGCTTGGATTCAAATGGAGGGTTCCACTCATGTGGTTGGCCAGACCTGTATGGAAAACGATAAACAGTGGTCCACATGTGTGGCCCACTTGATGGGAGGGCTGATGTCGGCCCTCGTAAGGGATCAAGCTGATGAACTTTGTGGATCTCATAAATCTGCGCTGTCTTCACTCAAGGGGTCGTGTTTTGTTGTGTTTGGTGCATGCAAACGAACCAGTTGCAACTTGCAAATCACATTCCTTCAACACAAGTGAGTTTTAACTTTGGGACTCAAATGGAACTTATAGATCCTGTGGGAGTCTTTGGATCCTTGTTTGGATGGTTACCAATTCCTGATTTTGGCATTTAAAAAAAATAAATTAAAATAAAATTTTACAAAATATTATAGGATTTCCTGAATGTCTCTTGTTTGATGATCCAAAATGTTGATATGATGGGTGTCACCCTTGGTTCCAAAACTCACCAACTTGAAACTCGGTCGAGTCAGCTCGATTGGGCGAGATTTTGAGCTGAGTTGCTGGAAACTTGGTTCTGTGCCCAGATCAGCCTGGACTTGGAGAGACTCGTTGATTCAACTTGATGGCTTGGCGACTCAGTATGACTCGAACTGAGTCACTCGGTTTTTGAGATGGAATTTCCTTAAAAATAAGGGATGGGTGTTGTTGTCGGTTCGAGTGAGTTGGGTTTTATATTAAATTTAACAATATTATATATCTATTAAGATTCTTAATATTTTAAATTCACAATAATTAAATACTGTGTCAAGTCGAGTCTTCATGTCAACCTGACCCGGCTAACAATGAGTCGAGTCGAAGGGTCTCTAAACTTTGGTGTCACCATGGATGGAAGATGGTATGAAAGGGTTGGGGATTATGAATTTAGGAAACGGCATCTCTCATTCATGGTGAGGCCTATAAGATCACATCTTGGATTGTCAAACCGGTCCCACAAGCATGAAATCCAACTTGTTAGAAAATTTTCTTTTGAGGATTAGTAAATCCATTTTTCACTTGCCCCTAACTGATTGCATGTTACAACTCACTTTTCATGCCTTCAGACCTTTTTTAAGGCCTGTTTGGTTCCAATTAATTGCTGGTAAATGCAAGGATCATTGTAACGAGGGAAGATGGGGAGGTAATTTGGCCTCGAAAAAAGAATGGACAGGATTGCCTTTGTAAAAACCATGGGCCCCACCATCACGTATGTTTCTGATTCACACCGCCAATACATTTTACTAGCTCAATTTGGGGCATGAGCCCAAAAAATGAGGCAAATTGTATCCTCAAGTAGGCCATGCCACAAGAAACAGGGGTAATAAGTCCGCCGTTAAAAACTGAAATTGGCACATGACACAATGATATGTATCTGACATCTATTCATAAGGTTATAAGGTTAGAAAGTCAACCTGTTCATAAGGTTAGAAAGCCTTTGATGAACTAAAACCATAAATATTAGTTGGATTGTGGTCCTCTAAAAGTTTTCCAAGGTTGTGTTCGATTTCCATTGTAGTCTGCAATGCGGTCTACATTAGCTTTGGATTTACATTGTTTTTAGGCTCATGCTAAAATGAGTTGATAAAATAAATGGACGGTGTGGATTAGACACATACATTAAAATGGCCCTACAAATTTTAGCTTCTTTGAAAGAATGGATTGGGAAAGCTACAGGCCTCAAATCTCCTGGTCGGTTAATGTATTTAGATACATGTGGTATCTTTTCTTTCTTTCTTCTTTCTTTGGCCTATATGGAGATGAGGAATTCTAGCACTTTGTCCAAGTTATCCTTTTCATAAATCGGTCTTTTGGTGATGACTCCGGTACCAATTGTTAAGAATCTTACCAATGCACTAAAAGCCTTGAGATTGCTGGAACCTGTAAATTTAGGTTATTAAACTTTTAGATCATAACATAAAATTCTCCTCATATTCGCTGCTTCTTGTTTTAACGAGTAGTGGGTGTGTCCCATACTCCCCTACAAGGTCTGGGCCATTGCCACATGTGCTTGAAAAGCAGGCCGATCTGGTCAATAGATGAGCCAGGTCTGGTCCATTGCCACAAGTGCTTGAAAATCAAGCCGGTCTGGTCAAATGATGAGCCATCAGCAACCTTTTCTAAAAAAAGAAAAACCTTACTGGTCACATTTTCATGCACCATTTAGAGAGATGCCAATGATGAGGCCTTCGGCCAAGTAAAATCTATAACCTTGAATAGGTAGTTAAAAAATCTAATCTCAAAACAAATCCAAATTCAACCCTTTGTGATTAAAAACCTTGAGCCGGTTTGGAATGTGGAATTAAATGGTATAGAATTGTATTTGATGAAATTAATGTCGTTATTACACAATGATTATATGTTTGGAGATATCAAGGTATTTTGATCATCCAATAGACTATGAAATTGTAATCAACTGATCAAATTTCACAATTGATATTGGTCAACTACTTGCATATGCAACTAGAATGTCACGTGTAATAGAGGGATATGAATGGAGGGTGTGAATAAAACATATGCATCAATGAGAGAAGTCCATAGTATATATTGTTAGACTAGATGATATCATACCCGGATTAATCTAATCCTTACAGTAGTTTTCAAAAGCTTTGATGGAATTGTTGCTATTGAGTTTGGTTTTCGGCAGTTGGAATGCGGGCATGCCAGGTTTAGATTTGCGGCTCAATTCAAACAGAACAATTATAACCCCAAGCGCCAAGATAGGTAGACATGTAGTGTATGATCAAGATCTGATGAGATCAGTCACCTATTCAATAACTTGCTCAATGTGTAAACAAGATCATGCGATATTCAGAAGATGAGGTTCATATTCTGATGATGAATTATGCATTTAACTTCCGTGTAAAAGAACTTTTCAATACAGATAAAATGATATGAGAAAAAGATTCTTACAGTTGATCGTGGAGTACAATTGCAAAATACATTTTCAAGTGAAAAACTGAATTTGGTGTGCGAGCGCATACTCAAGTAACAACAAAAATTACAAGCTACTTGATTAACGTTACGGATTACATTACGGAATATAGATAACTGACTAAAAGTAAGTGATTATATTAAAAAAATAAATAAATTATCAAATAAAGTAAATGATTGCACAATGGAATCCATTGTAAAAGACCAATAATTAAAATGGTAACTAAAAGATAACGTTATGTTTGATTTGTTTGGTACAAGAATAAATTTTCTTACTGAATTCATCTGCTATTTATAGCATTGAGATGGCCATTTGAATCATTCTCAGGTTCTCACTGTTACCATAATTGTTCACCACTACTTGCTTCCTCCGTTTCTTCTTCCACTATTTATCTTGTGACCGCTCCTTCATAATTGCTCTTACATTAGTCGCTTAAACAATGACATGGCTTTGTTTGATAAAGTTCCAACTGTGTTACTAAGAAATCTTCTCCGTCCATCTATGCAACTCTTTAAACACACCATGTGGATCCATATAAATCACATCACACGTAACCTATTCCAATTGATTTTCATGAAGAATGGTGATAATGGGGATGAATAGAAACAAGTATGGGGTGGAGCCCACCCAACTAACGGGCAGGATTTTGCAAATGTGTGTGCACAATGGTTGGTTGGGTATCCTACTGGGAACGTCAAGTGCTCCTTTGCCTGGCACATGTTAATTAGGCTTGCATATGAACGACCTAAACCACTCATCAGCAGATCGCCCGTTGGGTATGATTCTTGTCTCCAAGATCAGGCCCATCTGATCATCATGCAACGCAACCTGAACTCGGATCGAGTCAGGCATGCTGGACTCAGTACCGAGTAGGATCCAGTTCGGGTCAGGCCTATTTCAAAAACCGGACGAGTCAAGTCAGCCGTAACTCAGTCCGACTCGACTGGATGCCCAGCTCTACATGGAGGCTGCCATCCTTTGCCTTTCTCCATGGAGATGGGCAATTCTTTCAGATGGGTCATGACACATGGGCTTATATTTTTGTACGGTGTACACTGGTTCTTGATTAGGTCAGGTTAATCCACACGGTTGTCTACTGATCCCCACCATTGATGGATCATGACCCAAAAATCTCCCATTGGGATATTTCTCAGCTGAATGTGGACCGCTGATGTATTACTCTTTTCAACCACGCGTCTATGACCTACAAAACAAAAGGTTAAGATTGCCCTTTGAAGGACATTTTATTATTATTATTGGCCATCCAGGGCAGGAGGCATCACTTCAACGGTCAGGATCAGTGAACCATGGACTCCACTTGTATTGTAATCCTCAAGGGGTCTCACACAAAGCTGTGCTCGGGTGTATGTACAACATCCAACCCGTATGAAAGGTTGGCACGAGCATAAAGAATACCTGAAAGCAAAAACAAAACTGACCCACTCATCGTGTGGGCCACGCCGTTGAAAGAATCAGCATCCACTGGTTGATCAGAGACACACGTGTGTAGATAGATCTGGTTTTTCTCATAGGTGATGTTCATGGTGGGACGGACCTTTTGAACGGGTTGGATTTAATTGGAAGGTGACACGTTGGCAATTATACCCCCAACCAAATAATTACATTTGAGACCGCACATTTTTCCATCATTCGTTAAGAAGTGCAAGGCAAATGAAGGGTAAAACAGTCATTTTCGCATGCGGTTCATTATCAGTGGTTTCTCGACATTCCGATAAAAGTGCAAGGGTAGTTTCGTCAAAATGAGAATATAGGGTTTTTGTGTATATAAGCGAAGCGGCTGCAGGAAACTAGGGTTTCTCGGCGGCCATTTGAATTCTAGGGTTTGTGTAGCTCTCTTCAGCCTGCAATGGTGGCCACCAAGAAGACTGTAATCTCTCTCTCTCGCTTCTGTAAACTGATCGATTTATCTGCTTTCGTATCTTCTTTCATTTTTATCTCTCTTCTTCTTCTTTTTCTTTTTTGCTTCATATGTCTTCTTCTTCTTCTTCTTCTTCTTCTTCTTCTTCTTTTCCTCAATTTTTTTTTTATTTTTTTTGAATTCAAGATGAAGATCTCTTGTTTTTGAAGTTCTACTTCAGATCTAGCAGTAAATTTCTTTTTGAGTTTCTATTCTTATTTTATTCTTGCATTTTTTATTTTTTTATTTTTTGCAGAAAAAGACTCATGAGAGCATCAACAACCGTCTCGCTCTCGTGATGAAGAGCGGGAAATACACCTTGGGATACAAGACCGTCCTCAGATCCCTCAGGAGCTCCAAAGGTAGGCCCTTGATATCCCCCTCGGGACACGTTAGTTCCATGCTTGCCTGCCTGCCTGGATCGCTAACGTGCGTCGCGCTGCATAGCTGTGGTGTACTCTGTATTTTGGATGGAGAGATGATCCAGTGGACTAAAATGCATGGAAACCTTTCCACGCACCTAGTTGCATTTGGACCTTGTTGGAATCCACATAATCTATTAGGACCGTCCATAGCGTGCAGTCCATTCTTCTTCCACTATGTAAATCATATCAATCAAACGGATCCTTACTCTTGCTCCGGTGGTGGACTCTCAGGAGTTTTAACACCCGGTCAAGGGTTCGAGTATCCATAGGTGGTGAAATCCCGCCGCGGCGTGAGTGTGTGGGGCGTGTGTAAAAAATAAAAATAAAAAATCAAACGGTTCTAAACATTCGTGACTGGACCTATCATCTATGACCGTTCTTGTCCGTCCATTTGACCATGCCACTAAATGAACAGTTTGGATCATCCTATCATTATGATTTTTCCAAGGTAGCAAAAGAAGAGGGGACTGGACCTAATGAACGGTCCAGATAGATGAAATTGGTGGAAACAAGTCCACAGCCAACTAGGTGCATGGAAAGCAAGTTGGCAAACTCAGGACTCAGACTTGGACTAGACTTGGTCAGGCCGCACAACTTGACTTGGGAGAGTCAAGAGTTTGCAAATTAAAAAGATAATTGGAATTTATAGACATTAAAAAAATACTCAGGAGTGTTTGGATGCCAGTAAATGGTTTAACTTTTAAGTGGTAAATGATTTACACCTATAAATCCTTTATAGCCTACCTTGTTTGGCTTTATGCTGTAAATGATTGTTTATGTTTGGATAGCCTGTAAATTATTTATATACCGTAATTGGGTATTCATGCTCGAAATAATTTAGAGAAGTTATTCTTGAAGAAATATTCAAATGATATATAAGAGCTTCATGTAAGATGGAACATTGGGTTGAGCCCATCTCAATAACTTAGGTTGATCCTTACATTAAACCAATCATTAGGTGAGCCATAGAAGTAGGCCCATTAATTCAAACGGCCTTTTATGAGAACAAACAATTGAATATAAACAGTTAACCATAAACACATTAAGAAAAATACAGTTACCTTATTGTTCATTAATCCCAATGCAAAACAACTCTAGAGAACAACATTTAGAATAAATCTATTGCCAAATGGTCTTCTCCAGCCATTTATGTTTAAGCTGAGGGTCAATACCAAGAAAAAGCCTGGCTAAATTTGGTTGCCTTGCAAGATAGTGGACGGACTGAGTGCCGCCTCACCATTCGAAATGTCGGATACTTGAGAGGGAGCTATCTATGCCCCAGAAATGAAATCATCCGACACAGTAACCTGATGTTGGAGAAACAACCATTACAGAATTTGAAAATGCCCTTCAATACATAGTAGCCTTATTTTAAAGTTACACTTCTTATCATTTTGTCTATTTACTGGACAATCATTGAAGGGTTGGGCTCTCCACTGGATGATTGCAAAGTGGGTGGGGTACCATTTCAATCTATCAACTAATACATTAAAATAATTATGATGATTGTTTAGGGGCTTGTCCCTCGTACAAAGCCATCCAATAATCAGCCTACAAATTAAAACAAAAGATAAAATATAGATGGCCCAATAGGACCACCAATAACATGGCAACAATGTTTTAAATAGCGAATAGTGTGTAGTGTTGCGTTCACCCCTCTGAAGCGTGGGGCATAAGTTACATAGCATGTGGCATAAGCTACATGCAACTTATAGATTTTTAATTAAGGTTGTGCTTGGTTGCACCAATTTCATGATATGCTGCACTAAATTAGATTTGATTAATCATGAAATTTAACAAAATTTTATGATATTTGGTGCAAGTAAACCCAACTTGAAATAATAGGAAATGGCAATGATTAAGTATAAAAGTAATGAAAGGGCAAAGAAACTAATTTTATACTGTTACTTATATTATTTTACCATAGCATTAAAAGATTAACTAATTTTTATTGAAAATAGAAAAATGTAACAAATCATTGAAAACATTAATTGATTTTAATATTGTAATGAAAAATAACTTGTAATGTGAGGCAATTGTATGGGAGTGGGTTTAGGTTCATCCCACATCCATGTAACTCCCAAATGAACATTTCAATCACCAATTGGGAAAGCATAGAAATACGACATAACCAATTAAAAAGAAATACAAAACAAACAAGGTTCAAAATATAGTTCAAATGAATCGTACTGTCAGACCATCACATGAATTTATTCTAGTCCAATCAGGATGTGGGCTACAAAAAAACTGGTCCAATCAGGATGTGGGCTCATAAACAAATTTAACCAATCAGGATGTGGGTCCCCTAAAGAAAGTTCCAATCAAGATGTGGGCCCCAAAAATAAAATTGGGTCAAATCAGGATGTGGGCCCCAAAAATAAAATTGGGTCAAATCAGGATGTGGGCCCCAAACAATTCCGATTCGACCAGGACGTGGGCTCGAAAAATATAAAATCTGCTCTATTTAATGGTCTATTTAAAGTTTTCAAAACAAACTACAAGCCCACCATTTGCCTCATGGCATGTATTGATTCAAATTAAAACGACTAAATTGTTGAACCTACTGTACCCAAGTTACATTCTAAAAGTAAAATTGGTGAAATGATCCTAATCTTTGATTCGCGGACACTTGTTTTTGGAAATAAGGCCATTGTATATTTCCATTTTTAACTGTCCAATGCATGTCCAGCAATCTAAGAGTTATATAATAAAAAAAGTACTTTTTGGCTTACGAAATTGTTATTTTTAATTTGGACTGTCTAGTTTGAATTACTTTTATGCCATATTTGCAATTTCTTAGTAATTTCTAACTGCCTGCGTACCATCCATCACACTTTGCTAGAGACTTTTTTCTTTGTAACTCGAGCCGAAGAGGAATTATTTGATATTTTGGCTTCATAGGATGCTTGATAGGCAGGCGCACAAAAAGACATGCGGGGACTATGCTAACTCGAACGAAACCAATTAAATTGTGAAAAGCACTGTTGCTAAGTTTTTTTTTTTGAGAAGCAATGAAATTTCATTTAAAGAAAAGAAGGAAACAAAGAAGAGTGAATGGCATCTCGCTGAGATAGCAGACTGACCGCCCTAAGAAAACAGACAAGAAACAGCCCAAAAAACACAAAAATTACAACCCAGAAAAGTGATCAGAAGAGAAAGGAAGGCCACTAAGATTGACAACGTTGCAGGCCCATTCAATGATCTAGTGATGAACTCTCTTAACTACACGGACCGCCATCAATGGGGGCTCAACGGTTTGGGTTAGCCCAATAAGGTAAGGGTGGAAATGGGCTTAACAATGGGCCTAGGGAAGTTTACAACAGTGGACATTTAACCACCATTGTCCTAAGGTGCGGTCCATTTGGGATTGGAATCGGAATCACAATGGGGCCCTCGGCCTTAAAAATTTCTAGCAGGACGGATGGACCGCGTGTGCCCATCACTCATACATGGTGGGCCTCACAAGGCAGCCCCATAATGGGCGTATGACACATACATCATGGTGGGCTTGCATAAGGCGGCCCATAGTCCGTCTAAATAAATGGATAGTGTGTATATAACACACACATCATGGTGGGCCTCTCACATCACAATGGGCCTATATATCACAATGGGCCTCATCACATCACAGTGGGCCTCATATATACAACAAGTGGGCCGCATGCATCACATACAACAAGTGGGCCTCACACATACGGCCAGTGGGCCTCACACGCCAGCAAGTGGGCCTACACATCATGATGGGCCCCACCAGATGGACAACGTAGATATAGAATACATGCATCGCGTGGGCCAGCTGGGCGTCCCACTGACAGACGGCCTAGATGAAATACAACATGGTGGGTCCCACCGTCCCACCTACTGGACGGTGCGGATAATACACATACATCAAGGTCCTATCGTCCCACCTGCTGGACGGTGCGGATACAACATACATCAGGTGGGTCCCACGTGCTGGATGGTGTGGATACAACAGACATCAGGTGGGTCCACGTGTACGTTGCCCACCAGTGCTCTGATCAAGCTGATATTGGTGTTTCCCTTCATACAGGCCAGTCCAAAACAGACAGACAGGTGGGCCGCTGGACAGCCAATCCAACAAGGTGGGCCCTGTTGCTAGACGGCAAGGGCGTCCCAAAATGGTACGGCGTGGATACAACACATATATATCAAGGTGGGGTCCACGTGAGTGGGCTGCCCCACTTCGAAATCAAGCCAATATTTGTATTTTCCCTTCGTCCAGGCCTGCTCGAAAACGGGCAGCAAGGTGGGACGGCTGGACGTGGCTGCAATGCGAGCCCCGGTTTGGGCAGCAAGGGCGTCCCACTTGGGTGCACAGTGTGGATGATACTCATGCATCGAGGTGGGCCATCATCAGGGGAAAGAGAGATAGAGAGAGAATCGCGTAGTGGAGGGAGATCCGCCACTATGTGTTCCCGTGCAATACAATGCATAAATCAAGATGGGCCCCAAAATTGTGTGGCCCTCAAAACAGCAAATCAAGGTGGGGATACCATCCCCACCATAAAATCAAGGGTCTAGATGATCATTTACATATAGATTATCAAATAAACATCATGGTGGGGTCCATGGAGATTGACCCCATCATGGATTGCACATGCGTATATCATGGTGGGCCATTGGCCACACTTTGGATCCAAAATGGGATCCATACCACTGACCGGTAGGCCTCACTTATTCCATGCATCAAAATCAAGATTTAGTCCTATGAACACCCACCTATAGCTTATCTTCTTGGTTCATTAGAATCATTAGCTTTTAAGCTTCCACTCTAATGGTGGAATGATGAAGATTGGGTGGTAGAGAGATGAGTTTTGAGCTTGAGTTCTTTTTTTTTCTCCTTAGGACTTTTCTTTTCTTGGTTGCTAGGGATTTTGGTAGAGAAATGAGATGTAATGAGTGAAAGATGAGAGGTGTAAGGAGAGAGGGATGGGTGTGTAAGAAAGGATGGGGTGGAAGGTATGGTGGTGTAAGAGGAGTGACATGAGAGTTGACTTTGGGAATGGGTTGTCATGCCTTGTTGGTAAGAGATGGATGGGCCAGGTATGGGTTGTACTTGACTAGTGATGTGATAGGTTGGATAGAGATTCATCTCTCGGGATTCGCAACGCGCGATGTTTTTTCGAAATATACGCGGGCCCACTACTCCTAGCCTGGGTATCGCATTGGTGCACAAGATACGGCGTTGGAACCGCGGCGACGGTGCAGTCGCAAGGGTATAAGTTTCGGGTTGAGTCGACTCGGGTCTTCGAGGTGCCTACAGGTCACAGGCGGAATTCGACGGGAAGGATCAGAAGAGTTAGTGGAACGGTACGGTACCAGGATATGAGCCTTACAACTTTACCCTCCTATTAAAAATTGTCCTCGAAATTTACACTATAAGGCAACTTAATAGAGCTTATAACGAAAGGGAAGATAAATCATAACATCATATACAATCAATCATCGAAGAGATGTGGATAGCGCTCGCGAATCTCAACCTCTCGCTCTCAAGACGCCTCATCTACACTATGATGACCCCACTGAACCTTCACCAAGGGAATGACTTTGGTTCAGAGGACCTGCTCAACATAAGAAGCATCCTTACGAACCTCTAACGGCTGCGCGCACTTGAGTTTAAGACTCTTGTGTAGGGGGACATGTCGATGTCCCAGTATGAAGCCCGTTTCGTCGCGCTGTCGAGATTCTCTACATACCTTGTTGATGATGAGGGGCGGAAGGCCCGTCGTTTCGAGAACGACTTATATTTTGACATCTGGAGCCGTGTCGTTGGACATATGCTCCCGACATTTGAGCAGGTCGTGTAGCGGGCCCAAATATATGAGGCGGATTGGGTCGATTCGCAGAGGTCCATGAGCAGAGAGGAGACTAGAAGAGGAAGGCCCCCACCGGTAGCTCCCAGCAGCAGTAGCAACATCGATTGCAGCTGAGGTGCACGGACCGCGCAGTCTTCCGATCACCAGCAGCACCTCTAGCACCACCTCTGCGTCAGTTCACAGGTACCTGCTTTGGATGCGGTAGGACAGGGCACCGTAGGCAAGAGTGTCCCCACCCTCAGCAACAATAACAATCGAGAGCGCCGCAGCAACCTCTACAGCAGCAACGGCGACCGTAGTACTTGCCGCTGAGGCCCCAACAACAGCAGCAGCCACACCAGCTGCCAAGGCCCCAACAACAGCCGAGGCAGCAGTATAGGCTGCCACAGCGGCAACAACATCAGCAGTGACCTCAGAGGGGACATGCATCTCCCCAGCAGGCTTAGGGCAGATTTTATGCAGCCTAGCAGGACTCTCAGTCATCAGGAGGGGTCGTCGAGGGTACCCTCCTTGTCTCTGCATGCATAACACGTGTTCTGCTTGACTCTGGTGCATCGCATTCCTTTGTGTCCGATGATTTATGCTGATCGACCGGTTTGCCGTTAGAGTCTGCTCGTAAGGATTTATTAGTATTGACGCCCTTGGGGAAGACCGCAGTATTAGGCCAGTTTTGCTTTTCTTGCCCTGTTTTGGGAGGAGAGACCTTGCCTGCTGATCTGTTTGCTTTGCCGATGTCCGAGTTTGATGTCATCATGGGCATTGATTAACTTGCCAAGTATCATGCCATATTGGACTGCTCCACGAGGATTTTGTATACCCGGCGTGCCGCAGTTCCAGTTTGTAGCCGAGCCCAGAGGAGAGCAGCTTTCTTGCCTGATGTCATGTGTTGTTGAGGAGCCAGTCGCCTTGCGTATCAACTAGCTGTCGGTCGTCTGTGGTTTTCCCGATGTATTTCAGGAGATTCTGGGGTTACCACCTCACCGACACACTGAGTTTCAGATTGATCTCGTGCCCGGTACCGCGCCTATTTCAAAGGCCCCGTATCGTATGACATCGTTGGAGTTGCGGGAACTACAGAAGCTGTTGGACGAATTGCGCGAGTTGGGCTTTATCCATCCTAGCAGTTCGCCGTGGGGAGTGCCAGTACTCTTTGTGAAGAAGAAGGATGGCTCGTTGAGGCTTTGCGTAGATTACCACGAGCTCAACAAGGTCACGATTAAGAACAAGTACCCGCTTCCGAGGATTAATGATTTGTTCGATCAACTGCAGGAGGCGCAGTTTTTTTCGAAGATACCTGCAATCCAGTTGTCATCAGGTTCGTGTCCGAGAGGAGGATATCCCGAAGACAACATTCAGGACGCGCTATGGTCATTTTGAGTTTCAGGTCATGTCCTTCGGACTGACCAATGCGCCCGCAGTGTTTATGCGGTTGATGAACGAGGTCTTCCGTCCGTATCTTGATCAGTTTGTTGTGGTATTCATCGACGACATCCTGATATATTTGAGGACCCGTGAGGAGCATGAGCGGCATTTGGAGATTTCCCTGCAGACCCTCCATGCACATCTTTGAAGATTGAAGACGCGCGTCAGTGGGGCCAGCCCACAAACGCGTCCGAGATCCGCAGTTTCCTTGGTTTAACAGGCTACTATCGACGTTTCATTGAGAGATTCTCCCGTATTGCAGCCCCGTTGACCAGGTTGACCTGGAAGGGTGTGATTCGTTTTGGAGCGAAGGGTAAGCTTGCCCCAAGATTCATTGGACCTTTCGAGATCACTGGGTGCGTTGGCGCCTTGGCCTATCGGCTTGCCTTGCCATCTCAGTTGTCTGGCGTTTCTATGTTGCGGAAGTGTGGCTCATCGTTCCTGTGATTGATTGGCAACTGTTAGAGGTTTGTGAGGACGTTTCTTATGTTGAGCAGCCAGTTTATATCCTTTATCGAAAGGAGCGGGTTCTCCGAACTAAGGTCATTCCCTTAGTGAAGGTTCAGTGGGATCATCATAGTGTAGATGAGGCGTCTTGGGAGCGAGAGGTTGAGATTCGTGAGCTATCCCCATCTCTTCGATGATTGATTGTATTTTGTATTGTCTCTGATTATATATGATGCTATGATTTCTCTTCCCTTTCGTTATGAGCTTTGCTTAGTTGCGTTATAGTGTAAATTTCGAGGACAATTTTTATTACGAGAGAAGAGCTATAAGGCCCGTATCCTGGTACCGTACCGTTTCACCAACTCCCGCGATCCTCCCAGTCGAATTCCGGCGACCCATGACCTGTAGACAGCGATTACGAGCGAGCTTAAGATGCACTTCGAAGACCCGAGTCGGCTAAACACGAAACTTATACCCTTGCGAGCGCAATGTCGCCGCGGTTCCAACGCCCCGTCTTGCCCACCAATGCGATACCCAGGCTAGGAGTAGTGGGCCCGCGTATTTTTCAAGGAAACACCGCGCGTTGCGAATCCCGAGAGAGGAATCTCTACCCAACTTATCACATCATTAGTTAAGTACAACCCATACCTAGCCCATCTCTCTCTTACCAACAAGGCATGACAACTTATTCCCAAAGTCAACTCTTATGTCACTCCTCTTACACCACCATACCTTCCACCCCATCCTTTCTTACACACCCATCCCTCTCTCCTAAAACCTCCTATCTTTCACTCATTCCATCTCATTTCTCTACCCATATCCCTAGCAACCAAGAGAAGAAAAATTCCAATGAGAAAAAAAGAACACAAGCTCAAGACCCATCTCCCTACCACCTAATCTCACCATCCAAACATCCAATCTTCATCATCCACCATTAAAGTGGAAGCTTAGGAGTTTAGGATTCCAAGGAATCAAGAAAAGTTATAGGTGGGTGTTAATAGGACTAGATCTTGATTTTGATGCATGGAACAAGTGGGGCCTACCGGTCAATGGTATGGATCCCATTTTGGATCCAAGGTGTGGCCAATGGCCCACCATGAACGCATGTGTAATCCATGATGGGGCCAATCTCTATAGACCCCACCATGATGTTTATTTGATAATCTATATGTAAATGATCATTTAGACTCTTGATTTTATGGTGGGGATGGTTGATTTGCTGTTTTGAGGGCCACACAATTTTGGGGCCCATCTTGATGTATGCATTGTATTGCAAGGGAGCTTATGGTGGTGGAGCTCCCTCCACTACGTGATTCTCTCTCTCTATCTCTCTCTTTCCCCTGATGATGGCCCACCTCGATGCATGAGTATCATCCACGCTGTCCACCCAAGTGGGACGCCTTTGCTGCCCAAACCGGGGCCCACATTGCAGCCACGTCCAGCCGTCCCACCTTGCCGCCTGTTTTCGGGCAAGCCTGGACGAAGGGAAAATACAAATATTGGCTTGATTTGGAAGTGGGGTGGCCCACTCATGTGGACCCCACCTTGATTATATATATATATGTGTGTGTTGTATCCACGCCGACCCATTTTGGGATGCCCTTGCCGTCCAGCGGCAGGGTCCACCTTGCTGGACTGGCCGTCTAGTGGCCCACCTGCCTGTCCGTTTTGGACAGGCCTGTATGATGGGAAACACCAATATCAGCTTGATTTGAGCACTGGTGGGCCACGGACACGTGGACCCACCTGATGTATGTTGTATCCACACTGTTCAGCACGTGGGATGGTGGGACCCACCTGATGTGTGTTGTATCCACACCGTCCAGCAGGTGGGACGGTGGGGCCTTGATGTATGTGTATTATCCGCACTGTCCAGCAGGTGGGACCCACCATGTTGTATTTCATCCAGGCCGTCCGTTAGTGGGATGCCCAGCTGGCCCACGTGATGCATGTATTCTATATCTAGGCTGTCCATCTGGCGGAGCCCATCATGATGTGTAGGCCCACTTTGCTGATGTGTGAGGCCCACTGGCTGTATGTGATGAGGCCCACACAGAAAAATTACAACCCAGAAAAGCACTGTTGCTAAGTTACCCTCTATGATCATTCGATAAATTTCCTCCAATCAGGTAGAGTCAGATAATCAAATAAGTTAGGTTTTAGATGACGCCTTTAAATTGGTGCCCATGATTAGACAGGTTTTATTTGAATTATTTAGATTCCATTTATGCATACTTTTTAAGTGCCTATGTAATCATCCACCACACTGTCTGAGTGTAAAAGTTTCTCTTATTGGACCTATAGCTGACAAGTCTCTCTCTCTCTCTCTCTCTCTCACACACACACACCACACACACACACACTCACACACACACACACACAATTGTGCTCTCTCTCTGTCTCTCAAGGAAACCCCTCTCTCTCTCTCTCTCTCTCTCTCTCTCTCTCTCCTCTCTCTCTCTCTCACAAGTGTGCTCTCAGAAGGAAACCGACCTTGCTTCCATTTTCTGTAATCTAAGAATCCTTTCTGCTCTAGGGATTTTCGAAATGTTCACCATTTCACCTGCTCTTCTGTACTTACTCCTAACTCGCCCAATTTTTGTCACTCAGACGGGTCACTCAAAAACCTGGTCAAACTTGGCAGAGTGATGTCTGATTTTGCCCTTTACCGAGTATACACGTGTTTTGTCTCGGAAGGGCTCAAAAACAGGTTGACTCGGGTGAGTCCCGAGTGGACGGTGAGTCAGCTTGATGGAAAGGTTTCCGTACACTTAGTCCACTAGATCCTTTCTTGTTTAGATGTTGGATGACGGTTTTGGTATCTTGGTCCCTGTTATTGCTGTTGGCTTTGTTACTAATAGAAACTTGAGATTGACTCAGAGTTGACTTGTGGATCAATGATCTTCACTTGGCCAGTTTCTCTTAAAAAACCTGTCAACTCGGTTGATGGAACTTACTTAGAAAAAGGAAAGTGGAAAATCATGAAGATGAGGAAATGATTGATATAGCCCTCCTGCCAAAGGCAGAAGGCATGGCCCTACTTTGATTAGTGGAGCCGGGGTTAATTGCATGTGGCCCACTTTTCTGCATTGGGCTCACATGCTTGTCAAGCGACAAAAAATGAGATTGACTGCTAAACTTGGCCTTTGAAAAATGCAATTCAATCAACATTTTTTCCTTCTTCAAGAATTTTTGATGAGAATGTATATGGTACTGAATCCTTATATCTAAGGAAGACATCAAGCATTCAATATCCAGCATGTGTTTGAATAATTGTCTGATATGACTTGATATCGCCTCCAGTTGCATTGCTTCCAAAAAGAAACAAGTCACAATACCAATAGGTGACTCAAACTGATGGAGTTTTGGTCCCTGGGTGAGTCACACTCGAAAGCCGCTACTTAAATCCATGGAGCATATGTTTCCCACATATGAGATAGAGATAGAGATACTGTGTGTGGGTTGTACCTAGGGGTGCACATGGAACCAGTAAAACCGGTAAACCGGACTGAAACCGACCAAACCGCACGGTTTGGTCCGGTTCTGTAGTGCACTGGTTCTGGTTCCGAAAATCAAAGAACCGGTTAGTTCAGTTCGGTTCTCGGTTTTGGGTTATGTAGAACCGAACCGGACTGGACCGTAAAACTGAACCTGGAATCGTACCGCAGAACCAAACTTAGAACTGAACCTGGAACCGGACCGTGATTATCATGCTTAATTGGAGTTTACGATGTATTTTAGTTGGTCTATTTGACTCATGATTTATGGTTTACAATGCGCCCTATTATTGTTTCCGTAAATGTCTTTTTGCACACTTTACACAATATATATACCATTCATCAAAATGGATCACAACATGAATGGACATGGGCTGGATTATAAAAAAATAACATGCAATTGGGCTGGATTATAAAAAGCCCAGAACCGTGGAACCGAACTGGTTTTTACGGTCCGGTTCCGATTCGGTTCCGATTTTCCTGGAACAGTTAGGAATGGTCTGATTCTGGTTTCACCCCAGAACTGGACCGAACCGAACGGTGTGCACCCCTAGTTATACCTCAGAAATTACACCAAGGTGAACCAAGCCACTTATTGGAGGACTTTGAGCATTAGAAATTGATGGTTACAGGAAAGGTCTAACCAGCAGTCGGTATTCAAAGACTTTCTGTTGCTGGATTGGATCATCTGAGTGGTTTGGTGTATGCTCCATCCGTGATAGGGGCCAACAGGTGGTGGTTCCTGATCTTGTACATGCATGCCACGTGTGTGTAGATTGAGTACCAGACAACTAACTTAAATATCTGGGTTTACTGGATTGATTCCTTTCTGGATAGTCAGTCATGGTTTTAAAACTCTGAAAACTTGACTGGATTTGACTCTAGAATTTGTTGAGATGGAGAAACTCAAGTTGAGTTCGAATCTCTGCCCCTTAATACTTAGTATTTAAAATGATAAATATTATAGATCTTGTGAGTTTTTCTTGCCAGTTCAGTCAATGTACATGCATGGCGCACCAGAGAAATTTTCATTGCTATTGAATAACTAACTTAAACATTAGTGGAAAAAATGTTTGATGGCACTTTCTTTGTTTATTTTCTTTGGTTTCTATAGGGAAGTTGATAATCATTGCAAACAACTGCCCCCCGCTTAGAAAGTCCGAGATTGAGTACTATGCAATGTTGGCAAAGGTTGGAGTCCACCATTTTAATGGAAGTAAGTACACCTTTCTATATCCTCCAGATGGTTTATTTCTTATCTACGGAGTTGTTCTTCTCAAGCATTGATGCTGTATGTTCTGCGGCTGATGGTGTTTGGATTTAATGCTTGCTCGATCCGTCTAAAATAATTCAAAATCGCATCTTTTAGGATGAGTGGATGGGCCCTACTAGTTCCGTATCCAATCATCCTCACCAAAATTGTTGATATTCATTATATGGCTGGTGTTGTTTACATAATGTGCTTTGATCGTTCCATAATTTTTTTGTACAGAAAGTTTAGTCGTATTTTGAAGTTAATCCCAGAATTCCGTCTCTGCTATGTTTACGGTTTCGGTTTAATTACAATATTTTTTTTTTTTTTGCGAACCTTAAAGAAGGTCCACTCCTTGGATAGTAGATACTGTTGCCACTGAATGGCTATGAGAACCATAGTTCCAATAGTGCGTCGACTCGAAACTTGGCTGAGTCAACCTGCTTCGGCTCACTGGAAACTCGATCCCCACTTGGGATGACCCATCGAGTCGCGACTGAACCACGCAATTGACTCGACAAAGGTTCAAATTGACTCAAACCGAGTGACTTGGTGAATTACACTGTGAATATTAATAAAATGTAAATGGGGAGGGAGGGAACCAAAATCACTATCTCTGTTGCGAGAACTAAAGCAATCAACTATTGAGTAGTTTGTTGAGAATTTGCATTTTATATTTCTTATAAATATCTTAACTATGGTGGAGAGATTCTCTAGTGCTCCTAGTTGCATTGGTTTGCTTGGACGGTCCAATTGATCAATCTGAAGATTCTGAATGTCCATTAAGTTCAGAGCATATTTCATGTGCTGCTGTGCAAAAATTACACTGATCGGATACTCCCATGAAATTTCCAAGCCATGAATGGGATAGTTACAATTGGCTAATGAAAGTGATTCTCTAGAATTGTAAGCAATCCATGATGAATCCTAACAAATAGATGTTTGAAATTGTTCATAGGACTTGTTTTTGTGTAAATGATCTTCATCGTCGATATTAAAGGCCATTAATCAGAGGGTTGGTATTTGCCAGATCAGCCTGATGTTTCTATCATAGCCCATGAAATGTGTTGTCTTGGACCTAATGAGCAGTATAGATCAATGCATTGGACTTAGTGTTCCAATGGAACTTGGAGCACTATAACTTGTAGTGCTCTGGGAGGAGCATTTCTCACTCTGTTAAACATCGGCTCCTTTTTGTAAATTTGTAAATTTATATTTATTAAACACTGAGTCGAGTTAACCTGACCAGGCTGAACATTGAGTCAAGTTGATTTTTAAGGTTTTCAAGCTGTGATAAGAACCAGAGGGAATTCAGTTTGATACACGTATAAAACTTCAACTGAGTTCTTCATAGGCTGAGCCAACCAGATGGACAGTCTAGGTGGCTGAAATGTTTTGCCCACCTGTGCAGGACTGCACCTTGAGTGAAAATGCCAGTAATCTGGTTCTGGCATTATGTTTCATCTCTTAAATAAGTCTTGCACTTCATACCTGAGGATGTGCATGATCTCAGGTTTAACTTGCGCTTATTGTTCAATGATCCAGACTGTTGACCTGTTGGGCTTCGCCATGGGAGGATCACACCTGATATCTCCCAGATTGGAAGATCCTAGCAATTCATCTGAATCTTTTATCAGTTGAATATGAACCGTTGTTGGATAACTTGTACCGTCTATTTTCGGGTCATGAATGGGTGTGATAGGTTTTTGCCCCACTAGGAAATTTTCTGGGCAATGATCCCTCCTCTTGTGCTGATCAGATTTACAGTCTGCACCACCAGACCACAGGCTCAGTCATGTATAAATTAAGTATCCTGGGATGCTAAACATAGTTATCCAGCGAGATTTCTTCGTGCCTCATTGCTGCGTGAATTCCCATGTGGAGCCTAGCCGACCACATGATCAACCGACTGTTGGATAGGAAGAATCCAATCATAGATTACAAATGACCAGAAAAATATTGTGATCAGATGATCATAGCCATAAAATTAAGGGCATTCAGAATGGATGGTGAAACGGGTGCCTGACAATCCAGTTTTTCACTTACATATATGATCGCTATAATCAGTGATCATCTGATCAGAGTGATATTGAGGTTATATGCAATTTAGGGTGAACCTATCTTCCTATTCACTGATCCAGCATGATTGCTGGTGTGGGTCCACTTGTGCATATCATGTTATTTAGCACCCTAGCAAGAGACTCACAGGAATTGAAACTGGATCAGAGATCCATACTAATATATGCGAAAAGAAAAAAAAATACTAAGAAAAGGTGTCATCTAAAAGCATTTAGTGATTTCCCCTGCCTCTTAAGGTTTTACTCAGCTTCTTGTGTTCTTGTTCTCTCGTCTATCTAGACAATGTTGATTTAGGCACCGCTTGTGGCAAATACTATCGGGTCTGCTGCCTCAGCATTATTGATCCAGGTATGGCTCTCTCTCTCTCTCTCTCTCTCTCTTCTCTCTCTCTCTCTCTCTCTCTTTCTTGGCCTGACCCCGAATTCTAACCTGAGTGCCCAAACGAAACCCAACCCAACCCAGATACATTTTAAATTGTTTTCCAACCCCAACCCGTGGACCTTGATAATCTATCCCAATCCAAATCCAAACTCAGTTGGGGTTAATCATCAGGTCCAGGTTGACCTGAACCCAAGTTGCAACTCTACTAATGAAGAATATGGATGGTTTGTTTCAGGTGATTCGGATATCATTAAGAGCATTCCCGGTGATCAATGAGCAAGATAAAAAGCTAATGAGTCAAGCCTGTATGTCTTTTTATTGACAGAGATTCAAATGGCGGTTTTTTATTAGGGTTTTCTCTGTTGGGTAGAGAGAGGTTTTGATGAGTGCAATTTTTGCTGCTAACTCTTTTGCAAGAACGGTCGTGAAAATCGGTTAAAATGATGATACACCCCCAACTCTTGATTTTGTGTTTTTATGCTGTGTTACCTTTTATAGTTTGTTTTTGACCGTCAGATCCACATGCACATGCTGACCATTTTTTTGGGAAGTTGGGCCTGAACCAAAATTTGAATGTGTCCTGCCTATGGCTGGCTGGAGGGCAAAATCTCTTATGCTGTGAGGGGAACATTTGAGCTGTTCTTTTGCTTATTTTGATAATTATGGGTGGGCCATGCCATTGATGTCTTGCAGATTTGGATGATTGAGATTACCCAGATGTTGGCCTGCAAGTTAAAAGAGCTAGTAAAATGCTATTTGTTCTATTTCTGTGAATTGCTTCTGCGATATGGGACTATTGCCTCCATGCAAAAGCCCAAAGCTTTGCCCTCCTGCTGTGGGTCCTGATTCCAGGAGTAGTCTAGTCTTTTTTTAGAACCTTGCTGAAGTGTACATTTCAGGTGCGCATGTTGCTAAAGTGTGCAGATTGCTCATGGTTCAAACATCAGGCTACTCGCGTTATTTGGGCGACATGTGAGCAGCAAGAGGGATCAGGATTGCTTGCAGCCCTGAGCTCTGTGGGGCTCACTGCCATGTATATGTTATATCCACTCTGTTCATGTGTTTCACATCTTATTTTAGGGCAGAGCTAAAAAAAAATGAGGCAGATCCAAAGCTCAAGCCTACCCAACCACAGGAAACAGTGGGGAATGAACACCCACAGTTGCAAAGTCCCCACTGTTAAAAACTTTTCGGGGCCAGATATTTCTGGATCAAATCTGATATTTGTATTTTGCCTTAATGCAGGTTTGTGTTACCTTATGAACAGGTTGGATAGAAAATAAACATCATTGTGGGGTGGGCCCTATTTAGAGTATCAATGGTGGGTCATGGGATATGCCCCTTTAATGAATTTCCAAGGAAAGGCTCAACTTCCTGCTACCAGAAGCTAGATGGGACCCACTGTCATGTTTGTGATAAATTGACCCTGTCCATCTGTTTTGCCAGGTCATGTTAGGACGTGGACCCAAAAAATGAGGCCATGATGCCACAAGTGGGCCCCATGACAGTAAAAAAAATAGGTAGAGAAATGCCTACCATTGAAACCTCCCTGGGTCCACTGATGTTTACATGCGGTCCATGCCCATCACAAGGTCATTCCTAGTGGGATGAACTAAAAACCCAAATATTAGCCTTGGCCAAAACTTCTGTGTGAATGTTTTAACAGTGGACAGTCGATCCCCTCGCTACATTCAATCCCCTCACTGTATGGGGTTGATTTCTGGCAAACATCATGGTTGGTTAGGTGCATATTAGGGCCCACCTGATAGAGTGTTTTGATCCTGAGTAGGTCCACTTTGGCATGTCATGCACTAGATGTTTGGGTTTATTTTGATATTCATCGATAAAAAATAGCGACGACAAAAACACTAGTAATGAAAAGCTTAGGTGTATTTACTCTTCCGATTCAGTAAAAATGGAATGAAAAAAAATAAAAAAATCGGCTATATTTGCTAGGGTCCTACATTAGCAATGTACGTCATTCATTCATTCGTACGGTTGGTATTCAAAATAGCTCTTTGATGATTCTAAGCGTGATGTATGGGTCGTAAAAAAATGGATGGCAGAAATAAGTTGGCCTCATCCAAAGGGTTATGATCATCCGATCAGCATGATTTTCATCATGGCTTGTGCTCAATTGTATGAATGAACGGCTTGGATCAATGATTGGATACTCCAGGTGTCACTTAAAGGCATTGGGGAACATTATCGTTCTCAGGCAATGTGGGTTTTGCTAATGTCTGTGAGATGCTCGATCATCAATCGGGACCGTGCATTCAATAGTTTCGTTAGGAGAAAGCTATGGTGCAGGAATCACACTGATCCGATTACACCTACTATGTTTCTCCGACCAATCTCGATTGTTCATTTTTCATGCTATTGATTGGATGCCTGGGATCATCAAATTCACGTGATTTTTTCACCTAGCTTGTCCCTGATTATTTGAAAGAATGGATGATGGATTGTGATGATTAGACATCCCATGTGTCGCTTAATAGTAGGGGCTGTTAATGGGCCGGGCCTAGGATTGGTCTCCGCCCGGATTTTTAATCAAAATTTTGGATAAGTTGATATTTGTATTTTCCCTTTATCCAGATTTGTGTGACCATATGAACAGATTGTATGGCAAATAAACAACATGGTGGGCTCTAGGAATGTTTTCATAGTGGCATTCAATGCCCACTATTTCTTATGGTGTGGTCCACTTGAGATTTGGATCTACCTCATTTTTTAAAACTTGCACTAAAATGATATATAAAGACTGAGCTGATGACATAAATATACAACACATACATTATGGTGGCCCGTGGCTAGGGAAACACTCCCCAGTCCCCACCCACGTCCTGCTTCCTGCTGCTGCAGGGAACTTGACAATTTTCTCCAAACCAACAATCTTTTAGGGAGCCTCATCTTTCATTTTTTAAAGGTCCCACCATGATGTGTTTGAGAGATCCACTCTGATCATTAGATGTGTAATCCCATTTTTGGTCCCAAAAAAAAAAAAAAAAAAAAAAAACCTTAGGCCAATTTATGGTTTAAGTGGGCCATACCAATTGAAACATATGGGAGAGACATACACTCTTGATTTTTACAGGGTCCACCGTGATAAGTATGTAAAATCTACTCTAAACATTAGCTGCCACACCAAATGTTAGGCCTCTGACCCAAAAAGCAGGGCCATGACTGATTCTGACTGATTCAAATGGGCCACACCAAGGGAAAATGTTTGGAAGGTGAGCTTTCTATCTACACTTTTTCCAATCATGTGAACTAGGGATGGGGCTGATTTTTTTTTTGCACAGGATCTAACATGAGGCGACTCACCCAATGGTTGGGTGGATTTCACATTAACGCTAGAGTGGGGCCCACCCAAGCAAGTAACTCCTTTTCATATGTAGAAATAACTTTAATTTGGAAAGGTTTACTAACATTAACTGCTCATTAAATGAGGTAGTTAGTTGGACCAGTTTGAATTGTCAATTAATGTGTGTGAGCATTCTCTCTCTCCCAAGCTCAAAATCTAAATAGTTCATGTGATGCAACACCCCATAAAACTCTTGTGGCCCAACTTTTAAATTGATCTAAAACTTTAGTAGGCCATGGCAAAAGGAAACAATTTCCTCAATTGATTTACCTCTCTTTTGGCATGGCCACCAAAATTTTGGATTATGGTAAGAGTTAGGGTAAAAGTTGGGCCCTGGGGTTTCATGGGGTGCTACATCACGTGGACCGTTCAGATTTTGGGCGCATATCACGAGAGATGAGTTTTATAAAAGTTATTGGGAGAACTATTGCTCACCTACCCACAAGTTCTTGGGGAGAACTACAACTTGATCCATAGCTCAAGTGGTGGATTGAGTGAAAGATACCTCGTTTCAATACTAAGGTCTTGGTATCGATCCCTAGTGGGGGTCATTAACAGTGAAGTCTCGACTGAGAGTGGGGTGTACTAACAATCTGACAAAAAAAAAAAAAGTTATGTGATATGAGCACAAAATCTGAACCGTCCATGTGATGCAGCACCCCATTAAACCTCATGGCCAACTTTCACACTAATCCAAAACTTTTGTGGGCCATGACGAAAGGAAATAGTCTCCTTACTTGATCTCTCTCTCTCTCTCTCTCCCACCAAAGTTTTGGATATAGATAAAAGTTAGGACTTGGGGGTTACATGGGGTGCTACATCACTTGGACAATTTAGATTTTGGGCTCATGATATATCATGGGGGATGAGTTCTAAAAAGTTCTCGTGAGAACTCTAAGAATTGGTGCGTAGGAGAGCACGCACCTCTCTCTCTCTATATATGGAGAGATGCTCACCAACCCACTAGAACTCATATCCTGTGTGATACGCGAAATCTAAATCATCCATGTGATGGAGCACCCCATGAAACCCTTAAGCTTAACTTTCACCCTGATTCAAAACTTTGGCGGGCCATGACAAAAGGAAATAGTCTCCACCCTTGATTTGTTTCTCTCTTTTGCTATGGCACACCAAAGTTTTGGATATAGGTAGAAGTTGGGGCCCATGGGTTTCATGGGGTGTTGCATCACATGGACCATTTAGATTTTGGGCTCAAACCACAAGAGGAGTTTTGAAAAAGTTCTCATGAGAACTGGTAAATGGTATGCTGGGAGCCAACTTGGGGGTAAGCGGGACCTCACCTAACAACAAGTGGGGTTGGCTAGGGTGGGCACTACCATGACGTCCACGTGAAATTCAGTCCAACGATTAAATGTGTAAGCCCAACTTTCACTCTGCAATTGCGAGCGAAGTGACCTGGCTTCCCACACCTGCAACACGCCACTGCTCGCGATCTGTTTTGTGGGAACTTCTTAATATTCCTCTTCTTGTTGCTACTACCTCCTTCTGCAAGACTTAGGCTAAAAAATCAGCTACATCCACGATTCTTATAGGCCACATGATTGGGAACAGTGTATGGAGAGACACCCACCTTCCAAATTATTTCCCTTGATGTGGTCCTACCATAAACTCCAACCAGCCTGATTTTTGGGCCTGGGACTAATGTGTAATGAATCATCTAATGATCAAAGTGGATTTCATATATACATCATAGTAGATCCCATAAAAAATCAACCGTTGGGCGTCCCTCTCTCAATTGTTTCCTTTGGTGTCCTGCCTGGATCACAAAATAACCTGATTTTTGGGATTAACCCTAGTGTGAGGAGATTTATCTAATGGTCATATTAGATTTCATATACACATCATGGTGGCCTTGTGATTTTGGGGCCCTACACTTAACATGGGCTGATGCAATTGATGGTTGGAGTAGCTTTCACATACACATTAT
>JAJHSJ010000009.1:63124675-63127946 GCA_021015155.1 Magnolia officinalis | reverse complement strand
ATTTTGGAATGATGAGGTGGCCATGTAGCCCACTTGGATGGACCCCACCTTGAGCCATGTATTTTGTCCAAGCCATCTATTGGTGGAGCCCACTTGATATATGTGTTGTACCCACACCATCCATCAGTTGGTGGCCCATCCGAGTAGGGCCCACCTTGAGCATGTGTCACGCCCAGACGTCCTAGGACGTCCCTGGACTGAAAAGAAAACACAAATATTAGCTTGATTCAAAGCTCATTAGGTGAGCTGCTCATGTAGGCCCCACCTTGATGTTTGTGCTTAATCCACGCCGTCTATTCCTTTCCCTAGCTCATTTTAGGCATTGAGCCAAAAAAATGAAGCTGATCCAACTGTCTGGCGGGCCACACCTTTGGAAATGGTGATTTTCACTGTTCAAATCCGCTTAAAATTTCTACACGACGGAACATGTCCAATATTGGACTTGATAGACTTGTCATGGGACACAGAATCCATTGGGTGGGTCGGATTCACCTGATGCAGGCCCTACCACCGAAAAACCGTAAAAACATGCGTTTAAAAAAAATAATAATAATAAATTGATGCAGTAGGGCTGCTGCTGCTAGAGACGCAGGCGGCGCCTGCGGCATCTGGCGGGCGTGACTGAGCAGGGCCCACGAGTCCCCTGTTGTGGGCCCCACCGTGATGTATATTTGTCATCCAAACTTTTCACTAGGTGGACCCCCTCCAAATATCAGGCTGATCCAAAGCTCGGGTGGCCCACATCACAAGAAACAGTCTAAATTGAACCGTCTACCATTGAAACTCTTTTTGGGGCCACAGAAGTTTCGGATCAAGTTGAAATTTGTTTTCACCCTTCATCTAGGTCTGCGTGACCTTATCAACGGGTCGGATGGCCTGTAAACATTAAGGTGGGCCCCACGTGGGACCCACAATGATGCATGTGTCTTATTACCACCGTCCACCTGGACGGTGGTACCCACTGTGATGTATTTGTTTTAACCCCACCGCCCAGGGGACGGTGGGTGTGTGAGTGTGCACGTGTGTGTGCATGCGTGTGTGAGTGTGCGTGTGTGTACACGTGTGTGTGTGTATGTGTGTGTGTGTGCGTGTGTATGTGTGTGTGTGTATTATATATAGTATTGTATTTATATACTATATATAAGTTATATATATATATATTATATACCAGATGGTGGGCCTCTATGGGCCCCACCATGATGCTTGTGTTGCATCCAAACCGTCCAATCATTTGGCAAGTTTGTCTTAACAGGCTTGAGACTAAAAAAAAATAAGTCAGATCTATAGTTCAAGTGGACCTCACCTTGGTTTATATAAGGCCCAAGTGTTTAGGCCCACCTTGTCATATTTATGACCCATTGTTGAGGCTCACCTTGATGTGTACGAAGCCATTGTTGAGGCCCACTTTGATGTGAATGTAAGGCCCATGTTATGAGGCCCATTCGATGTAATTGTGGCCCGTTGTTG
Organism: Magnolia officinalis; assembly: GCA_021015155.1. Lineage (NCBI taxonomy): Eukaryota > Viridiplantae > Streptophyta > Magnoliopsida > Magnoliales > Magnoliaceae > Magnolia > Magnolia officinalis. Next base: position 63,126,479 of record JAJHSJ010000009.1, on the reverse strand, counting down.
AGGCCACCTTGACATATATGAGGGCCATGTTATAAGGCCCATTTTGATGTATTCTAGGGCCCATGGGTTGAGGCCCATTGTGATGTATTAGGGCCCATGGGTTGAGACCCATTGTGATGTATAAAGGCCCGTGGGTTGAGACCCACTGTGATGTGAATAGGGCCCATGTTATGAGGCCCATTTGATGTATTGGAGGCCCGTGGGTCGAGGCCCAATGGGAGGTACATAAGGCCCATTGAATGTGATTCCGCCGTGGTTTATGTGTTGCCATTTATGGCGGGCCATGCCTTGGGAGCAATGTTGGTTTGACGTCCATGTTGTAAGAATAATGTTGGTTAAATGTCCGCATTATAACTCTCCTTAAGGCCCATTGATAGGCTCATACTTGTTATGTGTAGGCCATTAAGGCTCATCTTCGGTGTAAGGACAGTTTATTACTTTATAACATGCTTAGTATACCTCCATGATTCATGCCCATACGCATCATATGTATGCTTGATATGAGTAGTGACTGATCATATCATATGCCATTAGGCAGACCATTTACGGGACTCCTTATGAGACGGAGTGCCCCACATTATCGTGCGATACGCGCGGGATTGTTGCATGACTGGACAATATGATTCATGCATCTGCATTTGTATGACTTGATCATCGTACGCCCTAGCGACATCAGGGTCGTGGCCTCTACAGGCACGTCGTGGATGGCTAGATGGGACACCGAAAATATTTGGTTCTAGCACTGTGGGCAGTTAGGATGTCCTTTGGTGAAAGTCTCAGAACCTCCAAGGCCAGGAGGAGCCCCAACGTCTAAACCAAGTGGAACATGAGTGCCCGAGTGCCGAATACCAGTAGGCCGTGTCTCTCACTATGTCGTGGTCAGTTGGGAGGGGGTGTGTCCTTATCCGCCCGAGTGAGGGGGCTATAAGCTAGGCTGAGTATGACCAGCTCGTAAATGGGTCCGCTATCGACGAGCCGAGCAGGTATTGGCAGACTGTTGGCTAGGCGGATAATGAGGTTTCTTCCACTCGCAGGGCTATGCAGCTGGGGAGGAGGCAGTCGGTGTGAAGTGTAATAGACCCCGGTGATTTTTTCAGAAAGCAACCGTACTGATATGTGGACTTATTGAGCAAGAATTGCATATCCATTCATTCATTCATTCACTATCCACTCGGGTTGGTGGTGCGTAACTATTTTTTACGTGTACCTTCGCATGGTCAGGATTTCGGTTGGGCGCGCGACTAACCTGAGATCAGGAGTTTACCACATTGTGTCTGACTATCTAAATTTAGGTATGAGATTGGTTTGGATAGAAGTCCCTTGTGATGGACCCCATAGCCTATAAACTTCGTACTATCATCCCGACTTCACATTCCAGCATGGTCATTTCATTCGCACCGCATATCACATTGCATCTGCAATACTTAGCATTTTGGGTTACTGTGTTTTTGCACTTATATGGCCTAGATGAGAGGGATGGTATTCGTAGCTCGTCAGGATTTGCATTGCATCCTCCGCATCTGTTATTGTCTTATTATGTTTTGCAACGCATAGCCTTGGTACGACTGATAGCACTCATGGACTTACCAGTATATTTCCGCTTACTCTGATATCGTATGATTCATGATCTTGTCAGTATTTCCGCTTATTCCAATGCTGTATGATTTATGGACTTTATGGTATGCTTGACACTTATGTTGTGTACACACTTTCACCACCCTCTAAGCTTTTATAAGCTTATGCACGATAGATGCGTGCAGGTGGCGTTAGGCTGCAGCGGCGTTGAGCTTGGAGCGTGCAGCCG
>JAJHSJ010000009.1:63039675-63119675 GCA_021015155.1 Magnolia officinalis | reverse complement strand
TACATGAGAATCATATAACATTTAGCAACCAATATAAGCATGATTGGCATTTGAATATATTGTGATACACATATAATACGCCATTCTACATATATGTATTCCATACAAAGCACACCATGTAGATTTCAACTATTAGCAGGAATTTATACATATAGCTAAGGTAGTTGGGCAACCTATCTCAACAACCCTATTAGGTACAGTTCATCTAACTACTTCTCATACAAACATTTTATCAAACACTTATACTATAATGTCAACACACATAACATATGTTGTCTATGACATGTATTTGGACAAGTCCTTCCAACAAGGAGTTGTCACGAATATGACAATCATACATTTGCATTCTATAAACATAACATGCACAAATCATGATTCCATAGTCATTCAGTCATTTCAACGAACACTTAGACTACACACTGCAACATACATGACGTATGTTGGCATAACAGGTATTAGGGCAAATCCTTTCACCAAGGAGTCATCGCAATTACATCTAACATATATCCATGACGGATAATCATGTCAAGCCCGACTCCAAATTCCGAACTCATTCAAACATTTCAACAAACACATGGAATACACTATACACAACATAATATATATATATCTGAAAAGCGAAACAAACATTGCATTTGGCATGTGAAATGACACTCACGTCAGTTATAAATCATTAACCAACATTAAAAGCCTTGAAAACGATAACCTAAACATTTATAGTCTGCACCTTACGCCGGTAGACGCGAAACGAAATCAGTTTCAATGTTAAGTCTTTGTCTACGACACCACAATAACCTATAACACGGAATAGGTTAGCTAATTCATCTATTACACTAATTGGAAACCCTAAAACAGGTTAGGATTATGATTTCTTACCCAAGTACGTTGTCGAAAACGCCGGATTTGCGGTACAAACATGGTAAACGAGTGCGTGGAGTAGTGGGATCAAATTCCAAAATGAATCTCCAACTCTCTCTCTCTCTCTCCTTATCTCTTCTCTCTTCTCTCTCCTAGGGTTTCCCAAATTCGTATGGGATGAGAGAGTGAGGGTTTAAGGCCCTTATACAGGCCCAGAACTGATGGAAATGGCCCCAGGGCCAAGGTATACTTAGGTTATAGCCAAAGATCGGCTGTTCCGATCCAACGAAGCATTTCTGGAGGCTCCCTTTCTACATGCGGTCGGACTTAATCTCTCTGACATTGGATCTAGGTCGAGCTAAGTTTTCGGTCTGATCGGATTTACAGATTGACCGTGGCAGACCAGTTTCAGTTCAACGGTCACCAGTACTCGATCAGGGCCACAAGTGTACTGACATGTGTGAAAATTTTCTCCTGATCCAAGGATATATTTGGGTCAGATTCTGACGGTCTGAATCCTTCTATTTGGCCCGCAAGCGACGCGTCTCAGTTTACTTAAGTTTGAATTCTATTTCCAAAACTATTCACGTTTCTCACACATTTCGCTCTGGGCTTAAGTTGTACCTTTCTGGATACAGTCAGGACTTGATTTCCAAGGTGGTTTTCAAGCCTAGTAAGGCGGTCATAACGGTTTAGTTTCGTGGTCATCGGACTTTCGACGTGTGGTCCAAGTCCGATACGAAGTTTCGTGATGCTCCCGAGAGCAGCTGGGTAATGAGATGATTCCTATGTTATAGGGTAATATAGCATTAGCGGTTCTGCTCATTTTGGGTCTTACAGTTCATATTTAAAGTGGTTCAAACTAATTCTACTGAGTATTTAATTTAGTACTTAACTAAATTATGTCCTAATTACGACAGAATATGGTCCTAGGGCAGTTATACGCCCCTTTCTGGCACTTTTAATTAATATATTATTTAAATTATTTTTTTAAAAGTTCATCACCAAGTCTAATTCATCTCTACTAAATTTTATTAGGTTTTGTATTGTAGAAAAATTCTAAAAATTCTCGAACCAGCAGTTGTCCAAACTGATGATTTTTGGACAGTTGTCACAATGACCTATATTTAACTATATTAAATAATTTATTATATTTTTTACTTATTTTTATATGAAACTAGACTCATAAAGCTTCAATCTGGCTTTTGAATTACTTAAATCTGAGTTATAACGAGGGAGATATGATTTTTCAAAGTTGGACGTATATTGTAGAATTTTTCTGCTGAAAACGGGCCGCCGGCCCACTGCAGCCCTGCCAGGCCCGCAATTTGGCGAGGCCTCGCCGTCCACTGGACCCCGAGGCGATGTCCCCCCCGCCGGATACATGCGGGACCCACCTCAGGTCCCCCCGAATTGCGTCGTTTGGGCCCCCGAGTCCGTCGAGGCATTATCGGGTCTCATTTGCAAATTAGAATGAGTTATTTGATGTGCAATATATGATTTTGGGGTAGGAGAGGCTGATCCATCCAATTAACTTATTTATTTTGTGAGATTCCATAAGTTTAATGGTAAAAAAAACCCATTTTATGTCTAAATTTACTAATTGTAGTAGATTTGAGTTAAGTATTGTTCTCCATCACTTAACCTTGAGGATTAGTGTTTAATATGAAAGGACTTAGAAAATTTTGAAGAATGAGGTGACGAAAGATGAGATTTTGAAGGAAATGGGTTAAAAGGGGATTTTTGGCTTTGGGATTGAGTTATGAGAAGTTACCAAGGTGTTATGATCGACCCATTGCCTAAAGACGTCTATTTCCAAGTTGGTAAAAATCCGGGATGTTACACAAATAGTTCATAATCCCCATCAAATGGATCCACTACCAATATCACCAAACTTATCGGAGAGAGTTTTTTTAACCAATCGACGCGGCACTCAGGTCGTAGACTCATAAAGAAAGAAGCGAGCTTCTCGTCCCTACTTAAGAGCTGACCAACTTCAATGAACTCGGAGTTGGTTAGCCCTTTCACCTCCTCGAGCACATCCAATACTTTGCTTGTTCAATTGACCTCTTTTCCAAGGCCAAAATCACGCATTGCCTCCGCAACAGTCGTAAGAGATATGCCAAGTACTTCACAGGGACGAGGAGGTCACTGTCGTTTCTTGGTGCTACTCCCACTACGATTAGTACCAGAATCAGATGTGCGGTTGGAAGCGTCGCGAAGCATTCGATTTTCCATGGACGGTGTGTCTGAGGAAAATTGATTGTTCCCTGTCGAGTCGCCTAAAGTATCCTCTGAGTGGTCAACCATATCGTTCTACAAGGGATTTCACTGTCTTCTCCTGTGGTGAACATCAACTTGGTGGCACTACAGACCTAATTGACAACTATATCGGTGTCGACGCATCAATTGGCTAGGAGTCTGACATTCCACTTACGCATATGGCGCACAATTACATGGATCGAAACATCTCTAAAATCAACATACTAGAAATTGAAAATGTAAATGACTACACAAGAGGAATCAAATTAGAAGTTGCTATCTAATTATATAGTCATCAAGTTACTTAGAAATATTCCTCCATTAATGCATACTTTGTAGTACAAGAATCAAAATAGTTCATATTTTTGACAAGTACGTGCAAAGAAGAAGTTTGTATATCGCGGATATCTAGTCCGCTATCTAGTCCTATTATTATGTTGCGAATCTGCCCACATTCATTACGCAATATCATCGCGCACTCTAACCCACGCTTCTTTCTCCCGTTGAGTGATTTGAAGTAACCATTACCTTTTGCCATTTGTTGAGACCTCATGTGGTGTAGGGTTACTATCCACGTCATTTACTGGTATACCAACATCTTATAGATCTACTCACAATTTGATCGTATGAAATTTGTAAGACACAACAAGCTATCACAATTTTCACTTGTGTTTGGAATGGATATTGTATTGCCGTCTTCAATATTGAAAATATGGCCTTCATTACGCCAAAACAACGTTTTATACCATTGCGGAGCTGTGAATGTCGATAGTTAAATAACTCCTTCATGTTTGCGAGTGTTCTCCCAATTCGATACTCTTGCAAGTGGTATCGAACCCCACGGTATGGAGCCATAAATCCCGGTGAATGAGCATATCTGGCATCAATGACATAGTATTTTCCTACACATTTGAATGTACGATTTATTAAGTGTCCATTTGAAGCATTCATTAGAAAAGATAAGGGAAGGACAACGATTATGATCATCAAGGACTACCAGTAGGGACAATCAGAGGATTATCATTGTGGCTCAAAGCGTTGTGTAGCACCCTCGCGTCTAAAGCAGAACCTTCCCAACCGGCCAATACATACAAAATCTTCATATCAAATGAACAAGCCACAAGTACGTTTTGAGACAGGACCCCTTTCTTGTTGCGAAAACTTGCATGGTCGTCTGCTTGTACATAAGCAGGAATGTGTGTCCCATCAATTGCACCAACACAAAACTAGATGCATTTCATGAAATTTCAAAAGGCGGAAGAATGACTCTGAATAGATGTGTATGAACAATGATATATACAAATAGACCTTCGGGTAAAATGATACCTGAAAGTATGAAGCCCAATTTAAATTTGTTCGAATCTCAAAAGGTGTCTCTTGTCCGGCTTGTTTAACGTACTCAAGATAAAGTGATACCAATGTATCTACTACATGGTGAAACTGACGGCTAACGGTTTCACCTGATCGAATGAATCTGTGTCCTATTACACGATTGCGAACGTTATGACCAACTGTGTGTAGGAAAATAACCAGTTATTCTTCAAGACTGATGTTACGACTATCTTGGAGATGTGTTTTCTTGCTTATTTGACTAGATATTGAAAAAATGCTTCTCAACTCATTCTTAGTTGAGTTATACAGTCTCGGTCACTGGCTCAAATGGTCGAATTGATGAAACTCGCCCGTTCATCATCTCCGTGACGTGCTGGCCGTTTGAACAAGTATACTCGATAGTATTCTCCGACCGCGGCCACACAGGTTGCCATCGCCTGAGCAACAATGGACCTCGCCATCTCTTCATCCTCTTCATTATTCATATTGACGAATGGATCACCTACACTTAGATGTGTGAAGTTGTGTTTAATATAAATCACTAATCTTTTTCCTGTGACCCTTATCACTAATCCTTAAATATTCTAGCGTCCATTCAAAATAGTTTTTTAAAAAAATTATATTCTTTTTTAAAGTTGGTACAAAAGAATAATATTATATTACCAATTGTTAGACAACAAAACTGGATACTAGTATTGAGTGCAATTGTATTAAGTTTTGTATAGGGTTACCTTGATGAGAATTGACTTATTAATTTGTTCACATGATGTGGAATATCTGATGATCTATACGTGACCTTCTCATCACAGGCGTAAAGAATTCGATCAACTTAAAGAATTCTGAGAAAGTAAAAAATGGTAAATTTACCTCGAATAGTATGAGCTCTTTTATGACAAAAAAAAAAAAGAAGAAGAAGAAGGAACAATCCACAATCTAAATCACAAAGAGGTTAACGTGCTTTTAAGAATCAATTAATACTAATCAAATCACATAAACATTATCCATGTAATGTTTCATACTATACGAATGAGTGGAGTATATACAAAGAGAAGAAAGGATATGGGCTGACTTGAGGTGCTGCACTACCAAACAAGGAAGGCTTCAACCCACTATACAATCCACCCCAACCTTCAGTTCTTACAACCTTCTTACAACCTTCAGAAGAAAAATAAATCTGTATTATTTCCCAATGTCCTCCCTTGCTGGAATAGGACATTCCTTGACAACTTGGGACTCAACCCAATCCACTGCAGGACCTAAGCTGTGGTAACCAAGACACAAGTTGACTGAATTTCTTCTTCTTTTCGTTACTGGTCTGTTTCTGTTGATAAATATTCTGTTTCAATGGGATTTTTGTTCCACATGGACTGAGAATTCTCTGTTTCTGTAAGGGTAAAATGTCTACAAATTTGTACACCAGTTTTGTGAGTTGGAATTTCAAAGGTAAATCACAGACCTGAACTGCTTGGAAAATGGACACTCTGGTGGCACGAGATGGTCTTAGCCAAAACTGGCCATTTGATCCCATTCATTAAAATAAAAGGACAGATAAATTAGAGAAGAATGAGGATAAGGACAAAATATGTAGTTTCTAACCGGCAACGTTCCGCTTATTAGGCAAAATCAATAGACAGTCGATGGTAGAATTCATTATCTGTGTGGGGCTCACCTAATGAGTGATTTTTCCAAAAAAAAAATTCCCTTTTATCCTGAATGAGAGTTCATGGTATGACACATCATTTCTGTAAGGATCGGATGTTTCATCTAAACTTATTAAAGAAGTGCAAGTGCAGAAACAACTTCTCATCCGTCCATGAGAGAATATCATGCATTGAAAGATGAAGTTGCTTTTGAAAACGGTCCCACTGAATGCATAAGCCATATGAAAATTAGGATGATCTGATCAGGGTATCCCACAACAGTTATTGGTTTGGATGTTTGAAGCATCACCACAACGTAAGGGGTGTTGTGCTTAGACTTAATAAAAAAAAAAAGAGGCAATTACTGAACTATTCCAAAAACAACGCTAACTGTTAAAGCCCACGTCTCGTTGATGTGGACAGACATTGAGGATGAGGATGAGGACAAAATATGTAGTTTCTAACTAACAATGGATTTGCCAATATTTTTGAAAGGACGAAAAACAATCCGTTAAAAAAATAAGCATGACACAGGATAGAAAAATTACACATCAAACATTGTCTTCAAGTCCTGAGATTAGTATAAAAACAAAATTTCCTCATAGTAGCATAGAAAAATTACAGATCCAACATTGTTTAGGATAACATAAATTAATTGTTTATAGGCAAGAATAAGGATGTGTAATCAGTTGTAAATCATTATAAAACAAATATACATACAATCTTAAATTTAGGATTGAAAAATTACAAAGCACAAATCAAAAATCATCTGTAAATCATCAATCCCAACACATGTGTAATTAGTTGTTGAGCTTAATCTTAAGAAATCTACAAATACATTCCTGATGTCAACACATTTATATTGGATTACACATCTAATGTTTTATCTATGTTTAGGATTACACAAATAAGCAGATTACAGCTAGTGTTCTGATGTCAACACATTTATATTGGAATCCACAAATCTGCGAGTATAAGCAGATTACACAAATAATAGATACTTTTCTATTAATAACAATAGCTGCAGTGGCACGACACTTGGATAATTCATACTTTAGTATCCAAAAAGAGGAAACAACCATCACATTGTTCTATACTAACATCGATCGTTATAACATTTTAGCACTTACAGGAGTAAAAAAAGAAAATGAAATTATTAGATGACACCTAGAAAAACCCATGTTCCTTTGGTTTCTGAAAATATAAGAGCTGCCTCTTTCACCACTTTTTTACCTCAGTACTGAGATACTAGATTTGAGCAACTCAATGAATCAAGTAAAATGAATCATGAGCCAATAGTAACCAAAGAACGAAAGCAAAAAAATAAAAAAATTTAAAATAAATTATGATTTTCACAAAGGCATCATTGGAACTATCCTCAAGCTTCCTTTCCACCAGAAAGGTTTTTAAGGAACCTCGTCTATTAACAAGGCATAGAGTTTGGATATGCATGGAGAGTGGACTCCTCTTCCACTTGTGACTAATGATGTGCATTGATGTATTACAGGTCCAAGAACTTGGAATTTTTTTTTTCTCTTCTTCTCTCTTTTATAAATTTTTTTCATGCATTTCACATGATGGAATTGTTACCATCCCAATGAAAAATTAAGGAAGTACAAACTTTGGTGAAGGGAAAATGTCCTACTTATGCATTTTCCTCTTGTTCTCTAATTTCCATAGTCTGTCAGTGGGGAAAGAACATTCCATAGTGAATTTTATGGACTCTCCTTAAAACTAGCCCGAAATGGCTAGGAGTTTGGTTACTCTAAAATTAAGAAACAAACACAATGACCATTTGGATGAATGTCGTATTGGACATTTACACACATTCCAAATCCAGCCATAATAAACAATCTCCATGATCAAATAAGTGCTAGGGGTCAACATGCACAATGACCATTTGGAGGAATCTCGTCTTGGACATTATACACACATTCCAAATCCAGCCTTAATAAACAATCTAAGATCAAATTAGTGTCAGGATGCCAGACATCATAGCACATCATGTTTGGATAAGCATGCTATCCTCTTCATGTCAACAGTCCCGAAATCCTTCATCTACTTGTTTCATCTAATAAGAGAAACAAGCAAGAGAAAAAAAAAACAGGTTCATCAAATCAAACATAACACACCATCCTTCGATTATCAAATCAAGTCACAGTACTTGAAGAGGATTTAATCCGAAAACAACCGATGTTCATATTATCAACATGCAAAATCGGTACATGTACTTAAATGACCCCCACCATATGAAAGCCCCAAAAGGTCATTCGAGTGGCCCTCAGTAGAAATATTCATTGTTGATGACAAAATCTAGATCACCCTCCACTCCGTGTGATGCGTCTCCAAGGGACCCTGGTCCTGCGCAAAGGGTAAGCAAAAGAGACCCTGGCTAAGTCAGGGGACCCTCCAATGCCTAAGTCAGGTCAAGGGAATCAGGGTCTAAGTCAAAGGGTAGGGGAGAGTGCAAGATGTTGCGTACCTGTAGAAATGGGGTCTTCTGGTATTTATACTTGTCTATCGGATGGTCGAGATCCGCCAATCTCGGCACGATTCACTTAATCAGTAGGGTTTTCGGATCGTGGGGATACTGTGCGTAATTCGAGGATCGTGTAGGATATTATGCGTATCATGTATATATGCGAGCGAAGTAACCAGCCACGTCCACTTATGGTAGTTTCTAAGCTTAGCTCATGGAGCGCTCACTTCGGGATCCATACTCGGCTCGACCCTATTGGCAGATGAGGCCTCAGTCGGAGTGATTTCAAGCTTTCATTGAGCAACAATCACGTTCATAGTCCGAGCCGATCCGATGGTCTTGACCTCTCGTCAGTTACACGTTCTGAGAGAATTCTTTCACGAGGCCCGAGGCGGAGTATCGGGCCTACTTTATTGAGTTGAGTTTCATCCTGATCGTTACTCTTAGGGCCGAGGCACCTCTACGACTCACTTAGTTGTGGGCGTCGCATGTAGTTATCGGCTTGATGACGTCGGTCCTCGGAATTATAAGGGGCTCGGATCTTCCCATAAGAGAAGCCCCCTACTCTTCGAGGTCTGTTAAGGACTCGGAAAGTAAGCATACGGAAGATCAATCGCCTCATCCGCCGATTCTTCCGCGCATGCCGAAACTATTACATTTTGAAACATCACGCTCTCAGGGTTTCCCGCCTACGGGCTCATGCTCAGTGGACGCGTAGCGACAGTTAAGATTTCGAATCACCATCCACCTATGACCTATTGCCACGTATACCTGGAGTAGTGTTTCGGACGGAACCTTTCCTTATTTGGGCGTCGTTTCATTTATCTGAAGCACACCGCTCGATGTCAGAGGCACATTGCCCGACAGAGTCTGAGCCAATGGTATGTAGCCACGTCAGCTTCGAGGTCGGCTCATAATGATTCGGCTGCAACCATCATTGCTGGTAATTAATGCAGAGATTTGGCGATGTCTATATAAGGTTCTCTTTGGAAATTTCTGTTCACTTCTGCACCTTGTGTTCAAGCTGATACCGGAGGAGGCAATTTTCGACGCAGGTGATTTCGACCAATCAGGGTTTTCCGATAAGCGATTCCGACCGGCAGGATACCTCCGACAGAAGTGATTTCTGGTGACCGTTCGGTGAGTCTCCTTGCGCCTCCTTGCATTCCTTCTTCTTAAGATGTCGTCCGACCTGAAGACTATTCAAGATTATGATGATGACTCCGAATCGGGGAGCTCTGACAACGGGAGAGGGGCCTCTGAAGGCCCCTATGAAGCTGTACCCTTATTCCCTCTGCCTTAAAAGCAGAAGGAGATGGGAGCTCGGACTCATAGGGTTGGTAAAAAGAAGACCGCTTGTGACGCCCCGGTCACTGTTTCATGTGGGCGGACACACGTGGGCGGGCACACATGTGGGCGGGCCCCCAGGTGTGGCTGGCAGGCTACTGTGCTGAGCGAGCTACTGTTGCAGTTGACTGTAGCGTAACTTGTCCCACATCGGAAGAGTTGTCTGGAGTTGTGGTGGTTATATGTTGGGTTCCTCCCTTAACAGACATGACGCGTTTTAAAGCCGTGAGCTTCGGCAAAGCGGACAATATCATGTATTGTGGGGGTGGGCCTTACAAATGGTATCAGAGCCGAGGACGGCTCTGCCCTCGGTGGGGGATAATGTGACGCCCCGGTCACTGTTTCATGTGGGCGGACACACGTGGGCGGGCACACATGTAGGCGGGCCCCCAGGTGTGGCTGGCAGGCTACTGTGCTGAGCGAGCTACTGTTGCAGTTGACTGTAGCGTAACTTGTCCCACATCGGAAGAGTTGTCTGGAGTTGTGGTGGTTATATGTTGGGTTCCTCCCTTAACAGACATGACGCGTTTTAAAGCCTTGAGCTTCGGCAAAGCGGACAATATCATGTGTTGTGGGGGTGGGCCTTACACCGCTCGAGCCTCCCGGACCGTGACTGCCGAGGCCACTGAGATGTCAGCGAGTGGGCGAGCCTCGGAGGTAGTCCCAAAAGGCTCCGTGCTGTTAGAGTCTCAAATGGAGTGGCTCCGCTTAGAATTTCAGATCCCGGACTCCGTACGGATAAGGGCCCCTGAGCCCCTTGACACCGCTGGTGCGCCTGCTGAGGGAGAAGTGACATTTTTTCTCTGTGCACTGCAATGTGGGCTTTGACTTCCTCTGCATCTCTTCGTCCGAGCCATTATAGCTTACCTCGGACTAGCTCCCGGGCAATTCACCCCCAATGCTTAGAGGGTTTTAATGTCTTCCTATATTATCTGACGTCAAGTCGGGAACTCGGAGCTGACCCCAGAGGAGCTAATGAGCTTGTACCTGGTCAAACACGATAGTTAAGAACCATGGTACTACTTTGCGACACGAGGCAGCAAAGGGTCAGGGCTGGTAATGAATCTTTCATCCTTTAATAAGGACTGAAAGAATAAATGGTTCTAAGCTGCGGGTGAATGGGAGGCACTGACGGCTAAAGTCAGGACTCTGACGACTCCGATTCCTACCCAATTTTTAAAATCAGGTTGGACTGATCATTTCATTTTTTCCGACGCCCTTTTTTGTTGCCTCAGTCAAACTGAATTGGAGTTTTCTTTGTAGATTTTGCAAGGGGCACAACTCCCCTTAATTCAGCTCAGAAGAACCGCATAGCCAAGGCTAGGGCACGATCGGGAGAGCTCTGCTCCTGGTGATCACCGCCGCCAACCTTCATTGGTCTGGGCTTTGCAAGTCGGCGCCTCTCCCGATGTCTTTCAGTAAGTTCTTCTTTCGTTTCTTTTGGAGGGATCAGACTTGTTCGTATAGTTGCTGATTTGTCGCTTTTCACACAGGCATGGTCGAGGCATCTGGTTCTTGAAGGAGAAAGGCCGCTCCGACAGCGGAGGAATTGCTGAGGGGAGAGCCCAGGATAAAGACCACCGTTCGAAGACGGCAAGCAATTCCTCATGGAGAGGGGCCCTCTGGCCCAGTTTTTGTTGCTGCGGCTTCGACTGCGGTGCTTGCTGATACACGGGTGACTCCGGTTGCGGTGCTTGCCGATACGCGGGCGGCTCTGACTACGGTGCTTGCTGATAGGTGGGTGGCTCCAGCTGTGGTGTTTGTCGATACGCGGGCTCTAGCAACCATTGCTCCTGCTTCAGCAATCATGATTCCTTCCGTTCCGCCCTTCATCGTTCCCTCTACCGAGAAGGCTCGCCTTGCAGCCGCGGCCCCCTGCATAGTTATTCCTTCATCATCCGAGTGGGAGGAGGCCGTTCGGATGGCTGACGCCATGATTACCCCTCCCATGGTTGGAGATGACCCTGGGGCCGAGGCTCAGGCCTCGACTGGTAGCAAGACCGGGTTTGCTGAAGCGGCAGACTCGGCTCACGTGGGGACGAGTGGCGGAAAGTTCGCGCTGAGCTACCATATATCTTGTCTGACACCTTAGGCCGCCAAACATGCCCCTGAGGAGAGTATAGCCCACCTCCTCACCAAGTCAGACAGCTCCTTCTTGAATGACATGGCTTCCGTCTTTTACACGGTATCTCTGTTGACTCTCCTCGTGTTTCCTGCATTCACTGCTTTTAAATACTCATTCTTGTTTATGTGCAGTCTGTCCCGAAGCTTCTTTCGGCTCGGGAGAGGGCACGAGAGTCGAAAAAGAGAGAAGCTGAGGTGGAGGCCCTCAAGACCCAAATGGGGGTTTTGTGGGATGAAGGCACTGTCCTCCGGCTCGAGCAGGGCGAGTTGCGTCGGCAACTCGAAGACGGGAAGGCCAGGGAGCTTCGACAACAAGGGGGCATGACTGACTTCGAAGCTAGGGAGCTGCGACTACAAGGGGTTGCAGATGACTTCAAAGCTCGATGCGACGCTACGACCGCCGTGCTGACCTGGGCCAGGGCTCACGTGGACTCGTTGGCTCAGGAGAACGCTCTACTGAGTGAAGCCCTTGAGTGAGCTAAGGTTGAGGCGGCAGAAGAGAAGACCCGTGCTGTCGCTCAGTCGAGGGAAACCCAACGGGCAGAGGACAAAGCTTCTCTGGCCGAGGCGGTGGCCGTAGCGGTAGAAGCCTTCAAAACTTCAAAGGAGAGGGACGTCGATGCCGCCAAGTTTACAACCGCGGCTTTGATGATTGTATCGAGGCGGTCCAGGGCATGTATCCGGACCTTAACATAGAATCTTTGTTGTCCGAAGAAGCTGGAGAGATGCCTGCTGACGACGTCCGCCCAGATCAGACCCCCGACACCCAAGCTCCTCCTCCGTCTGCATAGATCAGATTATTTTTTCTTTTTTAGAACTAGTCAAAACTTTTCTTTCTGGTTACTGTTTTGACCTTCTGATGAAGGTTTATGAATGATGATTTTTGACCCTCTGGAAAGGACGCATGAATGATGATTTTTCTAATATGTTAATTCGTAGTTAATTTTTGGATGTTGGCTGTCGATTGTTGATTGCCGAACTGATTCGTAGATATGCCGATTTTCTTTGAGGCGTGTCCGAGCCGACCCTTTAGCGAGTCAGCTCCTTCCAATGCTGCCTCATAAAGTTTGAGGCCTTTATAACTTGTTTGTTGAGTCCGAACCCCTAGGGGGTTGGCTCGTCCCACAATTGGCGAGGTACATCCGCTTTGTCCGTCAATCAGTGAATCGACTCCTATGTTGGGGGAGTCGGGTTACCTTTTAGCTTTTTCCCTGACTTAAGAGGGGATGCCATGTAGAATTTTTGTGTGATAATGTGCTAACCCCTTCTTTAAGGGATCAGCTCATTGAGTCCACCCCTGCATATGAGAGGCAACTTTTCCTTATTAGATAACTCGTTCATGTAGATAAGAAGTAAACTTTATTAAGAGCCTTAAAGGCTTGTCGCTCGGAGGCGTACATTTACTGGGAGCCTTAAAGGTTGTTTCTGTCACGGATAGTAAACTTTCAGGTGCTCGGCATTCCAGGGGTGTGGGAGCTGACGACCCTCGAGGTCTTCCAAGTGGTAGGAGCCCAGTTTGGTTGATCAGATGACCCGATAAGGCTCTTCCCAATTAGACCTGAGTGTCCTAACTCCCGGCTCAGCGATGTTCTGGAATACCCGACGAAGGACCAAGTCCCCTGGTCGGAACCGCCTGGTCTTGAACTTCGAATTGTAGAATCGCGTAACTTACTGATGTCGAGCTTCGACTCGGAGCCTTGAGATATCTCTGACTTCTTCAAGCAAATCCAGGTTGGCTGCAATCTGCTCGGAATTCTAGTTTTCTTGGTAGTTCTCGACTCGAGCCGTAGGGAGACCGATTTCAACTGGCACCATCACCTCCGAGCCGTAGGAGAGTGAAAACGGAGTCTCTCCAGTTAAGGACTGAGTTGTGGTCCTATATGCCCAGAGAATGAACAAAAGTTCTTCGGCCTAGTTGCATTTTGCTTTTTCCAACTTCATCTTGAGATGGTGCTTGATAACTTTATTGACTGCCTCCACTTATCTGTTGGACTGGGGATGTCGAGGAGAAGAGTATGCGTTTGTAATGCCGAGTCCTTGACACATACTTCAAAATTTGTCGTTGTCAAACTGTCGACCATTGTCTGACACGATGGTGCGCGGAATCCCAAACCGAAAAATGATATTTTTTCAGACAAAGTCGATCACCTTCTGTTCTATGATCTTGGCAACCGGCTCAGCCTCACCCCATTTAGTGAAGTAGTCGACAGCCACGATGGCGAACTTGACTTGCCCTTTTCCCGTAGGCAGAGGGTTGATGATGTCGATTCCCCACTAAGTGAACGGCTAAGGGCCGCTCATAGGAGTCATTTCTTCAACGGGTTACCTCGGCACGGCTGCGAAGCGCTGACATTTGTCGCATTTCCGTACATAGTCCTTGGAGTCTTCCCTGATAGTTGGCCAGAAATATCCTTGTCAGAGTATCTTCAGGGCCAAGGCTCGACTGCCGGAATGATTTTCGTAAATTCCTTCATGAATCTCCCGAACGACATATTCCACCTCGTCGGCTCGGAGACACCTGAGGTAGGGCTGAGAATATCCTTTCTTGTATAAGATACCGTCCAAGATGATGTATTGAGCTGCTCGGACTCTCAGTCGCCTGGCTTCCAATCTATCTGAGGGGATCTCGCCGGATGTGAGGTAATCAAAGATCAGGTCCATCCAGCTCGGATTAATATGCACTGGGTTGACTTCCTTCCTCTCCACTTTATCGATGCTTGGATGCTCTATGAATTCAACGGGGATGACCAGCGGGATCTTCCCTTCGGTGGCTGAGGTGAGCCTAGCTAAGGCATCGGCCCATGAATTTTTCGCTCTCGGGATCTGATGGACAGTGCAACTCTAAAATCTTTCAATCAATTTCTTCGCCTCGTCGAGATAAGCGATCATCCTTATCTCATTGGCTTCGTACTTGGTAGAAATGTGGTTTACCACCAACTGAGAGTTGCACTGGACCTGAGGAGATTGAACACCAAGACTTGCCGCCAATCTGAGTCCAGCTAGTAACGTCTCGTATTCCGCCTCATTGTTTGAGGCCTTGAATCCGAGTTTGATCACGTACTGGATAGTCGTGGAATCCGGCGCTATCAGGACGATTTTGGCTCTGGCCCCTTTGATATTGGATGACTCGTCCACGCAGAGAACCCATCCAGGGTCCGGCACCGCCTTTTGGTCTCCTGGGGGGGCAGGCGGAATCGTTTCAACTTCCGTACTGATCTCTTCTGTGCTCAGAGTAGTGAATTCGGTGATGAAGTCGACCACAGCTTGGCCCTTAATCGCTGTCCTTGGACGAAACTGGATGTCAAACTCGCCAAGTTCGATGGCCCACTTGATCATTTGACCTGAAACCTCGGGCCTCTGGAGAACTTGTCTGATAGGTGAGTCGGTCAACACAGCTACAGAATGAGCTTGGAAGTATGGGCGCAATCTCCGAGTTGAAACGACGAGGCTGAGCGCTAGCTTCTCCAGGGGCGAGTATCTCGTTTCTGCAGGTACCATAGCCTTACTCACGTAATGCACCGGATATTACTTGCTTTCAACCTCCCAGATCATGGCTGAGCTGACGGCTGAGGCCAAAACCGCGAGGTAGAGGAAAGGGGTTCACCTTCTTCAGGTTTTGATAGCAGGGGAGGTGAACCCAGATACTACTTCAGTTGTTGGAAGGCTTGTTTACACTCTGACGTCCACTCTGCCTTCTTATGACCCTTCAACTGTTGGAAGAAGGAAAGGCATTTATTCGTTACTCTGGATATGAAAAGTTCGAGCGCCGCGACTCGCCCTGTGAGGCATTGTATTTCCTTGATAGTCCGAGGCAAACTCATGTCGAGCAGTGCTTTGATCTTATCAGGATTCGCCTCGATACCTCTCTGACTGACTTGAAACCCAAGAAATTTCCCTGAGCCGACTCCAAAAGCGTACTTTGTGGGATTCAACTTCATCTGGTATTCTTGAAGGACGGCGAACATTTCTCCGAGATCAGTCAGGTGATCGGTCGCCTTAGTACTTTTCACCAACATGTCATTGACGTACACTTCCATTGTACGTCCAATCTGCTTGGAGAACATCTGATTCACTAGCCTTTGATACGTGGACCCAGCATTCGTACCATCTTCGGGGGATCATCTGGTGGAGGAGATTCAAATAGAGCGCGAAGGTTCAATCCTAGAAGTCTGAATTGGAACATTACGTCCACTTAACTGAGCGGCCCAGTAAGGAACCTCGGGTCAGTCCATGTACTCTGACTTTCACGGAAGAAGATGCGCGCGGAATTCAGCATCCACATGATGATCCTCTAGTAGTTACCATGACCATAATAACCGAAAGGTATACCGCATCTTGGTCGACACCGAGAGCTCAACCGACATGATCTATTCCGAGGCCTTTAATGAATAGGGATTCCAAGGTCTCACCTCAGACCCATGAAAACCCTCCTGCATGGCTTTGCCGGGGAAAGAGTGATCTCCGAGGGAGCATCTCCCTCCCTGTGACTATGGGAGAAGGACAACATCAAGTTACTCTCATGGTGGACTTCTTAATTGTCAATATACCACCAATACATAACGCCATCCTGGGCAGACCTTCCCTCAACGCAATGAGAGCAGTCGTCTTCACCTATCACCTGATGATGAAATTTTTCGTCAAGGGCGGGATAGGCAACCTCTGAGGCGATTAGCGAGAAGCTCGGAGATGTTATGCAATGGAAGTAAAGAATGGGTCAGTTAAGAAAGCACTTACCATCAACGTTCTAGACCCCAGAGGACCCATGGAAGGCTCATCCGTGGAAGACCTGGAGAAAGTACAGCTCGACGAGGCTGATCCGAGCAGAACCGTTCAACTCGGGACTTCATTGAATCCTGAGCAACGGCTCGAAATATTAACATTCTTACGACAACATATGGACGTCTTCCGTGGTTCCACCTAGATATGCCTGGAATTTCTCCGGATGTCATGGTCCACAGGCTGAATGTGGATCCATATCACAGACCTGTCAAGCAGAAAAGAAGGTCATTCGATGTTGAGCGATACGAAGCAATAGCCGACGAGGTTTCCGTTTTACTCGACGTCGAATTCATAAAAGAAGTGCATTATCCTAACTGGATCGCGAATGTGGTTCTTGTGAAGAAAGCCAACGGGAAATGGCGGGTCTGTTTAGATTACTCGGATCTAAACAAAGCTTGTCCGAAAGACAGTTTCCCGTTGCCTCGGATCGATTAGCTGGTGGACAGCACGGCGGGACACGAATTGTTCTATTTCCTGAACGCATATCCCAGGTACAACCAGATCGCAATGCATCGGCGGACTCTTCCATGACGTTATTTGGCTGCTCTCACTCTCTTTTTTCTTTCCGAGTGGCTTTTCCTTCCTTTGTGTATCGGCGCAAGTGTCCCTTCCGAATAAGGGCCTCGATCTCATCTTTGAGGTATACACAGTCAGCCGTATTGTGACCGTGGTCTCGGTGGAAGCGGCAGTACTTGCGCTTGTCTCGATGTTCTGAATCGGCTCTCATGCAAACATGCCAATTTAGCAGCTTCTCTCCTCGGATGTCCAATAGGATCTACTCGGCAAACATTAAGGGGGTGTAGGAACTAAACTTTCCCTCCGGCCTTCTGTTCGGACAACGATCGCGAGGGGCACGGTCATCGGCCCCTTTATTAGGCGGCTGGGGTTCCTCGTTCCTAGGCCTCTTCCCTTTACCATTCGGCTCAATTACCTGGACATTTTTACGGGCATTGGAGAACTCCTCCCCATTGGTGTACTTCTGAGCTCTGGTGACAAGTTCAGCTAGTGTCTTCGGCGGATTCTTTCCAATGTAGAAAGTGAATTTCCCTTCTTTTAAGCCGTTGAACACAGCAGCGGGCGTCATTTTATCATCGTAGTCTTCTACCAATAATGCTTCCTCGTTGAAGCGAGTGATGCAGTCTTTCAACGACTCCTTCTGCTTTTGCTTGATGGCAAATAAGTGAGTGTTGGGTTTTTGACTTCTCTTACCACTTATAAACTGGGTAAGGAATAGTCGACTTAACTCTGCGAAGGAATTGATGGAGTTTGGCTTGAGTTGCCGGTACCGACTCTGAGCGGAACCTGTAAGCGTGATCGAGAACCCCCAGCACATCATAGCATCCTTTGCTTTCTGGATTTGCATCTACGAGCGATAGGCTTCCACATGCTCGGATGGGTCTCCAGACCCGGAGTATTGGATCACGATAGGTATCCTGAACCTCTGCGGCATCACCTCACTCATGATTTCTGAGGTGAACGGAGGCTCGGTCTCTTTCATCATCGCCTGAACGCCGGAGGGAACTGACGTTGGCTGTTATTTCTTTTCCAGGGCCAAGAATTTGTCGTCGAGCTCTACAAACCGTTTCTCCCATGGGTCCTTGTTTTCTGCTATGATCTCTTGGTTGTTTTCTATTTCCGGAGTTCTCCTTCCCCTCATCCGTTCTAGCTGATGGCGGAGATCCATCGGTGTCAGGGCTGAAGTGATCGAGGCATTGGTTGGAGCTCGTGTGGCCGTGTTCTGAGCAAATGCTTGAATTTGGGTCGGAAGAGGATTCTGACCTGACATCGGCATCTGAGGGTGTTGAGGCCCCTCAGGCCTTACACTCCTTAGCGCGGAGTGAACTTCCACGACCAGGCCGACTGGTTCAGGAACAGGATTTTCCTGAGCTGGCTGCGGTCGTGGCTCCTGTTGTTGCTTCATCCTGTTCACCTCGTCACGTAGGGCTTGTATCTCGCTCTGCATGGCGCGATATTTACTCGCTCGATTGTAAGAACGTTGGGAAGACCCCGGGGCTAATTCGGCGTGAAGTAGTGAGGAGGAGCAAGTTTGCTCATTTGGCTCTGGTTCCGCAGCTACCGCTTTCTTCTTTCCTCTAGCCATTATACTTGAGAACAGGAACCTAACCTTTTGTATCAGATTCCCACAGACAGCGCCAAAAATGTTGATGACAAAATCTAGATCACCCTCCACTCCGTGTGATGCGTCTCCAATGGACCTTGGTCCTGCGCAAAAGTAAGCAAAGGAGACCCTGGCTAAGCCGGGGGACCCTCCGATGCCTAAGTCAGGTCTAGGGAAACAGGGTCTAAGTCAAAGGGTAGGGGGAGAGTGCAAGATGTTGCGTACCTATAGCAATAGGGTCTTCTGGTATTTATACCTATCTGTCGGATGGTCGAGATTCGCTAATCTCGGCACGATTCACTTAATCAGTGGGATTTTCGGATCGTGGGGATACTGTGAGCAATTCAAGGATCGTGTAGGATATTATGCGTATCATGCATATATGCGAGCGAAGTAACCGGCCACGTCCACTTATGGTAGTTTCTAAGCTTAGCACATGAAGTGCTCACTTCGGGATCCATACTCGGCTCGGCCCTATTGGCAGATGAGGCCTCAGTCGGAGTGATTACAAGCCTTCGTCGAGCAGCAATCACGTTCATAGTCCGAGCCGATCCGATGGTCTTGACCTCTCGCCAGTTGCACGTTCCGAGAGACTTCTTTCACGAGGCCTGAGGTGGAGTATCGGGCCTACTTTATTGAGTCGAGTTTCATCCTGATCGTTACTCTCAAGGCCGAGGCACCTCTACGACTCACTCAGCCGTAGGCGTCGCACGTAGTTATCGGCTCGATGACGTTGGTCCTCAGAATTATAAGGGGCTCGGATCTTCCCATAACATCCATCATCAGATGTATGAAACTAGATTAGTTAACTATCAAAATCGGTGTAAAATCTATCACGTTCGGAGCTTGTGAACCCAATCCCATTGTTAATCGTGGAAATCTTGTTAGGATTCGGATGGATAAAAGCAAATTCCACCACAATCCCCTTTCCAATTTTATCTTCCCAGTAATCCGACATGCTACTGAGAAT
This sequence comes from Magnolia officinalis, assembly GCA_021015155.1. Lineage (NCBI taxonomy): Eukaryota > Viridiplantae > Streptophyta > Magnoliopsida > Magnoliales > Magnoliaceae > Magnolia > Magnolia officinalis. The sequence goes on along the minus strand of JAJHSJ010000009.1, from coordinate 63,099,765 downwards.
CCACACAAAATCAATCAATACTCTTCGTATACTTAACAACTCCCACACCCATTAATGACATACAAAAGCTAGTACAAGAATAAAAAAATTTTCCCAAATGAAGGTTACGGTCGGACTTATCTGCGATTGCCGGAGTTTCCGACCTCCTCGCCGGTTGTGATGAAGACAATTAACACTTCTAGTCGGGATGGGTAGAGAAAACAGGGTTCACCATTCGTAACAAACCACCTTCTATCGTCGTCCTTAAATGGAGATCGCCTCCCCTCTGTGAGTCATCTCGTTCGTCAGAAGAAGCTATGAGATGACCGCCCGAATCAAGTAGCCCATCCCATCCCGTATCCCACATCTAAATCCAAGGATGGGCGATATCCCAAGGTGGGATTGCCCGAATCCATCTTGGATGCCAGCGCTACGAGGCTACTTGGGATGAGATGCGCCATGAGTCCCAAACGCAAGCTGGGATGGGATAGCTGCTCGTAGCCGACCTAATACGACCTACTCCCATCCACCTCGTCCATCCAAACACACCCCAAGTGAAATGATCTACGTACCCTCCCTTTCTCTACACTTCTCCCTCTCGTTGCATCTCATTTGAAAGAGAAACGCGCCATGACTATGAGCTCTCTCATGGAGAAGAGATGGGATAATAAGAGAATTTAAATTTTTAAAAAAATGAAAATGAAAATGAGATTAATAGGAAATAAAGGAATGAGAGGAGTGTTGGAGATCTTAGTGTTAGTGCTTATTTATGAACATGCTTTATCAGTCACGTGAGTCCGTGTGTCACATAGTTGGTTGGGTCCTCAGAAGCTGAAAATTGAAGATACAAGTGAACACGAAGCATTAATGAGTAAATAAGGTGCCTTGATGACCCTAACCTTATACCCAAAACAACTCTTAGCCTCTAAATGATCATAAGCTTTATAGGTAAGCCTTGTTTGATCATCACATGGCCTTATGATGCAAGTTGGAACATGATAATTAAGGATAAAAGAGGTGCTAAACTACTGTGAAATCATATGCCAAAAACAACAATTTTTAAATGGATCTCAATCTTATCGACATGTTGTCGATAGGACTTGATGGGATTGAAGTCCCACTCGATGACATCGGGTAGGTAACATAAAAATTGTTTAGTAACATTTTAGCTGAAAATTGGTTTTGCTCGATCCCATTGAGGGCCATCTTAATCCTATCAAAGGACCTCCATCCCATCAAAGGGCCCTTTTGATCTAATTAACGAAGCCGTTAACTAGCCTTTTTATAACCGTTGCAAATCGGTTTATTATAAAAGGGCATTCAGTTCTAAGACATTTAGATGAGTTCTTGTGCGTTAAGAGCTTAGGTGATTCCGCACTCATATCCATCATTCTATAACTCTAATATATTGAGATTCAAGTCATCTTCCTTGAGATTTTAATATAATGAGGATTCCAACCTCCATTATAAAGATGCTCTTGATCTTCACCATTCTCTAGAAGTTAGACATTATGTCTATTAGTATATCATTGTCTGAATCTTTTAGGAGACCCATCTAGGTGAATTCCCTTTGAAGAACAGTTATCCCATTAGTTGTAGGAGATTCCACCAACCTTCATTGCCTTACTTACCTCATTGGCACATCACATGCAAGGCGAACGATCGTAAGATCAGAAGCATCGACGTCATAAATCAGGGGAGCACAATGGGAGCTGATTGAAGCACGGGATAACATCGATCAAACAACCCAAAAAAGGCATGACAAAGGGGTTTAATTCGACAAGTAAGTTGTCAAGTATGAGTCCACACACTCTTTCATTGTGTAGTATTGAGTGTAAGAGTTTGTGACTCAAACTTGACTAGGTTTTTATGCAGGACCTAGGCTCTTGTGTAGGGTTGAATTCACTAACACGGGTGTATATGTAGTCCACCGGGCACGGGTGCATACATGTTAGTCTCTGTGGGAGCCTTTGATGGGAATATACATAGGTTGGAAGTATATGCGTAGGTTAGTGGTTAGCCTATGAGAAACCATGTAAATGTTAGATGTGAACCGGATTCAAAACCTCCGATAGTGAATACCGGTACACTCGAGGAGAGTGCATCAGTCGGGAGTATACTAAGGAAACTGAACCATTATACATGCCTGTGTCTGCGATTGTGAATGTTTACAATTATAATTTATGTGTGTGTATTTAATTAGTTAAATCACATGAATGTTTGAATTGAGTTGTATGTTATGTACTTATCTTGTAAGTGTACATAAGCTCAATATCTCTCCTATAGACTGGTAATTACTTGATTGGAACATCGTTTGTAGTCTATGTGATTGGACTCACTTTGGCTTGGAAGGTTGAGTGTTAAATTGCCTTCTTACCTTTAATTGGTAAATTGATTTAAGGTAGGTAACTTTGTTTTATTTGCAGAATTTTTAATTGGCTTTAATCATCCCCAGTCTATGAGTTAGCCATAATTTCATAGCTCCTTCGAGCTTTTCGAACATGCCATGGTAGGCTATCTAGTTCCCACTACACAAATTCAATTGGTATAAAAATAGGTTGCTTTTCGATAACTCAACCGTTTATAGTAAGATCCGTATATGAACTTTTGAATTACATCCACCTATAAGTTGAAAAGCTAAGGTTACCTAAGGATATGGATATTTGATAAATCATTTGGAATGGATAAGCTTTTTTGGGATAATAGAGGATTTGAACTTAATAGGAATAGTATTGCCTCTATCCCAAACATAAATCTCCAACTAAGAATTCAATCAAATTGAGATAAATATAGGAAAATCATTCCCCCCTCCCAAACATATCTGGGTCCTAGAATATTCACACCTAAGTGGTCTGTGAATAGGAAAATGTGATCTTAAGAGATTTATAAAGGGTAAAATGAAAAATCCGATGATTAAAGCCTCATGTACGAGCTTAATAGTTAAATTCGAGGAGTTTAGCCTCATTTCATTTGGATAGTTTTAGCCTTAAAGTTGTTTTATTATAAAAATCATATAATTAATGTTAAACAGTTATTGGTCGTTGTTATTTCAAATGATATATATTTTCTAATGACCATATATGCATGCTCCATGTGTTTAATGATTTGCGCCTTATACTTTTATTAGTACGCGCTTATTGAAAAATCCATTATTATAGAGTTTTTCATTTTTTGTGCTTAATTGGTATATTTATGGAATTGTCTCGCTGTTAAGTACAAAAAAAAAATTGGGAGAAAGATCAAATCCTACTAAAACAAGTGTATTCTATTTTGTAGGATTTGTTTGTTGCTGCAGGGGATTTATGAAGACGGGAGAACAATTATGGGGGAGCATTGCAGTGGTTGCATGTCTTTGTATTCATGTTGTAAATCTTTTGTAATTGACATTAATATTTTAGTTGTTTTGGTTTGTCATTGGTATGGATCATGATAAGTTTTATGTTAATTTTTTGTCACATAATTAACAAAGGGAAAGGTTGTTAGTGCACTTATTTGTGCACATGTTTTGTCAATCACGCGAGTCTATGTGTCATGTAGTCGGTTGAGTCATTGGAAGTTGGAGACCGAAAACATAAGTGGACATGGAACATCAAGGAGTAAGGAACGGATAAATGAGGTGCCTTGATGACCCTAATCTTAGACCCAAAACAATCTCTAGCCTCAAAATGATAATAACGTTTTATATATAAACCTTATTTGATCATTACATAATATTAGGAGCCAAATTAGAACATAATAAGTAATGTAAAAGAAGTGCTAAGTTTCCGTGAAATCATACACCAAAAACAATAATTTTTTAGTGGATCTCGATACTATTGACAGGTTGTCGACGGGACTCAATGGGATCGAATTGTCATTCAATAGCATCGGGTAGGTAACATAAAAACTATCCAGAAATATTTTAGTTAGAAATTTGTTTTACTCGATCCCATTGAGGACCATTTCGATCCTATGAAAGGACTTTCGATCCGATTGACAGAGATGTTAACTAGTCATTTTGTAGATGTTACAAATCAGTTTCTTATAAAAGAGCATTTGTTTCTTATATATTTTGATGAGTTTTTATGCATTTATAGCTTAGGTGATTCCCCAGTCATATTTCTCATCCTATGACTATAATCATTTGGGTTCAAATTATCTTCTCTGAGATTCCGCTATAGTGATAATTCCAACCTCCATTATGAATATGCTCTTGATCTCCACCATTATTTAGAGATTAGACGATACGCCTATTGGTATATTATTGTCTAAATATTTTAGGAGACTCAATTTTCTTTGAAAAAATGATCCCATTAACTGTATGAGATTCCACCAACCTCTCTTGCCTTGCTCACCTCATTGGCACATCACATGCAAGGTGAACGATCGTAGGAGCTAAAGCATCGACCGGGGGAGCATAATGGGAGATGATTGAATCAAATGGGAGTATCGATCAAGCAACCCAAAAAAGATGCGACGAAGGGGCTCAATTTGATAAATAGGTTGTCAAGTGTGAGTCCACACATTCTTCCCTTATGTAGGATTGAGTGTAAGAGTTTATGACCCGTAGTATATAGCCGATATCTAATGAAATTGGGCTGCCTATTCAGCCACTCGTTCAACTTCTAAATAAGATCAAACGATATTCAGAGGGCATGGTGAGTCCTCTGATGGCGGGTTACACCCTTGCCTTCTGTACGAAATGACTTTTCAATGAATATAAAGTGGAATGAGAAATAGATTCTTACAGTCGGTGGTGAAGAACGGTTGTAAAACATATTTTTTGATGTATAATTGAATTCAACGTGCGAACGTAAACTCAAATTATTGCTAAAATTTACTTGCTACTTGATTAGCACTACAGATTACATTACATAATGTAAATGGTAAGCTGAAAGTAAAGTATTATATTAAGAAATATAATTTATTTGGTAGAAAAAAGATTATACTAAAAAAATGTAAAAGGACTGATAATTGGAAGTTAATGTTTGGTTTTAATTTGATTGGTATGAGATAAGTCATTAATTCTGAATTGCTTTACTATTTAAAGCCTTAATTAGGACATTCGATAAATGAAAGGATATTTGGAAGATAATGTTTGGTTTTGATTTGATTGGATTGAAATAAGTCATTAATTCTGAATTACTTTACTATTTGAGAAATTTAGGACTGTAGACCCCACCTTTTATCCAGCTATGTTTTATGAAAGAAGACAAACTTTGTTTTGCAGCTTAGACCTGCACGTCCGGATTACGAATTTCAAGATGAAAATACCCCTCCTTTTCACTGCTGCTGCTTTTCCTCTACCTTTCAACTATTTGCTTTTCCTCTCCCTTTCCACTGTTGCTTCACTGTTGTTGCTTTCACCCCCTTTCCTCACCCCGTTAGAAAGATTTTTAAAAAAAAACCCTTTTTGTGGGCCCCCCTTCTGAAAATGGTCGGTCCAGCGAAGAAAGCACGCACCATAAGTATATTTTAAACTCAGTTGGGCCCACATTGAATGTATAAGTATAGGAAACAGATTGGCTACTCCTCCCCCTGACACCAGCCCCGTGGCTGGTGTTCGGTGCTCTATGGGCCCCACCATGATGTACGTGGCTGGTGGTCGGTGCTCTGTGGGCCCCACCATGATGTATGTGTTTCATCCATTCCGTTCATCCATTTTTAAAGTTCATTTCAAGGCTTTATCCTAAAAATAAGAGGGATATAAATCTTAGATGTACCACAATACAGGAAAACAATAGTGATTGGATATCCATCATTTAAATCCTCCTGAGGCCAACTGTACTGTTTATCTGAAATCCAATCTGTTTATTACGTCATAAAGACCCAGATGAAGGCTAAAAACAAAGATCATCTTGATCCAATACGTTTGTGGCCACCAAAAAGTTTTTAATGGTCGATGTTCATTAAACACTGTTTCCAGTAATGTGGTCCAATTGAGATCAGGATATACCTCATTTTTTGTATAATATCATAAAATGATATATAAAAAAATATGGACGACATGGTTGAAACACATACATCATGATGGGGCCTATAGAGCACCAAATGGCTGGTGGCAGGGGGAGTAGTCAATCCGTTTCATGTAGTATATTCACACTGTCCATATGTTTTTCTATCTAATTTAAGGGGTTGAGCCCCAAATTGAAGCATATCAAAATATCAAGTGGATCATACCACAGGAAACAGTGGGCATAATGATTTTCTAGTTTGCCCCATTGATTTCATATTTCCCCCGCTTAATTTCCAGTTTGTCCCGCTCAATTTCCAGTTTGCCCCCCTCAATTTTCAGTTTGGCCCACTAAATTTCTAGTTTGTCCCGCTCAATTTCCAGTTTGTTCCGTTTAAATGAATATTCCAAGGACTACTAGTTGAGCACTAAAATAAATCTCTAACTAAAAGGAGTAATATGCATGTGAAAGAATCTATTTCTTACAAGGGAAAATAAACCATGCCTACATAAAGAAAACATAGCAACTTACAGTTTCCCCATCAGTTATGGTAACAGACCCGTTGACTTGTCTTCCAATAAGACCTGTCTCAACCACTATCTTCAATAATGAATAGGCGCCGCATTTACATGCTTGGAATGCGCATCTGATAGTGATATGAACCAGCAGTAACGATTGAGGAATTCTAGGAATTATATACTTTCATGATTTTCTAGCGACAAAAACATAAGATAAGCTTACCAGAAATAGATAAAGGTTTCCAAAAAGTCAATCAAGTTTCATGGCAATTGCTAGAAGATATCCAGCTCTAAACTCTTTTGATTAGTGCTTTTTGCAGTTTTCAGATATCATGAGGAAATAAAACCAACTTTTTATAGGAATCCATGATGAAGAGCTTGAGGACCCCACTTTTCAGATATCATGAGGAAATAAAACCAACTTTATGTAGGTGTATTTTATGTAAATTGCATATTTTGTTTGATAAATACAGTAGGGTTGGACATCCAACCCCACTAGTCTTTCCTTTCTTTCAAAGCTTTTCTACTTACACAGAAAACAGGAGCTTTTAATGAACATCCAACCCTGCTCAATTTTCAGTTTGGCTCGCTCAATTTCCAGTTTGGCCCGCTCAATTTCCAGTTTATCCCGCTCAATTTCTAGTTTGACCTGCTCAATTTCCAATTTGTCTCGCTCAATTCCAGCTCATTTCCAGTTTGTCCCGCTTATTTTCCAGTTTGGCCGGCTCAATTTTCAGCTAGCTTGTCCCGCTCAATTTCCAGTTTGGCCCGTAGTATATCCACGCCGTCCATCCGTTTTTTCATCTAATTAAGCAGTTTAGCCCAAATTGAAGTATATCAAAAGATCAAGTGAATTATACCACGGGAACAGTGAGCATAATGATTTCCACCGTTGAAACCATAGTGGGCCCAACAGTGATGTTCGTTTCTTATCACATCTTACTTTTTTAAGAATTATGTGAATGAACCGCTTTGAACATAGAATAAGTAGCCTAACGCACTTTTTTATTGTCTACATAAATTGGCCTACCTAATCACTATTTGTGAACAAAAAAAAGAGTCTATATTCTTTAACACATATAAATATCATGATCAAGTATATCTTTCAAATGATGCAAAATCTTTTTCCCTACTTGTAGATGAATCTAACTTTTTCATGTGGTAGTTAAGTAATTCCACAATATACAAGATGTTTAGGCTAGTATGAGTCAAGTATTTAAAACTTGTAATCGACAACTTGAAGCCCTTTAGGATCTATTAGATTATTTTTCTTGTCGTTGCTCAATTTCAACGTAATTTCCATGAGTATGCACACTAATTTAGAATTTTTCATCTCACAAATTTTTAGAGTTTCATGAATATACGTGTTCTCAAATGTAAAAATTACATCATCTATTTAATATATCATGATTCAAGATAATATGCCATAAGACCCATATTTGTCATTTCAATTTTACGAAGTAGTAGCCTTTATAAATCATCAACCATAACACTATGATTGTCTGTGAATATTAGATCACCAATGTATAAGGATGTCAATAAACATCACCATGGTCATTGTGTTAACAGGAAACATGGTCATTAGGATAACTTGTTGGTTTGTTATCAAACCTATTGTAAGATCATACATACATTGTTTTCAATTATGTCTGATTTTGTCCACGATGTTTATCTTGTGAAATTTATGTTTGATATATTTTTCAATTCATCTCTGAGAGGTGACAAATATTCTGCCATAATCTCCAACCCAACATCTAGGTGTACACTGACATGGTGGTTTGACAAGGTGAAGGGGGAGTGGGAGAAGCATGAGAGTCAGCTAAATTTGTTTAGGCAATCCCCTTTCTCGTTTCTATTGCATATTACATCCTTTAGATTTATAGGGGCTCTGTCATTCTTTTTTATAAGATACAAAGGTGATCTAGTATTTGAGATCAGGGGGAGGCGATTACAGTTTACTGAGATGGACTTCGCCCTCATTACCAGTCTTAAGGCTGGAGATCTTACTCTACCAAATATTTCTTGCACTACGAGTACATTAAGAGATAAATACTTTAAAGAATATTTAGTATTAAAGAAGTACTTAATGGACGTGTTTGAGAGATTAGTTGACACCAAATTAATAAGCACGAGGACGTCATGAAGGTTGCCCTACTTCTAGTTGTGGAGTACTTTCTTAGGGGAACTGAACCGAAAACCAAGTGCAATATGAATTATATTCACCTGGTGGACTCGCTAGATGATTTCTATAGGTATCTCTGGGGTAGTTTGTGATACAATACAATGTCACAAGGAATCGAATCTGTCGTTGCCGCATCAAGTTCCCTTCGGTACACTGTATATGGTTGTGTCCTTCCTCTACAAGTAAGAACACCTTCTATTTTTTATATGTTTTCCCTCTATAGTCATTTTTGGATTTTTAACTTGGTGCAATTTCATTCTAACAGGTATGGCAGTTAGAGATATTATCGACCCTACAAGAGTGTGTTGTTTCGTATGTTCCCCATCAAATTCCATGCTTCATTCAATTCGAGGCTAGAAGGGTTGGAGGTATAAGAGAATACATGTTATTTTTTAAAGTAGAGCTGTAAGTTTATATATATCTCTTCCATTTACTTTGTTTAACTTGACGTATATGCTTTTGTATTTAACATTACTCTCTGTTCTTTTGCAGACATCAGTAGTAATGAAATTAGAACCAACGCTGCGAGAATAGGAAATGGATACCATTCGCTTGGTACATGACAGTTTTCAGGTGAGATGTTATGAAAAATGAGCTATATTTTATCTGTCATTGTAAAGTTATCCTTACTCTAACATATTCATCTATGCATTTTGTAGCTCACTGAGACCCCAGGAAGATGATGAGAAGGGTAATAATGAGATTTATCATGAGGAGGATGATGAGAGATGATAAAGATAGAAAGGAGGTAGAGGGATCGAGGGTGGGTATTATGAAGAATGTTGCTTTTATGAAGGAATTTCGGATTAAGAGGGAAGAGTTAAAGAAGGAGATAGAGTAATTGAAGAAGGAGAGGGGCGAATTGAGAAAAGAGAGGGAGACGTTACTGAAAGAGAAAGAACAAAAATGAGGGAGAAGGGTTTATTTTTCGCAGAGAAGGAAAAGTTAGCGAATGAGAGAAAGGAGTTTAATAAGGAGAAGGAGGGTAGTCGTACACAGAAGAGACGTTTTATGATGGAGGGTGAGGAGTTGAGGAAGATAGGGGAAGTAAATGATATTGACGATAAAGAACTTGGACATGGGGATCTGGATATGCAATCGTATAGTAATGCCAAAGGTAATGTATTAAATGCATCCACTTCTCATCCCGTTTATGAAAGAATAACTAAAAGGATACCGAAGCCGTCATATTCAAGATGTCTCCGTACTTGTCCCTGTCTGCATTCGATACAACCCATGGGGCGGTTCTCAAACCCAAGCAAGTAACCGCTTTTGCTACTTCTCCAATACCCTTTCCTCTACATATGGATCCTTTTAGAGTACTATCCACACAGGATGTGAAAGAGGCAGAAGACTGTTATGAAGCAAACAATGACATGCCAACATGGAAATGGTTCAATACGATATGGATGAAGGATGCGTGAGTTGATAGCGAGGTAAACATTACTAATTTATTCTCTATATGCATTGATTGACATATAATTATTTGATATATTAATTTACGACTAAATCATACTATCCAATTGATTAGGCTATCGACACATACATCGAGTTCCTTGAGAAAACACATAACGACCTTTCAATTGCATATCCTCAGGATTATAAGTTCTGTCCTACGTATTTTAAGGTAACTGTTTATTTCGTCAATCTTTAATCTGTTTGAAGATTTTATTTTCTTACATGTATTGAACTTTGATCATGTTTGTAACAACAAAGCCTTGAGGGGTGTTTGTCAGTTTTGATCGCATACCGGGCCTCCAAATCGGCATCAGAACGGGCCTCGCTAATAAGCTACCTGATCACGGCCTACGCAATTGCCAAACAGCGAGATAAACCATACTCCAAAGCGATGTGGTGTTATGAACGGATAATGCACTCATCACAGAACATCATCTCTTACTGTTATGTGTTTTATCATGTTTTGACTAATATATTATTTTCTGAATCATGGACAGGTCTATATGCCCATAAATCATGAAAATTCACATTGGTTTTTGCTAGTCATCTATTCTAGAGTAAGACAAATCATTGTTGTGGATAACTTATGTACAAATGTAATGTCGAAGTACAAGCAACAGATGAAGAACATGACTGATGCACTCCCCATTCTCTTCCATGTCACTGGAGACAATACTGCACTTGAAGGGAAGAAGTAGATTGTTAGAGTGGATGAATCTGCGCCGAAGCAGCCAATGGTTATGACTGCGGCATATTCGTAATGAAATTCATCGACATGTTGTGTAGCGGTCTCACCTTGGCTCGAATAGACATGCAAAAATTCGCCGCCAATTGGAGGAAGTCAATAACATATGATTGCTTGTCTCTAGTCCATAGATGATACTTGTCCAGGGCATGGGAGGAATTTTGGAAAGATGTTGTATTAATTTCATTGTATGATGTTTATAGTAATCTTGGAGTGTAGAAAATTTTTAGCTTTGTGCATTTCAGTCTGAGTTCCTTCTCTAATCACGATGCCGGAAGTGCATGGGTGGATGTATAGTATACTTTGTAATTTTGATGGATGATGAAATGAACTTTATACTTTGTCCCACTGTATTTTCAGTTTGTCCCGCTTAATTTTCAGTTTGACCAGCTCAATTTCCAGTTTGTCCCGCTCAATTTACAGTTTGTCCCGCTCATTTTCCAGTTTGGCCCGCTCATTTTCCAATTTGGCCCGCTCATTTTCCAGTTTGGCCCGCTCAATTTACAATTTGTCCCGCTCATTTTCCAGTTTGGCCCTCTCATTTTCCAGTTTGGCCCACTTGTTTCCAGTTTGGCCCGCTCGTTTTCCAGTTTGGCCAGCTCAATTTCCAATTTGCCCCGCTCAATTTCCAGTTTGGCCCGCTTAATTTCCAGTTTGGCCAGCTCAATTTCCAGTTTGCCCCGCTGAATTTTCAGTTTGCCCCTCTCAATTTCATGCTTGCCCCGCTCAATTCGTGTGAAAATCAAGTGTCAAAATCAATGATATTGAGAAAGACTTGTGCATATTTAGAATTTCCAACAACAATTTCCAAATTCTGCATTTCATTAGCGCTGACAAGTGAGCTTTCGAATACGATTCATCAAGAGGAATTCCACGGAGAATCATTCTCAACGCAAGAAAATCATCCATGTCTCCTTGATTTAATACAACTGCAATGTGCTTAGTGGAACGAACATTTTGAGTATCATTCAAAGCATTCCTCAGAAGATCCATAAAATATTATGTTGGGACACCTCCATAGTTTAGTGGTGAAATTAAAGTCTTATTTAGGTACGTTTTCCTTGGCTGATTGCTAATAATTTGGATCAACTCTTCACATCACCTTTGCAGATAACAAATAATCGTTACATACAAGCAGTAAAAGCAAACATGGGAGATCATCAATGTATATAAAATAATCCTCCACGGGCGATGTTACAACCAATTCACTACACATATAACAAAGATGTGGTCACGGATTTGGCGGGTTGAACCAATAGGGTTGGTTCATAAAGGAGTATCCCAAAATTTTCTAATTTTGCCATCCATAAGGATTTTGAACCATAAAAGGTTGGATGTTTGGTGTTGTTGTGGTTGACGCAATCAACGACACCACATGAAATGGGCCATTTATACATCTTCGCAGTGACAACATGGATATCTCCAAAGTGTAGTCCAAGAGCCTTGTATACTAATATATTTCTCGAGATTTTCCTATTGTCTCTGTATTTTAGTGAGAAATAAAGCATGGAAATGTTAAGCAGGTAACAACTACAAACATATCACATTACTATAAAACAATCAGAGGAATCACATAAACAGAGTAATATAGCAACAAAATTACATACAGAATAACACAAATTTCAATAACTTTTGGCATTCCAGTCGGTTCTGCAGTTCCCAGCAAATAGTAGCACTCACTGGCATGAAGCCTTTCTCCCTTGAGACTTTTCAATTCTTCTCTCATTAGCACTGACAAATGCGCTTTCAATTAGGGTTCATCGAAAAGAATTCCATAGAGAATCATTCTCAATGCAAGAAAATCATCCATGTCTCCGTTACCTCAAAACCAATACAATGACACGTTATCAGTGAATCATAAATCAATAGAACCTTACCATATGACCCAACTCAATTAAATGATGAAGGACCGACAACTCAATTTCTGCTATAGATGAGCATGATAAAGTCTTATTTAGGTACGTTTTCCTTGGCTGGTTGTTAAAAAATATAAGCACTAAAAGCAAACAAGATACTATACTATTATTCACACAGTAAATTCAAGAACATAGAACCCAAGCAAAAAAAAAAAAAAAAGACATGGAGGGAGTGTACTGTCATGGGTTTGTACAACAAGCAAACCCAAGCAAAAAAAAAAAAAACTCAAAAAAAAAATAAAAATTTGCAAAAGATGCAATCATCGATATCATCGATATTATCGACGTAAGTCATCGATAATATCGACAATATGCCTATCATATCGAATGTGGATGACAATTATCCAGCAAGATTTGGTATTTTATCGATATATCGATACCATTTCGATATATCAATAATAGAAACATATCGATATATCGACATGTTGTAGATAATATCGAATTAGGGCTATAAGCGTCCAGCAAGTAATCAGGAAATATTTCATATTGACTAAATATATCAACAAGTTATCGATAATATCGACCATGTCGATGGATACATCGACGACATGTCGATGATATCTACGTATAAAACAATCAGAAAATGTAAAATCGATTTTATCGACATATCGTCGATATGATTGACGTAAGTCATCGATATCATCCACATATCATCGATATTATCGACGTAAGTCATCGATATATCGATAATATGTCGATAATATCGAATGTGGATAACAAATGTCCAGCAAGCTTTGGTGCATTTTCATATTTTATCGATATATCGACAACATCTCGATATATCGATAGTAGAAACATATCGATATATCGACAATATGTCGATAATATCAAATGTGGATGACATTTGTCCAGGAAGCTTTGGTGCATAATCATATTTTATCGATATATCGACAACATCTCGATATATCGATAGTAGAAACATATCGATATATCGACAATATGTCGATAATATGAATTAGGGCTGTAAGTGTCTAGCAAGTAATCAGGAAATATTTCATATTGACTCGATATATCGACAAGTTATCAATAATATCGACGATGTCGATGGATACATCGACGACATGTCGATGATATCTACGTATGAAACAATCAGAAAAGTAAAGTCGATTTTATCGACATATCGTTGATATGATTGACGTAAGTCATCGATATTATCTACATATGATCGATATTATTGACGTAAGTCATCGATATATCGACAATATGTCGATAATATCGAATGTGGATGACAATTGTCCAGCAAGGCTTGGTGCATTTTCATATTTTATCGATATATCGACATAATCTCGATATATCGATAGTAGATATTGACATGTTGTAGATATTATCGAATTAGGATTGTAAGTGTCCAACAACCATACACGAAAAATGGAACGTGACGATATATCACCGATTTATCGATATATCGAAATGGAACTTGTCGATATATCGACAAACTATCGATATAACCGACGGATCTCGGTTTTGAAAAAAAAAAACTGCATTAACTGCTTTTACCAACCATCCTTTATTACACTCAATACCCATTTATTTGCACTCCTTCTCAAACGTTCCCTCCACTTCATCTCCATCGGATTTCTCCACATTAGCAACCTTAATCTTTGAGGGATTTTTGCTAAGACGATCTCGGTAAGTTTGTGTTCATTGCAATCAATATGAAATGCTAAGTTTGTCGATGATGGAAACCCCTTTTCACCTTTCTTTCTTCTATTTTTCAAACTGTCATCCGAATTTTAACTTCTTTTTTTTAACTTGAAAATGGAAAATATAGATGTTATGAAGTAAATGATCGTACACCCTGTTAGAAATGAGCCTAACAATGATCCTACACACTGTTAGAAAAAATAGAGATGTTGAAGTAAATCTTCCTTCCATTTTTCCACAGTTTGGATACCACTTGAAGGATTTTCCATGCCCTATAAAGTTTGGATCATCATAAAGGAAAAATTACCTTCAATATTCAGCTATGATGTAACCACATCGCCAAGGGTATCTTAAACGCAAACAATGCGTTTAAACTGCGAGTGTGACTTACCTGATCATTTTTGTTTTGTTTGGCTAGTTTCAGCATTGATTTTACTTCCACGTGGAATATGTATAGATGATGATGGATTTTAATAATATATGCTCAGTTAACACAGGTGAGTTATAGGGTCCTTTCAAGCATAGTCTGTCCACGTGTGGCCCATGGCTCTGTTGATCTAGATCATGGTTTGTTTGGGACATGCAATGGATGGAGCTGCCACATTAATCTTCCATATTGGAGGATATCCATGCAATATTTTGGCTTTTTTAGCATATTCCATCCATAGTGGGATCCGTCAGATCTAGAGTCTGGAACAATGAAGCATTTTCTCACCAAGTACGACTTTCCCTGAAATGTCATGGTACAGGAAAACTACTCTAACATGCATGACTCTTAAGAATTTTGAATGAGCCTGCCATAATCATTTTATGGTCGTGTGAATAGATGTGAATGGAGCTGATTTCATATACAGGTGGCATGTTCGTATGAACTATGGTATGGTACCACAACTTGTACTACCTTGCCCATGCGGAGTTATTCACTCAATCGTTAGATGATTTATATAGATACATCAGTTCATTGTTCAATGATAAATCATGAATTGGCCGGATATCTTGAATTTCAAGTTTATTTTATCATTTCCTTTGTTTGAAACAGGCATTATCATCTCAACAGTCACAATGCCTAAGGATAAAGGAAAATGGGCTATGGTTGGAGAGTCATCCAGGGGAGATCGTACAAAGCTCCGATCAAGACATAGATCAAAACAGGCACCGAAACAGACTTCCACGACCGAATTGCCAGCTAGGCGACCTCGTACACAAAGGAGTGTTGCCATTCTGGATCCCCCTCCACCAATTCAACCGGAACAATTGATCCCACGTGTTCCTCCTCCTCCTGCGAACATGTACGACAAATATCGCGCCCGAAAAATAGTATATGAGAAAAAGATCGATAGAGTGTGCATCCAGTAATTTGGGATTCCACAAATTTTGGAGAAAGTTGGGTAGAGTAACCTCTTAGATTTTGGAGGGACAGTTGGAAACGAGCAAGTGATCACATTTCTATCATACTGTCACTCGCTGGTAATGCACCCTGCTTCATTTCAGGTGATCATTGGAGAGACCTCCACCACCATTACTCCTGGGGTAGTTGCACAATTGTTAGGGATTCCAGCCACAAATCGAGGCTTGACTGATCACGACATTGATGACCCAAATGTACGGATAGAAATGACCAAGTATTTTTGTAACGGACAGAATGTGGAGTGGCATCACGATAATGCACTGAGATATACGAACTTGGAAGACAAGTACAAGGTGCTACACAGTATATTTTGCTCGAATGTTTATCTGAGGGACTCGCATAAGTCTGACATTACTTCGTATATGTTATATATTCTATACAGCATCTGTCATGGTATTCCTCTGTGTCTTCCCACCATCATTACTCAATTAATTGCCGACTGCATAGCGACCACGAGAAGCACGGCCATTCCATTTCCACACCTATTATGTTTACTCTCCCGTCATGTTGGCCTCATGCACAACACTGACCGACCAAGACCTGTGAAAATGTTTACACAAAACAACATCAAGCTCATGAAACTGGGGATGAAAGGGGCATCAACATCAGTAAGGCGCAGTGAAGATTTTATGGGAGAGACAGAAGTAGAGGCAGCGGAGACGGAGGCTGCAGAGACGGACGCGGCTGAAACAGAGGCAGCCGACACCGACTATCCTATAGAGGGAGAGCAGCGTGAGGTGCCACGACCCTCATATGGTCATACCAGTCGAAGGATGTCATACCGTAACCGCAGGGCATACATTGTTATACACATGGATGAGCAGGACAGACGACTTACGCGACTGGAGCGGCTTTCTGAGGCCATCCAGAATGGTATCGAGCAGGTCAAGCGTAAGATTGACAACCTTATTGCCACAATCACCTGCCGGTGTAATGATGTCGCTCCACCGGATGACGGTCCATCCAGGTAGACTTGATTTAGTCATGTCTGTTGGCTTGTGCACACATTATCTTTTTGGGATGTCAAGCGATTTGGATATTATTTTTGAAGTGTTTCTTTAGATAATAGCGTGCATGAATTTTACTTTGACTGATGCAGGGGACATTGATTTTAGTACCCAAACTTAGGGTACTTATTTTGATTACAATATGTGGTGTTATGATGAAATTCATTTATGCACTTCATGTTCTCAATTTCATTTACCTTTCAAATGTTGATGGTGCTCAATAGTGTGCATTACGCCACGACAATCTCGTTCCCAGATTGAGCGATATGACATGTTGATGATACCTGATTGATTGAGTTTTTCCAATTTTTTATATTATGATTTGATTAGACAGTTTTACAGTTTTGTTATTGAAAAATCTTTAAACTGGGGGTTATTTTAAAAATCCAAACATGATGGGACCTTGAAAATCTTCAAATTTTGGATATGAAACAAAAAATCAGAACATGATGGGACCCAAGACAAGAACACGTCGTTATGGGCTATTGTGTTGAGCTCATGTTCTTTTATAATATATCAAAGATAGTGCTTTTATTGAATTTGTCAAGAGAGAGGTATTTATAATAGTTCATTATTTTATATGTTTTTTGCACCTCTTCTTCACCTCGTTGGTACGCAGGTTGTTAGAAATTACTCATAAATTGAATATGTGGCATAATTACAAACTATGTATCATCCAAAGTACATAAATTACACAATATGCTATACACCGGGTATCGAAAACTTGCACGATCGGCGATTATGTCCGGTTTGTTTGCATCACCCACACTTTACTGTTTTCGATTCCTCTCCGTGCGATGGAATTCTAAGTTTTTTGGGTCTTCCAGCTGACCTCCTCTGTCTTAGGGGTTTAATCTGCGCACAATACTCCTTCATCCCCACTGAAATTTCCCACTCGCTATTGTCGCATACTGGATACACCGATTCGCTATATGTGGCCAGGTAATTATGCGCCGTGTAGAATGGGGAGCAGTATGAGTAGTGATCCAGATTTTAGTTTATGCAGGCTAACAGGACATGCATACAGGGGTACCTCTTCATGTCGAACTCACGACATGGACATGAAAACTCACTGAGCTTCACCGTATCGTTATAATCTCTAACAACATAGTACTCATCTCAAGAAATAGCATGGCAGAGAATATCCCGCGCCTTCTACACGATATCTTTTAACTGTTTCTCCGCCCATGGTTTCAATGGACCGACAAATGATGCCACAGATTCTCGTCTTTTGTAAAACAATTCTTGTATCTTCAATATTACAGCCTCTATCAATTTCGCAACGGGGTATTCACGTGCTTCTTTGAAAAGGGCATTAACGCACTCAGAAATGTTTGTTATGACCAAGTTGAATCTTCTTCCTGGAAAGTGCGAAGATGCCCATCTCTCATACCCGATTTCTTTCAGCCATGCATGTACTGGGGGATTGGCCATTTCAATATTATGCATTATTTTTTCAAATTCGCCCCTCCCACAAGTCTTCACAGCCATCCAGTAATACATCTTCAACGACTTGTCCTTAAAAGTATCCACCAAGTTTCTATAGATGTGGTATGCGCAATACCCATGGATTGCACGCGGGAAGACTTGGGGAACCTCTTTCATTAGACCTTTATGTCGGTCGGATATAATGACAAGACCCTCCACAGACCCTAACACATTGTTAAGGTGGGTAAGGAACCAATTCTAACTACTGTTGTTCTCTGATTCCCTAATGCCAAACGCAACTGAAAATATATGATTGTCCCCATCTAAGGCCGTGGCGATGAATAGAACACCCTTGTATTTGCCCTTTAAGTGTGTCCCGTCAATAGCTAATACCCTCCGCAATGATTTATGAAAACTTCGAATGCATTGTCCGATAGCTAGAAAACATCTCTCGAACCTGCAAGTTTGTTGGTTAACAAGCACGACAGTAACTGTCCCTGGGTTGGCCCTCCTCAACTCATGCAAATACAAAGGGAGTTGATTGTAGGAGTCTTCGTAAGACCCCATCACGTGATTAATTGCAAGCTCCCTAGCTTTCCATGCCTTCCAATAACTGATATGAATATTATATTTGTCTTGCATGGCGAAAATAATATCACGTGGCCTCAACCCTAAGCGTTGTTTAATGCGGCTAATTAGGGGTGCACACGGGTCGGTTCGGTCCGGTTTTGGGGTGAAACCGGAACCGAACCGTTCCTAACGGTTCTGCAAATATTGGAACCGAAACCGGGCCGTTAGCACCCTAGAACCGAACCGGAATTGGACCGTGAAGAACGGTTCGGTCCCGAATCGGATCCACGTTTCTGGGCTTTTAAAAATCCAACCCAGTTAGTTAATTTCAAAAAAAAAAAAAAATCAATAGAAGATTGACACTATCCAGCACTTGACTTGACATGGGTGACCTACATGGCAATTTCCTAGAAAATGGAATGCCCTTGTCACAGCCTACATCACTTCTTTATAAACTTTCAGGCAATGACACACAATCCGGAGGTTAGCTTTTCCATGTATTTACAGTTACATAAAAAGTGAGTATTAAACATGGAATTGAAAAGATTCCGAACAATATAAACTGCATATGAAACTATAAATGTCCAAGGCTAACCTTGTTGACACGGCGTCGATGTGTTTGCTGAAGCACCAATTTCAGAAGCAACAGAAGTGGCATTTGTGGATAAACAATTGGCAGTCTGAGAATCACCATCTCCTCTAGTAGACACACCATTTGATCCTAGATTTTGTTGATGAACTGCAGCAGGTTCTGGGATTGGAGGCCGAGCAGTTTCACCAGGTGGTTGAGAGCCTCCTGCGTCGCCCAATTGCCCAGGACTTAAGTGCTGGATTCTTGCTAGAAGCAGGTAGAATAACCCAACTGCACTACCAGCTGAATCAATTGAAAGACGCCTGAGTGCAGCAGGAACAACAACCACAGTCCTAACAGGCACTACACGCACTCCGGAGTCTCCGGTAAAGGATGATCCACCTGAGATCCCTGAGACCGTCTGATGATCCACGGCTCCTGTCATGGATCGGTTCTACGGTTCGGATATACGGTTTGGTTAACGGTTCGGATCAACGGTTCGGTTCGGTTTTACAGGACCCTAAACCGGAACAGATTCGTAATCAACGGTTTTCAAAATTTGGGAACCGAACCGTTAACCCCCTGGAACCGGACCAATCCAACAGTTCCGGTTCGGTTACACGGTTCCAACGGTTAAATGTGCACCTCTACGGCTAATAACCAGATCACACGCTAGCTTACTGCTGGCTTGCCGGTGATCGCTCTTCATCCATGCTATGTCGCACGTGTGTTTTGATGTATAAGTCCGTATTTTGAATATACCCGTATCATTCACCCGAGATGCATGAACCCTCCATTCGCATGCATCTTCGAAGCACACGCGATAAATCTGCTCGAATTTGAGTATATTACTCTATACTGAAAATTATTTCGAAGTACAAATTAGCTCAAAACATACTGGCACCGACTTTTGTCCTTAAACGTTTGCCCAACAACTATATCGGTCGGTTCACATAACAAATTAGTAGATTCCAGCATTTTTGCATTGGTGAGTGCATCATCATCAAACGGCGCGAGAACTTGACGAGTCATGAGATTTGATGTTTCGAGAAGGTCTCGAAGCGGAATGTGGCTTACACGCACAGATGGGATGGTGGATGATGATGACAAATCTGTTGTTGATGCTAACGGCGATGTCTTGTATTCATAATTACTGTTAATGTCAAGTGCACCACTGACTTGGTTAGTCACGATGTTTGATGTTTGCGGCGGCTCGGGTAATTGATCATTGCTTACTACCACTTGTAATGGAGAAGGATTGTATTTGAATTCCACGTCATACTCCTCAGCCACACTGTCCACATATGTTGTGGTATTGATGTGTTGCATTGTTTCGATGACTAACGGGATGAATTTATCCGAATGCTCAAACTGGTAAGACAAGAACTCTTTGACGTCATCGTCGTCTTCGATTTCGATTGGAGGCATTGATTCGTTAGTGCAAGGATTCAATACTTTCATCTTAATTTCACAATCTTCTGGTCTGCTCTTAATAATCTTGTAAATTATAGATTGAAGCTCCTCGTACGTAGTCTCGAGACGTAGCATCATTTGTTTTGATGTTCCACCCGTGTATGAGTATCGCTTGTTTTCAAATTCTAACTCCCCGCCAAAAGAGCACATGATTCTTGCAGTCATTATCTAAAAACCAATACAATGACACATCATCAGTGAATCGTAAATCAATGGAACCATGACATATGACAAAACTCGATTAAATAATGAAGGATCAACAACTCATGTCGACACCTAAAAAGAATATGAAAAAAGAAAAGAAAATCTTTGAAGTAGTAAATGAAAACAACACCTGACCAAATTCTGCGACTGACAACAATACCTGGCCTTCATAGTGATTTATGTAGAGAGAAACCTTGCACTGTACTGGTTTTTTGAAACATGAATAGTGATATATGTCAAATGACATGTTTTCATCATTTTTCAGTTAGTTGCATCTGGAGAACTTGTAGCATGGAGGAATTTCGGAAAGTAGAAATTGAGGGGGGCAAGCATGAAATTGAGCGGGCCAAACTGCAAATTGAGCGGGACAAACTGAAAATTGAGCGGGACAAACTGGAATTTGAGCGGGACAAACTGCAACTTGAGCGGGACAAACTGGAAATTGAGCGGGACAAATTGCAACTTGAGCGGGACACACTGGAAATTGAGCGGGACAAACTGGAAATTGAGCGGGACAAACTGGAAATTGAGCGGGACAAGCTGAAAATTGAGCTGGACAAACTGAAAATTGAGCGGGACAAACTACAACTTGAGCGGGACAAACTAGAAATTGAGCGGGACAAACTGGAAATTGAGCGGGCTAAACTGAAAATTGAGCGGGATAAATTGGAAATTGAGCAGGCCAAACTGAAAATTGAGTGAGACAAACTGAAAATACAATGGGACAGTATACAGT
Source organism: Magnolia officinalis (assembly GCA_021015155.1). Taxonomy (NCBI): domain Eukaryota; kingdom Viridiplantae; phylum Streptophyta; class Magnoliopsida; order Magnoliales; family Magnoliaceae; genus Magnolia; species Magnolia officinalis. The sequence continues at coordinate 63,077,993 of JAJHSJ010000009.1, read as the reverse complement.
TCATTTCATCATCCACCAAAATTACAAAGTATGCTATACATCCACCCATGCACCAAAATTTCCATGTTTGTGCATTTCAGTCCGAGTTCTTTCTCTAATCACGATAGCCTTGGGAGGGTTGATCCGATGGCTGGGTTGATTGCAAAAAAGCCGATTAAAACTATATTGGGTTATTTTGCTGGCTGACATAATGATTTCAGTACCAGCAAGATAACCCAATATATTTTTATTCGACCCTTTTGCAGTCAATCAACCCTCCTAAGGCTAGCGTGATTAGAGAAGGAACTCGGACTGAAATGCACAGACATGGAAATTTTCTGCACTCCAAGATCACTGTAAACCTCATACAATGTATATTCAACGATGTATATAATGAAATTAATACATTGTATAATACAACATCTTTTCAAAATTAAATTGAGACAAACATTAAATTGAGCGATCCTAACATGATATTTATCGAGGCAAACATTAAATTGACCTTATTTACCATGAAATTAAGTTAGGCAAACATTAAATTGAGCGATTCTAGCATGAAATTTATCAAGACAAACATTAAATTGACCTTATCTACCATGAAATTAAGCTGGACAAACATTGAATTGAGCGATCCTAGCATGAAATTGGGCAGGGTAAACATGAAATTTAGTGAGCCTAGCATGAGATCAAGTGAGCCTTAACATGGAATTGAGTGAGCTTCAAATTGAATTGAGCGAATTTGACATGGATTCAATCGATCAACGCATAAAATTAACTAAGCCTAACGCATGAAATTGACTAAGCCTAACACATGGAATTGACCAAACTTCGCATGCAATGCCATTGTACGAGTGTAGCATTTTTTTTTTCAAGATCTGTACCTCTAACTGCCGCAGTACTGGTCAAATGCAGGTTGAAGAGAGGTGCTTTGGAGTGAGGGAATATTTTGAACCTTTTCAAGGAGATGCAACGAGTTCGTGGGATTTCACGTAAGCCTAGCCAAGATGAAAAATGGCAAATGTAGAATGACGATATCTAATGGATATCTAGATGCTTCACAGATATTTCAGTCAGGAAAATGAGAAGATAACCCTTTGTACTTCAATTCTTCATTCCAAGATATTGTAGGGCTGGAAGCACCTGTTTTTTTCATTAGGCCGTGTTTGGATTCACGGTTTCGAGTGTACAGTATTGTATTAGTGGGGTTGATGGGACATATCCCTCGTTTGGAAACGAACGGCGGGCGACGCATTCCACGCGCACAAGTACGTCCGAGAACCACTTTGCATCGTCGATAGGATTGTACCTGCGGACGGCTATTCAGCGTCCAGCCCCGAGAACCACGAGCATTTTCTTCTTTCACTGTGTTGCTGGTAATGCCCAGTATGGCCATCTTTTGACAAATTGACACCGTCCATCATCTTCCTCTCGAGATTTAAACCATGAATGGTGAGCTTTAATCATCCGATGATGTGGCCCACTGAGACAATCAAGATGAAACAGCTGCCGAACGGTCTTCTTTTGATCATTGTAGCGATCATGAGGAAGTACATGGCCATGAAAGGTCAACATGTTTTTGATGGATTTTTCTTCCTCTACCTGATGAACGGTTCAGATCCATCTTTCACTGCATGATGGTGGCCCACAACGAAAAGATGGAACCTCTGTTTCGCAACAGAGTCGACGTACGTCGACTCTGTGAAGTTTGGTGGCCCACTTATTGAAGCTTCTTGGAAAATCCGCTCCGTCCATTGGATTTAGGATGAAAAACCATCTGGAAGGGAGTGCTTTTGGAGTGAAATCAGTGTGGCCCATGAGGGTGTTTACTCCGCCGTCCATTTCATGTTTAACAGTTAAGATTATGCAATAGTTTGTATAGAAACGAAATGACACCTAGGTCAGGGTAATGCCCACCCTCTGAAATGAATGAACGGCTCAGATCATTCAATGGAATAGTGAGTGGGTCCCACTACACAAAAATGTCCGACGCAGTGAAGAAGCTATTGGAGTTTTTGTATTTGAGAAGAAGACACGCATGTATATGATTGCCCATCTACATGCCACCCCATGTGCAGACACATCGCATTTGTTTGAGATCCAAGCCGTCCACCAGGTGGGAACTACCATGTAGATGCTCCTGAATCAAAATTAGGCTATTTCACTGTCTAACAATACAAAATACAAGAAACAAGATCATGGCTTAGAATAACTCTTCTTTTATGCCATCCATTGGCTTCATAAACTGTAGCTCAAATGATCATTGGTCAAGCCTGGATTTTTTTTCAAAGGCACCCATATGATGGGACTGATCTAATGGATGGCTTTGATCTCGCACATATATCTCACTCTACACATGAGACAGCCGTAGATGGGCTTTCTTACACGCACGTATATATATCGTGTGCCATTATTCGATCGTTTCTAAACATTGATCTAGCATGAAATTGTATACATGCTAGAGTAATACGTCCTATCCAAACATTGGTTAGTGGCACGTCTCCACTGGATGTATTCTGAATATCGTCCATCGTATACGTGAAGAGTACTAGATACAATACAATACAACCAAAACGTAAATCCAAACATGTCCTGGGGAGTGAAAACAACGCTGAAACTAATGAATGCAATCAAAAGAGTATGGAAAAAGAAGGGGTATTTTCATCCTTAGATTCGTAATCCGCACGTGCAGGTATAAGTTGCAAAACAAAGTTTGTCTTCTTTCATGGAACACAGCCGGATAAAAGGCGGGGTCCACGGTCCTAAATTTTTCTTACTATTTTAAAGCCTTAATCTTTCCTCACCATGTTCTATTGTTATAACTGTCATATGATCACTACATGATCGCTCTTCTATCCATCGTAAATTGCTAAACATTTTCACCACGAGAAATTGAAGGAAATGATTGTCTAATGGGTGTGAAAATCGAACGTAATCCATACGCGATGGGGACCACCAACGGACGGTCCAGATTGATACATGAGCTCAACCACATTCATGTCCGAACTCACGAAGATTTTCCCACTCTCATGAATGGCTTCTTCTCCTTCTCTACTCTCATTTCCCTTTCAATCCCTCTCCATCTCTCCCCCCATCTCATCCTTCTTCCAAAACCCTACATCCCTTCCCAATCTCCGAACCGCAGGATCTTCACACGATCCAATCATCAACGGCCCGATTTTCGCCTCTCCTATCGATTATCGACCGTTCGCTCATTCGAAGAATCCGACGGCGACGATTGCAACTTCGATCAAGCGGTTTCGCTCTTCAACAGCAGAGATTATTACGAGTGCCATGATTTCCTTGAGGATCTCTGGAACAGAGCGGAAGAGCCCCCGCGCACTTTAATCCACGGGATTCTACAGTGCGCAGTGGGGTTTCATCACCTCTTTAACCAGGTAGGCTCCTGATACATCATTCACCCCAAGTTCGATCCGTTTAGTAGCAGGATGCTAAGTATAATCGCGTGTAGTTATAAGTGTACTATGGACCTTGAAATCATCGATCTAGACCGTCTAGTAGGTCCATCCCTGGCTTGGTGGCCCACCCTGAAAAAATTACACTGATCCAATGTTGTCAAGTGCAGTCGCATATGCGAATATGCGATCGCATATGAGCATAATATGGGCCCTATCGCATATGTGGCAGTGGCATATGCGATCCATGCATATATGCGATCGCATATGCGATGTATGCGATCGCATACTGCATATGCGATCGCATACTGGCCAACGGTCAGATTTCTTACCGTTTTTTGACCCTTTTTTTTTTAAATTTGGATTTTTTTCTCTATAAAGATGCATTCTAAGCATTCCTAAATGCAAAAAAACCTTAAACTCTCTCTCTATTCTCTATTTCTCTCATTCCTACATTCTAAGAGTCTTACTACATCCTCTCTTACTACATCCACATCCACTCCTCTCCATCCAATTCCATTTCCAATTTCCATATTTCTTTTCTTTTCTTTCAACATTCAAGATTCAAGATTCAAGAATCAAGAATCAAGGAAGGGTACAAGAATCAAGAATCAAGAATCCACCAAGATACATGATATTGATACATCATTGATCATACCATCCAATCCATATTCAAGAATCAAGATTCAACACAAGAGTCAAGAGACTCCTCACTCTCCAATCTCCATCCACTAAGTTTTCTAAGTTCTAACTTCTAACTTCTATTCTAAGTTTCTAATTCTAATTTCTAACAACTTCTTTCTATCATTTTTTTAAAATTATTTTGTTTGTTAATTGATTCATTTGTTAGTTGTTAGTTGTTACTTTGTTAGTTGTTAGCAACTTAAAAGTTTGAACTTTGAAGTTACAAGTTACAGCTTACAAGTGAGAGTGACAAGTTACAACTTACTAGTTACATCTTACAAGTTGAAGTTATAACTTACAAGTTACAAGTACAAGTTAGTTACAACAAGATTTCAAGAACAAATACAATACTCAAGTAGTCAAGTGAAGAGGCAAAGATGAAGAGAAGACAAGTAGACAACTTAGACAAGAATTTGGAAGTTGGGAACCCGAACCTCTTTTAGATTCTTTGACCCTATCTGCTTAGATGAGTTGGATGCAGATAACGAGTGACTCGTAGAGACGGAGGACCCGGTATTTGCTGGAGATGATCTGACATGGGCACAAGTTGAAGATGCCGCATATGGATCGACACCTGGTGAAGGTAGTAGTACTACTCGAAGGCGAAGGACGGGGGGAAGCCGGGGGCGAGTAGTAGCCATCAACCCGTTGATGAGATTGAAGAAGGAGAAGGTGATAATGATGATCAAATTGAAGACCATCCACCATTGGATGTTGATGAAGTATTAGTACGTACAAATGACGAAAAAACGGAAGAAGAAGAAGTGTATATGGAAGAAGGAGATGACTCGAATGATGATGATGATGATGGTGGTGGTGGTGGACCTGGTGGTGATGTGCCACAATGGATGCTAGATCAATGTATATCATGATTATTGATTAGATAAATCATAAATAATAAATACATTTCTTAATTTTGTTTAATGGTTGTCTCATAAGTCTAAGTGTGTTGATGTTGTCGATTGTTTGTTGATAACTTGATATTGAATCATTGATAACTTGATAGTTGATATATTATGTATTGTATTTGTATCATATTATACTATCATCTATCATGTACATGTAGTGTTGAATGTTGAATATGAGTATTTGATATTTCATAAATCATATTTCATATTTCATATTTGTTAATTGTTATTGTTAAATGTAATTATGTAACTACTAACTAAAATGTTAATTGTTAATGTTAAGAGTCTTAAGACTTAAGACTTAAGATCATTTAAGAAGTTAACTATATTGTAATTTGTAAATTACTAAATTGTAAATGTATGATGTATCTATCATGTATGGTTTTATTTACTTATTTTTACTTAAATTAAATGTATTTCATGTCCCAATGACATATAATAATTTATTTTGATTTTTCTGATTTTTTTTTGAATTTTTTCTGATTTTTCTGATTTTTTTTTTAATTTTTTGAAAAAATGTGAAAAAAAAAAATATGCGACCGCATATGCGATTGTGCGATCGCATATGCGATTTGACAACATTGCACTGATTGCATGTCTACTTTGGAAGCTGGCTTCCTTTTTATAACCATTAGTTCTCCATGCAAAGGATAGATGGCTACGATTGTTTGATCAAAGTTGAATCTATAGGTTCAGACTGATGGTTGAAGGTGTTTACAAAGCTACCTACTTAATATAGATTTTACATTCCGGTGCCTTTTTCAAAATGGTTTTAAATAACGCTGAGGGCTATACACGAACTGGGTTAGCTCGCTCGACTCGACTCGAAAAAGCTCGAATCGACTTGGTTCGAAACTGAGTTCGAGCGGAGTCAAGCTGATTTTTTGAGCTCGAAAAAATTTCGAACCGAGTTCGAGCTTGGCCGAGCTCGACTCGACTCTACTCGGATCGAACCAGTTCGGTTACTCAGTTGCTTTGATATTGATGTTGCTCACCAAGTGTTAGATGAAATGACTAAACGAAGTGTCGGCTGGTGCAAGGAAGGTATGTATATGAAAGAAATACCATTTTTTTTTTCTTGATTTTAACGTTGCCTTCAAGGTGTTTGATGAAATACCTGTAAAACTATTGCTGCTGTTTTACATACATTAAAAATTTGAATGTGCAGTCCATGTGTTTGTGAAAATGCTGCACAGGCGAACTCAGCTTGAACTTGGCTCGAACTGGCCTGAGCTACTGATCGAACCGAGCCGAGTTGACCAGTCAGGCTCGAGGACTGAGCCGAGCCGAGTTCAAGCTGGGGTCAGCTAGTGGCCGAGCCGAGTCGAGCTTGGCACAAACTCAACTCGACACGACTCGTGTACACCTCTATCAATAAGCTACCCCATTAACGTTTTTATCATTGGGGTCTGCCATGGGAGCAAAGTGACTGGGGGCTTGTGTGGGCCCCACCATGATGTTTATGTGAAATTCACTCCGTACACTAGGTGCTTCGCCCCATGTTAGGCATAGGGCCCAAAAATGAGCCCCATCCATGGTTCAGGTGGACCACATGATTAGAAACAGTGCACAGGGTAATGCTCACCCTCTAAACTATTTCCCTTGGTGTGGCCCAACTAAATCATGGATGGGCATGATTTTTGGGTCCCAGGGCTAAATTTTGGTGTGGCATCTAATGGTTGAATTGAATTTCATATAATTATCATGGTGGGCGCTGTAAAAATCACGGGTGGACATCTCTCTCCTAACCGTTTCTTCCTTCAGTGTAGCCCACCTAAATCGCAGGTTAGCCTGATTTTTTGGCCCTGATCCTAGCGTGGGATTACCCATCTAATAGTGGGAGTGGGTTACACATGAACATCTCTGTGGGCCCATTAAAAAATAAGGGCAGGCCCATATTTCTACCGATGTATTAATGGAATTTCATGGGATACCCACCTTTGATCTTTATTGGGCCCGAAATGTTTATGCGAGATCCACTCTAGCCATTAGATGTGTAATCCCATGTTAGGCCTAATCAGGTTGACATGTGATTCAGGTGGACCACACCAAAGAAAACAGTTGGAAGAGAGGTGTCCACCCTTGATTTACCCTTGATTTTTACAGGGACCACCATGATGATCATATAAAATCCACTCTAACCATTAGATGCAATGCCAAAATCTAGGCCCGGGGGCCCAAAAATCATGCTCATCCATGATTCAGGTGGGCCACATCGAGGGAAACAGTTTGGAGGGTGAGTGTGGCCCTGTTCACTGTTTCCAATCGCGTAGTCCATCTGAATCATGGATCATGATTGGGGCTGATTTTTGGTCCCTGGCCCTAACATCCAGCAATGGACCTGGTGATAGGGGTCAATTTCACATAAACATCATCGTGGGCCCCACCCCAGTCGTCGACCCTTTGCTCACACAACTGATCCCAACTTCCGTCAATGGAAGGTACTACACGATAATTACTTCAATTAATTCGGTAGCTTATTGAAAACATTTTTTAAAAAGACACCTGAATGTAAATTCTATATAAGTAGGTAGTTTTTTTTTTTTTTTTTTTTTGGGTCCTAAACGATCCAAACTGTTTTTTCTATAGCATTTATTGGATGGTTAGGATCCTCAGATGGGTGTATTTTTGGGATGCTAACCACTAAGATTGTGCTGGATCTGATGGACAGTCCAGACTGTTGATGTGGATTATTCATGTTTCAAAAACCTTGCAGATTGGAAAATCACGGCCGTCCAATTTTCATTTTCATTGTTGAATGTTGCTATATTTATATTCTTGACTGTCTTTTTGTAGTCCCCCAATCCAAGGGTTAGGATTGTCCTGTGAAGTGGGATTTCGGGGCATGGTCCATCCACGGTGTGGAGCATCAGATCCAAAAGTTAAAACTCAAAATCACGACTTGACTCAAAAGTCCATTGACTCGAGTTGGTTAACTCAACTGAGTTTTTTTTTTTTTCCCTAGTATTGTACACTAAATACTCAGCACCATTTGATGTTTAAAATTCATAAACGTTGTATTTTTCAGCGAGCCGAATCTAGTTTTTCTTTTCAACTTCTGAGTTTTATCGAGTCGAGTTGAGTCGACCGAGTCATAAAGTCTTGGCTGAAACTTGACCAAGTTTGTATCATGTCTTGATGAAATCTGATAGAGTCGAGTCGAGTCGAGTCAACTAGACCAATTCTGCATCAAAATCTTTAAATTTTAAAACATGGATCACATCAATGGTATGAATTACCAACTTGTATAGAGAAAAAAGGGAAAGAAAGAAAGAAAGAAAAATGAAAGTAAAGAAAGTTGAGGATACTCAGATCCAAGTACAAAGCTGTGTGCAAGATGCGTCTATGTGTGTTTAAGTGCATCCAAGTGCATTTCCATGTGTCTAAGTGCTGATAAGTATGTTGCACTTAGATGTAGTGATCAACTTGAATACACAAAATTATATTTGGACACACTTAGACACATTTCGGCGTTTGTGCCGTCAGCTTAACATACAAAGCTTTGTATTGGATTCAGCCTCTCACTAAAATGGTGGCCACACATGGCACTAGTATCCTTTTGCTTTTTAGGTGCCGCTGCCAATGGGTGGACTGTATTTCTTGAATATGGATTCGTTTCCTGTGTACAATGCCCAGAGGGAGTTACATAAATCCTCATTCCAGCCAGCTCAAGACATATGCCATGGGGACCATCTTATAGTGACCCAATCCATCTATCTAGTGGGCCTCTCTGTGGCAGTCCAATTGAAGGCCTGGTAGATGGCAGATTTGTTGTTGGAGGAGACTTTTGGTTCATCCCCAATCAATGTCGTATTGGTGGGACACACTGGGTGAATGATCTAGATTACTGAAGGCACCCACTGTGGATGGGCAATGCTGCCTTGTACGATCTCATCCATGAAGTCCTGCAAATGTTTGGCTGAAAGAAAAAAGAATAGAGCTAACAGTCCACACGCAGTGGGAAGAATTATATCACATAGCATCTTTAAAAAAAATCTATCATTTAAATGGCGGGAATTCTTTCATTTATTTGATTTTTTTCTCTGTCTCCTTCCACAGTGGGGCCTGCCAGATAAATGTTTGGAATCACTAAATGTTGGCCCCATTCATGCAGGCTGATCCTGAAAAAAGTGGTATTGGAATGTGAGTTGCGAGTTTTAGTTTTTTATTGTTTTTGACCCATTAGGGGGTAATGATTCATGACTTGGTTGCTTGGGAATCCCCTTTTTTCTGTTGTTTTACTCAAGATAAGTGTTTTGGGTTTTGATTTTGTTTTGAGCGTTTTAAGAACCACCGAGGAGCGATGATGGAGCTTGGGGAAGGTCTTTGTAAGCTCCGGAAGATGAATTTCACAGACGGGCCATTTCATCATTTGAGCAAGAGATATCCGCAGCCCTTGATTTCATTTATCAGACTCAGCTCGAACTTGCTGCCTGTAAGTGATCTCAATTACATCTTGTTTAACTTCAGTTCCCATGATACTTCTAGCAATTTACCCTTCATGGAGAAGAAGTTGATGGTTCTGAATTGTAATTTTCTTAAGGAAAGATTGTAGCTTGAAGATTTCGAGTTTGATTGCATTTATCTTTGTGAAAACCCTGAAACCTCAAACACAAATTAGATGCATTTGGCTGCACTGTCGAATTGAATTGCAATCTTAGGTGCCGAAACTTCTGCAAATTTTAAAATTGAGCAGCAACTGTAGTTGCACAAATCTTCTAGACTTACCAACATGCCGCTCTCACTTCTTACTCATGTTCTGCACTATTGTTCCTGCTTCTGCTCTCGTTTGCTAGCCTTTCGCAGCAGATGCTTCCCTGCTCCTGCACCCAAATCCATCCTGCTTCCCAACATGCTTTGTGTGAGTAAGTTTGCATTTTTGTCCAATAAAGGGGGAATAACCAAATCATAATTTCCTTTGCTTTCACATTGAGAGTCCAGATTCCATATTGCAATTACATTAGTTTTCAAGTTGGAATTGAAAGAAACAAATACAACTCGAATTTCCCGATTAAAAGAAAGAATAAGTGAATAACGCTTTGGCTATTTGCCCTCGTATTCCGGCATGTGTCTGCTCCTTCCGACTGAGGCAGCAGTTGCAACAAAAATCTATGTGGGGCCCGTAATGATGCTTGTGTGGCATGTACTCTGTCCATTGTTTGCTCCATCTCATGGTAGGTCGTGACCCTGAAATCAGGTCTATCCAAATCTCAAGTGGGTGACACCAAATGGAGCAATGGGGATGGGACAGACACAATTGAAATCTTCCTGGAGCCAATAGAAGATTTGGATTGGGCCGATGTTTGTTTTTACCCTTTATCCCCTGATGTACTCACCTTATGAATGGCTTCGATGTCATATAAACATCACAGTAGGCCCCAAGAAGGTCTCTATGGTGGGTATACCCATTCCCCTTGTTCCCTATGGTGTAGCCCACTTCAATTTTTATCAACCTGGTTTTTGGATTCATATCCTAACATGAGATGGTGCAACTGATGGATGGAGTGGATTTAACACAGATCATGGTGGGCCTGATAAAGCTTTTTGTTTCTGGCGATGACAGGAAGGGACACGTCTTGATATTAGAGAGCGAATCACCCCCGAGCGCATCACAATAGCATTACTTAAAAAAAAATAACAATTTAGGACTACATTATGAATTCTAGGAAACACCATTAGTTTTTTTTTTTTTGGTAACATTAAAAAGAAACTGTCAGTGGGGACAAAACACCACTGTTTTTTGTCATTCCTCTTAAGATGAATGTTCGCAGTTCAATTCTTTTGTGCATCCAAACACAGCCTTAATAGTGTTTATTGTGATGGAAACTTTTCTTTTTTCCCAAAAATCAGCAAACATTTCATTCAAATGCTGAACACAATCCAGAAGAAAAATCAGAAAAGCCGTGGTCTCACCCATTTCACTTGCCTCTCTACATGCATGGGTTAATGATATATTTACCATGGAAGCCAAATAAAAATTTTCATAAAGAAATAAAAGCCTTCCACAAGATGTAACATTGCTTGAATCTCCTTCAATAGCAAGTCTCCCTAAAAAAGACTTGGTGACTAGCATCCAAATAATATTGATATTTAGCTTTTAGATGAAAAATGTTTTATTTGCGTGTAGACACCCCACCCAGTAACAGAATATTTGATTGTGCTTGATTAGAAGAATCACTTTTCACACAGAAATCTGGAACCACACACTCTATCCAAGTTTATATGAGCCAAGCATAAATCCAACCCAGATCACTCCCAACCCAATTTGAACTGACCCAGAGCTTGATTCAAGCCATCCGGGCTCCAAAATAAGGCCAGATTGGCCATTTGGTGGTAGCAGAAATTCAGTTTTCACCGACACCTTTTCTTCTCCAAAAGCTAGGTGTCCCAGCAATCAGCGGCCAATCAGTCAGATGCCAAGATTTGTTCAAAGATTACAAGTGGAAATTGGATTTCTGCTTTTGATGATGGCCCAGTTATGTTATCATTTTTCTTAGTTTTCCAAATTTCCTATCACCTTCCACTCCCTCATAAGCCTACTTCAAACCTTATTATTAAAAACCCTTAAAAGAAAATCACTTTACATTTTTTACCCATAGCTCTCACCTAAATTGCCAAGCCAACCACCCCACCAACCAATGAGAGAGTGCCCTATCCATGCGTTTCAGAACTTTGAAGAGCCAATCATAATAAGCTATGTGATATTTTGCCCATCACTTATCCACTAATAACCAAAATGTCATCACTTGCAAGTTGCAACTATAAATACTCCCCCATTCCTCTCATTTACAACACACAAGAATAGGTGAGGACGTCCCAGAGAAAAAGGGTGAAGTTCTCCCCTCTCTCTAAGACTACCCTCCCACAAGTTCCATGTGAGAAGGTTCGGAAGCGGATCGAAGAACTCCAGTTATCTTCTCTAAGGAGTACTAGTGTTCTTCCTTCCCTGCTCACATCTCAAATCAGGCCCCGCCGTCTTGTGATTGAACATTTCGTAGAATTGGATCTAAGAGTACTGATCATCTTCTTTCTCAGAGGAATGTTGAAGTTCTTCCCTCTCCTCTCACATCTTTAGGCCCTCGTTAATACGAGCAGTTCATTTACACTAAACACTAAAATTAAGAGAATCCATAGAGATATTTATTGAATTGATCTTTTCTCAATATCACAAAAAAGATCTAAGAATAAGATTAGTTGATGGAACGGGGAGATAGATCTGAGGAGAAACTGGTAGTGAGAGGAGATTACTTGTTCCTTGACAAATCAAAATTCACCTGATTGATGAGTCATAAGGCAATTCAGGGTTCAGATGGTTATTAAGAATATGAAGGAATAATCAAATTGAATTCATGGATTTACTTAGGTTGGTTTGTGGTCCAATAGAAAGGAAGGATTTGTATCTTCGAAACCCATTGTAAGGGCTGTTTTCTTTTACACTGTTTTTTTTGTGCTACATTACTACATCACTTCTCATGCACCCTGTATTGTAGTTTGTGCTTTGTTTTTTGCTCTGTTCATTTACCCATTTTCAAGCAATAATCTGGAGCTAAAATCCCAATAATACCGAATCCCATAAGTATAGATCAAACATTTGTACGGGTGGAGAACAGTGCCCCACACTTTCTTTCTTCATAACCAAGGCCCTCAGAATCTGCAGACGTAGATCACGTGGAGTTATTTAAATCTAAACCGCACATCTCGACCCACTGGTCATTGTGGTTCCACAGTTCCTAGCCTACCATAGATTCCAGGATTTTGGCTAGTGGTGACCCATAGGCACTTTCTCTCTCCTGCTGCATCGCTTCCCATGCATTCTACCACTCTGTTTCAGAACATTTTCGAGTTTTGAAGCAATGAAGATAAAGTCATGTATCTCAAAGTAGTGTAACAAATTTGGTTAGACATAAAATTGAAAAGAATAATTTTTAAAAAAAAAAACAAAACAAAATAGCAACCACCCTTCATGATATTTTTGTCCAATTTATGGGTGACTTTGTTGCCTTGCAAAGGTGGGATGCGAGTGGTACTTGAATTAGTTTTGGTCACTTGCTTATAGATGAAGTAGGTAAATCCCAGCATATAGAACACATCGGGACCATAGCCGTTGAATCTGGGGTCGAAGTCTTGCTCTGCTAGTGCGAGTTTTTGTGCTCTTGCTGCCAGTCCCATGCTTGGATGTTTTGATGGTTACTTGCTCCTGATACCTTCATTGCATGGTTGGACTCTTCTCCTCCTCCTCCTCCTCCTCCTCTCTCTCTCTCTCTCCTCTCTCTCTCTCTCTCTCTCTCTCTCTCTCTCTCTCTCACTCTCTCATGATGATGATTATCTTGCCTATGTCAAATTTACATGATTACCGATCAGATTTTTCTTTTCGCAGGTACTGATGATTTCTGCCTGGCGATGGACGGATCAGAGAGATCATACCAGCTGCTAGGCAGCTTTGCTGCTGGGCAGCATCTTTATAGATTAGAAAGCGATCCAGGTAGCGACAATCTCTATATTGCTTTCTTCCCTGAGGGTCCTTACAACTCGCATAAACCTGCAAGAGTGAAGGTTCCTACTCTTCATGCAACAGAAGAACATCTAAAGGCCTGTGAGTATGATTAATCTTGTAAGATCTACTCGAAGTATCCTTGTTGAATTTTAAGTATACGATTTTTCATGTAAATTTCTGTAAATTTTGGATTGGTGGAAACCAAAACATAGATATGAAATACCAAATGTCACAGCAGAGGAAAGGAGAATGTGTGGAAAAGAATCTATGTTATTATATTTATTTTAGCACACGTGATTTCTATGAAAATGTTAAAAACATCAACTGTAAAAAACTAAGTGTTGGCCAAGTTCTGCTTAAAGATTTATTGGATAAAGCTCCACATAATGCTTGTAATGAGCTATGCTAAGCACACACATGTGCAATGAAGCTCCTATACATGCCAGGCATGCACCCTCAATGGCACACTGGTGGGATATCCAATCCATCCACTAGTTTGGTTTGTATATGTTTTCTCAAATATAAATCTCGTCCACTCAGCATATGGGCCCCAATATTGAAAACGTATGGATGGGTTAGAAAACTTCAACCTAGTTTTTTAAAGCCATAGATTTGTTTTTTCTAATTGTGGCCCTGATTGTTGGGCTAGGGCATGAATATAGTAGGTTGTTCTGACTGTTGGATTGCATCTTAGACCTATCGTACCATGCTAGTGTTCACTACCCCAAGTATAAGGGTCGTGATGTAGTAATAAACTCAGTAAGACTGAGGTCGAATCCACAGGGACTGAACTTTGTACATAATCTGAAAGTAACTAGAACTAACTAGAAAAAGATGAAATCTAAACCCAAAAGGATGTCGGAGAAGAATTGTGAACTAATTAACTAAAACTTGTAAAATTTAAAGGTAGGAAACTAGGGTGCCAAGGATCCACTTGTAGAGATCAGGGAGATGTATGCTTGATTCACGAACACAACTGGATTTAGAGTCCCATCTTCATCTAGTTGGAAGATATAACCATGAAAATCAAATCTGAACTTCTTTTGATCTAGTTTCCAAGAGATAAGAAGGATGTAAATTAGAATTGATTCCATCACAAAACCATGCCCATGAGACAAAGCAAACAACAAAACTTTAACCAATCCACATCCAATCTAAGGAATTTATGAACATTAGGAAGGGTTCCGTCATCCAACCATGCCCATGAGACAATGGCGAACAACAGGGTTCCCGAGTTCACAATCCTTATAATGAAAAGAACATACTCAAAGCTATCGTAGATCTATTGTAATTGAAGTCACAACAAACCATTAAAAACTATGAATATTCCTTGAAATCAAACCATAATCAGAGTCAGTTCAACGATATATGAATCAAAGCATAAACAACCCATCCTGCTACAAGCTTCACCTCTTAGCCCCAGCTAAGAGGCTTAGCTATCCATGAAAACCTGAAGGAAAGAAGAAAAAGAAACAAAGAAGAATGATAAAACCAGAGGCCATCCACGGCCGGCCCACGCCCTCTCTTTCTCTCTCGCCTTTTCTCCTCGCCTCCACAGCTGCCCAAGATGATCTTCATGTCGAGATGATCAATCTCTCTCTCTCTCTCTCACTTATAGGCAGGGAAGTCGGTTGGCTGTAGATCTTGCTGGAGTCGGAGAACCGACTCTCCTTACGCAGCACTGTGCGCAAAGCAGGGACTCGCGCACGTCTCTATGCTGATGGTTTGTGGGCCCCATGATCGGGATTCTCTGAGAAATCCATTCCGTCCATTGGATGTGGCTCGAAAAACCAGTCAGAAATGACGTGGTATGGCTTGAATTCGGTGTGGCCCACAGAACATTTCATTTCACACCGTCAGTCTTCCGTTTGAACGGTTGAAAACCGATCTTCATTGTCTTCTGCAATTCTGTCACCTAGGCTGGATGAGAGGGACCGTGGGATTCTAATGGACGGTCCGGATTAGACCATTGGGGCACGGTGGTGGCCCACAAGAACTGTCCGCAAAACAGAGCTTACGCATCCAGCGCTGTGATGGCTGGTGGGCCCATGGTTGATGTCAGTGGGGAAATCCAATCCGTCCATTGGATTCACCTCGAAAAACTGGTCGGACATGGTCGATTTTGGATCAGCTTTAGTGCGGCCCATAAGATTCCCATTCTGCCGTCCATCTTGCGTTTGATCGCGATTTACATGTGCGCGCGCGCATGGGAACAAAAGGAAACCTAGGCGAGGGTCAAGCCTTGATTTACACGTGCGCGCGTGCATGGGAACAGAAGGACACCTAGGCGAGGGTCAAGCCCCCCCTCTGGACACATTGGACGGTCCAGATCATGAAAATGGATGATGGGTGGGGCCCACAATCACGAACCGGCGAACGCTCGTTAAGACGCTGGGTGTTTTTTTTTTTTTTTTCCGGATTAAGTCGGTCAGTGTGCGCTGACCGACTTTGGGCATTCTGGTGCACGGCGGGATCTCTTGTACATGGTGCACACGCACCACGGTATGGAGTCCACTGTGATGTATTCGAGAAATCTGATCCGTCCAACCTGTTTATCCTCCCATTTAAGGGGTTGAAACTGAATTTGAAGCATATCTAGATATCAGGCGGGCCCCAAATCAGGATTTTAGGGGCTGATCTGTCCGTTGGGCCACTTCCACAAGGATCCAGTGGCTGAAATTTGACGTGTACGGTTAATTTATGGTCCTCAGGCCATATATGAAGTTTCGAGCCGAACGGATGGTGGGAACCCTATGATCTTGTATTCTGGATGATTTTCAGGTCTCTTTAACGTGAATGACTTGATTTTCTCGGATCTCTTGCGTGTAAATTCTTCGATCTCGGTCCCCTGGGGTCCGTCCCTTACCTTGGTGACTTATAAGCGTTAAATCCATGCTTTTAGTACCATTTTTCAGTCCAGACTCCTAAATTCACCTTGCAGCACAAACACGATTAAAATTGGGCGTTAAACAGTATCATGTTCGTAAAATCAGGTAATAGCTGGGGTCTAATATGCAATATTTGACCCTCAACAGCTAACATATGTATGGCGTGTAGATGAACTTTATTGCACGTGTGTAGGCCTAGCAAATATTTGCTTGCAACTACCCGTCAGGTTTTCAGTTTGTATGCACCGAAAATACACCGTATTGGAAGAATCCTAACCCTTGAAGACGTCCTATTGCTCCAATTCAAAAGTTGGGGATTTTTTGTGCATGGGCATTGGTGGCAAAGACTATTAGATTATCAATTTGGATCAATGAACCATGGGGGCACTTGCAGGACAACTAACCACTTGTTCTAAAAGCTCAAACTGATAGAGTGTAGGAATTAGGAAATCAATCCCTTTATCTCATATCCCAGGTTAGGCCCTTAGTTGAACCCCCTCATGGGTCTTACTTCACATGGGCTATTCACCCCGAGTATGCCCCCACTTCACACAGGCCACCCCACTCAAGATCAGTGTGAAAATGCCTTGCATTACATTGTATGCATGGTTAAAAGACAACAACATGGATCAACTTGCTTGCCCCCGAGCTAGATTAGGACTAGAGCTGGGCACGGGACGACTCGACTCGGCAAACTCGACTCGTCTGATTCGATCCAAACCGAGTGGGTGAGTCAATCCAAATCGAGTTGACTTCGTTCAATCCGAACTCAAACTGAGTCGAGTTCGAGTCACCTAGTAACTTGACTCGACCCGACCCAAAATCCAGCTCGGTATTGACTCGACTCATATTCGAAACTCAACTCTCTCTCTCACACACACACACACACACACACACACACACACACATATATATATATATATATATATATATATAACTCAGATATTATGGTTCATATCTGAGATGTCGTGTAGCTGATGAAGAAGTTGCAATTATGGCAGGTGAATCTCGGTTTTGTGTTGTGATTTCAGTGGATAATTGCTGCACCCAACCCAACTCGGTACTTGTGACCGGGTCAGACTCGGTCCGGATTAGTCCAAGCTAGACCCGGACTTGGATCGGGTCAGGCATGCTGGACTTGGTACCGAGTCGAGTCGAGTTCGGGTCAGGCTTATTTCAAAACTGGATCAAGTCGTGTTAGCTCTAACTTGGTCCAACTCAACTCGATGTCGAGCTCTAGTTAGGGCTCACCCAGTTCGTGGGGTGAATCGGCTTGAGAGTCAGGGGTGAATCGTCCAGGTGACTCATGGTGTCAAACCCGTCAGACTGGATCAGGTCCGATTGAGTCCGAGTTGACTCAAATGAGACACATAGACTACTGTCTTAAAACTATGACTGTATATTACCAGCTATTGAAAAGGGCCGCGTTTGGAATGACATCAAAATCAGAATCCGCAGCAGCTTTTGCCTTGTTTGGGTGGACATGAATGAATGTGTTAGGAAATGTCTGTGAGCCTCTAAAATTGCATTTTTGTGCAGTTTTCTCCCAATAGGTGTGGACAAGCATATCAACAGCTTGAATTAAACATTAGGGTGTGTTTGGATGCCACCTACTTTCATTTCTAATTAAATCTTCAAGTGCCTGAACATTTGTTGAGGATCCGAACTGTTCGTTATGCTAGCTATTGAGTACAGATTCAGGTGAATTTTAGGCCCAGTAGATGCCTAGGTTGGCCACAAGATTAGGTTTAATTCATCCGTTGGTATGCTTCCGAGGAGAGGAGCTTTGATTCAGAAGAAAAATGCATTAAAATAAACTAGGAGGAATGACACATGCAATGCATGTGGAGAGAGTAAGGAAGAGAAATCGTAAAGAGGGAGAGTTGATGCTAGTGTTTTTGGGAGACAGAAAGTGGATATAAAGACTTTTTGCTAAACTGTTGTTGGTGAAATTTAAGCTATTTGTTAGACATTAATTACATTTTTGACACCCAGATACATAGCTCAACTGGCAGACTGAGTGGAGATACCTCGTTTCAACACTTGAGGTCTTGGTATTGATCGCTAGTGGGGGTGGCTAACATGGAGTGTGTGTACTGACATGGGTGTGTACTAATAAGCTAACCCAAAAAAAAATAATAATAATAAAAATTACATTTTCGAGTTCTTAAAATATTCTTATCTAGGGGCCTTTCCATGTCCTCAAAACATTCAATGTTAGGTACCGTTTGATAGAACTTATTTTTAGTACTTATCACTTTTTTTTCCAGACTTACACAATTCAGATTGATTGACACATTTAGATTATTTAAGTTTTTAAATTAATTTTCACTGATAATATGAATATTCTTCCAGCTTTCCTCTATTTAATGCTGAAAGTGGTAGTGCATTAAAATTTCTTTTCACTTTTGACTAAAATATCTTTAAAATTATTTCAAAATCACAATTCAACATTCTAAGTTTTCAGCACTTCAGTTTCAGATATTGTTTTTTAGTTCATCAAATGACACCTTAGGCTCCATTTGAAAAATAATCAGGATTAGGAATGTGCTTTGCATGTGGTGAGAGACAGGAAGAGGGGGGAGCAGTTGCTATGTAGGTATTGGAGTTTTTTTTTTTTTTTTTTCTTTTCTTTTCTTTTCTTTTAAATGACAAAAGTGACCTTGGTTGATAACGTACATTTTTAATGCCCATGATAACCCAACCTAAATTGAAAATCACTCATATGACCTTTTGTATCTTAGGTTGATAACTCTTCTAAAAACTAATTGCAGGGGCAAAATTGTCTAAAATTGATTGTGTTATAAATAGAGACTAGGGCTTTGGCATATGCATTGTCATCAGAGAAAGGAAGGAAGAGAGATCCAGAGAAAGAAAATAGGAGCTAGAGATTCTGGAAAGAAAAAGTAGGTGCTAAAGGCCTTTTTAAATGTTGAAAATATCTCTCACATTTTTTATGCTAACCGTAACATATATTGTGAATCCCTCCTATGTCCTTTCAATTATTGAGGTTGAGGACTCTCCCAAAAAGTGATTCTAGGCGCAAAATCATCCAAAACTATTTGCCTTATAATGTAAAGGTAAATAGTTTTGGATGATTATATATACATAGATAAATATTTATATATACATAAATATTCTTGGCGCAAAATCATCCAAAACTATTTATATATACATAGATAAATATTTTTTGTGTCACCCATATGCACTCTTTATACAATAGCCCACTAATGCATCCAACATGCCTGAATTTTCACCTAAATGCATTTTTCATGATGCCTAGGTTAGCTACAATTTAGGTTTCGATCCATCCATTGGCATGCTTCCTCTTGATTCTGTTTACACTCGACCTATCATGATCAGATTAGATGGTGTAGAAGATGCCATATGATAGTCATGTATGTCACTAGGTGAAGATGAATATCAAAGTCAAGAGGCTATAGGCGTGTTTGTGTTGGAAATCATTAAATGCAAGAGCCCAATAAAAGCAACTCTTTAGTAGAAGCATTAAAGGAAAGAGTCCAGTAACGTGAAACTCTCTAGCAAAGCTTTCTCTATATGATGTAAGACCGAAATAACAATAATAACAACATAGGATTAGGTCATCACATGTCCCTGCATCATATTGATATTAGAGCGAGGGTGTCGTGTTCGAGACTCCTTACCGGGGGTGATTAGTGCAGGGGTATTTTCACATAGGACTTGAGTGGGGTGGCTTGTGGGATGTAAGGGCACACTCGGGGTGGGTGGCCCATGGAACCCATGGATTTGGGGCCTGTGTGAGGCGGAACCCATGAATTTGGGGCCCACGAGGGAGCGAAAGACATGGATTTGGGGCCCACGAGGAGGGTTCGGTCGAGGACCTAACCCATGAATTTGGGGGCTGGGCTATGAGATAAAGGGATTAATTCATCATGCTCTATCAGTTCGAGCTTTTAGAGCAAGTGATTAATTGTCCTACATCAAGAACATACATAATCACATGTTAGAAACGATTCTTTCTCTTGTACACATGGCCTAATGTAATAGGTTACACTTACGTGTATGATCAAGAGGATTTGCACGAGATCACAAGGCCAACCATCTAAATCTTTTACGTTACCAAAGATTGCACAAAGCCATCGCCTCTCCAAGTCTATAAAAATAGCATAAAATGAAGAGCTCTGGGCCTTTGCCAATCCAATCAAGCACAATTCTTTTCAACTCAATGTTGTCTATCAATCTTTCATTCCTTATGGACAATTATCTTATCTTAGCTTAGCTTAGCTTAGTTTAAACCCTCTACTTTCTCCAACACCATACTGCAACAAGTCCGGATTGATTCACGTAGATTAGTTTATTTTTCACATCTATCCATCACATCGCTGCAGTAAATCAACTTAGTTTAGATAAATATTCATGACCCTATCTCGAATCCCCTCCAAATTCTTAAGTCTTTTATGATTTCTTGGCTACATTGTATTGACTAAAACCACAAATATCTCACAGCCGTCTATGTTTTTCCACAAACGTCTCATGACCATCTAGGTCCGGTAGATTGTCTAGTTCATGACCATCTCACTCGCTTAAACCGTTGTCGACAACCTTTTCTACTTTATTTATTTTATATTCGAATTGTATTGCAACTACATTCATATCAATAAAAATCGACATTCAACATTTAAATTCAGGTTTTACTTCCTTACAATATTTTTGTGTGTTTTTTGTTTTTGTTTTTTTATTTTTTATTTTTTTTAAAAAAACAAAGTTTACCTTTAGAAAAAAAGAGTTTACTCTTAAAAAAAAAAGAAGTTTATTTTAAAAAAGAGTGTGTGTGTGTGTGTGTGTGTGTGTGTGTGTGTGTGTGTGTTGTGTATATATATATGTATATGTGTGTATGTGTGTGTGTGTGTGTGTGTGTATATATATATATATATATATCTATATATCTATATATATAGATAATATGACTTTTCTAAAAATACTAATCAAATGAATGGTAAGAGGAGGGTTTTTCTATTGGAACTAAAGTTCAAATCTTTACAAAGGTGGTGCTCTGCACCATCTATGCATGCACGACGTGGGTTGTAGAGCTGCTTGGGCCCTTTTTGGTTTTTTATAGCGCAATTTCAAGTTAGAGGTCTCACCTACTGACGCCTAAGGTTTAAACATGTCTGTTTAAGAGAGTGATATTGTCATTACTATACATGTGGTGGCAGTCATGTTGGCTTGAATTTGGGTCACATGTGGTAATAAATTTATACTGCTAAATAACTGCATCTTTTTTGTGAATGGGTGTATTGGTGTTATGGGGAGGCACAAGTGTCCCTGACGCAGGAAAACTAACCACTTGCTCCTGGCGAGTCAATCCTTTTATCTCATAGCTCAGGCCCCACATCCCATGGGTTGTGCATCACACGAGCCACCTGCCTCCCACAGGCTACCCCACTGGAGTCTAGTGTGAAAGATCTCTTGCTCTGATATCACTTTGACATTAATACAACAAACCACTTGCTCTAAAAGCTCAAACTGATAGAGCGTGGCGAATCAATCCATTATCTCATAGCTTAGGCCCCACATCACATGGGTTCCACATCACATGAGACACCCACCTCACACGAGTGGGGCCCGCTTCACAAGAGCCACCCGTATCCCACAGGCCCCCAACCCAAGTGTGCCCCGCATCCCACATGCCATCCCACTCGAACCCGGTGTAAAAATGCCTTTGCATTAGTCTCTTCACGAGAAGACACCATGTCCCTATAACTTTTATAAATCTTGAACATTATAGTCGAATAATATATACATTCTCAGATCAAACCACCATAGTCATATACACTCTTTTCTATCCTCTTATTCTCTCAACATCATTCTTTTGTGGCATATTAGTGTGCAATTTTGGAGATACACTCAACACTTAGATTTGCAAATCTTCATGTTGATTTTTTTAGATATGTGAGTTCATTATATCTTGAAGATAGTTTGTCATCTCCCTTCCTTTACACTTGCTGTAATAACTAGAAAAAGAGCAAAATCTATCTTGTGATATTGACTGATTCTAATCAAGCCTTGGGCCTGCAAATCTGATTTTATTCTTCCCAATTTGTCCATTCCTCCCTTGTGTACTTTGCTTCTTTTCTAACAAACGTGATCAAGCTATCACCATTGTGATAAAGTAGGCAAAAATAAATAAAAAAATCCATCCAAATGACTAACTGTTCCTTCACTAATCACCTTATTTCCTTGTTAATCAATGATTGAGTAGTCAACTATTTCAGTGTCTATGGTCACAAGGTATTCGATTCGATTCGAGTTGAATATGACTTTGGTACGCCCAACATATACATATTAACACACACATAAATGAAATTGGGCCATTCATTGCATATGTGGCCGTGTGACCGAATTTAATAGTAACAAATTCAGAAGAGAGATGCATTAAAATGAACTTGTATAGCCCTCAAATAAGCTCTAAGATAGTGGTCCAAGGTATCTAACGTGCCTGAAATTTCATCCACATACATTGTCCATGATGGTGAGTTTGATGGATGGTTCAGATCTTCCAAGACTGGCACGTGACACGTATTAGCTAATGCAAACCACCTCACTAGACACATTTTTAACATAAAAAAGAAAGCGAACAGACAACTAGGGGTGACAATGTGCCGGTTTGGGCTTGGCCATGCTAGGCCTTGGGCCAGGCCTGACACTTAGGACCAGAGCAGTACATGAACTGAGTTAGCTCTGTTAACTCGCTCGCATCGACTCGAAAAAGCTTGATTCGACTCGGTTCGAAACTGAGTTTGAGCTGATTTTTGGAGCTCGAAAAAGTTTCGAGCCCAATTCGAGCTTATCCAAGCTAGAATCAACTTGGATCGAACCTTAGCTCGAATTGAACCAGTTCGATGACTCGGTTATTTTGATATTGATGTTGCTCACAAAGTGTTTGATGAAATGACTCAACGAAGTGTTGTTTTGGGTGCATACATTCTCCGTGGGATCGACTGGTGGCGAGAAAGGTATGTATATGAAACAAATCACTACAAAAAATAAATATTACATGATAAATCTACCATTGTATCTTGATTTTGATGTTGCTTGCTGAGTGTTTGATGAAATACATGTAAATTGTTGTTGTTGTTTTGCATGCTGTGAGAAATTGAAGGTGCACTCCATGTGTTTGAGAAAATGCTGCCTAGGCTCCAACTGTCCTGAGCTACTGACCAAACCAATCCAAGCTGGCTAGTTAGGCTTGAGGACCGAGCCGAGCCAAATTCGAGTTAGGGTCAGCTAGTGGCCGAGCCGAGTCGAGCTGTGCCAAGCTCGACTCGGTTTGACTTGTGTACAACTCTACTTAGGACTTGAGACCTGAGCTCAAAAAATTGGTTGGTTTGATCCGACCCATGGGAAATAGAATGAAATATAGAGCTGGTTGGGCTGGTTGGGCCAAAATAGGCCCACCTCTCTTAAATTGAGCCCAAACCCAATTTAAAAATTGATTGGATCATGCATGCAAAGCCGACCGGCCCATGGACCAAACAAGCAGGTCCAGGCCCAGCCCAATGCCGGTCGGCTTGGGCGGGCTACTCGGCGCATTGCCAACGTTCACCGACAAACACACATGGAGTCGTGGATTTACCGGGACGCGTGTCGGCCACGCATGTACTTTCAGTCAGATCGTCGGTTCCCCGTTGATTCCAATGGTGTCATCCACCTGATAATTAGAACGGCCTGATTTTTATTCCACCCGATCTTCATGTTGGGGCCCACCGTTTTTTGTGGTATCGATGCCCTGCATGTGTCATGTTGGCGGGAAGGACATTGGTTGAATTGTAACTTTAACATGCAGCCCTGTCATTCGCACCAACGTGTCATATGCAGGGGCGTTACACCATGATGAAAGGGGAAACGGATTGGCCACTCCCCCTGCCATCAGCCATTGGCTTGTGGTCGGTGCTCTGTGAGCCCCACCATGATGTATGTGTTTCATCCATGCCGTCCATCTATTTTAATAGATCATTTTATGATATTAAAGAAAAAAATGAGATATATCTGAATCTCAAGTGGACCACATTACAGGAAACAGTGTTGAATTAACGTTGACCATTAAAAACGTTTTGGGGGCCATAAAAGTTTTGGATCAAGCTGATATTTATTTTTTCCCTTCATCTGGGTATTTATGACCTAATCAAGAGATTGGATGTCAAATAAACAGTACAGTGGGATTTTAATGGTGGATATCCAATCATTATTGTTTTCCTGTGGTGTGGTCCACCTAAGATTTATATCCCTATCATTTTTTTTATCCATCCCTAAAATGATCTGTAAAAATGGATGAAAAACATACATCATGGTGGGGCCACGGATCACCGAACACCAGCCACGGGGCAGGTGTCAGGGGGAGTAGCCACTCCGTCTCCGATAAAAGGTGGGCCCCACCACGTCGTTCACCTTTCATGGGCCAGATCGCAGATGTACCATACTGCATACCTCAAAAATAGAAATTGCGTACTGGGTAAACTCTGCTGGGCCCACCGTGAATGTACGTGGCTCATCCACGCCGTCCATCCGTTTTTTAATCTCCTTGTGGGGTTGAGCCCAAACTTGAAGCATATCCAAAGGTCAAGTGGACCCCACCACAATGAACAGTCGGGATAATGATGTCCACCGTCGAAACCTTTCTAGAGCCCACGGTGATGTTTATTTGTCATCTAACCTGCTCATAAGTTCATACAGACATGGATGAAGGGAAAACACAGATGGAAAACACAGATATCAGCTTGATCCAAAACCTTTGTGGGGCCATTAAGATTTTAATTGTAGCTGTTCAATTCAATCGGTCTCTTGTGGTGTGGTCCACTTGAGCTTTGGATATGCGTCGATTTTTCTTAAAATAAGCTGGTAAAACAGATGGACGGGGTGGATAAAACCCATAACTCATGGTGGGCCCCACTAGCTTACTGAGTTACCCAGTACGCAATCCGATTTCTCAAAATAACACATCAATTATTTCTAACCATCCATCCAGTGATGTTCATGAAACGAACAGCTTAAATTTAAAATGGTTACTGGTCCGAATCATAAGGGCAAATTCAAATGGCTACTCTCATCCACTCACTGTAATTTTTATGTTATACAATTGGGTTAGTGACTTGGACGGCCTGGATTTTCGTAAAAGCATACAGAAGCCGCGGGATGCACGGCTGGGATCTCATGTACCCGTGGGAGAGTAAGATTAAGATGGCTACTTTTGCATGGACGCGGATCTCATCGTGTTCTCTGGCCCACCATGATTTATGTATTTTATCCACACCGTCCATCCATTTTGCCACCTCATTTTACGGCATCACCCAAAATTGAGCCAGATCCAAATCTCATATGGACCACACCACAAGAAACAGTGGTGATTGAATGCCCACCATTAAAAACTTCTCAGGGCCACTCTCTATGTTTATTTGCCATCCAACCCGTTGATTGGACCACACAGACCTGGATGAAGGGAAACACAACGACTATCAGCTTGATCCAAAGCATTCGTGGTCGCTACAAAGCTTTCAAATGGTGACCGTTCAATCACCCCTGTTTCCTATGTGTGGTCCACTTGAAATTTGGATATGCGGCTCATGATGAAATGGCAAAATGGCTGGACGGCGTCAACAAAATACAGACATCATGGTGGGGACCACAGAGCAACGTCTAGTAACGAGTGGCTACTGTCAGTGTCAGTATGCAAGATTCTACCGGTTGGACGATTAGGATTGTCCAACGGTTGCGTTTCTGTAGTGGGGCCCTTGATGGTCGGCACCCACCCGATTGTCTACAGTTTTTTAAAGTCCAGCGGACTACTAGAACTCTTCCTTTCCTCTTCTTCAAATCCTGCGCCTATTTCTGTTATTGCAGATCGCAGAAAAACCATTTCCAAAACCCTGGTATGTGATTTTTCTTTCCATTTTCTCTCAGATCTTGAAAATGCAATCCTTTTGCCTTTTGAGATCTTCGAATTATCATTTCTGTCGGTGAAGACAGAGAATTTCCAGAGCCAAATCTCTTTTTTTTTTTGGAACCCTAATTTTCCCTAATTTCTCCTTGGAAGATTGGTGAATGGAGGTGGTCTCGCTCCAAGATCTCTACTAGATTGTCGATGTGACGGTTGAGATGGACAGTTTCAGCGCGGAAGATCTGCCGAAGATTGGAGGGATCGCGACTGTCTCCCTCTTGCATTCGTTCATCCCTACGCATTGGCTTCCGTTCTCGATTGTCGGGCGAGCGCAGAAATGGACGCTTTCCAGGACTCTCTTCGTCAGTGAGTTTCTCCTCTCTCAGAATCTTGTCATTTGGATTGTGGGATGAAATCGCCGGCTCTGTTGAATTGCCCATGTGGTGGTGTAGATCATGGTTTTGAGTTGTGGGAAATTTTCAGGCCTTCGTATTGCGTGATTGGATGATTGTAACTGTACAATTGGTGGCCATCGAATCGATGGTTAGAAAGAAGTTATCAGCTGTCCAATTCAAATGGGCAAAATCATACGGTTAAGATGATCGGTTTGTTGGTCAGGGCATGCGCCATCCCAAACACGGCATTGGTCGTGGATGGTTATCTATATCATGAGCCCTATAGCGGATGGAAAATCACTCTGATCAGGTGATCACAACTGTCCAACTGGTAGCTTTTGAATGGGCAGTCAGACAGAAATTGTCAGGTGTTGTATTCAGTGGGTGATAGTAGATGGGAGCAGTGTGGTTTTCAGCTGATGCATCCTCATCCACAATGGGGCTGTGACATGGACTGTTTTGATTATTTTACATGTATGCCAAATTACGATTGATGGGTTTTTGATCTTTCAAAAAAAAAAAAAAAAAAAAAAAAAAAAAAAAAAAGAAGAAGAAGAAAAGAAAGAAAGAAAGATTGATGAGTTTCTACCATTTAATGAACGTTGAGAATGCCAGCACTCCCCCCCCCCCCCCCCCCCCCCCCCCCCCCCCCCCCCCCCCCCCTTTTCTTTTTTTATAGGATCTTATAAAATGCTCACTTTGGAATTGTGCTGATTCTAAGATTGGTATTGTATGGATATAACTGGTCAAGGAGTGGTGCTGTCATTCATTGGTAACATTTTTTTTTTTTTTAATTTATTTATTTATTTTTGTTAGCTTGTCAGTACACCCACTGTCAGTTCACACTTCACTGTTAGCCACCCCAACTAGGGAATCGATACCAAGACCTCAGCGTTGAAACGAGGTATCTTTCGCTCAATCTACCACTTGAGCTACATGTTGGTAAAAAAGAGAAAAGCAAAAAAAGGCCTAAAATGCTTGAAGTGTTTTAATGGGTAATGTAGTGTTTTTCTGTTCCATTGCTGCCTCTTTTTTTTTTTTTTTTTTTTTTGGTTTTTTTTTTAAAATTTAATAATACATACTACATAGTCTATTATAGGGTCTTGTTATCAATGTATTCTGTAATTGTAATAACGGCCACCACCGTTACCTTTACGATACAGGCTACAATGGCAGTTATGGCCTTTGTATCGGCCCCATAATGGACTGTTATAGCCTTTATGGGGGCCATAACGGGCTGTAACAGAGGCTATAATGGCTGTTACGGGGCATTTTTTTTTTCTGTAACGAGCGTTACTGCCATTAACGACCCTGTAATGTGTAACGGTTACCACTGTTACCTTTACATAACGGCCTTTATGGCCCCGTAATGGCTGTTATGGCATACCATGCTTGTAATGCAACACTTTGGAACCATTATGCGGGCTGTTATAACATTGTTTGGAGACATAGGGCTGTTATGCTTGATATGACTTTGATGCAGGGCGATTAACCACTTGCTCTAAAAGCTCGAATCGTTAGAGTATGGCGAATCAATCCCTTTTATCTCATAGCCTAGGCCCCACATCTCATGGGTTAGGACCTCGGCCATTACATGGGTACCGCCTCACACGAGCCACCCGAATCACACAGGTGGGGCCCGCCTCTCACGAGCCACCCGCCTCACGCGGGCCGCCCACCCCGAGTGTGACCCCGCATCCCACAGGCTACCCCACTCAAGCCCGGTGTGAAAATGCCCCTGCATTAGGAGTCTTAATGAGGGAATGTTTCTGATTTGTGGCAGGAGCTATTTGATAGATTCTAGGATTGGGCTATTTCTTGGGCAATGGGTTTAAAAGGCTTTCATATTTGTAATCAGGCCTCTTTGTGGGGGGCCTGAATCACCCTGCTTTGTTGGATGATCCCTCTCCATCCCGCTTTGTTTCATGTTGCAATGTTTTTGGCTCCATTTTTCTTATATAGAAGTTTAGTTACCATTTAAAAAAAAACCTTGTATTTTCTTGTTTTGTCTTGAGCTCTCTCTCTCTCAGGGTTGTTTTAAAATTTCTGTTTGTCCCCATTGTATCTGTTCTGTCGCTTCTTTTTAATAAATTCTTTGACAAACCAAAAAAAAAGTGTTCTTGTATAGAAACTGGATAAGTGTACATTTTCTGTCTCTCTCATGTTTTTTACCCCCTTCATTCAATTGGGAGGAGTTTTCCACCTAAATTGCCCCTGGGGATTGTGAAATATCACACAGAATATTTGAAAATTATTCCAAAATCTACAAAATTTTCTGACAGAACTTCTGATCCAATTTCCAAAACAATCCGATAAGGAACGGAATTTCTGAAACAGGCCAAACAGGGCAGAACGTGGACAGGGTATATGTTGGTAAATATGTAGAACAGCTCCTGCTCTGAAGCGCTTTTTCTGTTTGCTTACCCTAATTTGAATGGTCCGGTCCCCCTCTCAATCTTCCAAGGATCCTTCCCAGGTGCCACTGGTCCTTGTGTGTCATTTGCTGTAAACCACACAAACTCCAAAGAAGCACAAACTTTATATTTAAATGTTGTTTTTGTTTATGTGAAATGACTGTGTATCCATCGTGTGCTCTGAGCCACTGAGAGTCAGTGCTGCACTCATATCTCCAATGTCCAATAATGGTGGGCCATGCGCAGGCTTCTTTTTTTTTTTTTTTTTGTTTTTTTTTTTGTTTTTTTTGTTTTGTTTTGTTTTTTTTTTTTTTTTTGTTTTGTTTTGTAGTACCATGGGCAGGCATCTCAACACACACATTTCAAAACAGGCATGCGGAGATATTTAAAGGGCATTTTCTCTAAAATGATATGATCTCTTGGATATTCAGCTATTTTTCTGAGCAGGTGCCTATAGCAAATTTTATGGCATGTATGGCCTGCAAATAGCAGTTAGGAAGAACGAAAAAAACAAAGAAGAAGAAGAAGAAGAAGAAGCAAAAGTCGACAAAGAGTGGGAAGAAGGCCAGGAAGTGGGTCACTATGGAGATTTTAAAGAATGCTCCATCTCTGGTGGGGCCCTTCAGATCATAAATTTGGATTAGTGAAGAATGGGCCCCACTTGTACAGTCTGAGAACCCAAGGATACTATACATATCCTTGGATAGGGGATCATATAGTCCCTCTGCAAGCGAGGGAAACTGTCCATACTTCATCTTTTGCTTTTGGTGACTCTGTTTCTTACAGGCAATGGATGATTCATTTGTTTATTGTCTTTATTTCGGGTTGGGGATGCCTTTTCTTGTTGCAGCTTATTCATACAGGGCTAATCTACGATGTCTTGGTGATCTGGAACTCTCTAGAACTTTCTGGGGTTTTATCACTCATGCATACTCATGTCCCCGTTATACTTACAGCTGCATGTGGAGCCATTCTGCACGTGATGTCAACATCGCTTCTTGGCATAACCGCAATTACCATGGCAAACAGCATTGCCGGCGAGGATATGGTCCATAAACTTGCTTCCCTTTTGCTTGTAGTTCTTGGAGGAAGTTACATTCTGTTGTTTATGCTGGGAAAGGGTGGTCACAGTCACTCTCACAACCATCCCATGGAGAAGATGGCTGTTGCGGGGCTTGTTCTTGTGCCAGCATTGTCCCCCTGTGCAACCACACTTCCGGTGTTCCTCGCTGTTGGCAACTCATCCTCCATGATGGTGCTTGCAATCATAGTGCTGCTTTTTAGGTATGCCGACCCACGGATGAAATTATTTTTGAGAATTGATTGAGTATTTTGCGTGTTTTGCTGCAATGCCACCTCAAATTGTGCTTTGTCGTAATAAATCCCTGGCCCCCATTGATGATTGGAACTATTTATACAGTGGCACCCCAACCACCCATCATGGATTGCTTGTAGTACAAAAATGCAAAGATCGGATAATTCAGTGGACCTCACACATGGTTGGCAAACAGATTGATAAACTAATTGTCTGCTTGCTCTCCACAGATAGGGTGATTTCTGAAATGGTGAGATTTATTCTTGGTGGCCCATCCATGCTTGGGCCTCCTGATGAGTGCTTCCAATCATTGATGGCAGGCTCCATGTACACTGTAGATTGTGGTGAAAACAATTGGGGTGGGGAGACGCAATCCCCCCCCCCCCCCCCCCCCCCCCCCCCCCGGCGGCGTTGTGGCCAGATTGTACTTGTTTTGAAGACTCGGATGAGTCTGATGTGACTTGACCGAGTCGACTCAGACTCAGTCAGGCACTGTCCAGTTTGATACAATGAATCACCCCTGACTCGGGTAAATCGGTTCAGTTCAGCCCCGGCTCAGGTGAGTCCCAACTTGACTCAGGACCAAATGAGCCAGCCTGAGCTGCCGAGTCTTTTTGCCATCTTAGGGAGTGAAAGAAATCATCATATTATGATAATGACATATAAGAATTTTCCCTTTGGGTTGTTCAAACATTTGTTCCATGATTTAGTGAGCTTAGTAGAAGCTCCCTTGCCCTACATATGATGCCCTTGCCAAAATGTTAAAGTATTAGCAACATCGACAGTGGGCCATCTGATCAGTGGTCTGGATCGCTGTACCATGGGTCCCACATGTGGAAAGATTTAATTAAATAATTCTGCTTTTGTTTGGGGTATACATTTTTCTGAATTAATAGAATCATTGATTTTTGCAGCACTGTAATTGTGATGACTTCGCTGGTAGCTCTCTCGTTTTATGGTGCCAGCCAGCTCAAGTTCCATTGGGTGGAGCGCTATGACAAGCTTCTTGTTGGCACAGTGCTGTGCCTGGTTGGGATCTTGACACTCCTTTTCCATGACCATGAAGGACATGGCCATTCCATGGGAGAGAAGTTGCATAGAAGGCTCATTGGCCTGTGAGGATTAAGGTTGGGGAATGGTGATGCTATCTGATGTTTGGCTTTTACTCCTATGCATGCATTTTTATTCAGCAAATTCATATTTCAAAGAATGTTTTCAGTTAGATCAAAGATCAGGGCCACCGGACCGTTGTCAAGAGGAGGATGCTTCAGGGAATGAAGCCTGTCCATCGGCCGGCCATTCATGTGGACAAAGGGACGTGAAAGAAGGTAACCATTTTCAGGTGGGGGACACTGATTAATGAGTGGGATTTTTGTAACTGAAGGTAAAATCCTGCACGCATGATCATTTGTAGATGTGGGATGATTTGCACGTGCTGTTGAGTGCAAGGAATCATGATTTCTTGGAATTTTGTGTGATTAACTAGTATTTGTGTGATAGCTTTTTCACCATGACCAGTGCTGTTAGGCTCATCCAATGACGTTTTTTTTTTTTTTTTAATTTTTTTATTATTTTATTTATTATTTTTATTTTATTAAAAAAAAGAACAAAAGGAAAAAGAATAATGATGCTGGATCAAGTCTACTAAGGTTAGATTTTTGCGATAAATACAGACCAATTACTTGCTGGGGCCACTCGTGCTATGATTATGATAAAAAATTTCATAAATTTGCATGCTTTGGAATTTTGGGGTATGCTTTGTTACACCAAACAGTGAGATTTCATGATATTCATTAATCAGTCTAATTTGGTGCAACCAAACATACCCGTAGATATCATTTGTGTTGTGTTTCTAATAGAGCGAATGCAATTTTCAGCTGCACTATTGAATGTGCCAAAGACCGACACCCGCCCAGATGTGTTTTGTAGCTCCAGATCGTTCAACTAACAGGCCCTATGGTGAATGTTGCTTGGATTCAAATGGAGGGTTCCACTCATGTGGTTGGCCAGACCTGTATGGAAAATGATAAACAGTGGTCCACATGTGTGGCCCACTTGATGGGAGGGCTGATGTCGGCCCTCGTAAGGGATCAAGCTGATGAACTTTGTGGATCTCATAAATCTGCGCTGTCTTCACTCAAGGGGTCGTGTTTTGTTGTGTTTGGTGCATGCAAACGAACCAGTTGCAACTTGCAAATCACATTCCTTCAACACAAGTGAGTTTTAACTTTGGGACTCAAATGGAACTTATAGATCCTGTGGGAGTCTTTGGATCCTTGTTTGGATGGTTACCAATTCCTGATTTTGGCATTTAAAAAAAATAAAATAAAATAAAATTTTACAAAATATTATAGGATTTCCTGAATGTCTCTTGTTTGATGATCCAAAATGTTGATATGATGGGTGTCACCCTTGGTTCCAAAACTCACCAACTTGAAACTCGGTCGAGTCAGCTCGATTGGGCGAGATTTTGAGCTGAGTTGCTGGAAACTTGGTTCTGTGCCCAGATCAGCCTGGACTTGGAGAGACTCGTTGATTCAACTTGATGGCTTGGCGACTCAGTATGACTCGAACTGAGTCACTCGGTTTTTGAGATGGAATTTCCTTAAAAATAAGGGAAGGGATGGTTTGTTGTCGGTTCGAGTGAGTTGGGTTTTATATTAAATTTAACAATATTATATATCTATTAAGATTCTTAATATTTTAAATTCACAATAATTAAATACTGTGTCAAGTCGAGTCTTCATGTCAACCTGACCCGGCTAACAATGAGTCGAGTCGAAGGGTCTCTAAACTTTGGTGTCACCATGGATGGAAGATGGTATGAAAGGTTGGGGATTATGAATTTAGGAAACGGCATCTCTCATTCATGGTGAGGCCTATAAGATCACATCTTGGATTGTCAAACCGGTCCCACAAGCATGAAATCCAACTTGTTAGAAAATTTTCTTTTGAGGATTAGTAAATCCATTTTTCACTTGCCCCTAACTGATTGCATGTTACAACTCACTTTTCATGCCTTCTGACCTTTTTTAAGGCCTGTTTGGTTCCAATTAATTGCTGGTAAATGCAAGGATCATCATAACGAGGGAAGATGGGGAGGTAATTTGGCCTCGAAAACGGAATGGACAGGATTGCCTTTGTAAAAACCATGGGCCCCACCTTGATGTATGTTTCTGATTTACACCACCAATACATTTTACTAGCTCAATTTGGGGCATGAGCCCAAAAAATGAGGCAAATTGTATCTTCAAGTAGGCCATGCCACAGAAACAGGGGTAAGTCCGCCGCCGTTAAAAACTGAAATTGGCACATGACACAATGATATGTATCTGACATCTATTCATAAGGTTATAAGGTTAGAAAGTCAACCTGTTCATAAGGTTAGAAAGCCTTTGATGAAACTAAAACCATAAATATTAGTTGGATTGTGGTCCTCTAAAAGTTTTCCAAGGTTGTGTTCGATTTCCATTGTAGTCTGCAATGCGGTCTACATTAGCTTTGGATTTACATTGTTTTTAGGCTCATGCTAAAATGAGTTGATAAAATAAATGGACGGTGTGGATTAGACACATACATTAAAATGGCCCTACAAATTTTAGCTTCTTTGAAAGAATGGATTGGGAAAGCTACAGGCCTCAAATCTCCTGGTCGGTTAATGTATTTAGATACATGTGGTATCTTTTCTTTCTTTCTTCTTTCTTTGGCCTATATGGAGATGAGGAATTCTAGCACTTTGTCCAAGTTATCCTTTTCATAAATCGGTCTTTGGTGATGACTCCGGTACCAATTGTTAAGAATCTTACCAATGCACTAAAAGCCTTGAGATTGCTGGAACCTGTAAATTTAGGTTATTAAACTTTTAGATCATAACATAAAATTCCTCATATTCGCTGCTTCTTGTTTTAACGAGTAGTGGGTGTGTCCCATACTCCCCTACAAGGTCTGGGCCATTGCCACATGTGCTTGAAAAGCAGGCCGATCTGGTCAATAGATGAGCCAGGTCTGGTCCATTGCCACAAGTGCTTGAAAATCAAGCCGGTCTGGTCAATTGATGAGCTATCAGCAACCTTTAAAAAAAAAAAGAAAAACCTTACTGTTCACATTTTCATGCACCATATAGAGAGATGCCAATGATGAGGCCTTCGGCCAAGTAAAATCTATAACCTTGAATAGGTAGCTTAAAAATCTAATCTCAAAACTAATCCAAATTCGACCCTTTGTGATTAAAAACCTTGAGCCGGTTTGGAATGCGGAATTAAATGGTATAGAATTGCATTTGATGAAATTAATGTCGTTATTACACAATGATTATATGTTTGGAGATATCAAGGTATCCAATGGACTATGAAATTGTAATCAACTGATGAAATTTTACAATTGATATTGGTCAACTACTTGCATATGCAACTAGAATGTCATGTGTAATAGAGGGATATAAATGGAGGGTGTGAATAAAACATATGCATCAATGAGAGAAGTCCATAGTATATATTGTTAGACTAGATGATATCATACCCGGATTAATCTAATCCTTACAGTAGTTTTCAAAAGCTTTGATGGAATTGTTGCTATTGAGTTTGGTTTTCGGCAGTGGAATGCGGGCATGCCAGGTTTAGATTTGCGGCTCAATTCAAACAGAACAATTATAACCCCAAGCGTCAAGATAGGTAGACATGTAGTGTATGATCAAGATCTGATGAGATCAGTCACCTATTCAACAACTTGCTCAATGTGTAAACAAGATCATGCGATATTCAAAAAATGGGGTTCATACTCTGATGATGGATTATACATTTGACTTCTGTGTAAAAGAACTTTTCAATACAGATAAAATGATATGAGAAAGAGATTCTTACAGTCGATCGTGGAGTACAACTGCAAAACACATTTTCAAGTGAAAAACTGAATCTGGTGTGCGAGCGCATACTCAAGTAACAACAAAAATTACAAGCTACTTGATTAACGTTACGGATTACGTTACAGAATATAGATAACTAACTAAAAGTAAGTGATTATATTAAAAAATGTAATTTATCAAATAAAGTAAATGATTACACAATGAAATGTAAAAGACCAATAATTAAAATGGTAACTAAAAGATAACGTTATGTTTGATTTGTTTGGTACAAGAAATTTTCTTACTGAATTCATTTGCTATTTATAGCATTGAGATGGCCATTTGAATTATTCTCATGTTCTGACTGTTACCATACTTCCTCCGTTTCTTCTTCTACCATTTATCT
The DNA here is from genome assembly GCA_021015155.1 of Magnolia officinalis. Classification (NCBI taxonomy): domain Eukaryota; kingdom Viridiplantae; phylum Streptophyta; class Magnoliopsida; order Magnoliales; family Magnoliaceae; genus Magnolia; species Magnolia officinalis. The sequence continues at coordinate 63,042,341 of JAJHSJ010000009.1, read as the reverse complement.
TGTGACCACTCCTTCATAATTGCTCTTACATTAGTCACTTAAACAATGACGTGCTTTGTTTGATAAAGTTCCAGCTGTGTTACTAAGAAATCTTCTCCGTCCATCTATGCAACTCTTTAAACACACCATGTGGATCCATATAGATCACATGTAACCTATTCCAATTGATTCTCATGAAGAATGGTGATAACGGGGATGAATAGAAACAAGTATGGGGTGGAGCCCACCCAACTAACGGGCAGGATTTTGCAAATGTGTGTGCACAATGGTTGGTTGGGTATCCTACTGGGAACGTCAAGTGCTCCTTTGCCTGGCACATGTTTATTAGGCTTGCATATGAACGACCTAAACCACTCATCAGCAGATCGCCCGTTGGGTATGATTCTTGTCTCCAAGATCAGGCCCATCTGATCATCATGCAACGCAACCTGAACTCGGATCGAGTCAGGCATGCTGGACTCAGTATCGAGTAGGATCGAGTTCGGGTCAGGCCTATTTCAAAACCGGACGAGTCAAGTCAGCCGTAACTCAGTCCGACTCGACTGGATGCCCAGCTTTACATGTAGGCTGCCATCCTTTGCCTTTCTCCATGGTGATGGGCAATTCCTTCAGATGGGCCATGACACATGGGCTTATATTTTTGTACGGTGTACACTGGTTCTTGATTAGGTCAGGTTAATCCACACGGTTGTCTAATGATCCCCACCATTGATGGATTATGACCCAAAAATCTCCCATTGGGATATTTCTCAGCTGAATGTGGACCGCTGATGTATTACTCTTTTCAACCACGCGTCTATGACCTACAAAACAAAAGGTTAAGATTGCCCTTTGAAGGACATTTTATTATTATTATTGGCCATCCAGGGCAGGAGGCATCACTTCAACGGTCAGGATCAGTGAACCATGGACTCCACTTGTATTGTAATCCTCAAGGGGTCTCACACAAAGCTGTGCTCGGGTGTATGTACAACATCCAACCCGTATGAAAGGTTGGCACGAGCATAAAGAATACCTGAAAGAAAAACAAAACTGACCACTCATCGTGTGGGCCACGCCGTTGAAAGAAATCAGCATCCACTGGTGATCAGAGACACACGTGTGTAGATAGATCTGGTTTTTTCATAGGTGATGTTCATGGTGGGACGGACCTTTTGAACGGGTTGGATTTAATTGGAAGGTGACACGTTGGCAATTATACCCCCAACCAAATAATTACATTTGAGACCGCACATTTTTCCATCCTTCGTTAAGAAGTGCAAGGCAAATGAAGGGTAAAACAGTCATTTTCGCATGCGGTTCATTATCAGTGGTTTCTCGACATTCCGATAAAAGTGCAAGGGTAGTTTCGTCAAAATGAGAATATAGGGTTTTTGTGTATATAAGCGATGCGCCTGCAGAAAACTAGGGTTTCTCGGCGGCCATTTGAATTCTAGGGTTTGTGTAGCTCTCTTCAGCTCTGCAATGGTGGCCACCAAGAAGACTGTAATCTCTCTCTCTCGCTCCTGTAAACTGATCGATTTATCTGCTTTCGTATCTTCTTTCATTTTTATCTCTCTTCTTCTTCTTTTTCTTTTTTGCTTCATATGTTTTCTTCTTCTTCTTCTTCTTCTTCTTCTTTTTTTTTATTTTTCCTCAATTTTTTTTTTTTTTTTGAATTCAAGATGAAGATCTCTTGTTTTTGAAGTTCTACTTCAGATCTAGCAGTAAATTTCTTTTTGAGTTTCTATTCTTATTTTATTCTTGCATTTTTATTTTTTTATTTTTTGCAGAAAAAGACTCATGAGAGCATCAACAACCGTCTCGCTCTCGTGATGAAGAGCGGGAAATACACCTTGGGATACAAGACCGTCCTCAGATCCCTCAGGAGCTCCAAAGGTAGGCCCTTGATATCCCCCTCGGGACACGTTAGTTCCATGCCTGCCTGCCTGTCTGCCTGGATCGCTAACGTGCGTCGCGCTGCATAGCTGTGGTGTACTCTGTATTTTGGATGGAGAGATGATCCAGTGGACTAAAATGCATGGAAACCTTTCCACGCACCTAGTTGCATTTGGACCTTGTTGGAATCCACATAATCTATTAGGACCGTCCATAGCGTGCAGTCCATTCTTCTTCCACTATGTAAATCATATCAATCAAACGGATCCTTACTCTTGCTCCGGTGGTGGACTCTCAGGAGTTTTAACACCCGGTCAAGGGTTCGAGTATCCATAGGTGGTGAAATCCCGCCGCGGCGTGAGTGTGTGGGCGTGGTGTAAAAAAAAAAATAAAAAATCAAAACGGTTCTAAACATTCGTGACTGGACCTATCATCTATGACCGTTCTTGTCCGTCCATTTGACCATGCCACTAAATGAACAGTTTGGATCATCCTATCATTATGATTTTTCCAAGGTAGCAAAAGAAGAGGGGACTGGACCTAATGAACGGTCCAGATAGATGAAATTGGTGGAAACAAGTCCACAGCCAACTAGGTGCATGGAAAGCAAGTTGGCAAACTCAGGACTCGGACTTGGACTAGACTTGGTCAGGCCGCACAACTTGACTTGGGAGAGTCAAGAGTTTTGCAAATTAAAAAGATAATTGGAATTTATAGACATTAAAAAATACTCAGGAGTGTTTGGATGCCAGTAAATGGTTTAACTTTTAAGTGGTAAATGATTTACA
>JAJHSJ010000009.1:62896792-63039575 GCA_021015155.1 Magnolia officinalis | reverse complement strand
CTCTAGGAGGAAAAGAGAAGAAACCAGAAAAGATGACAGATGATGAATGGTTTTTTACTAGATAGGAAGGCTTTAGGAACGATCTGACTCTCTTTGTCTAAGAGGGTCGCCTTCAATATATCCAAGGTAAAAACTACAAAAGAATTAATGGAAGCCCTAGCCACCATGTATGAAAAGCCCTCAGCATCCAACACAAGGTTCATCTTATAAAACAGCTAGTTAGGATGGTTTGGTGATTATTTTTTAGGATGAGGTCAGAGCGTTATGATCTTATCCAGTTTACCAGACAGTTGGGATGGTTTGGTGATTGTTGTGAGCAATTCTTCAGGGTCGACAAAGCTGAAATTTGATGATGTAGCCAGTCTAATTCTCAGCGAAGAATCTAGAAGGAAAGCATCAGGAGTTTCAAGGGATTCAGGGAATGCTCTAAACGTTGAAGGAAGAGGAAGATCGCTGAATAAAGGAGGCAATAAACACTAGCGTTCTAAGTCAAGGAAGAAGTCCAAGGGACCGAAAGACAAAGACGAGTGTTGGCATTGTGGCAAGAAGGGGCACATGAAACGTGATTGCAGGGTGCTTAAAAAATAAGAAGGAAACTCTCAAGGTGGGAAGGATTCAGTGAATCTATCTGAGGAGAGTGACACAAAGGCGTTGATCTCGTCTCTTGATGTGAGGAATGAGTCTTGGGTTATAGACTCAGGCTTCGTTCATGCCACTTCATGCAAGGGAGTTTTGCGTAATTATGTGTCAGGTGACTTTGGGAGAGTATACCCTGGGTGATGATGAGGCCCCCGTGCAGTATTGTTGAAAAGGGAGATGTTCAGATAAGTCAAAAAGACAGAACAACTTTGAAATTGAAGGATGTCAGACATGTACCGAGTTTGAAACGTAACTTGATTTCAGTGGGGCAGTTGGCCGATACCGGTTATGTGACGACATTCACCAGTGATTCCTGGAAGATCACAAAAGGTGCCTTGGTGATATCTCGAGGCAAGAATGAAGGTACTTTGTACGTGACTTCAGGATCATATTGTCCACTCGCAGTCGCATCAACTGGAGTGAATGGGCAGTTATGGCATCAGAGGTTGGGACATATAAGTGAAAAGGGAATGAAAGTGCTATTGTCAAAAGGGAAGCTACCAGGGCTGAAGTCTATTGACTTGGAATTCTGCTAGGACTGCGTGTATGGTAAGCAGAAGAGGGTAAGTTTCATGAAGACGAGACGTGCTCCAAAGACGCATCTGTTGGAGCTTGTACACACTGATGTGTGGGGACCAGCACAGGTATCATCTCTTGGTGGCTAACGTTATTTTGTTACTTTTATTGTTAATGCTAGTAGAAAACTTTGGGTCTATTTCTTAAAGCATAAATCTGATGTATTTGATGTATTTAAGAAGTGGAAAGTTATGGTAGAAAACGAACAGGTAAAACAGTAAAGTGTTTCAGATCTGACAATGAGGGAGAGTATTGTGATAAGAGATTTGAGGAGTATTGTGCAACAAATGGAATCAAACATCAGAAAATGATTCCAGGAACACCGCAGCAGAATAGTGTGGCTGAGCGCATTACAAGACCATCCTTGAGCGCGCCAGGAGCAAGAGGTTACATGTAGGGTTGCCTAAAATTTTTGGGCAGATGCTGTGAATACTGCCGCATATCTCATCAATAGAAGTCCCTCAGAACCATTGGATGGTGGGATACCAGAAGAAGCGTGGACTGGAAAAGAAGTGAACCTTGCACATCTCAAAGTGTTCGTTGCACTTCATATATTCACATTGATGCTGAGCACAGAAACAAGCTGGATGTGAAGTCCAGGAGGTGCACGTTTATAAGCTACGAGGCAGCATGATTTTGGCTACAGGTTTTGGGATGCAGAAAATAAGAAAATCATCAGAAGCAATGACGTAGTCTTCAATGAAAAAGTGATGCATAAGGACAGTGTGCATGAAAATAAGGCTGAGGAAAAAGAATTTGTAGAGTTAGAAGAATTACCGGACACGGGTGTTACAGCACCACAGGATGATCATGCACAGGAGCATTATAAGGCAGGGTTACAGACACGGGTATTGAGGAGGTCTAATCGGGAGAGTAGACCCACAATCCGATACTCACCCTCCTTATATTATCTACTACTGACAGATAATCGTGAACCAGAGTGTTTTGAAGAGGCATTACAGTCAGATACACGGGTTAAGTGGGAGCAGGCCATGGATGAGGAGATGGACTCTCTTGAGTCTAATCGTACATGGGAGCTAGTCACTCTACCAAAGGATAAGAAAGCTCTTCATAACAAGTGGGTTTACAGACTGAAGGAGGAGCACGATTGTTCGAAATGGTACAAGGCCAAATTGGTTGTGAAAGTGTTCAACAAAAGGCAGGTATCGATTTCACTGAAATATTTTTACCAGTAGTGAAAGTCTACTATTCGTATGGTCTTAAGTTAGTGACTACAAAGGACTTACATCTAGAGCAGCTAGATGTTAAGACAGCCTTTCTTCATGGGGACCTTAAAGAAGAGATATATATGCATCAACCGATAGGATACGTGGCACCAGGAAAGGAGAATAAGGTGTGGAGACTGAAGAAGAGTTTATATGGCCTGAAGCAGCCCCGAGGAAGTGGTACAAGAAGTTTAACAGTTTCATGTCGAGAAACGGTTTTAGGAGATGTCATGCAGACCACTGTTGTTATTTGAAGAAGTTTGATACGTCGTACATCATCCTTCTTCTGTACGTTGATGATATGCTTGTGGTCGGTTCAAGCATGAAGGACATCGCAGATCTCAAAAGACAACTGTCTAGAGAATTTGCCATGAAGGATTTAGGAGCTGCAAAACAAATCTTAGGCATGAGGATAAAGCATGACAAGGAAAACAAGAAACTGGTGTTGTCACAGGCAGAGTACATAGCCAAGGTACTTGATCGATTCAATATGGGAGATGCTAAGCCGGTTAGCACTCCATTAGTCAACCACTTCAAGCTCTCTAAGGAGCAAGGGGTAAAGACGCAGGAGGAACGGGATTATATGGCTAAAGTCTCATACGCGTCAGCTATAGGGAGTCTCATGTATGCTATGGTGAGCATGAGGCCAGACATTGCTCAAGCAGTGGGAGTTGTTAGCAGGTTCATGAACAATCCCGGGAAGGAACATTGGGAAGCTGTGAAGTGGATTCTTAGATACCTGGTAGGTACTAAGGATGTAGGGTTATGTTTATGTGGATCGAAATCAAGCTACAAGGCTACGTGGATTCAGATTTGCAGGAGATATCAACAGCAAAAGAAGCACTACAGGTTATGTCTTTACTCTGGGAAGTGCTGCACTCAGTTGGGTCTCTCAGTTACAGAAGATAGTATCTATCAGTACGACAGAAGCAGAATATGTTGCGGCTATAGAAGCATGCAAAGAGATGGTGTGGATGCAAGGTTTTATAGAAAAGTTGGGTAAGAAGCGAGCAAATTGCAAGCTGTACAGTGACAGTCAGAGTGCAATATACTTGGCTAAGAATTCAGTCTTTTATTCAAAGACCAAGCATATTGCCATCAGATATCACTTCATACGTTCGTTACCTGAAGATGGATCGATTGCTCTGGAGAAGATTCATACAAATGAGAATCCTGCGGATATGCTGACCAAGGCGGTCACAAGGGAGAAGTTGAAGCTCTGTTCAGCTTTGATTGGTCTTCATGCTTGAAGACTGAGAGGTGGTGTACTCCGGATGAAGAAGACAAATGTTTATGGCAATATGTCTCCAAGTGGGAGATTGTTGAGAAGTAGAGCCACATCTGGAGCCGCCCACTACCAGTCGAGGTTGGGCGGATTTTGTGTCGCAAGTCCTTTTGCAACTGGGATACAGAAAGGAGTTTCACGGATTTCGTGTCACAAGTCCTTTCGCAACTGGGATGTGGAAAGGAGTTTCGCGGATTTCGTGTCGCAAGTCCTTTCGCAACTGGGATGCGAAAGGGAAGTTGTCGAAACTATAAATTGGGGTCCCTAGGGCTATTCTAGGGTTAAGGTGAATATTGGGGAGTTATTCTAAGGTGTGGGAAAAGAGTTTTCTCTATATCTCCAAGGGAGAGGTTAGTATATTGCCTTGTAATCTTCGTTCTTCATAGTGGAAGTTTACATCCGTGGTTTTTTACCCTAGTTTGGGGTTTTTCCACGTATATCTTATCTCGTGGTTTGTTTAGATTGCTTTGATCTATTTCTAGTTTATATTTCTTCTTGTTTATCGTTGTGGGTGAGGCCTGAGATTGGATCTAGGCTCACTGCGTTGTTGGCGTGCTGCACAACATAGGGCCCATACATCATGGTCGTGTATCAACCATCATGACAAATTGTTATCCAACCATGTATAATCCCTTTACAACTTAAGTATTTTCTAGACATCCAAATGACCTTCTAGTGTAAGATCAACTGTGCTCAACAAACTTTATACATTATGTTAGGTCTTGAGGTAAATAATCAGCTAGATTCATAAGTCAGTACCAAATGCAACAATGTGAATGGGATGCCATCCATATGTATGTGTGTGGACCATAGTGTGGCATATCTTTCATCCATTATGTATAATTTCTTTTTAGTAGTAAAGATTTTGCTGGTAATATAAAACATGGCTTCTTGTTAGCTTTCATATTATAATTTTCATAGTATCCCTAAAAATTGAAATATGCTTATAGCCAGTAAAGCCTTTACATGGGACACGAGTATCCAAACAACTCTGCAATCCAACTATTTGTAATTCCTTTACAACTAAGTATTTTACAAACATCCAAATGACCTTCTAGTATAAAATTAACTTTACTCAATAAATTTTATACACTATGTTAGGTCTTAAGGTAAAATTCAGCTAGATTCACAAATCATATGACTCACACCAAATGCAACATTGTGAATGGGATGTCATCCATAGGTTTGTGTGTGGACCACCATGTAGCGTATCTTTAATCAAACCCATTTATCTTATCTAACTCACCAGGATGATGAGAAGATACAAAACTCAACCTATTAAAATACTCAACTGAGCCACATGCACCATATGAACATGTTGGTTTTGGGAGCAATTTTACATTGTTCCCATTGGCGTGGTCCATATGAGTGTGGTGTGGGTGAAATCTCAACCTCAAGAACACATTTTTAAATTCCCAAAATGCTCGTGACATTATTTAACATGTCTTTTTATATTCCTTTAACATACAGAAGGGGAAAAAACTCCCTCTGCTATATGTTATACGTCGTAAAGATAATTATATATATTGAGTTTTGCCAAGTTACACACCCGTGCATATCCGCACACCACTATATATGAATGTGCCACCAAGTGTCATGTCTACACTACAAGAAAATAGGCCATTAGCCACAATTTGTTAGCCTCATTTGATAAAATGGAGGCTAAATGTGTCTTTTAGCCTCGGTTGTTAAGGAACTGAGGATAAAAGTTCATCTTTCGCCTCAGTTGTATAGGAATCGAGCCGAAAAGTCTACCTTTTAGCCTCAGTTGCATAAGAACCGAGGCGAAAAGTCTACCTTTTAGCCTCAGTTACATAGGAACTGAGGCGAAAAGTCTACCTTTTATCCTCAGTTGCATAAGAACGGAGGCGAAAAGTATACCTTTTAGCCTCAGTTACATACAAACCAAGGCGAAAAGTCTATTTTTTAGCCTCACTTGCATAGGAATTGAGGCGAAAAGTCTACCTTTTAGCTTCAGTTGCATAGGAACCGAGGCGAAAGGTCTACTTTTTACCCTCAGTTGCATAGAACCGAGATGAAAAATCTACTTTTTAGCTTCCATTATATAGGAATTGAGGCCAAAAGTCTATATTTAAAAATATTGAAAAAAAATTGAGAATATTGAAAGAATAAAAATTATTAAAAAATTTGACAATTTTGAAAAAATTGAGAATTTTGAAAAAAAAAATGGAGACAATTGGGAAAAAAATAAAAATTTTGAAAAAATTGAGAGTTTTGAAAATGATTTGAATTTTGAATTTTTTAAGAACTAAGAAATTTTTTAAAATTTTGAGAACTTTTAAAAAATTAAGAATTTTTTTTTTTGAAAAATTAAGAATAAAAATGATAATTATGAAAAAGTACGATTTTTTAACAAAAAAAAAATTGAGAATTTAAAAAAATTAAAAATTTCGAAAATTTTTGAAATTTTTGAAAAAAAAAAACTGAATTTGAAAATCTTGAAAAAAAAATAAAAATTTTAAAAAAATTGAGAAATTTCAAATAATTAAAAATTCTGAAAAAAAAAAAAAAAAAGAAATTTCAAATGAAATCAAATGGACAGAAGAGAGATTTCAAAAGGCCAAATGTCTACTAAGATTTCAAAAGGCCAAATGTCTACTTTTTAGCCTCGGTTGCATAAAACCGAGGCTAGAAGTCTAATTCTGAAATATAAATTCGTCGGGCGCGCATGGGTGCTTTTTTCGAGTCCTTAATTTTTTCTCGCTCGCAAAACCATAACCCTAGCCCTAAAACCATCAACCCAATCTCCATCTCTGCTTCTTTCCTGCCATCTCCATCCATTCGCTGCAGAAGAGAAACAGAAGCACAACTCTCTTCTACAGTCTTCAGTCTCTACCTAAAGCTAGGGTTTTAAAATCGTTCGAAGAAGATCAATACGTTCAGAAACCCTTTCTTCTGTCTTCGAACAAAGTGAGGGTTTTGATCCACGCCTCGATCATCTGACGAAGCTCAAGGCCATCAGAATGCAGTTCTCTGCCATCCGTTCGATGAAATTTCATGGTCTCCAGTCGTCACATGAAGCTCTAGACTAAATCGATAGGGTTTTCCTGAATCTCTATCCTTGGAATTGATTTATCATTTTCCTGAATCTCTATCCTTTGAATTGATTTCTCCATGATTTGTTGATGATTTCGAGTAGTAGATGGAGACATAGCATTTGTGGAGATTACGATCCTTTGAAAATCAGATAATGAAGTTGAAGATCAATAAGGCGTGCGATCTGAGCTCCATTTCTGTCCTTCCACCACATTCTAGGTCCAAATTTATCAAGAAAACCCAATTCAGTCACATTTATAGTCTTCTTTTGTGGTGTTTTCTTACTCTGTTCGTGCAGGAGAGGAAATGCAATCCCACCAGGAGCAAATACTTCAGTTTTTTGGTAAAGCCAAGGTTCTTCGCAGTTCCGGTCGCATTCGCAACAGTCATTTTCACAGGGCATGTCAATGTCTCAGCTCTCACAGAATTCTCAAGAGGAAATTGTGACAATGAACATGTAGGGAACTTAGATATTGCCTTAATTTTCCAGATATTTTACATGAATTTATGATGCATTTTATTTTCATTTCCTGCTAATATGACATTATGATGAAATTTTAAAAAATTAAATAAAAATCGAATTTTCTATGGTTTTTCCTTTCCTGATTCTGGAAAGCTCACAGGGAAATTAAATTAGTCGCTTGAGTTTACACTAGATTTCCCAAGGAAGCTGCGGTAATCTGTTACATGAATTAGGGTGGTTATTTTGCATGAAGTCATCTCTATTTTTATTTTCCTGTTATTTGAGATTGTGATGATGAACTTGACAAAGAAAATTGAACTTGCTTTGGTTTTTCCCATATTGAATCAGATCATGGCAAATAAACACAAGAAACTCGATTTTGCCATCAATTTCTAAGTTTCAGAGGAATAAGTACTACTCATACATGTCTTTGGTATGCTTTTGATTTCCTCTTAATTGAGTTGTGAGGATATAATTGAAAGGAGTGAATGCTTTAATTGATGCTAAATTTTTTCTTCTCATCTTTGAAAGTGATCGAGAATATTTTAGGAAGCCCAATTTTGCCTGAAATTCCAGGGTTTGGATGAATTAGGTGTGACTTTTAGATGAATTCATCTTTAAGTCACTTTCTTTTCCTATACTATGAGAAATTTATGATAAATTTTCTAGCATAGAAAAATAATAACATTTCATTTTCTATAAAAATTCACAAAAAACCAATTCAAATTTTGTTCAAGACAAGTTGCACTCAGGTATTTTGCTTTTGAAGTTTGGTATTATGGAGAGTTTCCACTATGCATGAACTATTATAATTAATTTTTGTAAATAAATTGTGCAGGATGAGAATGATGTCTGGTATAAAAAAATAAATGAAAGAAATGTTATCCTGCATTAATTAGATCCAATTTTTTCATGTGTACGGGTGCATGTTTGGGTTTTGCAAGACTGAGGAATTCATAGCAGTCCACTGGATTTAAATTTATCAAGAATTTTTGCCAAATTTAAGAAAATATTAGATGCATATATCTGGATTGATGATCAGTATAATCTTTGCTACCATCTCTGTTGTTGCTGCCAAAATTTCCTGATCCTTCTTGAGTTGTTTTTTCTTCACATCTTTAGCAACACTTCTTTTTCTTCTTGACTAATCATGTGCACATTGTAATTTTAGAGATTTGGTTCTCAAGACAACTCATTAAAGAGGATTTCTTGCTTGGCGCCTGTTACTTACACGCGAGAAGATACTCAGATGCCAATGTCAAGATCATTCAACAATGTTATCCGCATATGGAGTTCAACTTCTGCTCCAAATAATAGATGTACGGGTGCATTTAGGCCCCGTTTGTTAAATCTGAAGTCTAAGGCCTGAATCTGAAATCTGAAGCCCGAATCTGAAATCTGAAGTGTAACGCCCCGAACTTTTCGATGCTCGGGCATCGAAAGTCCTCGAGCGTTACCATAAGATTCAACGTAACATATACATGTGTACGATACCAATCCAACTATTCTAGCCTTACATCCTTGCCCTGACATAAACATAACCGTTGGGGATGATCTTCATCCATAAATCAAGTCATCTGACCGTTGAATTTCAAGACAAGCTCACCCATCACATGATTTCACGTAAGTACTTTCCCTTAGATGACGTGACGAATAATTCTCTATCCTTAATGATTTAGATATATGTTCTTTAGTAAGAACTGCTTAGAAACGTGTTTACAACCATATAGAGTCATTAGATTTTCCAAAACTCATAGATCGGCGGTAATTACGAAATTGCCACTAACCTAGACCCCTAACACTAGATCACATGGTTCCCACGGTCCGTTTCATGTGAAATTTTATACTAGACCTAATTATCATAAATTAACCATACACGTCAAATTTTAGCCCTTAGATCATAGTAAATCGGCTACTTGACCTCTACATCCGTTCATACACTTACCAGATCAAGATTCTGACCCGTCCATCTTGTTCACCCCATATAAATATGCTTAACCTACCGTTAGAATTTCAATCCGAGAAACTTACACATATGAACAAGTCACTCGAATCCAACAATATATGTGACATACCCATAATCACTCCAGAAACACACCTGATGACCATCCATTTACGAAACTGACCGTACATCTACTGACATACATGACCAGAGTGCTAACCATCAAGTCCTCTTGTTATTAACAAGTAATCTGACCACCCATCATGTTTGGATCCGCCAAACGGGCCATGTAAACATCATGACAAACTGATCATCATGAAAATCTTTGGGTTTAAGTCCAAACTGCCCGGTAACTTGTCAATCAGAGGAGTACAAATATTATTTTAAAATTCTGAAATATATTAGCCATTAAAGGAGAATCTTAATCATCCTTGAGATATCAGAGATCAAATTTGGGTGACGGAAAGAGCGTGAAAAATAAAGATCACCTGTCAAATTTCATCACATTTAGACGGTAGACTTATGAGTTACAGACGGCAGAAGTTTTGAAAAGAAAAGGGTACAAGTGTAAATACAATATCATGCATGGCACTGTTGAATTTCTAACGGTGAGAATTCTTGCTACTCTACTCGGGGGATCGTGCGGTCCATTGGATTATCTAAAACTCCATTTTCGACAGAGTGTCCTAACATAGCGATACAAAGGTGGTGAATGGCATGGATCCTCGGAAGTCATCACAAACGGACCCCACTTAATTTTTTTTTCCAACCGTGCATGCAAGCCACGAATTCACGTGAAATCCATGTAACATAAATGACATCCTGTTTCAATGGGAATACAGCCCGTCCACGTTGATTAACATATGACCACACCTAGTACTTAGATAAGTTTCATATTTTAGCCCCTTGGCCCTTTCCAACCGTTGACACTCAATCCCGGGATGATCCAACCATTAGATTGACAAAAACCCACCATTGGGAGTAAAGGTTTAGGTGTATGGCCCACCCAAGCTTCGTATTTCCCTCATCTCTGGCCAGGCGACCCAAATGGGCCCACGGCGGGTCATGGACGGAGTAGATTTCATCCAAACATCGTGGTGGACCCCCACACATGCACTGCATGTGCACCAGGGGCATACTCTCACAGTGCATTGAGCAGAGCACGCTCAGTCAGAGCCTCTGACTCGTGTTTCTCAAAAAAAGAGAAACTTCCTCTCTTCTTTCGGCTTCGGCGTTGGCAGCGGACGGTCGGACGTCCGTTTTGCTTGCACTGTGGCCCACCATGAGGAACCATCAAGACGATCAGAGCCATCCATCTGACTGAGGGCAGAAGTGATACCGAAACCCCTAAGTTTCACCCTATTCAACGCGTGTACATGCACACGATCCTCGCCACAAGTGAGCCCAAAAACACAAACTTTCTAAAAATGGAAATTTCTGTCTCCAGCTGGCACGCGTGCGTGGGAATCCTTCGATCTCGTCCGATCATTTGCAAACAATCCTAGCCGTCTATTTTCCTTTTTAAGGAGCTAAGGCTTTGGGAAGAAACCTGCAACCAAGAACAGCTCTCCCATGGCCGTTTCTTCCCCATTCGAACCCCACATGAAAACGTCCATAAAGCTTTGAACAGTCGCCTCCAGAAGCTCTTGTGAACCTATACGGAATGTCCAGCAGAAGCAAAATGGAGGAAAACTCGTTGTTTAAAACGATCCGCCATTACCGATCCCGACTTTCTTCCTCTCCTAGCTTCAAGCTAAACCGAGTAAGGTAACTTCTCTCTCTCTCCCTCCCTCTCTTTCTTTCTTTCATTATTGATGATGACGACGACTGTATGGCCCACTTGATCCACGGTCCACGAGATGGACCCCACCTTGAAAACGGATTGGCTGGGTACCTCACACCAGTTACATAATGGTTGTTGAGGCCACCAGGCTCTGTGGGTCCCATCGCTTTGTAACGTCAACAAGTGCTATGGGACCCACCATCTGCACCGTCCAAGAATAGGATAGGTGGGAGCCCAGCATGATGTATATGTTTCATCCTATACCGTCCATCTATAAAACGGCTGTTGTATCGACGATTACCAAGTTATGTGGGTCTGACTGAGGCATGTATTATTCAACACCTTTCTATTTTGCTTAAGTGGGACCCATTTAGTTGTTTTTTATATCTCCACCATCCATCCCATTTTCACCTCATTTTAGGCGTTGACCCGAAAAATGAAGCCAACCCAACTCTCTAGTAGGCCACACCAGCATAAAGACTAATTTAATAGGGGTAGATCATTAGGGCCCTTTGTGATATTTCGGTGCATCAAGACATATTCAAAATTGGGCATTGGACCTTTCCTGAGCCCTGGAACCCAATCAACGGAGTAGATCCTCCTTAGGCGGGACCCACCTATCAAAACAAAAAAATAAGTAATAAAAAAAAAAAAACATGCACGTTTAAAACGTCCTCTGGACGCTGCCACCTTTTTGCATGATTTTGGCTAAGGACTATGGCCCCACCTTAGGCTCCACCGTGATTTGTGTTGAACATCAAAAACCGTCCATTTGATGGGTCCCCTTTTATATGAGGTGCCTCCAAAAATCAACCATTACATAGAGCTCAGATGGCCCACACAATCTACAACCTTGTGAAGACATATTAAATCATATAAAAGCAACTGCTGGGGTCCACCTGAGATTTAGATGCACCTGAAATTTGGTTTGACCCCTTAACTTAGTGGGAACAGTAATGGATGGGGTTGGATTGGTGAACCACAACTTGGTGGGCCCAACAAATGATTATGAATGCTTTAATGGTGGATAAACCTCCTAACTGTTGTGTACGTTACAGCCCAAATAATCTTATTCATGGGGCCCCTCAAACCACACTAGACTCTTTTTAAGCATTACCATAATTAGGATTACTAATATTAGAAATGTATGGCTTTAGTAAATTATTTATATTTATATTAGATATTACATAAAATTACATATAAAGATTAGTAATAATAGACATTAATGTTTTATTCTATCATTATCAAATATTATCATTAAGGGTAGAGCATATTATGTATTTCATCACAATGATTATTAGTGTCATGTTAGCTAATATTGGGCACATTATTAATATTACTTGTTGTTTTGAAATTACTAGTGTTAGTCCTTATTTATTATCATTAGTAAATATTTATACTTAGGAGGTTATTAGTCATTAGATAATGACGGTACATTCAAATATGAACTTATGAACCCACATTATTAATATTGATGGATTAATACCCCTATAATAAATATTATTTGATCAGTTGCACGATAATAATAATAATATTAAAATTCGGGATTCAAATTTTAGAATTTAAGTTTAAGACTAAACCCTAAGATAAATAATTCAAACCCTAGGTTATAATCTCAACAATAAATAGTGTATAAAACTCGATCTAACCATGTAATTTCCTAATTCATGATAGGACTCGATTATAAGGGACCAGCGTCCCCTAGCCATGCTGGTAGGCGATCCAACTATAAGGTGATGATTCTTCCCCTCGAGCTTTCCATCTTCTTATTAGCTTAAGTTATAGTTTTTATTTAAGTTCATGATTGATGTCTCCCCTTATAATCACATGTGTTAGCTGGTGAAAATTGAATTGTTGTATTACATGCTTTATGATTATCTTGTATAATTGTTTTGCTTGTGGATTCTTTTGTGGATTGCTTATGGAACTTAAACTGGTACATTAGTGGAAAATTTCCACATATGAATGTACACCCATACTTGGGATGTAACTTGACTAGTTGTGATTGTAATGGACCTTCGACTTGGTGGTTATTGAGTGGTGGTCTAGATAGATCATTGATGTGGGCCTACCATCCAAGGTTGTTGCGTCCGATGGTTTTCAAGGATGGTCTTTATTGTATGGTTTTGATATTCGCCCTATGTGGCATATTTTGATACTCGCCCTATGTGGCTTATTTTGGTATCTGCCTACGTGGTTTGTTTTGGTATTTGCCCTATATGGGTTCAATGTTTTATATCGTGCAACCACGAGATGGTAAGCCCCATATGTTGCAATATGATTGACCACTAGTCGACGGCTTTCCATTAAACATCCTAAGGTGGTAGCCTCATGAGCCGGGGATGGTGGTAATGGGACACTATGCCCGAGCTGTCGGCCTACGCTGGGCTATACGCTCCCCGTAGTGACCTTGAGCTTACCTAAATTGGCTGATTGTAACTGGACTAATAATGGTTTGGCTAATCACGCATTCATAGCATATTGGCGATGACGGGTGGCTATTCTGGATGCTGTAGCTCGTGCCCTAGAGTTGTTAGGGTATCGTTTCGCTAGCTCCCAGACCACCGACTATCGACCCTTGTTCCGACTGGATGTTTTTCCCAGGTCGATGATTGCATGGGCGGCGGCCCTGTCCGCACGGATGAACATTCCCGGGCGTGAACGCATTGCAGGGGCGGCGGCCCTGTCCGCACGGATGAGCATCCCCGGGGCGTGAACGCATTCCATACATCCATGCATTTAATAAGACTGCATTTACTTTGTTTTGGTTATCTGGATGTTTTGTAACTATACTTACCTAATGCGGCGGTGTGTAATCTTGAGGGGAATTCAAACTGAGTTGGCCACTCATCCATCAAAATATAACCGTACAGGTAGCACAGGTGGCTTAAGTGATATGCAGGTTCAGATTGATGAGGAGCCATTATGGGGGTCAAGGACACGTGGTTGTACCTGTCGAGGAAGCTGCGCGATCTTGCAGTTTTCGTTGTGTTTCATATGTTTTTTTAAATTTCTCATGTGTGTAATCTTATATTTGTTATTGTGGAGACATTGGTTTGTATAAGTCATTATGGGCAGCTCTTGTATATTTAAATGATAATGAGAACTTTCCTTTATGTCGAATTGTCCACGCTACGCTCATTTGCTTACTCTGATAAAGAAAAAAAAACTGTACACTCGAATTTGACCATCCTTTAAGGTTAACACTCGGGTTTTCGGGAAACGAGTCATATACTCGGGTCCTGAAAACTCGGGGCGTTACATGAAGCCTGAATCTAAAATCTGAAGTCAAAAAACTTGTTTGGTAACTATGGCTGAAGTCTGAAAATTAAGTACTGAATTTGAAACAATCTGTTTGTTAACAAACATCTGAAATGTCTGAAATATGTTAATTTGACACATTTGCCCCTATCTATTTCCTGTTTGGAAATGGTTTACATTATAAAGAAATTATTTCTTATTAAATGAAAATAAATTATTTTATTTAATTCAAATAAACTATAAAGTACTTAACAGAAAATTAAAATATTATTATTCATAAAAACAGATAAAAATTTAATGATTTGCATGTATAAGTGTGGCGGCAATTTCTTCTCGCATATTAGACATAATAGTTTGTTCAAAGTTTCCAAATACTCCTTCCACTTCAGGCATATCATTCTCTGTTCGATATTCATCTCTGAAAGAACATTTTCATCATTGTATTGTTGGAAGAGTGGATCGGAGATGGATTCCTTTCTGATGTAGTTGTGTAGTGTCATGCATGCAATAACTATGTCTCTTTGCGTCGGGAAGGAATATGGTGTCATCCGCTTCAAAATTGCAAACGCGCCTTCAACACCAAAAGACCTTTTGATTACATTCCGTAACTTTGCATGCATATGATTAAAAACTTCCTTTTACTAGTAGGGGCCGCCCACCACTACGAAAGTCACCCAACCAATACCGAACATTACGGTATGGTGCCATAAATCCTCTTGTGTAAGTGTAAGCAGCATCAACAAGATAATATTTATCTACATAAAAACAAATGACATTTTAACAAAATTTCAAGTTATAATTTCACTAAGCTATATGAAAAAATATATTAAATATTACCAGGAGGAGGCAACGGAAATTTCTTATTTGGATCAAGTACAGCATCCATAAGTACCCTTGAATCATGTGCCACCCCTTCCCATCCAGCTATAACATATGTAAAAATCATATTAAAGTCACAGATGGCCATAACATTTTGAGCACATTCACCCCTTCCTCTTCCTCTGTAAGGTATTTGTTTATCTGTCGGGATACATGCAGGAATGAGGGTTCCATCTAACACACCAACGGCACCCTAAAAATTAAAGGTAAATTGTTAATCCTTGAGTATGATGATTCAATTATAAGTAAATATATTTATATTTTTTTATATGAAGTTTTACCTTAAATATTTGCCGAAAATATCGGTGTGTTCTGATTTCTTGGACATTTTGATCGAATGATGGAGTGACAATCATTTCTTTGGCAAATTTTAACATAGCCAATAATACCTCATGAAAGTATTTATGCACTGTTTGCGTTGAATGTACAAATCGATTTCTTACCAATCTATTCCGAAGGTTATGACTAATTGTTATTATAAACATGACAATCTTTTCCTCGAGTGATACATATCTACTATCAAATAACCACCTTCGAATGCGAAACAAGTTACACAAACTATTGAATGTATCTTTCTCCATTTTAAACAATTCGTAGCAAACTGAAGATGGACCATCTAGCAATTCTTTCACAAAATATGATCCAGGTAATGCAGGAGAACTTGCTTGTATTCTGTTAGTAGATGTCTCTAAATAATTAAATAACAGCTTTAATATAATAATCTTCAATAATTTCTTCTGTTCATTTGTTAATGTCATTATTCTGTTAACATCGAAAGTAAAGACTTCAATTAGATGTTTAAACAATTAACTAGTTAAGATTAACAAATCTCTTAAATAGATTATATCAACAAAAATATAAAGTCTATAAGCAAAACTAATGTCAAAACATTAAAGAAAAAGAAATAAAACTAATGTCAAAAATATGAAAAAATAAACAACAGACTAATCCAAAGTCTCTATCCAAAGCTTCATATCCTCTTCTTCCTCTAGAAGCATCCACACTTCTCTATTCTCCTTCTTATGGGTAAACGATTTTAGAGCTTTAAAGTATAATGGATCTAGTTTTCTTATTGATGACATGCTGTTTAATTTCATTAAGCATTCCTTGATAGTGGGTCCTTCTGCATCTGTCTTTTCCAATTGATGTATGAGTGCATCTACGCTGCTTTGGATATCCTTCTTCCTATTTGGTTTGTGCCGTTTGCGTTGATGAGCTTCTAAATCGATAAGCGGTGCCTGTTGACATTCTTTAGTAGCTGGATTTATGTTAATACCGAGACTGTCTAAATTGATTTCATTTTCATTCATAGGTGTATTTGAAGGTATTTGAGATGACGACCCAAAATACTCCTCAGGAAGATTGTCGCTATGTGTTGTGTAGGCTTCAACACCAGTTGCAACAAAACCTTCAAATAAGTCCCTCAATTCGTTCTCAAATGCTGTGGTCTATTTCGGAATTGAGCTGCATTCTTATTTGCCTACAATAAAAATATAAAATCATGTCTTAATTTGATGAAAGACAATTTTTTTATAAATATATAACAAATTTCATAATTACCTTTATGTACTCATCCCATCTTTCTTCAGGCCAATCGAATTGGCCCGTCAATGCATTGTACCCATGTCCCGTAATGCTTATCAATTTAATCCACGTAGTATACTGTACTTTCAGATAATCCCATAAATTCTTCAGTTGCTTTTGATTAAATTATTTTCTCGTATGCTTTTTCAACTCAATTATTAATTTGTTCCATGCTTGTTTGGTCAAGCTTGACCCTGACCTACCACCCTTATGTGCTTCCTCAAGACAACAATCAATAAATATTTTTTTCTCCAAATCACTCCATCTTGCCCTGCCACTATCCCTTGAAGTCATCGTTACAATAGCCTAGTATAAACTGAGAATTGTTTAAAGAAGAACAATTGAGTAAAAATCTTTTAATAAATTTACTTGATTAAAATAAATAGAAAAGACAAAAACTTAAGAAATCATGTCAATCTTTAAAGATAAAGAGACTGTAATACCTATCGAAGAGAAATATTTATAATCCTTTGTAAAGATGCTGAAAAAATAATTGATGATGCAATGGAGAAGTGAATGAGAAACCTGATGTATCTTAGAAAAAATAAACGTGAATTGGTACTACACCAGATGATTTTCCGCCAAGTTTGATCTCCTTAAAACTGTTCATACAACTTGAGCTCGATGAGCCCATATAAGCTTCCAACGCAGGAGCTTCCCGCGGAAGGCTTTCGAACGGGACGCAGATTGTGTACGGACAACGTCAATTGCAACGTAGCTACTGACAATACTCTATGACCCTGCATGGAGTTTTTGATTTATCCAAGCCGTTCATACATTTTTAAATATCATTGTATAGCATTATAAGAAAATGAGAGATATTAATATCTCCACTGGAGCACACCACAAGAAAACAGTAGAGATTGAATGGTCACCATTAAAAATTTCTAGGGCTCACTGTAATGTTTATTTGTCATCCAACCTGTTGGTTAGGTCACGCACACCTGGTAGAAGAGAAAAAAAATATAAGCTTAATTTAAAACTTTTGTGGCCTTTAAGAAGTTTTTAATGGTAAGTGTTCAATCACCAATCTTTCCTGTGGTGTGGTCCATATGAGATTTTGATCCATATAATTTATGGTCTTACGCAATAAAATAGTCTAAAAAAATAGATGAATGGAATGGATAGGATACATACATAATTATGGACCCCACATAGCACTGCCAGTAGCCACCTCGCTACTGACGCTGTCTGAACGCAATCCACATCTTTTCCCATGAGAACCGCGTACATTGCGGAAACGGATTGGCTACTCCCCAGCCACCGTGGTCGGTGCTCTGTTAGCCCCTCCACCTTGATGTTTTTGATAAATCCAATCCGTCCATCCGTTTTTCGAGATCATTTAAGGACTTAAGATAAAAAATTAGGTGCATATAGAACTAAGGTGGGACACACGAGATGAAACAGTGATCATTCAGTGAGCACTGTTGAAGCATTCTTATGCCCAAAAAAATTATTGTATCAGTCTATACTTTTAGTTTTTACACTTAATCCCATTGACAATGACCTTATAAACGGTTTAGATAACATATAAACATCAAGGTGGAGCCTGGGAAGATTTCAACAGTAGAAATTTTTTTCCTAATTTTCCCTCTCGTGTGACCCACTTAAGCTTTTTATCCCCCTCATTTTTTGTCCCACGCCCTAAAATGAGATCTCAAAACGGATGGACGGAATGGATTTCTCACATACATTGTGGTGGGCCCCACCCAGATCCTTGCGCAGGAACTTCCTTCGGAAGGCTTTCGCAGGAAATCCACGTCCGTATCCAAGACGGGCAGTGTCTTTGGAGAACGGATTGGCTACTCCCCCCGCCACCAGCCCCGTGGCTGATGGTCGATGCTCTATAGGCCCCACCATGATGTACATGCTTCATCCAGTCCGTTCATCCATTTTTAAAGATAATTTCAGAGATTAATCCCAAAAATTAGAGGCATATAAATCTCAGGTGCACCACACCACAGGAAAACAATATTGATTGGATATCCACCATTAAAATCCTCCTAAGGTCCACCGTACTTTTTATTTGACATCCAGTCTGTTGATTAGGTCATACATACCCAGATGAAGGGAAAAAATAAATATCAGCTTCATCCAAAACTTTTATGGCCCCCAAAAAGTTTTTAATGGTCGAAATTCATTCAACGCTGTTTCCTATAATGTGGCCCACTTGAGATTGGTATATAATTCATTTTTTGTCTCATACCATAAAATGATCTATAAAAATATATGGACGGAATGGATGAAACACATACATCATGGTGGGGCCCACAGAGCACCGAACACCAGCCATTAGCTGGTGGCGGGGGGAGTAGCCAATCCGTTTCCGCGTCTTTGAAGAGGACACGGACTGCTCGTATTACCCCCGCCCGTCCCTGGCTCCGAACCGGCAGATCTGTGGGCGGGCCCACCGTGATGTACATGTACATCCAACCTTCAATCCATTTTCTCAGATTATTTTAAGGCATGAACATAAAAATGAGGCAGATCCAACGCTCAAGTGGACCACACCAAATAATAATCTTGGTTGCATTAAAATGCACTAGTTGCATTAAATGGAAGAGTCATCTGTGATGTGGTCCATTTAATCGTTGGATATGACTCATTTTTGTTTTGATGCCTTAAAATAATATGAGAAAAGGGATAGAGGGTTTGGATGCCCACAGAGCTAGGGACGGGGGTAGTACGCAATCCGCGTCTGTTGTACGAACGTTTCAAAGAGATCAAAGTTACATGGGCCACTGTGATGTTTTTTTTTTTTTTTTTTTACCATCCAACATATTCATTAGGTCATGTAGACGTGGATGAAGTGAAAACACAAATATCAGCTTGATCTGAAACTTCTCCAACTCTCAAGAAGTTTTTAACGGTGGACATTCAATCCTCACCTTATGGTCTAATTAATTATTGGACTTGCTTCTTTGATTGGATCATACTTTGAATTAGCTAAAAAAGTTGATGAACGGTGTCAAACACATAAATCATGGTAGGGCAAAAAAGTTTCATAAGTTAAAGGTTGATTTTGTATTGTGCGGATTCATATAACTTGAAAAGGGGTATTTTTGGAATCAAAAAATTTTTGTTTAATGAAAAATCACGGAGCGCATTCCGTGTTCACCATTAAGCCAGACTCCTATCACGGAAAGAATTCAGTGAAAAACCACTTACCGCTTTTTGTCTTCCGCGTTAACAACGCATTAACAAACACCACTAAACATGAAAAATTTTCCCCATTCTGTGTTAAGTGCAAAAATTCAGCGTTAACAAACATGGCCTTAGAATTTGAAACTCTGTTTTCTCAGTTTCGATTTTACAATGTGGAACTTCTTACAAGATCCTGGTTTTGCATCAGGTGGGCCCCACTGTGCCTTTGCCATGGCCCAAAAGTCATCAGGATGGCTAAAAATGAAAAAATATCCAACAGTCCTATTTCTACAATCAAGTGTCCATGAATCAGAGGTTAGCATTGTTCACCAAACATCTTCAAAAGTTTTGTAGCTCTTTGATAGTAATTCATTTCAAATTAAACTGTCCAAATTATGGTTCCAGGCATTTCTCAAAGGGCCAGATCAATGGTCATTGAATGGGCTTCTTGTGTTCCAAATTTGAAGGGATCTAATTTGATTTTCCTTTGGCTGTTATTGGGCTGCTACTTGGCGTCACTTTATTTTCATTTTTAATAAAATTTTGTAATCTTTCAAAAAAAAAAAAAAAGAAAGAAAGAAAGAAAAGAAAAGAAAAAAGATGCCTTTTTTTCTTTTCTTTTGAAAGAGGTATCAAGAAAAAGGTGCATTTGTTTTATAAATGACAAAAATATTTAAAAACAAAGGAAGACGCAACCCTAGGACAGGCAAGGCATTTCCAATGACGACCGACCCTCTTGTCAGTCTGTTCTTAGATATCAAGAGTTGGTAACCTCATTTGCTCTCTCCACACATGAAAAGAAGATATGCTTTAAATCAGAAAGAAGATGGATCTTCATATATTCCAAAAGGGATAATGTGATTCAAAGAATGTTGTAGTCGTTGACATTTCATATAGATGTACTTTACGAGAACTTCTATGAAAGCATTTCATTTGCTTCTCTTCCATTTAAGTTTCATTTTCCCCAAATGTATCCAAAATTTTGGACTAATTCTTCTTTTGATGATTGATTCAACCTTTGATTTTTTATTTTTATTTTTTAATTTTTAAAAGATACCTTGATTAATTTAATCTCTTCAACTAGTCTAGTTTGAAAGATAACCATCTTTCCTGAACAATTTTCTAACACATTTGAATGGTATAGGTGACTAACTGTAAGTCTTCCTTCTAATAAAGGCAAGTATGTTAGAGGAGTCCCTGGTAACATTGGTGTGGATATGAAGTCTTCCACTACCCATGAACTCGTACAAGTTCTAAGGGAGCGGGCAGCTTGGGGACAGAGTTTGAATAGCATGTGAAACAATTGATAGAGACCAAATCAGTTGTAATCCCGAATAGAAGGTGCAAGAGGGGGAATGAAGCCTGCTAGAAATATTGACTAATGTCAATATTCTTTAGGGTTCCTTTGTTTTATTGAAATTGGTTTCAGGTTACTGAAATAAGTATTTCCGATTTTCCATCTTTGCTATTCAACCCTGCTGAGGTATGTATCGCATGCTCCCAAGAATTCTATATGATCATGACCAGATGTCATACAACACTCCCCATTTATATACATTTCTTTAGCTACCATGTAGAGAATTATTCCTGGTTGTATATGTATAGTAGTTTCAGTTGTATCTTAGTCCAATTCTTCCCAAAATGCCCCTTCTCTTATATATCCTCTTTTTTATTTTTATTTTTATTTTGTGTCACAGTGCTTCAATGTGGGCCATGTTACATAGTCAGATTCCAATATATGTTGTCACGGGGCCCGGTGGCACGATCAACATGTGATAATCCTTTGTTAGTTTTTCTAAACCGTGGTTCAAGTTCACCGCCTGAAATCCCCTTCCATATTTGTAGAAGTCTATAATTCATCAGCCTGGAATAATGCAAATTGGTTAATTTTCTTTCCATTTTATTACTTTCTATAACTATGTTGAAAGATATGCTTCAATGTGACCCTGTTTTGTAGGTACTTCAAGCTGAAAAACAGTGTCAGCAGGCTACCCTCTCTCAAGAAGAAAAATACTGTTGCGATTTAGGTACCATTGGTTAAAATCACTAGTTGGTTC
The DNA here is from genome assembly GCA_021015155.1 of Magnolia officinalis. NCBI lineage: Eukaryota > Viridiplantae > Streptophyta > Magnoliopsida > Magnoliales > Magnoliaceae > Magnolia > Magnolia officinalis. The sequence goes on along the minus strand of JAJHSJ010000009.1, from coordinate 63,017,679 downwards.
CCTTGTAGCCTAAAAAAAATATGACTAAGTACAGTTTAGCACTGAAAATTTAAATTGAGAACATGTTATTTTATTGATATTCTCATTTCTTTTTCATAGAGGAGCTTCAGAGAAATTTGTCATTACCAACTTAGAAATAGATAGCAGAGACAGATTATCCTTCTCATCTCCAGGTCAATTTGTTTCTTAAATCATAAGCTTCTTAAGCGTTTGATCTTTTCACAAGTGGGCTATACGGTTTAGATCTTCCCCTTAATAAGGCGATTTCACCCATCAGGGAGGCCATATAAAAAATAATAATAATAATAATTTTGAAAAAAGCAAATGAACGGCTAGGAAAAAATTGTTGTAACCATCAGTTTTCTTTATATATTTTGATCCATCAGGAGATTAAAACAGCTTGTTTTTAAGGCAGAAGATCTAAACATTATTTCCAACCAGATGGAGGGTTTGGATCTTGCATACATGATCCATTGGTCAATCCTTTCTGAAAAACTAGAACCTTGCAATATTTTTCATCACCGTCATTCATTTTCCATTCTCACAAGTGTTGGCAAGTTTTTCTTGCTTTCCTGGTTCATGCCCATGGGCTGTGTCTGTTGCTGTCTTGTCATGAAATGCTGCTTGTCCTCATGGATGATGTTATATGGTTTTTGTTGACTCTGACAGTTGCATGTGGAATGCGTCTTGAATGGTTTCTCGTCTATTTTTTGTTCTCATCATGTGCCTGTAATGACATTGGTTTGCTTAATCCACACAACTATCCTTATTGGAGGTGTGAACAGTTCCTTAAAGATTAATATTTTATTTTACTTTTTGGTTGATTCACACTACTGTTGTTTTTTGCTCGTGGTTGACCCATTCAAGCTGCACTTTTCTTATACATGTGATTAGTTCAGACAAAATCAATTTTGACCTGCTCTTAGATGCTGTACCCGTGCTTTCTTCTATTTCATTACATATTTTCTTTTCCAAGATTTTCACATGATATGGAACAAAAACATGTTTTTTGTTCTTTCTTCTATCTCTAAGTTCTTCCATTGAGGACCTAGTTCATCTTGCTGATCATGGTAGTCTTGCCTATGTCAGTCAATTCCTTTCAATAACATATTGCAATTTCTAGGCAACCTCATTGTAGTTTTCATTGCTTCGTACCTCACAGGGCACCTGAACTTCTATTGGGAGCAAAGCAATATTCAACAGCTATTGAGATGTGGTCGCTAGGTCGTATAACGGCAGAACTTTTAGCGAAGGAACCATTATTCAATGGGAAAACTGAATTTGATCAGCTTGACAAGGTTTCTACTCTGCACAACTTCTACTCATGCCTATTATTAGCTACACTGTTTTAATCAGTTATTGTGGTTTTACTTCATTTCAGATATTCCGAACTCTGGGCACACCAAGCGCAAAGATATGGCCGGAGTTTGTTGAATTGCCTGGGGTCAAGGTCAACTTTGTAAAGCAGCCATAAGTACTTGTTCTCCCTGTTTCTGATATTCATTTAAATTCATTAAGAGGCATACTAGATATTTAGTTGTGTTCTTATTCTTGCCACTGTTTTCCCAGGCTTCCAGCTATGGGTGATGCTGGTCAGGCTTTCTGGTTTGCCTTGTTGGCAATTTTCAGTTGCGCGGACGTAGCTTATGTTTGGAGTAACCACTGGCCTGTTTTTTTCAGGTATAACAAGCTGCGTGATAAGTTCCCACCCACATCTTTCTCTGGATGCCCAACCCTTTCTGAGGCTGGATTTAACTTATTGAACAAACTGCTTACATATGACCCTAAAAAGGTATTTTCCTAAAACAAATAACACAATAGTTTGGAGGAAAAATGTGTTGACTCGTCGTTCTGCACTCTGGTTTCTTTTTTGTGTTGTGATGAGTTATTTGTTGTTTGTTATTTTGTAATGCAGCGGATAACAGCAGAAGCAGCAGAAGATGGACGGGCAGTGTTATCTCAGGGTCCGCCAAGCACGACAGCACCGGTGATGACGAGCGCGACCATGACTTTGTATTATTTGTGGAACCTAATATTGTGTAACAATTTAATTGAGTTAAACTTTAAATAGACTGTTGTTAACTGTTTTGTTGGTATTGTGGCTTTCATGATTGATTGTTTTATGAGTGGATTGAATGAATGGATTAGTAGTTTAAATAAATATTTAAAAATACAAAAAAAATAAAAAAATTTAGCCTCAATTTGCAACTGAGGCCTGAATTTAGCCTCGGTTGTTGATAACCAAGGCTGAAATTCCCATGGCTAAAGGCTTTAGCCTCGGTTGTTGAGAACCGAGGTTAAAAATAGATTTAGCTTCGGTTGGAGGCAATTGAGGTTAAAATTTGGATTTAGTCTCACTTGAAAACAATGGAGGCTAAAATTTTGATTTAACCTCATTTCGAGAAAATTGTAGCTAAAAAGGTTTTTAGCCTCACTTGAAGAATTGAGGTTATAAAAGTCATTTTAGCCTCGGTTGCTAAAACTGAGGCTAAAGCCTTTAGCCACGGGGGTTTCAACCTCGGTTTGGATAACTGAGGCAAAACTGAGGTTAAAGGCTTTAGCCTCAGTTTTTAACATTTTTAGCCACAGTTTTGAATTGAGGCTAAAGCCCCCTTTTTTTATAGTGCTAAGCCATTCATCAAAAGGATACCACTATGTATATTCCCTATCTCAAGAATCTAGTCAGTTCACTAAATAGGTGCGCCACAATTAACTGGACAGATATACGGCTATGAGTAACTTCTCTAACCCATCAATTTATTTCTAATATATATCATGGCACACCTATTATATAGATCACCTTTATCTTTGGGCAGTAAAATCTGTACAATGAGGCCCACTAGATGGATGGTTTGGATATTGCACTTGACTGCCACACTGTGTATGTGGGAGTGCATGCATTAGCTGACTTGCTGTCCATTAGGGTTCAACAAAGCGTATACTGATTATCTTAGCAACAGAATGAGGTTTTGTAAGACAACACACAATGTAAATCCATCAAAGGGTACCAACCGGATTTGGATCCTCGGGATTGAGACCCGAACTCCAAAAGACCCTAGCTCAATAAGACACAAGCCTAATTAGGCTAATTATGGGTACTATAGGATCCGATCCATTGACATCCCTACCAAAACTATCATATTAATGAGAAATGATTCATAGATTATGAAGCACCGTGATAGGATGCCAATCACAATATACCATGTGATGTCTCAAAAGAACTTGCATAAAAATAAAAGGAAAAAAAAAAAAAAAAAATCTTTAAAGTAAGTTTAGATTCCACTTACTCTTATCTCATTGGTCTACTGCCCTGTTACAATGGGGAGCTGATTAGGTGGTACCCATGTGGGTGTAACTCTTACCGTGGGGTCCACCTTGATGTTGTTTTGTATCCGCACCGTCCATCCATTTCTCCAACCCATTTTAAGGATGTGGACCCAAAAATTAAGCAGATCCATATCTTAGATAGACCACATCACAGGAAACAATGGTAATTAAATGCTCACTATTAAAAACTTCTCAGGGCACACTGTAAGAAAATCCATAATGTTTATTTGCCATCCAACCCATTGATAAGGTTAAAAAAAAAAAAGACTTGGATGAAGGGAAAATACAAAGATCAGCTTGATCCAAAAAAATTGTAGCCTGCCAAAAAATAGTGGTCATTCACCACTTTTCCAGTGGAGTGGTCCACCAGAGATTTGGATCTGCTTAAGTTTTAGGTTAAGGTCCTAAAATAAGCTGAAAAAATGGATGGGAGGCATTGATACATAACACATTCATCAAGGTGGGCCCCATACGGTAAGGGTAACACCTAATCCGCTCCCATCACAGTGTTTCATGAACTAATGTTTCCTCCCATAAATTCTCACATGTACATCTCTACTTAAAAAAGGAGATGCCATATCAATTGAGTACTCCAAGACCATCACTTCAACTCTCTCTCTCTCTTTCCTCTACACTTTTTCACCACACAGTGCATCCCACACCCATCTCTTCTCCATAGATGCCATTAGCCTCCTCCCCATAACCTTTTTTTATCTTATTCTCTACATCACGAATTGACGGAGTGTGATGGTTGGGAACCTTGTAGTTGTAGGAAGCAATTTTCTGAGCTGGTATTAGAATTGCAATTAAATGCCAGAAAAGAAATAATGATTTAGGACAATCGATCTATCACCTTAGATTTTATGATAACCACCATCCGATTACTCACCAAATGGATTGGTGTGTTTAATTTAATCGCATCTATATACATGCATGCCTGAGTAATCTTGCTATTACAGTATAGCCATCTACACATAACAGTCTCCTTTGATGCGTAGAGATTGAAGAGAAAGATTCTTTGATTAAAAGTATGAAAGTTGAACAAATATGTCATTTGAGAGGGACCAAGTCTATTTCATTAGACTCATCACTAGCCTACTTAATCGTAAAAATGCATACGGTGCATGTTTGAGGGATCTTGCTACTACAATATTATAGCCATCTACACATAGCAGCCGCCTTCCATGAGTAGAGATTGAAGAGAAAGATTCTTTGATTATAAGTAACAATGTCGAGCAAATATGTCATTTGAGAGGGATCAAGTCCGTTTCATTGGACTCCTCACTAGCGCCTTTGATCGTAAAAATGCATGTGGTTGTCTTCAAAGAATCACTGATGCATGAAAGTGGTGCCTACAAAATAAAGAGATTTTATATTAAAAAAATGTTCAAGTAGAAGCAGCAGAGCACAACCTATTTTTTAAAGGGGCCAATCCACTACCCAATTCCTCCAACAAGCATATTTAGAAATTCCCTTATATGTATGCCAAGTGAAAAATGATGCATGGATTCAACCCATGGCTCAGTGGTAGACAGTCCGTTTCAACATCGAGGTCATGGGTTCAGGTGCTCATGTGTGTGTTTAAAAAAGATAAAAATTTAAAAAAATAAAAAAATAAAAAAAATAAAAAAAATAAAAGTGTAAAAGATGCATAAATTTACTTGGACAACATGTACATGATCCTGACCGTTCATCTACTTGGACCAACAGTTGATTAGGAACAAGACAAAAATCACATAATTGAGAGTGATTGGGGAAAAGTCCAACCAATTGTAAACATGTTGAACAACCAAAAGTCAATAGTGGCTATGATCATCTGACCAGTAGAAATCCTGACATGAACCGTCGGATACTTTACATGTCACTTCTATGGACGTTGTAAGCTTGATATTTATTTTGTACTGCTCTTTGATGGATTGTAATCCCATCATTAGTGAATGCCTTTGGCTATAACATTGTTTGAAATGAAAATAAGAGTGGATTATCAGGGAATTCTTTGTGGTGCATGTAGTTTTCATGCGTAGGGGCCAGTGCACACTTATCTGTTCCATTGCTATGATGGCCCCATCCAAACTGAAACATCTGATCATCCGATCATTAGCCTTTTTCCCCTTAAATGTGGATAGTTCGTCTACATCTCTTCAACCATGTATTTGCATGCCAACGAACAAAAGGCAGGAATTGTCTAACTGAGAATATTTTTTGAACATGGTCCATCCATCAATGATGATAGACACTGGTTCAATGGTCTGGATCATGAGACAATTGGGTTCCTATAAACTCCACGCACATATACATGTAGAGAGAAGTTTCCTTGCAGACACTAACAAACTGAGACTTAACTTAAAAAAGCATATATAATATTTGTTACCTTAATGTGAAGGCTGATTATCATGAGTCAGTTATAATGGCTTCTTTTTCCATAATTGGATGATTTGGGATCGAATCCATGACCTCAACCAAGGATCGCCTTTGGGTCCCATGTTTGTGGCCCATTCCTGAAAGAACATTAATTCAGATGATAAACAATTCATAGAAGAAGGAAAAAAAAAAAAAAATTAAATTAGATACATTACATGAACACCACTAATCAGAATTATAGCGATCACGACATTCATTGTTATGTTATTTATGCACATCCCACAGTTTCTATCATACAACTATTATGGTAATATAAACGTTGTTACATTTAAACTTACAATAATCTTATATATCATGATGGGTCCAGTTCCATGGTTAAGTGGTAGACAGATTGCATTTCAATACTGAGGTCATACATAATTGGGTGCCCATATGGTATAGGTGTGTGTAACGAAACACAAACATATATGGATACTGAAAAAAAAAGATGGGCAGATGTGTCAATATTGAATATGTGCTTGATAAGATCTTTCCATTATGTGGACTATACTAATTAATTCTTTTGGCCTAAAACGTCAGGCTATTTTTCAAGTTGGCCATGACCTGCAAAATATATGGAAGGCTAAAAAAATTATTTAACTGCATATTTTCCTTGCACATTGCGGTGCACCTTGAGTGAAACTGCCTTCTTTTAAGGCAGAAGATGTAAGCATTATTTCCAACTACATGTGAAGCTCAAATCTTTAACAAGTGTTTCATATCAACACGTCCCTCTTTGTGTATGCTACACAAAGGGTTGGGAATGTGCTTACAAGATTTGCCCTAGCCTGGCCCAGCCCCCTAAGCCCTAGTCCTAATTGGTCTAAGGACTTAGTCCTTGATCATATAGGGTTAGGTTTGAAAAGAGTTATATGATCAAAGGTTTGAAATAGTCAAAATCTATGAATTTGGTATCCCCTGCACCCATGAAAAGCTCCATTATATAAATGGTTTTTATGATAGAATTATGACCTCAGATTCAAAAGGTGCCTTTAAACTCCACATAAAAGCTGAATGGGATCATCATGAGTTTCTTCATATTGCCTATCCCTTTCTTCATACACCAGTAGGAGCAGTTTAGAGAGGGTTGCCCACCACTGATCTATGTTGAGCCTCCCAAGTTTCAAAATTGCATGGTTTTTTAGGTGAGTCATTGTCTTGGTTAAATGTTTCATATGGATTGGATGGAATATACACAACACGTTGGGCCGTCTACGAGAATCAAGGAAGAGCTAACATTCCCCTTTAAACACTTCATACAGCTCATCCGACCCGCCTGAGTCATGGATTGATCAAATCTTTGGGCCCTTGGCCAACAGGGGAGTATGTGCAACATAGTCGGTGTCAATGTCATCAACATATCATGGTGGGCCCCACACAACTCATTTGCAATGTAATACAAAGAAACAGTTTGCACTTTGATCATTTTCCATATGCATGAAACTAGTACATCAAATTTAAATATATATGACATCTACTTTAATTTCTTACTATCATTTGGATTTTTACCCTGAAGAATTATGAGCCAAGTTTTCAGGTACGTACTTTTCATGGGACCTAAATGGCCAATTATTTTTCTCTAAAAAAGTGGTAAAACAGACCTACTTGGTGCATGCATGATCGACATCCAATCTATCCAACAGATGCATCCCTGCATGATTATTAGAATAAGAAAAGCTTGGGCTGTCTGATCATCAGGTGGGCCACATCATCAAAACAATATACAAAAGAATCCAAATTCACATGTGCTCCGTTTGATGATGGGACAAGCTGGAATTTTGGTTCATCTAATCACCAAGGTGAAGTGCATGGATCTATTTGATGGATTGGATGTTAAACCCGTGTCAAATGATCCCAAAAATAAATAAATAAATAAATAATTTAAAAAAAAAAAAAAAAAAAAAAAAATCTCTATTGCTAGAGAAAAGAAGTGGATGTTGGGGTCATTAGATTCTCAAAAAGCACATCTTTAGAGTTTCATTTTGCCATGCATTATTCGATAGATTAGAACTCTTGGGAATTTTCCGGTAAAAGTCCCTATCATTTTCTAAGAAAAACAACAAAAAAAAAAAAAAAAAAAAAAAAAAAAAAAAAAAAGAAGGAGAAGGAGAGAGGTCCTACACAACTCAAAGAATTCTATATGGTTATACCTTTACTTGCGCCAGTGTCACAAGGTGGGACATCCATCCATGCATAAGATAGGCCCCACCATGACAATCACCTAGCAAAAAATCAAGCCAATCCACACATCAGGCGGGCCGCACATGCAAGTATGTTCAGATCACTGGCATATGAATTTTGACGGGTCACCTACACCATAAGTGAACTGGCTCTATTTCATGCCAAATGATTCATGGTGAGGCCCACCTGGATGGCTCAGATATTCTACATAGCATACCAAGTATAGTACAAATATCATAGTTCCTTAAAAATTAATGGCAAATTTCATAAAGCTGTTACAACCAACTCCAATTCTATACTTGTCTATTAAGATGCACCTCAAATCACTAATCAGATATCCATGATAAAATGAACAAACTCCATTTTGACTAATGTGGAAGAGATGAGCAGTCCATCAAGTGGGACATGCTAAGCCAATATTTTGGCCCAAAAATCAAGATGGTCCACTCATCAGGCAGGCTATAGTGCATGTTTTTCCTAGCCATTCATTTGTTTCATACATTGTGCCCACCTGATAGAAAACTACCAGTTATATGGGCTAGGTGATGTAGACGGTGCAGACCACCTGATAGACTGCTTGGATCTTGCACATTTATGCCATGTTAGCATGTGCACTGGCATGTAGATGCACTCAGCTGTAAATGCATGTGGCCTTCACAAAACTCAAAAAATAATTTGAATGAAGAGAAAATATGACAACACACAATACGGAGATGACAACATGAAGAAGATGCAAAAAAAAAAAGAAGAAAAAAAAAAAAAGGTCTTGCGCCATCAATATAATAATAAAGACGAGACTCCTTGATCATCAAGCGTACATCAAGAGAGGGCCACCAGCCTAGTGGCCCCTTTCAAAAATTATATGGAATTACCTATTGCACAAGCCGAAAAGGTGCCTTTCATGGCACCGTAGATCTCTCGATGTGTAATTCAATTCGAAACTAAAAGATAAATCACTAGCTAGCAGCTCACAAGAGTTTATAATTGGCAAAACATTGAAACGCTATAACACATATTTATACCAGGAAAATACAATGCGCATATGACAGGTTGCTGCCTATGGGTAGCATGCATGTTAGGTAAGCTTCGTGCCAGGCGCTGAAACGCATGCATGTTAGGTAAGATTTGCGCTAGGCGCCAAAAGACACTTGGTGGAAATACATAGTAAAAAGGTGGGGCTTCGACGTAGATCCCTAGGCTCGCTAGGAGAGCACATAATGAAAGATCAAACTATGGCAAGCGTAGAGTGATCATAAACCAGACCTGTGTTGGTTCGGCCTTAATTTCAAACAGGTGGGTCTGGGCCTATCAGGACGCTCATATTCAATCGATCATTAGCCTAAGTCCATCCCATTGACAACCCTTGCCAAGCCCCTAGTTCAATTAAAGAATGCTTTTAAATTATTATTATTATTTTTTAAAAAAAATTTGGAGCTTCAGTGCTTTTAAATTGGATTTATTGGATTTTGTTATAAATGTAACGGAATTTAATTGTTATAAAAAAAAAATAATAAATAAATAAATAAATAAAAACTATTTTTAGATTAATAATGGGATCTCTTGTCTTGATCATCTTATATTTCTAAATATCTAAACCTCAAGATTGATGATTTAGGTCATAGATTGACATGATATAGAGCATGATATAGATTTTTCAATTTGTCGATGTCGATCCTTCAACACAAGAGGTGTCTCAGTATGAGAAAGCACATCTACCTTGGGGTAGGAGTGAGTGACACACCATCATTCGCGCATGTGGCCTCACATATTCCCAGTTATGGATAGAGAAGTGAGAAAAGCGAGATTGAAGGTCTCTCTCACTATTAAGATGGATATATCCAGCCACACCAACTTTTATTAGCCATGCGGTAGTTGTTGAGGGTCAAATATTGCATATTATCCCTCATTTATTACTTGGTTTTATGAACATGATAATGTTTAATATTTTATTTTAATCATGTTTATGTTGCAAGGTGAATTTTATGAAATTGTGCAAAGTGAAGTTTATTTTAAAAAACTGCGCAGAGTGAAGTTTATTTTAGCAAACTACGTAAATTTGAGGCGGTTTCTAGAGTTTTTCAATTATGTGCGAAAGTTGGAGTTCCACAACTATAAATAAGACTTTCTAGAATGTTCATAGGCATCTTCTAGGGTTTAAGGAGTTGAGCAAAAGGATGGAGAAGCCGTCGCCAAGAGTTTTTCTTCTTCTTCCTTAGTTGTTTTCATGTTTTTCTTAAGCGACTTTGGTCCAATCATGTCTATGGTTGGTTAAACCTCTTAGGTAGGGCTAAGAGGTGAAGCTTGTAGCATGATGGGATGTTTCTATTACTTTGATTCATGTTTATGTTGAACTTCAGGGATTCTAATTTGATATTTAATGAATACTTTCTGTTTTTAATAGTTTATTGTGACTCAAATTACAATAGATTTGCAATAGCTTTGTGTATCTTCTTTTCCTAATTTAATATTGTGAAATTAGTAATTCTTGTTGTTTACCATCATCCCTTGGGCATGGTAGGATGATGGAATTCTTCCTAATCTTCACAATTCTCCTGCTTTGAGATTATGGGATTGGTAAATCCTGTTATTTGCCATTGTATCCTGGGCATGGTTTAGTGATGGAATCCCTACCAACTATCATAGTTCTCCTTCATTGAGAATTAGGTCAATGGAAGTTCAGATTTGGTTTTATTGATATATTTTTCAATTGGATGGGATAGGACTCCAATTCTAATTATGTTACTTGAATCAAGCAAGAGGGCTCCCTGATCACTACAAGTGGATCCTTGGCACCCTAGTTCCCACCTTTAAATTCTTAGTTTTAATTACTTAATTCACAATTACCATGTCAATCACTTCAGAATTAGTTTTACATCTTCTTCTAGTTCTACTTCTAGTTAATTTCAAAAACGCACAAGATCAGTCCTTGTGGATTCGACCTCGGTCTTACCGAGATTATTACTACCTCACGACCCTACACTTGGGGTTGTGAATAGTAGCTTCATTAAGCGAGTTAAAATGATACAATTAGAATCTTAACCCTTACATATTCTTAGGTTTAGCGATTAATATTGTGCATCATCATGTCTAATCAAAGTCCAAACTAATGAGCCCTTGGACTAGTAACTTGATTTTAATCCACCAATGTAAATGTCTAAAGGTCCAACAAGATCTTGTATCCACTCACACTCCTATGCGGAGTAGGGCAAAGGCACTAACGACATCAAGTTGGCCCTTGATGGTAAAGACATTTCATCTCGACTTAAGTTAGTCTCCTCACGTGGGATGAACATTCTTCATATGACGTGATGACTACAGATCTATCTTGAAACCTATGATGGTCATGGTACAACAAGGTACTGAGATTCATAAACCATAATTCTCCCTTGATCAATAACCGTTATGTACAATCTCGAGTTCCCAATGGCATCCAAAGGAATTGCTCATCCATAGGGAAAAAAAAATCTATTACCAAGATCACCGTGAGTCAATCATGTGAGGATTGAGGGACCTTACATGATTCTACCATTGGCATTGTGATGTAGAGCGGGTTGCGGACACTTTCATGTCCAAGATGAACCAGAGAAGGCCCAATCGGAGACGGAGGTGATCTGGACCATCAAAACCTTACAACAGGCGTATCTCACAAACTGGAATGAGTTACTCGACATACCATACATAATTTTAGGGTAGGAGAAGCTACTTTATCCAACCAACCTGGATTTGTGAGAGATTCCATTAGATCAACTGTTGAAAATTCATTTTATTTCCGTTTTTACTATTTATAATAACTTTTAGTTTAATTACAACTCTTCATCTTTTAAGCTTTAGGAGTTGTGTCCAACATGAAAAGTGCTTATAAAAATTAGAAGAAAATGTGGTTAAGCCAAATAAGACACTTACTATAAATAGTAAATTTATTATTTATAGTAAGTTATGAATTTTAGGGAGTTTGAGGTGAGTTTGATTCTGAAACTTCTTCCAAGGTTTGGTATCACTATTTAAAGGGTCGTAAATTTATTTTTATTATCTATAAATGAAATTTTAAATTTATTAGAATTTATTTCTATTATTTCCTATTTTTTTCCTCGTGGATTCGAGGAATCTCTATGAGGAATCCAGATAAGCTCTATGGATTGAAAGTAGTTATCCTTAAGGAAGACGATGATCGACCTTATCACGTTCATCATTGCATCACATTGTGTCACGCCCCAAACCCGGAAATCGGGCTCACAAAATTTTCGATCACCGAATCCGGTGCCGACAGCCTCCGTAGTACCCCATTCTCGGCTCTCAGCGCGCATACGCCAGATTCCGATCATAGGATCCTACAAGGAGGATTTTCCAACGTACATTTGTCTCATAAGAAGCATAACCACAAGTTTACCCAAATCACAAAGGCAACATCATCATCACATATCCACTAATATAAACTTTGAATACAACGCTGAAAGGGAAATACATATGTTAAATAAAATCAAAGCTCCAGAAGACAGTTGCACACTCCAAGCTCATCGCTGCTACAACCTAATGTCACATGCATGCATCTATCGTGCATACGCTTATAGCAAGCTTAGTGGGTGGTACAAGTGTGTGCACAAGGTAAGTGCCAAGTAAACAATATCAGAGTAATCAGAGTAAGCGGAAATACTAACAAATCCATAAATCATACAATATCAGAAATACTGGCAAGTTCATAAATCATACGATACCAGAGTAATGCGAAAATATGCTAATATGCCCATAAATACCATCAGCCTTATCCAGGCTATGTGATGTAAAAATATAATAAACCGATATTGTATACTGTGAAGTAATGTAGATCAGCTATGCAATGCAGAGACAATAAGCCAAATACTATGTGCTGAGGATGCAATGCAATATACGATGCGAATGAAATAATCAAGCTGGAGTGTGAAGTCGGGATGATAGTACGTAATATCGTAGGCTATGGGGTCCATCACAAAGGACTTCTATCCAAACTAGTCTCATACCTAAATTTGGATAGCCAGACTCAATGTGGTAAACTCCTGATCTCAGGTTAGTCGTGAGCCCCAACCGAAATCTTGCCTATTGCGAAGGTACACGTAACAAATAGTTGCGCACCACCAGCCCGAGTCGATAGTGAATGGATGAATGAATAAGTATGCAACTCCTGTTCAATAAATTCACGTATCAGTACTGTACATCTCTGGGATTATCACCAAGGTCTAGTACACTCCAAGCTGGCTACCGCCCCAGCCGGCCACGTAGCCCAGCGAGTGAAAAGACCTCACTACCCGCCTGTCAGTAATATATTAATGCCTACCCGGCTCATCGATAGCAGACCCATTTGGGAGCTGGTCAAGCTCAGCCTAGCTTACAGCCCCCTCACTTCAGGTGGATAAGGCCACACCCCCTCCCAACCGACCACGACATAGTGGGAAACGCAGCCTATTGGTATTTGGCACTCGGGCGCTCATGTATCCACTCGGTCTAGACGTTAGGGCGTCTCCTAGCCTCGGAGGTTTAGGGACTTTCACCCACGGACATCCAAAGTACCCAGATGCTCGAACCAAATACTTTTGGTGTCTCATCTGGCCATCCATGACATGCCTGTGCAGGTCACAGTCTTGATGTCGCTAAGGCGTACAGTAATCACAATCACACAATGCAAGATGCATGAGTCAAGTAGTCCATTCATGCATTAATCCTGCGCATACCGTGCGCTCATGTGAGACAATCTCCACCTATCAGGGAGTCTCATAACAACCTGCCCAATGACATATGCAATGGTCAACCACATCTCATAATAAACATGCAGATGATGTGTTTGGGCATGTATCATGATGTTATGCTGTCAAATACTCATAATCGGTATCAATAACCGGCATCAACAATCGGCCTCGACAATGTGGACATTTAACCAACATTGCCCCCAAGGAATGCCCCACATAGAGCCTAACATATAGTGGACCCATGGTCTCACACAAGGGCCTAATATACAACACCATGTGCCTCACTCAAGAGCTTAATACACATAACGATGGGCCTCTCACATAGGCCTAATATACATCACAATGGGCTCCATCGCCTGGCCCTCAAATGCACCATAATAAGCCTCATCACATAGGCCTCATATAAATTATATTGGGCCTTAAACATGGGCTGAATACACATCACAATGGGCCTCAAATACGGGCCGCATATACATCATATTAGGCCTCGACAATCGGCCTCGATATTCGCTCTCTATAATTAGAATCGACTTCGACAATCGGAATCGGCCTCGACAATCGGAATCGGCCTCGATAAACAGAATCGGCCTCAACAATCAGAATCAGCCTCAATAAACGAAATCGGCCTCGACTATCGAAATCGACCTCAACAATCAACCTCTACAATCGGAATCGGCCTTAATAAACGGAATCAGCCTCAACAATCGGAATCGACCTCAACAATCGGCCTCGACAATCGAAATTGGCCTTAATAAACGGAATCGGCCTCAACAATCAGAATCGGCCTCAACAATCGCCCTCGATAATCGGCCTCCCTCGATAATCGCCCTCGACAATCGGCCTAAGGGAGGGTCACGATGTGGACATTTAACCATCATTGCTCCCAAGGAGTGGCCCACATAGAGCCAAACATATAGTGGGCCCATGGCCTCATACAAAGGGGTAATATACATCGTGATGGGCCTCACTCAAGGGCCACATATACACCACATCGGGCCTCGCCACATGGGTCAAATACACATCACAATAGGCCACGACCATGGGCGGGAAATACTTCTCAATGGGCCTTACCAAATAGGTCGGAAATACATCACAATGGGCCTTACCAAATGGGCCATAATTACATTACAATGGCCACATACAATCACAATGGGCCACAAACAATCTCAATGGGCCACATACCATCTCAAATGGCCTTACACAAGGGTCTCATACATCAAGTGGGCCGCATCATATGTGCCTAATACACATCACTATGGGTCGCTCACATGGGCCTAACACACATCACTATGGGCCGCTCGCATGGGAGTAATACACATCATTATGGGCTGCTCACATGGACCTAATACACATCACTATGGGCTGTTCACATGGGCCTAACACACATCACTATGGGCCGCTCACGTGGGCCTAATACACATCACTACGGGCCGCTCACATGGGCCTAACACACATCACATGGGCCTAATACACATCACTATGGGCCGCTCACATGGGCCTAACACACATCACTATGGGCCGCTCACATGGGCCCAACACACATCACTATGGGCCGCTCACATGGGCCTAATACACATCACTATGGGCCGCTCACATGGGCCCAACACACATCACTATGGGCCGCTCACATGGGCCTTAAATATACATCAAGTGGACCGCTCACATGGGCCTTATATGTACATCAAGTTGGGCCTTATCGTGCGGGCCAAACATCTCATTTGGCCGCACATATGGGCCATACAAATGTCTTATTAGGCCGCACATATGGGTCATACAAACATCTCATTGGGCCTCTTATATGGGCCACAAAATGCACCACAATAGTCCTTACATACATCACTTTGGGCCTCAGCAATCAGGCCACATAAACACCATGTTAAGGCGGGCCCTGCACGTCTTAGATGGGCCCCACCAAAATAGACAGCTTGGGTCAACATATACATCATGTGGGGGCCACGTGGATGGGCGGCATGAATATACAATACCTCACAAGGTGGGCCTCACGTTGGCAGCCAAGACAGGTGGACAGCGTGGCTGTAAGGTTCATCAAGGAGGGTCCCACCATCAAGACGGTGAGATCACATCGCATACATCATGGTGGGCCACACCGTTCAAGCAAACAGGGTGGACGGCGTGGCTGGATTCACATTCATCAAGTGCGGCCACACACCACACGTCCAGACGAACAGTGTGAATAAAACATATAGATTAAGGTGGGTCCCACCTGCCCACACGTGTCACACGTGTGGGGTGGGCCCACCATACAAAACAAATGGAAGCGTGTATGAAATACATACGCCATGGAGGGCCCCACCCATCCACCGTCCAGACGAGTGGCATGGGTTACAGAATACATAAATCTAGGTGGGTCCCACCTACCCACACATGTCACACGTGTGGGGTGGGCCCACTCCATCCACAGATGGATAGCATGAATAAAACATATACAGCAGGGCGGGTATACACGTCCCTCACCAGGGACGATGTGGATATAATATATAATATATATAAATCATGGTGGGCCCCACCTGCCACATGTGTCACACATGTGGGGTGGGCCCACTCCATCAATAAATGGACGGCGTGAATACACAACATACATCATGGTAGCCCACAGCACACCGTCCAGACTGACGGTGTGGACAAATACATCACGGTGGTCCTCACAGCAGCACCATCCAGCACTCTGGACGATGCAGGTATAAGATACATAAATCAGCATGGGGGTTCACATGTACAACAGATACCTCAAGGTGGGCCCCACACGGGTGGCCGTAAAATACATACATCATGGTGCCACCGAGCTTGCGGACGATGATATAGCAGCTGGACGCTGCTGGACAGTTTAGATAAAATACACATCATCATGGTGGGCCCCACGGCTGATGACCAGCGTGGGTAAAACACATACATCACAGGCCTCAAGGCCTGGACGGTGTGGATTTCACACGTACATCACGTGGGGTCCACAAATCAAGCTGATATTTGAAATTCCCTTCATCCAAGGCTTGCCGAAATCCAGCAGCAAGGTGGGCCTCATGATCAAATGGTCTGGTTTAGGTGGGCCACACTCCATCACAAAAAGAGAGAGAGAGAGAGAGAGAGAGAAGGAGAGAGAATGGAATAGCGGAGGGATCCACTATGGGCCCCTCTATACAATGCATACACTAATGTGGGTCCCACCATATGTGGGCCCTAAATCAAAAGAAGAGGTATTATGAACACCCACATTTGATCTCTTCTTCATTCTTCCGCCAATGCATGCTAGAGCTCCACAGGAACAACTTCAACGGTTGAGATGAAACTTGGATGGTGGAGATAGGAGATAGAAAGTGGGCCACACAAACTCTATCCATGGAGCTTGGACGATTGCTCTCATGGGGTTGCTTGAGAAAAATGGAGTGAAGAGAGAAAGAAAGAGGAGTGATGTAAGGGAGAGAGATGGGTGATGGATGGAGTGATGGATGATGGGTGATGGGTGGTATAGGTTGTGTAAGAGAGAGTTTACTTGGGGAATGGCTTTGTGTACTTAGGGATGTGATGGAGTGATGGGTTGTACTTTAATTGATTGATGGGATTGATTTGACATTTGGTAGAGATTCTCTTGCGACATTTTTCCTTGAACTGAACGCGGGCCCACATCTCCTGGTCCGGGTATCGCCTCGGCGGGCGAGACGCGGCATCGGAACCGCGGCGACGCGCAGTCGTAAGGGTACAAGTCTTGGGTCGAGCCGACTCTAAAACACGAGATACGACTTAGGATCGCGCGCAAACGCCGATAACAGATCGCGGGTCGCCAGAATTTGACCGAGAGAACCGCGGAGGCCTACGGAACAGTACGGGCTAGGATACGGGTCTTACACATTGACTGTGGAGTTCACTAAAGAAAATGAAGGTTGGCACGAATGCTCGGATCCTTAACTTTGTCTCATGGCAATTAATGAGGTCTTTAATATGGGAGTTAAGTGATTGAAGAGGGGTCGAAACCCTTTAATTTATAAAGCTAATGGACAATAGAATATTTTTCATCATTGGATTTCTTTCATCATTCCTCCCTCACCATGTTTCTTTCATATGGGAAATGAATCTATGCTTATTACAACTTAAACTCTGTAGTCGATTTCGTGCTTTAGAAGTGTTTCGAAATGCTCGTAGACTCTATAGCTCTGTGTGCCTCATCTGATGCTTTTGGATTGATCCACACTGTCCATTTCACTACCCACAAGGATAATGTCATGTGTGGCCCATAATTCTTACATTCTTCCATTTTGGTCACTCATGGAATTTAGAATATATGTAATGTATTATATATATAATACATACGTACGAGCCCGAAACTTTATCAGATATCTTAACTCGACCATGAGTCGTACTCTGAATAATCTACTCATTTGTACTACTAACATGGGACAATAACAACCGTCACAATATTTATTAAAGTGGGGACCAGCCATGATCATAAATATGAACACTCTCATGGACATAAATCCTGGTAGCATGGGCAAATAGCATGAAAATCTCATGCCAGGTGACAAAGCATGTAAACTTTCAAGTGGTCCAAATATCTCTACCAAAATATATAACAATCAGACTATATGTTTACTTACCATATGCATGCCTAATGAATAGAAGTTATACCACCATAAAATCCAAATCATGAATTGGACTTTAATAAACAGGAATGCATACATAGCAGTTATATCAGTATACTTCTACTGATTCAGAAACCTTATACTTATGCTCTTAATTTATATACTATTATCGTCATTGAGAGAAACATTGTACCACAACACCCAACCCTTGGTTTTGTGATAGGCATCTCTATTTTCATTGAGTTGATCCCTTAACACCTCTATTGCACTCTTTTACTCAGTGATCTCTATATCATGTAAAGAAACTTAAAATGGACTTCATATTGATAAGGCATATAGCGTAATTTAAACTATATAGCTAATAGGTTTTAACTGATTGATGGGACTGTGTATGAGCACAAATATCGTATCTCTTCCTTTGTCACCTTTTCATAGACCAATATTTGGATTTACCATATCTACCTAAGCATTCTTACTGTAGAGACTTTATTTGGTTGAGTACAGGCCTGTGCTTTAACAATGCTAGAAAATTACTCCCATTGCTCCCTCATTAATCGATTAAAGGGTTGATATTACTACTTGATTATCAAAACATTATGTTTTCCTTTCCAAATAGGTTTTCAAGTTGTGTTTATCATAATTTTTTAGGATTCGATATGGATATATGTTCATGTCATTTAAGATCATATTTTGTATATATATTTGTTTCCTTTTCTTAAATGTCATAATGTGAAAATCTTTTCTAAAAGTAATGTCATCTCTTATCTGGATTATAATTATGTATACATCATTTTCGAGAGGTTAGAATTCTTAGTGACATTTTTCTTATTTTTATTCTTATCTATATTTCCATATTTCACATCTACATTGTCATATATAACATTAGAGCATCGATGCTTAACTCATGTTTGAACTTAAAATAATAAGACATTTTTATTTATAAAAGAAACGTAATAAAATCTCATAAAGATGTTTTAATGAAATTCAAAAGTAAACTATTTATTAGATTCTAGAAGAAAACTAAAAATTATAATCTCAATTCTCCACCTAGAGCTATCCCTTATAAACATGTAACAGTCTACATCGTTGGGTCTCTGGTTCATTAGAAACATTTGCCTACTATCTAAAGTGTAAGTATTCGTCATAAATTGATGCATTGTGAATACTTATATATATATCAATTAAACTTAATCACTGTCAAATAATGAATTTTACTTTTTTTTCTCTATTTTCAAGCCATGTTTTATATCTATAAATGCTTCTTCAAATGACATTCTTGTTGTAGAAGTAGTAGAATTAATCCTTCTAGCATTTATCCCTATATAATCTTTCCTTTTTTTAACTTTTTTTTAAAAGTTATTATCTTGAGAAGAATATACAATGTAAGCATTCTAAAGTTATTTTTGCTCAAGCCTTTCTTCTTCTTACACACAGTGTATTAATTAATTCGGTTAAAGTCCTTTTTATGTATTATAATTGATCTTGAACATGCTAAAGCTAGACGGTAGTGAAAAAGGTACATAATAGACAACAAGACATCAGGTATATCTATCTAGAGTGTCTAAAGCTAAGAGACAAGATAATTTATCTTTATGTTATGCTCCATTATATTTCATTCACCGCTATACTTAAAAACGTAAGTTCATCTAGAACTGTTATCATATTTAGATTTGATAAATCTTTTTACAATTTTAGCTAAAATTTTCTTAATGTTTTCTTTTGTGAGTATACTTTAATGAAAATTCTTTATAATAGAATAACTGATAATCTTTAGAATTGGTCTATATACCCACTCCCACTTGTCATACTTGGCTATCTTAGCGGTTAATCTTAAATTAATGCACTCAAAAGGTTGGTCATCTCCCAAAGTTAAGTCTAAATTCATATACCCAATGGTGGTGTCTAGAGCTTTCTTTCATTTTGAAAAAATAAAACCAATAAAGATTGGAATGTTGTTAGTTAAATATTTAGTTAAAAGCTTACTGTTGCAATATTCATTACTAAGATAGATAGATATAAAATCTTACATTAGAAAGGCAAACATCATTAGCTTAAGCATGAATGATATAATAATCATTTATCTATCGACAAGGTAGTTAATTAGATCATCTAAGGATGAGGGTGTAAACATCCTCACCCCAGGTTGATAAGCTGATTAGGATTGGATCAACTCAACCCGACTTGATGGATAACATAAATCCTAACCATAATCCTAACCCTAATTGGAATAAATTCAATCCAATCAACCCGTTCAATCTAGTCTAAAGCCTAAAACCATAAGCCCTAGGGCCTTGAGTCAACTCGGCGAGTCAACTCACTTGGTCGGCTTACCCAGTCCAACAACCCAGTCAGCCCACCTTGTCAAACTCAACCTTAAACCAGGCCTGAACTAAACCCTAAAACCAAGCCCAAACGAAATCTGAGGTGGGGCAGCAACTTGGCAAACTAAGAGGCAAAGCCTCAAATGCTTATGGGAGACCCCCTACGTAGACATGAGCTGGGCAAACGTCCTCCAAGCATGTAGACTTCTCATTTCGTAACCTCCAATTGTGTGAAAAAGTACATAGACTCTAATACCCTTCTCTCCAACCCTCATTTATTCTTTTACCACCCAATCTAAGTCATGAGATGTTATTATGTGGTAGTCTTAAATCTTAGCCCTTCAACTACTTTTTACCCCTAAACTTGCCTAGAATTACTAGAAAACTAGGCTTGAAAGCTATAAATAGCCCACTCCCCTTCCCATTTCAATCATCCAACAAATTTTGAATCATCCAGTAGCCATCAGAGCATCCATCAATAGATCACTTCCATCCCTCCACCAAGGAGAGTGAGAGTGAAAAAGAAAGTCCATCCCTGGTCCAGTCTAACCTAGCCAGGGTCCAAGTCTCCTGAGTCACCTAAGTCCAAATCCACGTCACTCGATCTATCCCTTACGACACTACCGTCCTTTCAACTATCCAACTTCATATCAGCTTCATCTAATAACATCGTAGCATTATGCAACATCCATTCTCTTCTCAACCCCCGTGCTCATCTCATCCATCCACATTGCATAACATTCTGCCTTAATACGACCAAGGCGTATGCTCTATGGTTTGTTGATTAAATCGAGCCATGCCCATCATAAACCATGGTCAGTACACATCACTTGAGCACTCTGTCAATATGAACGTATGCTCTATGGCTTGTTGATTTAATAAGAGCCTACCCACCAGAAATTTGTATTGACCAACACTGGAATTAACATTACATGCACAACACATCCTCAATAGGCAAGAACCAGATCTAATCGTCGGAAGTTTATTTAATCTTATGAAGTAGAGACCATACGCTTGTACGGGCAGAGTAGAATCTTCAGATATAAATCAAAGAGTCATCTTAGGCTAAGGATCTTCGGATTCTCCATCCTAAGTGTTTCTACAGGGTCTAATCGACTGTAGATTCGAAATAATTGGCTAGTGGCTATCCCATCATATTCAATACCCTCCAAACACATGCCAGCGCAAAAACCCTTAACAGAGGCAATCGTGGAAGCCATAATCAATCACATTCTCGGAACCTGGCGTCCACAAAGGGGCCTAAACATCAAACTTGATATAAAACTTAGTGTATTATTACACTTAATGCAATATTCAAGTGTTTCTTACAACATGATATCAGTTGAATGCCAACAACACAAGCTCAAACAACTCCAAAACCTTTGTGGCAAAATAAACTCATTTGATCTCATGTCATCAATATTATCCCACCCGTAACGTTTGTCTCCAATCAACGGCGAATCCCTCTAGGTTAAACATTGCATGTTTAGAGATAAATGTTGCCTCACTGATCCTTGATAGACTACGTGTACATATGCCCTTTAATTCTAAGAACCGATTACCATTATTAGTCATAGCCACTTTAATGGAACACAAAACTAATTATATTAACCAATCCCTAAAAATAAAGATCTCACCCAATCCATTTCTACTAATGGAAGTTTTCAATGTCGTTAGACAAAAAGATGGGTAACTGATTCAACTAGGTTACCATTCTATAATCTGTCTAGTTACTTTGTTGGGCTTGGACCGTTAGGATTTGGATGGGCATAATAATCATGTTTTGTCTAATGTTGCAGGCTAGTTGAAAATTTTTAAGCTTAAATGTCCTATGTAATGAATTAATTAATCATTTTCTTAGTTTCAAATAACCCTAATTTTTCTAAGCACCTCCATACTTCAAGATATTTATAACTAGTTGTGTGTTTCTTCCATAGTTCATACAGTATCTTACCTGTGACTTCATAAAGTAGTATATTTAGAATGTGATAAGTAAAATGTATGCCTTCTCCTCACATATTAGAAGGTAAACCAGAGTTAATTAACATTGCATTCATAATTTCTTTTAAAGTTTTATTTTTCATTTCTATTATATTGTTCTGTTCAGGTGTATAGGGGATAATAGTTTCATGTATAATACCATTTTTACACAAAAAATCTTAAACTATAAGGATTTATATTCACCTTCCATATTTGTTCTAAGTCTCTTAATTTTCATATTTAACTGGTTTTCAACTTCTGTCTTTTACTTAATAAAGAACTGAAAAGTTTCATATTTATTTCTTAGTAGGTATACCTTGATATACCTAAAGAGGTCATCTATGAAGATAGTATTATATCTTTTTTACTATTTCTAGACATGTGATTCTTAAAATCACCCAAGTTACTATGAATCATGTATAAGACTTAGTTTTCTTATTCTTTTGACAACATCTACATTTACATGACCTGATCTATTGTGCCATAAATCAAGCGACTCAATCAAATAAGTAGAACTTGAATTCATCTTATCAATATCAATAGAAGATACATTCAATATAAACAATCCATCATAACAATAAATCTTTCTAATAAATGTCTCATTCTTGAACAATACAACTTTCTTCAAATCAAATACCAATTTAACACCTGTTAGAACTCTATAAGGTGGGCCTTATTGATCAACAATCCAGATTAATCTAATAGTTGGACTATGTGATCAGGTAAACTAGTGGTCCCCACTTCAATGTGATTTACGCACAGTGTCTGCGTATAACTGCGTAAGGGGTGGAGTGATATAAGCCTGATACACAAGGTTGTTTGCATACAACTAGAATTGAACAAGTGTGGAGCCGTGGAGAGAGAGTTGTGATGGGATTCAAACTCTCTACACCCCAGCCAATATATAATAAGGGCTAGGTCCCCGATCCTATACCACAACAAGAAGGCAAAGTCACATCGATTCTTTTATTATAGGGGTGTTAAGGAGAAGAAGATTTTAACATTGGTTTTCTGGTCTATTACTTCTTCATCTATGACGTCTCAATTAGGTAAGTCATCTAAACCCTAGATCTCTATGTCCAATGCACAGGCAGATCTCTGGGATCTCTGCATCCAGATTATATATCAACACCAACTTTATTCAGGAGGGACCCAAAAACTACATTCTTTTAGTGTAAAGGTCTTTTCTTAAATAAGCTTTAAAACTTTTCATTTTTCGATTATAGGGGAGGTTCGAGCATTTTTCATAAATACGTGTTCACCCCATACTGCTTAGTAAGAGGCAAACATACTTCGATTCTTACAAATATGGCGTATAACCCCAGTGTCTAGCATCTGATGCATAGTGTTGACAAGGTTTATTTTAAATACCATGACTATTTTCATCTTATCGATCTTGTTTTGTCAAATTAGCCTAAGCCTTGAAAGCCTTCTTCTTGTGTCTATACTCTTCAATATGATGTTCGGGTTTACTACAATGAAAGTATTTTTCTTTCTTTTTGACCAATTTTTCTTTCTAATTTTTGAGCCAATAATGTTCAACACGGTAGTTTTGTTTTTCATAATGGAAATAACTTCATTTCAAGTGTCAACATTTATCAATAAGGTGGACTGATTATTCACAATATGAACATGATCCTTTGATACTTCGATTTTTCTGATTCGTTTAAATTAAATTACCATTTGAAGCAGTACCAATAGTATTTTCCTTTTGATCTCTTATTTGGTTAGCTTTTTCTATTTGGATATATATATATATATATATATATATATATATATATATATATGAGAAAAGGTACAATGCACTCGAGTTGATTTTAACGTCGCATGAGGTCGAGCTGTATGGGCCCCATCGTGATGTGTTTCGAACATCTACCCCATTAGTCAAATGCACCATTCCATCGTGGGCCTAGGTCTCAAAAATCAAGTCAATTCTTTACTTATGTGGGCCACACCACATACAGAAGTAGAGAGGGGCCATGCACCATTAAAACATTCATAATCATTTTTTGGGCCCACCGAGATGTGGTTTGCAAATCCAGCCCGTCCATTATGTGTGTCCCACTTGGATGAGGGTTCAAACCAAGTTTCAGCAGCATTCAAAACTCAGGTGGGCCCCACCAAATGCTTTTATATGTTTTTGGCATGTCTTCACATGATTTTAGATGGTATGGCCCACCTGAGTTCCATATACGGCTGATTTTTGGGATATCCCATAATTTAAAGGGGACCCATCAAATGCACGGTGTTGATGGTCGACACACATCACGGTGGGGTCCACATAGCTCGACCTCACGGGAGGTTAAAATCAGCTTGAGCGCATAGTACCTTTTCCCTATATATATATATATATATATATATATATATATATATATATATATATATATGATAATATTTGTTATGAACATGACACTTTTCTTATGTTGATGGTGTTGTTGTTTTTTTAAAAAAATATATTCTTTCCAAGAGAGAGAATTTTTCAATTAAAGCACCTTCAAGAAAAGCATCATCCATTTTAAGTCATTCAAATATAAGCAAAAGTACTAAACTTTGATACTTAATTATCTAATTAGATACAGGCTTATTATCCATTATAAAAAAGTTTTTTTTTTTTTTTAAGATATAACATGGCCTTTTGGCACCGACTTCTTCTAAAATATATTTATTTGCCAACGCAGACCAGATATCATTGGCTCTTTCATATGATGGGTAAACATCATATAACTCGTTTAAAAGGGAATTAAAAATATAGTTTTCGCAATTGTGGTTATTCCTCACATCCGATTATTTATTAGCATCATATTAGAAAGTATCAAACGATATGCATGATATTTTCAGTGTATCTATAGCAAATGTGAGTTTCTTTTTCTACATTTTAAAATGACATCTAGAGAGAGTGGTTCAATTTTGAACAGTTTAGTGATCGGGTTCATTGTAATGTTAGCCATTGTTACAAATATACATATTAGAAGATTAACTTTAAGATTGTTGGAGTTTTGGATTTGTAAATCCATAAATTTTAAATTTTTGAATAAAAACTGTAGCAGAAAAATAAAAATTTGAGGAGGAGGAATTAGAAAAACTTGTTGAATTGAGTCGCGATGAAAATCACTTGGCTTGAAATTGATTGACCTCATTTATATGTTGTTCATAGCGCAATAGGAATATTGCACAATCAACTTCGGGATACCCTCAATTGTTATCTCGTCACACCAGTACACTTGATGTACGAAAACTCGAACCACCACCATATGTTTAACCTGATAACAGAGCCGAACCGAATCAAAAACAAAATAATTTGTACTTGTAGAAATTCAAAGTGCAGAGAGATTTTAATGCATTTAAAAAACAGAACCAACGAAGTTACTTTTATAGACAATGGTCATCATGAAAAGGTGTATAAGCACCATCTGTCAAGAGCCATGGTTGTTGGGTTTTCGTAAGAGAGATGTTTGTTCAAAATTTTGATCATTCTACCCTACCATTACAAAATTGAGTGTCATGTTCATGGCGCGGTGCATATGTGTGGTTCATGGCATAGATCAAAGCTAAAGGCATAGTCCCCACACAATCAAATTCACATGCTCATGAAAGGGCCTTAAGCCTTGTGCAAAAATTTATTTTCATATACTTGTTATTTTTTCTTTGCCAATCTGATTTGGGGTTAGAGTTGTACACGAGTCGAGTTAGCTCAGTCAGATCTCTTGATTAGATTCAGAGAAGCTCAACTCACCTCGGCTTGAAATTGGATTTGGACCGAGTTGAACTAGTTTTTGGAGCTCGAAAAAACTTTGAGCCGAGTTCGAGCTTGGCCGAGCTCGACTTGACTCGGATCGAACCTTAACTCGAGCCGACTCAGATCTAATCAACTCGGTGACTCAATTATTTTGATATGAATGTTGCTCACTGAGTGTTTGATGAAATGACTCGACGAAGTGTTGGCGAGGAAGGAATGGATACATTGGTTGTTTGATTTTGATACTGCTCGCCCAGGTGTTTGATTTTGATGTTGCTCTCTGGGTGTTTGATGAAATACCTGTAAAATATTGTTACTGTTTTACATTCTGTGAAAAATTGAAGATGCATTCTGCCTGTTTGAGAAAATGCCGAACAAGCTCGAACTAGCCCAAGCTGCTGACCAAACTGAGCCGAGCTAGTAAGACAGGCTCGAGGACCGAGTCGAGTCAAGTTCAAGCTGGGGTTAGCTACTGGCCGAGCCGAGTCAAGTTATGTCAAGCTCGACTCGTTCGACTCGTTTACAACTCTATTTGGGATTAAACCTACCACACTATGAGGCAAAAAAAATTTGATTGCTTTATAAAAAATTTAAAAGAAAATTTCTTTTCAAATAAACTAATATATTTTTAAAACTTATTTTCAAAGACAAATATACAACAATATATTATTGAGATAATGAGAATATACAAAAATAAAAAGTCAACCTGATCTAAAACTCAGTGGATGGTGGATTTTTCTTTGTCTTTGCCCATATAAAGTTTTTATCGAGGTGACCTTTTGATTTTACACGAAATTAAGAGTTATCACTTGATAGACTGTGCCAATTTCACATATAGAACCAGGTAAGCCCAGTTGTAGATGATTAGGGACCATCGTGGACCTTTGAATGCTTTAATGGGGAACTGGATTGGCTTCTCCCCCTAACACTCGCCAATGGCTGGTGGTTGGTGCTCCGTGGGCTCCACCATGATTTATGTGTTTCATCCATGCCGTCCATTTATTTTTATAGATAATTTTATGGTATGAGACCAAAAATGAGGTATATCCCCATCTTAAGTGGACCACATTATAGGAAACAGTTTTAAATGAGCTTCAACCATTAAAAAACATTTTGGGGCCATAAAAGTTTTGGATCAAGATGATATTTGTTTTTTCCCTTCATCTGGGCCTGTATGACCTAATCAACATATTGGACGTCAAATAAACAGTACAGTAGGCCTAAGGAGGATTTTAATGATGGATATCCAATCACTATTGTTTTCATGTGGTGTGATCCACCTGAGATTTATATACCTCTCATTTTTGTTATCAAGCCATAAAATGATCTGTAAAAATGAATGAATTGAATGAATGGAACACATACATTATGGTGGGGCCCACAGAGCACCGACTACCAGCCACGGGGCTGGTGTTAGGGGGAGTAGCCAATCCGTTTCCCTTTAGTCCCTGTTTGGCCGGACGGCTTTGGGTGTAATGAGGCGTATGGAATTACCACGTCATGTGCATTTATTACCGTAGTGGATGGTCGGGTGCTTTGGGTGTAGACGCCAATCTCATACCCAGCAAGTGTTTCGTTTGGGTGTTTTGGTGTTGCAACCATCCCACCAACAGTATCCAAACGGTGTTGTGGTATTGCAACCCATCTTTTTGTTTGGGTGTTGTAGTACCAATGTGCGGATGTTAGGGAGGGAAAATGGATTGGGTACTCCCCCTGACACCAGCCATTACACGGTGCTCGGTGCTCTATGGGCCCCAATATGATGTATGTGTCATTTTTATGGCGGGTTTACTGGGCCCCACCACGTCTCTTTGTTATTAATTACAGTCTACCAAACTCTTTGGTCAAGGACAGGCTATTTCAACACACATGACATACTAGGAGATCAATCAAGACCATTCAAATGACTGGCCTGATGAGGAAATATAAAAAATGATGAAATAACAACTTGAATATCTATAATAACCGTGACATTTTTCCATTGGAATTCAATTAACAGTTCAACTGTTACGACAACTCGATCAAAATGCATATGCTCCAGCCATCAGTCGGCCACAACCTCAATGGTCCAGATAGCAGCATAACTCACCACATCACTGGTAAACTATCAGCTTCATCTAACCCGTTAATAAATAATCAAAAATTTAAACTGTAAAATGCCAATATCATAAGATAGCACCTCACTTCCTTACACCACTACACGTCAATACGTATACGTAGTTAACATGAAAAATATCAAAACAATCAATTTAAAACTTCCAGCCATTGAAAAAAATTACACTGTTGTCATCATCTAACTCAATAAATATAACTTTCAGCTCCCGTTAACTGAAGAAAAACCATTTAAGAGATGTATAATATATTCCAATCAGATCAAAATTCGAGTCAATGGGTAAGATAATCAAACAAACCTGCGCATAGAATGTACGGTTCAGATCAAAACAGAAATGTGACAGATGCGTGGTCTAGGATCCATGAAAACGCCGAACATTAAATAAATAAATGAATAAAGCGTAAAAAAAATGAAATAGAAACATAAAAGAATAGAACCAACAACATGCAAAAGAAACCCGCTCCTTAACACCAAAACAACAACAAATTCACATGTCTAATATCAAAGTAGTAAGGTGGGGCAGTCTCTGTGGCAACTGGATTGTCTTCTAAACCATTCCATACTTTAGACATGGATTCGGATTCCTAGCTAAACCCTGTGGTGAACCTGTAAAGAGTTTAATACGAAAATCGATATAATATGAATAGATACTCAACTCAAACTCAAGATGCTAATGTGTAGACTCTGTATCTGTCCGTAATGATAATGCAAGGAAGAGAACATCAAACTCTCAGTCAAATGTACTTTCACAAACTTCTACCAAAAAGCTGAGATTTACCTATTCATGTCCGAGTGATATAAGTACATTATGCCTACACACAAAACAACGATTGCCTATATGCAAAGGGCATTACTACTCACTGTTAAATTCACTTGTGTAAAAATTGATGTGGTCGTTACCCTCTATGCAAACAATTATCGCCTACACACAAAACCACCTTACTTAGGAAATTATACACTAATCCAATCCGGATTTCAAGTAGTCATACTTGGCCCTTGGGAAACTGTATTCGAAAGGCTGGTCTTCATTTGTTAGGAACTTCATACTAATGGAGATTAACAAAGATATGGATAAAAGAAAGGATAAATGCATGCAATTCTATCACAATTTACATTCAAATCTACATATAATGAAATTTGTAGTTAAGATGTAGTTATACATGCCATAGAAAAGTGTTCTAGAATCAAATATCTTATGTCTACCAAAATTTGAACAGCAAGTGGTGCAACACTTATTGAAACTACATCTTAATTATTATATATGATATGAAGAATAGAACCAAGATGACAACTACTAATGCAGTCACCGCTTCCCTGACTTTCAAGGTAGCATCATCTGTTTATGTACTCTTGCACACCATGGATCTCAAAATTTCTCGGATAGAATTTCGAGCATCTGTAGGTGAATCTACCTCACCACATCGCCTGTTAACTAATCCACTATTTGAACTTGCATAGTTTGCATTCCACCATGCGGTCGCATCTTGGAATGTTTTGAAGGATCACTGTCTGGCACCGTTGTATCCCTCCACGTGCAGTCGTGCCTCATCCCAGGACATATATATCCCTGATCGTCGTCCATTGATTACGACATAATATTTACTTGAACTCATCTGCATTCACATAAACATGACCAGGATACGAGAAAATGCATGTTATACAATTCATAGAATGAAAGCATGTAAAGAAGATAGATTGATAAAATGGCATTTTAGCAACATCAAAATAATGTAAACGCAAGCATATGGTATAGTGTGTAAGTATCCAACGAACATTTAAAACAAAAAAAAAAACTCACAAATCAGTATATAGTTATTACAAAATCGGCAAATAAAAATTCCTGTTTCGATGCGTAATAAAAGTATTTTAATCCATCAAGAAGAACCCCTACCAATTCCTCCAATCAAATCTGACAAGGTTATTTTCAACCAATCGGCCCTCCGCTCCGGGTGAAGACTTACGAAAAAGGACGCTAGCTTCTTATCCCGAGTCAGCATCTAACCAACCTCTATAAACTCTGTGTTGGTCAGTTCCTGAACCTCCTCAAGGATATCCAACACTTTACTAATGTGGTTTACCTCTTTTCAAAGTCCAAAGTTTCGCATTGCCTCCGCCACACCATCTAGGGAATTGCCAAGGACGTCACAGGGACGAGCAGAACGCATCTATTTTGTAGACGTACTCCCACCACGACTACTCTCAGAGTCAGTTGTTCGGTTGGGAGTGCTGCGGAATGAATGATTTTCTGTTGCCCGATGAGAATCATTGGAAAAATGATAATTCCCAGTCGAATATCCGAAATGATCCTCGGAAAAATCGATAGGTACATTCGTCTCATCGTCCGGCTCAGTCCAAGCGTCATTCAAATCTCGTTGAATACGAGAGGAAGACGCAACCATGTTTCTGCTTCCCTGGGCGTAGCAGCCTGTTGTATGGTTTGAACCAACAATCGCCACTAAATCATTCATTCACTCAATCCGCTTCCCACGTAACCCTACTCTTGTATGCGACTATAATCAAGAAAGAGATTAGTTTAGTAAACATATTTTATACAATCCTGATTTACAATATAAGGAGTTGTATGCAATGATTACATTCAGGTACTCTTCCCAGACCTCGTCGGGTGCGGTTACTACCATATGCTCGTTATCCCAGCCAAAACCACTTACAGGCAACATGTCCTTCACATCGTTGCACTCACGCTTGTGATACCGCATTCGGTTTTGAACGTTTTGTCAGTTCACCGAAATTTGTGTCCTCCTAGACACCTCCACAGCGGTCTCATTATATGCTTCCTTCTTAAATCCGTTATCTGCTTTTCGGCCTAGAGATATCTATCCAAGCAAGGCGCCAAATAATATTTGATCAATGGTCCGGGTCCATTTGATTTTTGCAGCGCATGACAGCGGCTTAGCAAAGCGATTTAACAGTCTTCTCGCGTGGAGAGAATCTTGTCGGCAGAACTGGAGTTCTTACTGAGGACTACGTTGGAGTATGTGTATCTCTTACAGAATAGTTAGACATGTCGCCTAGTGCATGGATTAACAAACGGTTAAAAATTAACTTACACAATAATAAAGTTTAATATTATACTAGCAAATATGTATTACTGAAAGAGCAATTAATCATATCGAGCAAATATGTAGGTCAAAAAATGACAGACTTCATCTCTACTATCTTCTCTCATATATATGTGTGTGTGTGTGTGTGTGTGTGTGTTTGCCAATCACATCAGTTAATGTATTTTTAAAATAAAAGGACCTTATGTAGTCCTACTTCTTCTTCATCGTCGCTATTCATCTCCTAAATCTCACCTACACTTGCGGATATAAGATACTATATAATCTCCTTTAATAGCCCTATGTCAAACTTCTAATTAAGCACATAAACCCTTAGGTGGCCCCATAGAGTATAACGAAAACGCTCAACAAATATATAGTGGGTATTGACAAATCGTATACCAAAAATTATTAAAGAGTTTAAAGCTCATAGGTTTTTTATGATGGAAAGTGAAACTGAAAGCAGACCCACACACACTCACACACACACAGAGAGAGATATACAGAACAAACATTCGAAAGGTATACAATGATAGTCAATTGACCAGCACGGTAAATAACATCATTTCAGTTAAAGATGGTGCAACAATTAGAAGGAATAGAATGATAGCCAATTAACAGATATCTATCATGGAACAATCAACTGTGATTCAAATTATACATCCACTAACATCATGTGCTTGTACAGCTCATAGCAAATTCAAACACTCAAGTGGATCAGGTCTTTGCTACATTATCAATTTATACGAAGCCACTATTTGAAAAGAAATACAATATTCATAGTCTAAATGATCAATCTAAACTTTAATTGTGATAAAATATCCCTTTAGATGATCAATTTATATTTCCTTCATCAAGAGACGATTTTATCTCATGTCTTTCATGCAAGACTTGCATATTTTATTTTTAATTTGTTAATCTACATCTGATTTTAATTTGTTACTTTCTTAATGCATTCTGCAGGTGTCAATGTATCTGATGTTATGGAGAAAATTATGCAATATTTTGAGCTTGACCATCTCATGCCTAGACCTGGAAAACTTCCTCTAGAGAAGCGGTTTGTATCTCTCAAAAAGTTACATGATTGTGAGATGTCTTTGACGAAGCAATTTTCTATAGAATGAAATTTAGTGACTTAGGTCATGGGGATTTTCTTGAGTTCATGGACAAACATGTCTGTTTGTTCCCATATGAACTGCGTAATGGTTTGACTGGAGCCCTAGAGGTTTCTATGCTTGAGCACCAGTTGCTATTACTGTTGTCTCAAGCTGCAGGTGACTTGCAGGACAATGTTGTTGTAACTAAGCATATATTTATATTCTTCTTAAAAAAGTCTAGCTTTTAATCTATCACACTTTTTCTTTTTAAATATTGAATTTCTAAAATTTCAATAATCAAGCAGCAAGTCTTTGATCATGACATGTTCTCGACGGATGACATCATGGGAGAAGCTGAGATTGATATCCAGTCATTGGTCACAGTAGCCACAACATATGGAGGCATATCCCAGTTCGGAAATACGCAAGTAGGGAAATGGTTGAAATCGAATGACAACGCGCTCATCAATGATAGTATCATCAACATTGTTGATGGGAAGGTACGACAGGAGGTATTACTCAAGCTCCAGAATGTGGAATGTGGAGAAGTTCAGCTAGAATTGGAATGGATTCCACTAGATCAATGAGTCCAATGATCATTATTTGTATACTATTATTTGATGGGAGGATATCCCACTTTTTGTTTAATGATCCAAACCTTTCATTCATCAGTAGGCTCTAGAAATGGCATAAAAAGAGTAGATTGGGTGAATGAAATTGTATGTGGAGTGGGGCCATGGTCGATTACGACTACAATAAAAAAAATGGTGGGTGAGGATGGTCCAATTTGGATATAAGTTTAGACTCTGGGCATTTGTTAAATATAAACTATTGTTGTCATATCCAGTTATATATATCCATTTTCAATTCCCATGTTGGCCAACATTCATCATGATGCTGATTATATGATAAGATCTTTGATATACCAATCATAACCAATCCATTATCCAATTCAGACCAATGATTCCCTGAAAAGATCTGACGGTTACAATTCACTAGAGCTTAAAAGATATGATCTGTACCATAGATGTGTAGAAACATGCATATACAGGGAAGAAGTGTTTTGAAACGTGTGCATGATCTGTGTGACATAAATTAGGTCCATGTTGCTATGCACTGCCATTGACTGAAGTCTTGAGCCATTTTGGCCAAGAGTATTTCTTTACTTATTGTGGGTCCCAGCATGTAGTAAAATCCTACTTGTTGCAATCTCACGGGACTACATTATCACAGATTGCTTTTATTTTAGCATGAAAACATAATGCATCTATCTGTAAATGGTATAAATTAAAATCACAAAGCATGAAAGCAGAATTCTCTTACTTGTGGCAAGTACATGATCTATGTTCAAATATAAACCGAAATAAATGGACCAATCTGCAGGAAATTACCTGGGGCCAACCTGAAATCTGTATTATACTCAATGAAATTTTCTGGACATCCTATACTTGGAACTTGGTGGAACTTGCTTTCTTCCTCTCTGATGACCCAGCCTGCTTCTAGAACTATCCATTATTTCTTTATTATAATGGACTGAAAAGCCTCTAATATTTGTATTAGCTTAATTTCAATTTCTATCTCAACTGTAAGGTACACACGTTTATGTGACACTGTTTTATATGTAACACTGAATGTTCTTTTTCCCTGTAACACCCCGTACTTTTGCGTACTCGGGTATCACCAGGGAAGTCTAGATTTGTTTCCACATACGTGTATAGAAACACACGTAGTCATCCATGCACACCGACACCCAGAAATCCTCGACCTATTCATCTTAACCGTCTTGTATAACATTCATTCGTACATCAAGCCATCCATTCGAGTGACTTTCACAATGGGCCAGGGACGTTTGTTTTAAGATTTTAATCACTTCAACGGAAGAATCGAATCATCCGGTAATATTTCATGAACATATATATATTTAGTGGATTATGTGGTAAGATTTACACAAACATTGATCAAAAGGGTCATGGATGTAATTGATAATTTATTTACCGTGTAAACAATGTATAAAAATAATATAACCTAAATACATATACTATGAAATGTTATTTATATTTTATAAATATTTAGAATTTCATATTAAAATGATATGTAACTATAATCCCTGTTATATGCATCATTAATATAAATTACGAACTATAGAATTGGTAATACATTGAAGTAAGATATACTGGAAAAATTTAATGACATATATAAAATTTAAACCCTAGCATATAGGTGACCATACAAATAAAATACAAATAATATATATATTAATCTTTGCTTACTGATATTCACATAATTTATATATATTAAAAATATGAAGTAATATAAAATATATATGACAAAATATATGTAAAGGAAATAAATAATGATAATAATAATAATAATGATAAATGATGTTAAAAATATTATAAAAAGGGTATTTAATATCATAACCGTGTATATTAGACATTTGATTCATAGTCCAACCACTAAATTCTAGCTTAAATGGTTCCTAGGGCTCTTTTAACCGTTGACATTCAATTTTGGAATGATCCAACCAGTAGATCAACGGAAATCCACCATTAGGACTAGAAACTAGTTCGTATGGCCCACCTAAGCTTGCATTAACCCCAGCTCCGGTTAGATGGCCCAAATGGGCCAGCAAAACTTGATGAACGGAGTGGATTCCCCTCAACCATCACAATGGGTCCCACACTGGAGTGCATGTACACCGGTGCTACATAACCTGAGGTGCACGAGACCCCCATCCTGGTCAAATGTAAGCTGACCCGACATTTCTATGAATAGGAGGGATTTCCCTCCTTTTCCTCGTTTGAAAGAGCGGACGGACAGCGTCCGTTTTCGACCCACCATGGCTCACAAATGGGGACCCACCTTGAAGATCCAGACCGTCCATAGCGTGCGTACCACAGCCCTGACCAAAACCCGGCCCACCTTACATGTTGTGATGCATGCGCGTGGTCACAATCATCGCTGGAAATAGGCCCTACTAAACCATGTTTCCAAAAATGGAAACTGTCTGCTGTTGCCAGCAGAGCGATCTGCGTCCTCCTGCACCCGTCAATCCTAACCATCCCTCTTCTGGAACATCTCAGCCGTCCACTCGTTTAGGGCGTTCCCAAGCAAAACCGGGGCTGGTTTCGGTTCCTGCCAACGGTTTTGGGAGGCGGTTTCTGCCAGATCCAATCTGGAGCATTTATCCTCAATCCAACGGTCTAGGAGAAGGCTAGGTTTTGTTATAATCAGGGGAGGATCGAGCAACAGGGGCTGATTCTCCATTCTTGCAGCCGTTCAAGGGAAAACGACCGCCACCTTTAAACCTTCGAACCCACCAGCCAAACCTCTCCTAACCTTCAAAGCCACTCGTCTGCGAGCTTCATAGAGACCATACGAACCATCTGCAAGGGACAGATTGGTGGAAGTGTCACCCAAACGGTTTCCGCCATTGGAGCTAAGCTCCTTCTTCTCCGGTCGAATCGCTCGAGCCAACTCGGATTAGGGCGAAATCGGGTCGAATCAGGGTGTCTGCTGAGACCACAGAGAAGTAGAAATTGGTAGAAAGAAGAAGAAGGAAGGAGAAGGACAGGGTGCGAGAGAGAGAGTGTGGGGGTGGTGCGGCTGAACCGTCACCAAGCTGCTGCACCAGCTCAACTCGAGCTGAGTCTTGCATCTGGCCCAGTCCAGACGTTCCTGGATTTCCAGCTTACGGAGGAGGGAGAGAAGAGAGTTAGGGAGAGAAAGGTGGAGTGGAGCAACTGCCACAACCCTGTCCACGCCTGGGACGATTCAAATCGAGTCTAATGGGTTGAATCGCGTAAGCTAGTGCGGACCCAGATCTGCTCCGCTTGCCAGTGAGAACCAGGTTTCAGTAGATGGAAATGAAGAAGAAGGAGAAGAAAGGGAGGAAAGAGTGATAGAGAATGAGGAACGAGGGAGAGGGAGTCATGCTGAGTCAACTCGACTCGGTTGGAACTCGCTGAGTCGAGTGGTGAGAGTTGGGCCTGGTTCGGGCCAGGTTGTGTTCCCAGCAGCAAGAGAAGAAAATAGGAAAGGAAGAAAGAAATGAGGAGAAAGAGAAAAGAACGAGCCGAGTCAACTCGACTTGAATCGAGTCGACTAGGGTGAGTCCACGTCTTTCCTCCATATTGAAGTTCTGTCAATTTCGATCTTTATTTTACCATTCTATTCATTGTTAGGTCTACGAATGTTAGGAATGGATGACAGTTAGTAAATCATTTATTTTGACATTTGCATTTCACATAAAACCGAAATTATCATTATTTTATTTTGTATTATCGATAATATTAGAGCATACCATGTATCCTCGTCAAAATGATTATTAATGCCACATTGGCTAATATTACGTATTCTTAATATTAATGGTTATTTGGAGATTGATAGTATCATTATTAACATTACGATCGAATGGACGTCAATTAGCACTAAGATCCTAAATTTAAGCCTAGGACTAAACCCAAAGATAAGTCCCTAAAACCTAGGTAATCTAAGCCCCAGGTTATATAAATCTCGACCATGGACACTTTGTAGAGCATCGATCTCATTGCAAATTTTACAATTCATGATAGGGTTGGATTCTAAGGAAGTCCACACTCTCTAGCAACACTGGTAGGCGATCCAAAGGTGATGATCCTTCCCCTTGAGCTTTCCATCTTCTCATTAGCTTAAGTTATAGTTTTTATTTAAGTTCATAATTGATATCTCCCTTTATAATCACATGTGTTAGCTGACGAAAATTGAATTGTTGTATTACATGCTTTATGATTATCCTGTATAATTGCTCATGCTTGTGGATTCCTTTTTGTGGATTGCTTATGGAACTTAAACTGGTACATTAGTGGGAAATTCTCACATATGAATGTACACCCATACTTGGGATGTAACTTGACTAGATGTGATTATAATGGACCTTCGACTTGGTGGTTATTAAGTGGTGGTCTAGATAGATCATTGATGTGGGCCTACCATCCAAGGTTGTTGTGTCCAATGGTTTTCAGGGATGGTCTTTTATCGCATGGTTTTGATACTTGTCCTATGCGGCTTATTTTGATATTTATCTATGTGGCTTTATTTTGGTATTTGCCCTATATAGGTCCGATGTTTTATATCATGCAACCATGCGATGGTAAGCCCCATATATTGTAATATGATTGGCCACTAGTCGACAGGTTTCCATTAAGCATCCTAAGGTGATAGTCTCATGAGCCGGGGATGGTGGTATGGGACACTATGCCCGAGCTGTCGGCCTACGCTGGGCTCTGAGCTCCCCGTAGTGACCTTGAGCTTACCTAAATTGGCTGATTGTAACTGGACTAATAACGATTTGGTTAATCATGCATCCATAGCATGTTGGCGATGACGGGTGGCTAATCTGGATGCTGTAGCACGTGCCCTTAGGATCTTCAGGGTATCGTTTCGCTAGCTCCCAGACCACCGACTATCGACCCCTGTCCGACTGGATGATTTTCCCAGGTCGTGATTTGCATGGGCGACGAGCCCAAGTCCGGCTGGATGTGCATCCCCAGGCCGATGTGCATTCATGCATCCATGCATTTAAAAAGACTGCATCATGTATTGTTTTGACTGCCTTGTTGTTTTATAACTATGCTTACCTAATGCGGTGGTGTGTAATCTTGAGGGGAATTCACACTGAGTTGGCCACTCATCCATCAAATATATAACCGTACAGGTAGCATGGGTGGCATAAGTGATTTTCAGGTTCGGGCTGATAAGGAGCCGGGTTCAGCTGGCCGAGGTTGCATGACTGTATCTACTCTGGGGAGCTGAGGGGTCTGGAGGCTCAATTCCACATGCATTCTATTATTTCTTATGTATTTAAATCATGTAATTCTTGTATTTTTTATTTTGGAGACATTGGTTTGTATAAGTCATTATGGGCACTCTTTTGTACATTTTAAATGATAATAGAACTTTCCTTTATGCTTACTTGTCCATTCTACGCCCATCTGCTTACTCTGATAAAAGAAGAAGAAAAAAAAATATTTGACCATCTTTTAAGGTTAACACTCGGGTTTTTGGGAAACGGGTCGTGTACTCGGGTCCTGAAAAGTCGGGTTGTTACATTCCCCCCTTCAGATGATGGTAGAGTGCATAAGCCAAGTAGAGATGTATTTCTTATTGAGGCTTCAAAAGCAGGTGTTGTTTCAGATGAAACTAGGGTGCACAAGATAAACAGAGATGCATGCTCTGTAGAAGGTCCATGAATTTGATTCGGGATCAGTTATACGTCAATCAGAACTTCACAAAAGGTATAAAATGATAGCCAATTGACCATCAGGGATAATAGTTTTAACAGTTAAATAAATCCAACAGGTTTGATGTATGTGGTTTATTTTCAATAACTTCATGTGTTTGACAGTTAAAAGATTTTCGTATCTCAGGTGGGTTACACTATACACACTCGAAGTAGCGATTGAATGTCAACCATCAGGCAAAATTGGCAAGACAAAAGTTGAGATAGCAGTAACTTGCTGCTGAAATTTCATACTTTTTCTTAAACACTCTTATTTTTTAAAATGAATGCTACTGTTTGGAAGGGCTAACATTGAAACTTACACTAGAATCGGACTGTAGGTGTAATTAATTACAATGCAGACTGCATCAAAATCTCTTAGAAACTAAATCTGAATCTGTACATACAGTACTATAAAACATAGATTAACTAACTTATTGAAAAATCTCACAGTTTCAAACTCATTGTCTGTTCCTACTGAACTCATGCATGCACCAGATTCAAAAAGTACATGTTCTTAAATAAAATGCACACACCACTCAAAATCTCTTAGAAAGTAAATCTCAATCTGAAGATAAAGGATTACAGAAGATTGATTCACCAAAATAGTGAAAAATTGAACAGTTTCCCTCAGCTTGCTTGTCCTTATTGAACTGAAACTTACAGTAGATTGAAACTGTACATTTATGTAATTAAAATGTAGACTCTATCCAAAGATGTCAGCAAGTGAAATTGAATGCAGAACATACATCAATCATGATCACGGAGTCACTCCAGTTTAAAGTTGTATCAAAGTCTTGCACGACATTGTGACTGATAGTTAAACTGTAAGTGATCTCTGATCAGAATCTGCATGTATATAAATTTAAAGGATCCATGCATCCAGTCTTCCAGTTACTAGAACTGAATATACAAATCAATCATAAGATCTGGGCATAGGTTCACCAAAATGACCTACCCACCGAAGCCATTAAAAATTTCTGTTTGTGGAAATCCGAGTAAGTGCTGCACCTTTCTTAGTAGCCTCCATTATTTATTACTGAACGTGCAAGTTCCCGTTAACTTTTGGTTGAGAGCTTGGGATTGGTCCTCTTGAGGTTGGGTAGGGCTCCTGTTGGCTCTTAATCCGACTCAACAACCCGAGTCCCATCTAGCTGAGTTGCACTTTCAGAATCACTTGAAAGAAGAGATGCATCCTAGAAAATGCATATGTGGATGCATAAAAATACAGAAGAAGCCAACATAAACTATAGAACAATAGCCATGAAACACATTAGGAAGAATAGTTTTGATAGTTTACAAGTCGAAATCATTTTCTACGAGTAACATACAGCAAACTCATAAGCTAATTTATAGGTACAATGTGCTTCCTATAAAGTAGTATGCAAATAAGCCAAACAGGAGGATCAAATTTTATGGATTTTTACTGAACATTAAACTCTTCAAATTTACAAACAATTTGAAATCGAATAAAAAATCTGAACGCATATTGAAGCTGTAAACTGAATCAAAATGTTTTTCTGAATTATAAATGGCATGTTATACGAATCTATTTCTGAAACAGCATTTGAAACTTAAACACCTCAAGTATTGAAAATGAAAGTTGTAATACCATCCATTTTATAAGACACCTCAAGAAACAGATAAACATGGTATGAACAATATGAATCAATGACTTACTTTCAACAATGAAGATGGTCGATAGGAGGTACCTGTACCGCAATGAAAGAGCACACCACAACGTCGAAATCTCGACTTAAGGACCTTTGTCATGCAAACCACAAAAACAAGTGGTTACTATCGTTACAACAACTGACTTGCATGAGAGGGTCATATAAAAGATTTTCATCTTCGAATCCTTATCACCTACAACATGCGCCTATTGGGGCCTGATGAGGAAAACCGGAATGCATGAAGGCAACCCTGAGACAATGATCTCAGAGGCTCTGTTGGCAAGTGATTTATTGGGGTAGATCAAGAACCACAACATTTTCTATCTGACCCTCTGTCATACAAAAATAGACAGAATCCCAGAAGTGATGAAGAAAATGTTGGGGGCCTTGCACAAAACCTTAGGATCTAGCCCTCCAGAACAAACCAGAATTATGGATAATAAAGTAATGAAAACAATCATGCATCAATCGCACACCACACAAGAGATTTTTACATGGAAAACCCTCAAAGAGGTAAAAACCACGGGACCTCGTCCAAATCAACAATCCACTATAAAGCAGAACGTTACAACCTTCTTCACTCATGCAAGAGTGGATAAACAATAAGAGAAATAGAGAAAATGGAGAGATCTCACCGATTACGAGGACATAGAAGCACTGAGATGTAGATTACACAGTAGATAACCTCCACGAGCATAACCTCCCTTTTATAAGCTTCCTCTCTCTCTTTCTCCCTCTCTCTCACCTTTGATAGCCCTAAACCCTTTAGCAAATCCCTTGTAAAGCTTTAGGAAACCCTCTTGTTGTTATCTAGAAAATACTAGGCAACCCCTTTTATAGTTTAGGAAACTTTCCTTTCGCATCCCAGTTGCGAAAGGACTCAAATCCGCAGTTTCGCGCAAAATCGCGGAACAAACTGTGTAACCTACGACTAGTCCTGGAAATTCCTGGACTGGTCTTAGCCTCCTTTGACTGGTCGAAGCTCACCTACGACTGGTCGAAGCCCACCTTCGACTGGTCGAAGCTCTCCTACGACTGGTCGAAGATCGTGGAGAAAAATAGTCCAAACTCGCTAGACTTTGAGTCGTACAACGACTCGAACCCACGACTGGTCGAACACCAGCCCACGACCGGTCGAGTAGGAATCACGACCGATCGAAGACGGGTCAAAAAACCATCAAATCTCCCCCTTTTTGACCCAGGAGGGATCCACCTTCTTCAAGCCAGCCAGGTTTCTACAAACCTCAAACTTGCCCTTGAGCAAAGCCTTGGTCATCATGTCTGACCCATTATCGTCCGTGTGGACCTTCTCAAGCTGTAACACCTTCCGTTCCAAAGTATCCCTGATCCAGTGATACCGAATCTCTATGTGCTTCGACTTGGAATGCTGACTTGGATTCTTGCTCAAGTGTATAGCACTTTGACTATCGCAATAGATCACGTGCTCCTCCTGTTTCAGGCTAAGTTCCTGTAGGAACCTTTTCATCCAAAACATCTCTTTACATGTTTCTGTGACTGCAATGTATTCGGCCTCTGTAGTCGACAATGCTACGACCTTCTGTAGCTTGCTCTGCCAAGAAACTGCTCCCCCTGCAAACGTGAACATGAACCCCAATGTATACTTCCTGAAGTCTATGTCACCTGCCATATCTGTATTTGTATAGCCCTATAACACAAGTTTACCGTCACCATAGCATAGACTCAACCTGGATAAGCCCCTTAGATACCGCAATATCCACTTCACCGCTGCCCAATGCTCTTTGCGAGGATTGGCAAGGTACGTACCGGGTGACAACACCAACTGCATATGCTATGTCTGGGCGTGTACACACCATAGCATACATCGAACTTCCTACAACTGAAGCGTAGGATATCTTCTACATCTTTTCCACCTCTGCCTTCATCTTGGGACACTGTCTGTCGCTCATTCTGAAGTGACCATCCAGTGGAGTACTGACCAGCTTCGTTGCATTCATATTAAACCGCTCTAGGACTTTCTCAATATACCACTCTTGTGACAGCCAAAGCTTCCTGCTGCTCCTGTCATGAGTTATCTCCATTCCTAGGATCTGTCTAGCCGGGCCCAAGTCTTTCATCGCAAAAGACTTGCCCAACTCCTGTTTCGGCTTATCGATCTTCTTGATGTCTTTTCCCAAGATGAGCATGTCATCAACGTATAATAGCAGAACTAAGAAATCATCATCTGAGAACTTGCGCGTGAACACACAGTGGTCTGATTCCGTTCCGTCATACCCATGTTTTAACATGAACAAGTCGAACTTTTTGTACCATTACCGTGGAGCTTGTTTCAGCCCATACAAGCTCTTCCTCAGCCTACACATCATATGCTCGTTGCCCTTGACTTCGAACCTCTCTGGTTGGTGCATGTAGATCTCTTCTTCCAGGTCACCATGGAGAAAGGCAGTTTTAACATCTAACTACTCTATCTCCAGATCCATGCTAGCTGTCAACCCAAGCAACATCCGTATGGATGTCATCTTCACCACTGGTGAGAATATCTCCTCGAAGTCTATGCCTTTCCTCTGACCGAACCCTTTCACTACAAGTTTGGCCTTGAACCTCGTCTGTGAATTCTTCTGCTCAACATTCTTTCTGAACACCCACTTGTTGCTCAGTGCCTTCTTGCCCTTGGGCAGTTTCACCATATCATAGGTGTGGTTCTTATGTAAGGATTTCATCTCCTCTTGCATAGCTTTCAACCACTCCTCCTTATGCTCGTCGGCTAGGGCCTCAGAATAATCTTCTGGCTCTCCCCCATCAGTCAGCATAATATACTCATGTGGCGAGTACCTCTTGGATGACTGTCTGTCCCTAGATGACCTCCTCATCACCTGTGACTCAACAGGTGGATCAAGTGGGGGCTGCTCCCCTGGTCCATCTTTTGAAGGAACTCCCTCGTCCTCTTCACTTTGTTGTACTCCCCCGTTATTAGGCACCACGGGAGGAATAATCGGATCCATGTCCTCTAGCTCACCTGAACTAAGTTGGTTCTTCTTTGGCTTACCAATGTCTTCTATACACTGATCTTCAAATAAAACCACATCTCTCCTCCTGACGAACTTCCTCTCGGTCGGATCCCACAATCTGTAACCGAACTTTTCATCACCGTACCCTAAGAACACACACTGCCTGATCTTCATATCGAGCTTGGACCTCTCATCCTTTGGTACGTGAACGGATGCCCTACATCCAAACACCCTGAGATGACTGTACGATGGATCCTATCCAGTCCACACCTTCTCAGGTACTTCTCCATTCAACGGGGCTGATGGAGACCTGTTTATCAAATACACCGCCGTGTGC
Source organism: Magnolia officinalis (assembly GCA_021015155.1). Classification (NCBI taxonomy): domain Eukaryota; kingdom Viridiplantae; phylum Streptophyta; class Magnoliopsida; order Magnoliales; family Magnoliaceae; genus Magnolia; species Magnolia officinalis. Next base: position 62,973,900 of record JAJHSJ010000009.1, on the reverse strand, counting down.
ATTGTTTCTCCCCAGAACGTCTTGAGCAATTTCGCATGGGATAACATGCATCTGACTCTCTCAATAATGATGCGATTCATTCGCTCAGCTAAACCATTATGCTGAGGGGTCTTGGGAACCGTCTGTTCATGCCGTATACCTAGGGACTTGCAGTACTCATGAAAGTCGTCGATGTATTCACCACCATTGTCAGTGCTCTGATACCAACTGTAACAGCCCGAAATTTTCACGGCCAGAGTTTGTACTCGTGCCCAAGAAAATTGGGTGTTAATGATGTATAAATTGGATGTTCTAGAAAAATCACACCTTATTTATTATTATTATTTTTTTCCTTTTGTTTACATCTAGATACATTCAAGAAGGTAACATTCACAAGAGTAAAATCAACTGTATTGGTTATATTTCATTAGAATAAAAGAATAATCGAATGGCCTCATAAAGGGAGGTTTATTACAACATCAGAGTTCACAGCAGAAGTAAGAAACTAAATAGTAAAATTGTCTTCTTAATCTTTTAAGGTAATCTTCTATAGGAAAGTAGTCATGTAAGTCTTCAATCTGTACATCACCTGCATCATTTGTACGGTTGGGAGAGGGTCAATGCCCCGCTCATAGTGAATGTTATCCTTTAAGATTAACAATAATTTAAGAGATTCATAACAGGTAAAGTAAGGGGCATTGATACGTCTAGTTTAATACATGAGATATCAGTATGCGTAAACAACCTACATGAGATGCATGCCTAGCATAGTGTGTGTGGCTCATCATACGTAGTGATCGTCACAATGTAGAATATAATTCATAGGAAACCCGACTCGACCCGCATCCCATAACTACGGATATTCGCCGGCATGGCCAACGCTAACGTGGATTTATGCGAACATCTCAAGGCAACACAACACGCCGTTGGGGGATTTACATAACACGATGTGTTCATGGAGCGACTAATTGCGACATCCAATCCCGAAAAGTTGATGTAACACGTATGCCGATTTACATACATCGATTGTGCACCACGCCAACCAACCCACGGATTTACGTGCCGACTAAGAGGGCTGCTACCCGTAACGCATTACGTCCATGATAAGATAATCGATTCACTAGTCGTGATACCTCATAACACATCACTTGCACTTATAAAGAATATAATTGAATCATGAAGAGTATAACCTGGATCATAAAGAATGTAAACTGAATCATGGAGGTTCTGGAATAACAAGACACATGCCCATGCCTTTTAAAGATAGACGGCACGAGGCCAATATAATAAGAAAAGAGTGACAATGGTCAACTCCACAAAAGTGGCAATGGCCAACATAATAAGAGAAGAGTGATAATGGTCAACTCCACAAAAGAAAAGTGGCAAAGCCAACTCAAATAAAAAGACGAGTGACATAGCCAACTCACATATAAAGATGAGTGGCAGATCCAACTCAATAATGGATGAGGCAGGGGCAAGGCTTGTACCCATGGCATCACATAAATTCAGAGAAATTCTCTTATATTTGACATCATGTCATAATCTCAAAAGAGCCAATAAATCGATTGATAGGGAAGTTCCCAGAGAACATGTAAACATGGAATACATGATAATTCATATAGTAAAAGGCACGAAAGAGGCCAATAATTGATATGAAACGTATAATAACATGAAAGATTCAAAGTGATATGTAAAGACCATATAAGTTACATGTAAGGACAAACTCAAATTCATGAAGGCAGTAAAAGACAAAATTCAATGTATCAACTTAAATTAGAGTAAGCCTAAAGGATAAAACTCTCACCTTTGGTTATCCGTCTGCCTACTACCAAAGTTAGATGTTCAGAAGTGCACCTTAGGATTAAATCTTGTCCTCATTCACAAGGCCCAAAAGATTAAGATTAAGGCTTGATTCATACTACTATTGAATTCAATTTAATTTGGTAAAAAAATTTTGGCTTTATATCTTCAAACTTAGAATATATATATATATATATATATATATATATATATATATATATATATATATATATATATATATATATATATATATATATATATATATATATATATACTCATGCCCGAGAAAATCGGGTGTTAATAATGTATAAATTGGATGTTTTAGAAAAATCACACCTTATTTATTATTATTATTTTTTTCTTTTGTTTACATCCAGATACATCCAAGAAGGTAACATTCACAAGAGTAAAATCAACTACATTGGTTATATTTCATCAGAATAAAAGAATAATCGAATGGCCTCATAAAGGGAGGTTTATTACAACATCAGAGTTCACAGCAGAAGTAAGAAACTAAATAGTAAAATTGTCTTCTTAATCTTTCAAGATAATCTTCTATAGGGAAGTAGCCATGTAAGTCTTCAATCTGTACATCACCTGCATCATCTGTACGGTTGGGAGAGGGTCAATGCCCTACTCATAGTGAAGGTTATCGTTTAAGATTAACAACAATTCAAATGATTCATAATAGGTAGAGTAAGGGGTACTTATACGTCTCGTACTCCACTAATACATGAGATATCAGTATGCACAAATACGCTACATGAGGTGTATGACTAGCATAGTGTGTGCGGTTCATCATACGCAGTGATCGTCACAATGTGGGATATAATTCACAGGAAACCCGGCTCGACCCGCATCCCATAACTATGGATATTCACCGGCATGGCCAACGCTAACGTGGATTTATGCGAACATCTCAAGGCAACACAACACGCGGTTGGGAGATTTACGTAACACGATGTGTTCATGGAGCGACTAATTGCGACATCCAATCCCGAAAAGTTGATGTAACACGTATGCCGATTTACATACATCGATTGTGCACCACGCCAACTAACCCACGAATTTACGTGCCGACCAAGAGGGCCGCTACCCGTAACGCATTACGTCCATGATAAGATAATCGATTCACTAGTCGTGATACCTCATAACACATCACTTGCTCTTATAAAGAATATAACTGAATCATGAAGAGTATAACATGAACCATGAAGAATATAAACTGAATCATGGAGGTTCTGGAATAACAAGACACATGCCTGTGCCTTTTAAAGATAGACGGCACAAGGCCAATATAATAAGAGAAGAGTGACAATGGTCAACTCCACAAAAGTGGCAATGGCCAACATAATAAGAGAAGAGTGACAATGGTCAACTCCACAAAAGAAAAGTGGCAGAGCCAACTCAAATAAAAAGACGAGTGACATAGCCAACTCACATATAAAGACGAGTGGCAGAGCCAACTCAATAATGGATGAGGCAGGGGCAAGGCTTGTACCCATGGCCTCACATAAATTCAGAGAAGTTCTCTTATATTTAACATCATGTCATAATCTCAAAAGAGCCAATAAATCGATTAATAGGGAAGTTTCCAGAGGACATGTAAATATGGAATACATGATAATTCATATAGTAAAAAGCACAAAAAGGCCATAATTGATGGTGAAACATATGGAAGATTCAAATTGATGTATGAAAGGAATACATGTAAAGGCAATGTTAAATTCAAGAAAGCATGTATAAAAGCCAAGATAAAAATAATATGAAAACAGATAAAATACAGAAAGGCATGTAAAGGCATGATAGATAAATCAACTTAAATTACTGTAAACTTAAAGGATGAAACCCTCACTTCTGAAGTTGAATTGTTTTCTTAAGATTTGTCAGAACCTGATGTATGTGGCGTCGGATTCTTGCCTTAACTCCAAATCCCCCGTTGCAAACCCGGTGGTTCAACCGTCCCTTTGCTGAGTCGACTCAGTCGAGCACCTTGACAACAACCTCAACTGCCGACTCAAACCTCAGCCGTACTTCTTCTTCTGCTTTCTTTTGCTTCTCCGCTCCTCCTTCTATCCTTTTCCTCTGCTGAAAGTCTAGCGGACCCGGAACTTGAACTAGAATGTAGGTTGGATGGTGACTCAGACACTTATTGAGTCACGCTGGCGAGTCCCAAACTCGACAGCCATAACTGTCTCTATTTTCCTTTCTTCCTTTCTTTCCTTTCTTTCTTTTCTTTCTTTTCTTTTCTTTCCTCTTTCTCTTTCTCTTTCTTTCTCCTTCCTTCTCTGGCAGCAGTGGACGGCTGTTGCTTTCTTGCCGGACGGTCAGAAATTTCGGACAGCAACCTATCTCTCTCTCTCTCACTCCCGTTTTCTTCTTCCTCTTTCCTGCTTCCACAGTCAGACGGGCGGTGGTTTTATAGGGAGGAGAGTTTCCAGACTCTTCTTACTTATCTGCTCGCGCAGCAGGGGGGTCGGAACTCCTTGCGCAACAAGGAAAAGGAAGTTTCCCTTTCGCAGCACGCTTCACGCAGAGTTCACTTGAAATCTCAGCATCATCGGGATTCTTCCGCACTCCCGTTGTTTCCAGGCTGGAGTCGGTTCTCTCCTAAGTGGGGATTGAACGGTTCAGATCTCATCAATCGTAGGGAGTTTCCTAGTAAGGAACTCGCTCTTTCGAACCGGTTTCATCGGCCGTTGTTACAGCGACTAACTTTTGCTTATGGGCTGATTTCCGTAAATTGGTGGGGCCCACTATCATGGTTTCTTTAAAATCCATTCCCTCCATCATTCCTGTAGGGTTATGTTAGGCTAGTAACCAAAATATGAGGTAGATCCGAGTTTTGTGTGGCCCACAACACATTTCACAATTGGACCCTACCAACGCTCTAACGTCTGTCGAAACAACGTAACGTTTATGCGTATTGGTCCAGGCATTAGTTGGGGTTCATGTTGGTGTTTGATGAACAATCCACTCCATTCACCGTCTTTGTCCCTTCGTGTTAGGATACGGGGTAAAATATGGGAAAGTTTCGTAAACCAGATGAGCCGCACCATCTAAATATGTGGAGATTTATACTCACCGTTAAACCTTTAGTATAAGTTGAACAGTGCCATGCATAGAGTTAGTTTTATTTACAAAATTGCCATCAATTTCTCAACCACCTTCTCGTGTCAGTTAAGTTAGAGTGCACCATCCAAATGCCTTGAAACTTGGTGGATATGTATCGTTTTTCGTGCTCTTTCCATCAGTCCAATTTGGATCTCGATCACTTACGGACGACTAAGATACCACTTCAATGGACTATACCATTCCTGGGTTTTAATGTGACGTTTATATATGTCTGGCTGTAGTTTTGTCTGGTAGTTTGGACCTGTATTCTAAGATCTTCAAAATTACTGATTCATCCCAATATTCGGGCGGCCCATGTGGCGAATCCAGACATGATGGATAGTCAGATGACTCACTAAAAATAAGGAAGCCTGATGATTAACATTCTGACATTGTATATAGGTGGATGTACGGTCAGTTCCGTAAGTGGATTGGGCATAAAGTGGGTTTCTGGAGTAATTAGGGGTAGAGCATATGTATAGTCAGATTAAAGTGTTTTATTCACGTGTGTGAGTTTCTCCGATCATAATTCTGATGGTGGGTTAAGCATATTCATAGGTGACAAACAAGATGAACGGATCAGAATTTTGATCTGATAAGCACACGAACGGATGTAGAGGTCAAGTAGTTAATCTACTATGATCTAAGGGCTGAAACTTGATGTGTATAGTTAATTTATGATAATTAGGCCTGGTATAAAATTTCACATAAAACGGATAATGGGAACTATGTGAATTGGAATTCAGGGGTACAGGTCAATGGCATTTCCATAATTATTGCTAATCTGTGAGTTTTGGGAAATCCAATGGGTCCACATGGTTATGGGCACGTCTCTAAGAAATTCTTATGAATGAATGTATATCTAAATCACTACGGATAGGGAGTTATTCGTCGTGCCCTTCGTGGGAAGGTACTTCGTCAAATCATACGATGGATGGTCCGTCTTGGAAATCAACGGTTAGATGGCTTAATCTATGAATGAGGGTCATTCCTAACGGTTAGATTTGTGTCAGGGCGAGGATGTAAGGCTAGGATTGTCGAATTGGTATCGTACACATACAAATATAAGTAAAATTTCAGGTAACGCTCGAGAACTTTCAATACTCGAGTATTGAAAAGTTCGGGGCGTTACAACCTGTCTCTTTCTCGACCATATCATGAAACAATTTAAACACACCAAAGATCTCGTCCTTGGATTTCAAAGCATAAGCCCAAACCCTCCTAGATGCGTCATCTATAAAAGTAACAAAATACAATGCCCCACCCAAGGTTTTTGTCCTCATAGGACCACAAACATCAGAATAAACCAAATCTAATGCATGCACTTTATTAACATGAGAAGCAGTTTTAACAAATGAAACTCTATGTTGTTTCCCTGATAAACAATCAAGACAGGTTTTGAAAGGTATACCTGTCACGTCTGGAAGGAGTCGCTTCTTTGCTAGTACTTGAAGCCATTTTTCACTCATGTGGCCTAGACGCCTGTGCCACATGTCAATAACTGAATCTTCCGCTGCGTTCAACCCACCCTTGCACATACTGACACTTGCCTTGTAAAGGGTGCAATACTTCTTTCCTCTAGCCATAATTAATGAATCCTTGATGAGCTTTTATCGTCCACCAGCAAACCGGCTTTCATAGCCATCATCATCCAACCTTCTCGTCGACATCAAGTTGAGGCGAAGGTCTGGGATATACCTCACATCCCTGAGAACTAATGTGCAGCACACATCGGTCTTCATACAAATATCACCAACTCCCACGATCTTCAATATGTCGGAATTTTCCCTCCTCACAATCCCACAGGTACCTGACTTGTAGCTTGTGAAGAAGTTCATGTGTGGAGTTGCATGAAAAGAAGCTCCCGAGTTTATCACCCAGTCGGTGTCCTGACTCGTAGCCGTGAGACATACATCATGATCTGCGGAAAGAATAACTACCATGTCGCCATCTGAAGCGACCGCAGTAGAATCTGATTCATCTTCTTTCCTTTTTCCTTTCTTGTCGTTCTTCTTACCACGACATTAATGCTTGTAGTGACCCTTTTTGCCACAATTTCAGCATTCAACATCTTTCCTATTACTCGACTTGCCTCTTGATTTATCTCGTGTCTTCCCGCCCTTTCTGTTCTTTCCTCTCCCCCGTTCATGTGTCACAAGAGGCTCTTTCTGAGTAGACCCCTGAGACTTCCTCCTTGTCTCCTCATTGAAGAGACAACTGGTTACCTGTTTCATGAATATCTTTCCGTCTGGCGCGGAGTTACTCAGAGGCACCACCAATGTCTCCCAACTGTCAGGCAATGAATTAAGCAATAGTAAAGCCTACGATTCATCATCCAGGACCATCTTCATAGAGGTGAGTTGGTTCATTATATTGCTGACCTCATTCATGTGCTCGGCCACAGAACCACCATCCTTGAATTCGAGATTCACAAGTCGCCTTATCAGAAAAATTTTATTACCGGCTATCTTACTCCCGTACAGCCCTTGTAATTTCAGCCATAGGCTAGCGGCTGAGGTTTCTGTAGACACATGGTGGAACACGGAATCATCCAACCATTATCTAATAAACCCCACCACCTTCCGGTCTGTCTTCTTCTAATCATCATCAGTCATATCCTTGGATTTTGCTGATATGCCTAAGATTGGAGAATATAGGTCTTTGCAATAAAGCAAGTCCTCCATCTTAGCCTTCCATATGGTCTAGTTAGAACCATTGAGGCTGATCATCCTTGATAAGCCACCTTCCATAATTCAAACCGACCTACCCGTTCAATGAACTTAGCTCTGATACCACTTTGTTGGGGGCCTTGCACAAAACCTTAGGATCTAGCCCTCAAGAACAAACCAGAATTATGGATAATAAAGCAATGAAAACAATCAATGCATCAATCACATACCACATAAGAGATTTTTACGTGGAAAACCCTCAAAGAGGTAAAAACCACGGGACCTCGTCCAGATCAACAATCCACTATAAAGCAGAACGTTACAACCTTCTTCACTTATGCAGGAGTGGATAAACAATAAGAGAAATAGAGAAAACAGAGAGATCTCACCGATTACGAGGACATAGAAGCGCTGAGATGTAGATTACACAGTAGATAACCTCCACGAGCATAACCTCCCTTCTATAAGCTTCTTCTCTCTCTTTCTCCCTTTCTCACATCTTTGATAGCCCTAAACCCTTTAGCAAATCTCTTGTAAAGCTTTAGGAAACCCTCTTGTTGTTATCTAGAAAACCCTAGGCAACCCCTTTTATAGTTTAGGAAACTTCCCTTTCGCATCCCAGTTGCGAAAGGACTCAAATCCGCAGTTTCGCGCAAAATCGCGGAACAAACTGCGTAACTTATGACCAGTCCTGAAAATTCCAGGACTGGTCTTAGCCTCCTTCGACTGGTCGAAGCTCACCTACGACTGGTCGAAGCTTACCTTCGACTGGTCGAAGCTCTCCTACGACTGATCGAAGATCGCGGAGAAAAATAGTCCGAACTCGCTGGACTTTGAGTCGTACCACGACTCGAACCCACGACTGGTCGAACACCAGCCCACGACCGGTCGAGCAGGACTCACGACCGGTTGAAGACGGGTCAAAAAACCCATCAGAAAACCTACCTCAGCTTTAAATCTTCGGCAGCTCGCCCTTGCAACACCTCTTCATGCAATCAGCTTAGCGACCAACATGCATCCATATATAACATCGCATTCGCACCAAAAAAATAGATCAGATACCATCTCTCTCGCCATGCCCTCTCTCCCGCTAGCGTGAGGGATTGATAAATCACATCCATAGTTCGTACGAGGAACTGCAAAATGCAGAGGAATGAGCTCGATGCAATGTGAGAGAGCCGGCGACAATTCCAACGAGGGATTTCGCAATCCCTCCGTATCTCAGTCGAATCTATTAAAGGACGGAAGATGTCCCAAAGATGCCGCCGCCCAAACAGGGCAAGGGGTAAGGTAGGAGGGATTTGACAATCCTCTCTCTCCAAAACCCTTCTAATACACCACAAGTCAAGCGCCAAAACATGCCCTTAATGGTACCGGTGCGGAACGATGTAACATCTGGGCCATACACTAGGTAGGGTCCACTGAACTTTTCCTGGCCTAACTGTCCGGCGGTCCCTTGCTAGATGGACCACACGTGAGAAACTAGGTTGTTTTAGAAAGTGACCATCGGTTCATGCCCAATATACACGTGCTGGTGTACAAATACGGCCAACGATTATTCCAAAATCAGGCCCACGATTTGGACGGTTTTGCTCCATGCGGTAGTGCACACGTACGGCTTACAGCGCCTCAATGCATGCGTATGGGCCATCATGCGCTGATGGCATTCCAGAGAAATGGTAATGCATGACGGTTATGTTCAAGCGCCAAGCACATACGCACCACACGTACGAACATTTCACATGTTTGAGGTACGCGATGTTCCCATAGCGGTCTTCAAAGGGAATGTCCCCTACCCTAACACTGACAGACTCATCACGTGCGTGACACATGGACTATGAGCGCCGACCATTAGTTATCATTTTCTGACTGTCCATTTTCTTCGTGTATGTGTGGTCCACCTGATAAATTTAAAAGTCTAGATTTCGGGCCAAGGGCAATGCACGGTAGGTTCAGCCCTATTAATGTTTCGGATCACGGCGAAAATGTGTCACATTGGAAGTACTGCGTGTTTATCTTCGGCGCTTGAAGATGGGGCGTCTCGAATTAGCATTCATTATCCTTGAGTCGAGCTGTTCGTAGTCGTGGATTCTTCGCATGCCAAAAAAACACGAGTGATCTTGCTAAAATAGACACGTATGGGATCCGAGACGTACATCTGGTGAGGCCAACGTTGAATGCCTTCTGGTATAAAAATTACGCGTCCATTTTACGTTGAACTTTAGTTTTCTAATCCAAACCGTCCATTCTTTAGAATAGGGAATCTGGTGATGGACACATGCAGTGGGATTGCAGCTTGGTCTTTCCCACTCTCTTCACTCTCGCAATCATCGGAGCCATGAAATCGATGGGCCCCGCCGTGAAGATCAGCTGGGGATGAAGGTCCAATATTAGATCGCCATACCGTGAAAATCAACGGACAGCCAATGTACTGACTCAACATGCAGACTAGGCCCACCTAATGGGTACATTGGCCTGATTATGGAATAAGGTGATCTGTGTGGCCCACCGATTTTTCATGGTTCAGATGTCCTGCACACGCGACCGTTGGTGGGAGAGAAAGCTCTGCATATTCAGTTACCATTGCAGGTGATCGGTTCTGTTAAGAATGATAACCATGAGGTCCGTTTGATGAGCGACTTAGATCTTGCTCACGTGTGAAACCCTGGCACGTGTCACGGCGCTTGTCTTTGGCGCGTGAAAATGCGTGGCTTTAAATAGCGTTCCTCCCCCATAAGATTTGCTGGACGTCACCAAAACCTACGTCCAAACGCTCTCCCTCTCTCTCTTTCTCTCAAACCCTAAAAACCCTAACTCGTACGGTCTCTTTCTACCCAAAAGCCCTAACTCGTACGGCCTCCCCGCCATTTTACCTTCTTTATCGAATAACATTCATCAATCAAACCCTGTAAGTAAAATCAAACCGCAAACCCTTTTCGTCTTTCATTTTTCTCTGTTTTTTTATTTTTATTTTTATTTATTTATTTTTTTTTTTGTACGTTTTTATGTTCTAGTGGAAATGATTTTCACACCCTTTCTTTTGATTCATACACCTTTTTTTTTTTTTTTTTAATAACTTTTGGTGTTCGAATGGTACACCTTCGGTACCATTCTGATACCCGAAGGAAGAAATATGCGGGGGGGGGGGGGGGGGGGGGGGGGGGGGGGGGGGGGGGGGGGGGGGGGTGGGTTTGGTTTGTATGCATCAAAACAAGGAACGTAAATGCAAGTTCTCTCTTCTTTTTTTACTCTTACTTGCCATTTGTAGCTTAGTTTAGAATTTAGTTTTTCTAGGTTTTTTAAAATGCATTTTGGGATGGTTAGGATTTGCGGAGATTTGCGTTTGTGGGAGGACTAGGTAATGTAGTTCTAAAACTGGGGTATCTACTCATGGTTCAAGTGGTAGACACTGTCTTTTTCAACTGAGGTCATGGGTTCGAGAATCCATGTGTGCGTGGGGGTGTAAGAGTGTGTGTGTTTCTCACCTTTCAAAAAAAAAAGGTAACTCTGTTTGGAACTCGGCCGAGTCAACTCGACTCGACTAAGTCTCGAGCTGAATCACTTGGAGGCTCGCTCGCTAGCTCACTCGGACTGAGCATTACAATGCTTGTCAATTTGACCAGCTGAGTCAGTCTGAGTCAATGCTTCTTGTGTTGCAACTCGAACTGAGTCGCTCAGGTTACTGAAACCTGGGTCAGTTGGTGAGTTAGCTCGAACCAGAGCCGAGTGAAATGCCCTTTTACTAGGAAAAGTGAACATCTAATAGTTCATCCCCAGTATGAGGATCAACGTTTGGAAAAATCAGCCTGATCCACCCATCATGTGGGTGTACCTGTCTTTTTTATTATATCAGCAGTGATCCATTGTTTTCTATGTTGTGGGCCACCAGGCGAGTCTATCAAGCTGATTTTTTAACTGGGCGATCCTCATGGTGGGATCAATCTATTGGATCGTTGAATGCCTGACACACATGTGACAGGTTGGAATTTGTCTGATGGTTACATGGTAACTTATCGTCCAACTGGTTGGCACGGGCAGTTCTCTATTTTTAATATTCACAAACTATTTTAAATATTTTTAATCTATCGAATATCATGCTGATCCCGTTGGTTGGGATAAGGCTTAGATGATGATTTATTAAATATCGAGTGAAGATGGACGATATTGAATCGAAGATGGCGCACCACATCTAGACATCGAGCCAAGTTGAGTTTTCAGGTCTTTGAAGTAGCTAGGAAGGATATAACTAGACATTAGAAGCAATATTTGAGTAGTTGCATTAAGAGATAAAAAGATGGAGAGCAGATTGAGATGTTTTCATCATGGGCAATGAAGACTTAAAATGGTCTAGTCATGGTCAACAAAGACTTAAGAAGGGTCTGGTAAAGAGGGGAATATTGATTATGGACCCTGGAAGGAAGATGAGAGGAAGACCTAAAAGTTCTTGGATTGAGGTGGTGAAAGGGGACATGGACTTTTCACTTACTGAGGATGGGGCATTGGATGCGAATGATTGAAGAAATTGAACTGATAAAGCGCAACCTAAGTAGATGATAGCAAGTTGGTTCAGAATGCTGTTAGAGTTTATTCAGTGTTATCACAGTTTTTATTATAAATTGTCGATGACATATGGCCTATAGTTAATAAGCAAATTATTTAGAGTTTTGGAGGCTGTTTCCCTGAAGAGATCAACAAACTGTACTATGCTTAGAGTTATATCATTTGTATTGAAATTTCTGTATATAAGATTAACAAGAAGTGGTTCGTTCTATTTCATATTTACTTTAGTCCTTTTTTCTTATTTTTTTTTCTCAATTGGATTTTGCACATGTTGGGCCATCGCTGCAGATTTCAATCCAATCATCTGATAGGCCTTGCTGTGAATGGAGAATTACTCGAAATTCTCTCAGATAGGAAGATACTGTTCCTCAATTGGGTTACTTGTGTGAACTCTTCCTGTGTCACCCCAGTCAAAGCCATTAAGTGATGATGTAGAATAAAAAACAAGTGATGATGTAGAATAAAAAACTGGCAGTGATCACTTGCTCTGATGCTAACTTTCGGGGATCCAGTTACCAAAACAATGGGATTTCAATATGTGAATCACGAGAACGGACAAACATCCACATATTGGAGTAGAGAAGGACAAAAAACTTTATTTTAACTTCATTTCTTGCAAATACTTATGCAAATCTTGCAAAATTCAGAAAATTCAATGCCTTTTGTATCCTAGAACAACCCCTTCTATGGATCCTTAAAGACCCCAAAATCCCCATGAATCTTTACTTAAGATTTTCCAATTGTTAGATGGATTTCAGATCAATCTAATCTATCTAAGATAGCCATGACCCTATCTTCAAAGATTTTGGCATGCTGAAAAATCGTAATGGTAAATCAAGAAAATCACTCTCAAATCTTTAGAATATCTCCAAAATCAGCAACCATGTCTTCAAAATCATCACCTCTAATCTTCATGGAATAGTAAATGGCAGTCTTTGCAATTTATCCCCCAAACTAGTAGCAAACAGCCCAAAATTCAGCACATGCTGTGCTGCCCCCTTGGCCTGCATCAATCTCTAAGCTCTCCTCAATTACCACTGCAAGATACCAAGGTTCACGCCCTTTATAGGTCAAGGAGTAACATTTTTTTTTTCTTCTTTTATTGGTAACTGTAAATTTCGTTTTTGAGTAACAAGAGATTTGATAAGTGTAAAAACAATAACAAAAGATAAGGTTGTGGTGCATAGAATGGATAAACAACCGATCATTGTCCCTATAATGGATCCTCCCAAACTGGGACTTACCAGTTGCATAGGAATTGTACCCATTTGGAGATATGACTCTACGAGCTTGGGAATCTGAAAGAGGATGCTACAGAAATTAGCTCCATGATCCTTCTAAGCAGGCACCTCTCCCTCTTCAAATCGTGCTTCAAACTCATGCTCTTGCTCCCTCTTCCCAGCTGTTTATACAGATGCTTTCCTGCCATCACACCTGAATCTGTTGCTGCTTCAATTCACACTTTATGCAACTATACTACAGAGAATGACATTAAAGCTGTTAAATGAGAACTGTACTAATTCAATCTCTCGATTATACCTCAATCAAGGCTCCTGATATTTTTATGCTTGTTGAAATCTTTCAAAAAAAAGGGGGGGGGGGGGGGGGGGGGGGGGCTGTTGAATGATTTTCAATCTATTTGCTGTCTGACATTTTGGCTGACTAGTTTATATATTTTGCTGCCTTTTGGTTTAGTGCACTGCATGATGGCTACCTCTGTGGAAAATCCTGGGGAGCATGACGCAACTGGTTTGGCAGATAATTCACACACTCAACAAAAACGTGGGCGTGGTGATGATTCAGAAGAAAAGAGGTGGCCTGGATGGCCTGGGGAGAGTGTTTTCCGGTTACTGGTGCCTGCTCAAAAGGTTGGTGGCATCATTGGTCGCAAGGGGGAGTTCATTAAAAGAATATGCGAGGAATCTAGAGCTCGCATTAAGATTCTTGATGGTCCTCCAGGCATACCAGAAAGAGCTGTAAGTGTGTTTCATGTTGGCATCTTCATTTCAATGTACAGTCCTTCCATGTCTGATTGATGTGGAAAATAGTAATCCTTCTCTTTCTTATCGTTCTGTAGAAATGACGTAATTCAGCTGCCTCTTTCTTTTCATAGTTGTTTTTGTGTGTGTGTGTGTACTCTCCAGTGCTCTGACCACTATTTTTGAATGGATTCGGGCCACCATTTATGCCATGTCGAATTCAATCTTTTCCATTAATTTATTTCTCATTCTTTTTTTAGCCTCGTATGTGATGCATCATGACTTGCTTATGCTGGTCCAACGGAAACTTATGCACAGTGTTAATTTTGGGAAATATAAAACATTCCCTTCAATCTCCTAATCTACTTCTCCCCAGTGACAGTGGTTTCACAAGGTCTAATGAAAAAAGCTTGTCTTTTTCATTATGATCCTTAAATAAAGTAAGGGAGGAGAAACATTTTTGTATAAGGAAGAAGAAAAATTGTCCCAAAGAAGTCATTAAAGTTCCAGGCTTTGGTACAAGAACTGAAGTGAATGTGTGCAGATTCTGTCTGGTAACTTATGGCTATTACAATCAATCATCTAACTCCAAAACAGAAGAACCAAAAGATGTGGATTGTAGTGGTCAGTTATCGAGGGCATTATGCGTGATGAACAGTCAGTCTCATTAAGCACCCAATATCCATACCCCTTCGTTGAACATGTGTAACAAGAAGCTCTGTTTTCTACCTGGTAACTTCAGAACTTGGTTGACTGATTTCTTGGCCAAACTCTAATAGAGTTCCTGCCTTGAAAATTATCGAAAAAGAAACGAAAAGAAAGGAAGCCTCTGTTGTAAAAAACCAAAGTAGTTGCACTTTCTCATGGATATGTTATATATATAGTTCTACATATCAGATTGCAACATATATACAATGCTTCCAGATAGATACATGGAAAAGAACTTGAATATCATATTTATGAAGACCATACCCCTTTCTTGATTGTGTTGTTACTCTTTGTGCAGCACTTGTATTTCGCATCATGTTCAGCGCACCAACTCTTTTTACAATGGCAATTGTTGTTCGTATCATTCAAATAAAATTTGAAAACCTGTGCTGTTTTGTTATAGGCATGGATGCTTAATACACAAGAAGCTCTGACATTTACCACTTTTTTTTTTCTCTCCTTTTCTCTCTCTCCCTCTCTCTCTCTCTCTCTCTCTCTCTCTCTCTCTCTTTTTGTAGTGTTTTCAATATACATACTTTTTTTAATGGTTCCAATATACGCACATTGAAGCACATGTATGAGTAAATGACTCTTAATTTTATTATAATGTAATAACTGAAGTTTGTTGGACTATAGAAATTACAGTAAATAAAGACAACCATGCCATATATTCTTTGAAAGTCTAACAAGGAATTTTAACAGTCTAGTAAAGATGTTCATACTTAAAAACCTACTTAAGGACAATGTTCGCATTGTCGACGAAATGTCGATAATATCGCCGATAATATCAGTGTCGCTAGACTAGCGACACCGAAACCCCCTTTTTTCGTTTCTCTCTGGATTATCGGCGATTATCGGCGATATCTTCGATAATCTTGGATTTTTTCCGACAAAATAGGTAAAAAGCGAAAAAAAAAAAAAAAATCGAAAAAAATCTTTGATTTCGGTAATACCTGGTTGATGGTTGATCGGAACTTGGAAGAAAAGAATCTCGCGGGCAGCAATCGACATCGCTCGTTTCGTGTGACTCACAAATACATGATTTCGGCGAAAAATCAGGAATTTCGGGAGATTGGTTGAAATCCTCAATCGAAAATCGCCCCTCTTCGCCGAAAACTCCTCTTCGTAGACGAAATCCCATTTTTTTTTTTCTTTCTTTTATGCTTTAGAACTGCGGAAGCAAATCGAGCGCATGGTGCGCTTCAGCTTACTGAGTAAACATTTTGGGCCCACTGTGGATGTATGCAATTTATCCACGCCATCCATTCATTTTTCTATTTCATTTTAGGGGTAAAATCCAAAATTAAAGCATATTCACAGCTCTAGTGGACCACACCATAAGAAACAATGAGAATAATGATTTTCACCGTTGAAACCTTCTTAGGTCCCACAGTTATGTTTATTTGTCATCAAACCTTTTCGTAAGTATAAAAAGGCATGGATGAAGGGTTAAAATAAATATCAGCTTGATTCAAAATTTTTGTGGCCACCAAGAAGTTTTTAATGATGTGTTCAATTCACACAGTTTCCTGTGGTGTGGTCCATTGAAGATTTGAATCTGATTCATTTTTCGGATCACGCATTAAAATAAGCTTTCATATATGATGGACGGTGCAGATGTGAGGTATATACTTCATAATGGGTCCCACGGTTAGGGATCCACCAGAAGCGGTTTGGCTGTTATACCTCACACCAGCTATACAACTGTTGTAGATACGTGTCGTGCGAAGACGAGCTCTGACGCTCCTCGAGCTCCGAGTTGTACGAACGGTTCAAAGGAGATCAAAGTTACATTGGCCCACAGTGATGTATTTATTATATCTACACTGTTCATCTGTTTTTAGAGTTCATTTTAGAGCATTATCCAAAAAATGAATCGTATCCCAAGATTATATGGACCACACCATAGATAGCAGCGGAGATAATGATTTTCGCCGTTAAACAATTTGCAGGGCCCACCATAACGTTTATTTTGCATCCAATCTGTTCATAAAAATACAAATATTTGGGTGAAGAGGAAAAACAATTTTCACGTTGATCCAAAACTTCATTGACCCCAAAAAGGGTTTCAATGGTAGACGTTCAATCCCCCATTGGTTTTTGCAGTGTGGTCCACTTGATAGTTATATCTGTCTTATTTTCGTCTAAAGGCTTAAGACGAGCTCTTCAAATGAATGAACGGTTTGGATATAACACATGCCTTATGATCAAACCCACATAACTTGTGGACGTCGATAGCTGGTGTGCGGTACACTAGCCAATCCGCTTTCGGACTACGCCAGAACGGAAGTGAATTGCGTACTGAGTAAACTCAATGGGCCCATCGTAATTGGGTATTTGATCCACTCAGTACATCCATTTTATTAGATGATTTTAAGGCACAAGTCACGAAATGAAGCATATCCAAAGCTTGGGTGGACCACACCACATGAAACTGTGTGAATTGAATGTTTACCATTGAAAAATTCTTGAGGGCCACAAATGTTTTGTTTCAACCCGATATTTCCGTTTTTTATTCATCCATGCCCCTGTGATCTTATGAACAGTTTGGATGGCAAATAATCATCATTGGGCCCTATGAAGATTTCAATGGTGAAAATTATTATTACCACTGTTTCATATGGTGTGGTCAACTTGAAACTTAGATAAATTTATTTTGGTGATTATTAGAGACATTTCTTATGGAAATGTATGCTTTTTTGGGCTCCATTAAATGAAAACTTATTATTTAATGCATTTTTTATATAAATTTTTAATTTCTAAATATGCAAATATGTGTATTTAGGCATGTCCTGAAGTTTCATTAGAAAATTTCACCATTATCTCCATGTTTTTGCATTTTTTTCCAAATTTCCGGTTATCGGCGATAACGATATTATATCTTTATCTCTGGCCAGCGAAACTTGTAGCGATACCGACAACTCGAACACTGCTTAAGGATATATTTTTCTGAAGGATTTCTTAAAGATATATGACAACCACATGCCATATATTCCTTAAAAGTCTAACAAGGAATTTTAACAGCTGAGCAAAGATGTTCATACCTTAAAAAGCTATGAAAGGATATATATTTTTGAAGGATTATTTAAAGATATATCAGTAAGTTGATACTGGTATCTCCATTCTTTTGTTTGCTCGGTGTCACTGTCACAAGCAATTTGATGTACAAGGAGTGGCTAGATCTCCAAGTTTGTCTTAAACTTCTAAACTATATACATTGTGAGTTTGCATATATTGTTTGGTGTAATCTCTTGGTCCTGTTTGACAGGAAATGGACGATACTTGGATAGAGTTATGACATGGGCGGTGGAGGAACCCCCCCCCCCCCCCCCCTCTCGGAATGCAACGAGGAAATCTTACTGGGAGATTGGGTGTACTTGAAACCTTTTTTGGCATCTATTTACAGGAGGGACAGTCTCTTATCTTTGTTTGACTTGGTTAATAAAAGTGTGTTATCTTTAATAATTATTATTATAATAAATAAATCTTGTTAATGACACCAAGTTCTCATCAACCATCAAATTTTTGCCCTCAACAACAGTGAAATATCCCCTTTCCTTTTTGTAATCGCTTCTGATGGGCTTAGTAGAATGTTGAAAAAGGGTGAATACGTCTGTTTGGTGGATTCAAGGTTGCCCCATCTACCTTCTCTGTTTCCCATATCCAATTTGCAGATGATACTCTGCTTTGTTGTGATGCTTCCATGCTTGCCATGTCCAATTTGAGAAAGGTCGTTCGCTATTTTGAGCCTATTTCAAGGCTTCAAATCAATCTCTTCAACAACAAAATGCTGGGTATTAATATCTTTGATTTTGCTCTTGCCTCTTATGCTGAAGTGTTTGGATGCAAAGTGGGAACTTTTCCATCCACGTATCTTGGCCTCTCTTTGCATAGGCAAACCTACTAATAATCTCTAAGACATTGTTTTAGAAAGAATGGAGCAGAAATTATTTTCTTGGAAAGGTTGTTACCTGTCCCTTAGCAGTTGTCTAACTTTGATTAAGATGGCTCTGTCCAACCCCCCATCTTATTTCCTATCCCTATTCCATTGCCCTACTTTTATCCTTTCCAGAATTGATAAGACAAGAAGTGATTTTCTCCAGAACGGGGATCCCGTGGGTCACAAATTTCATCTCTTGAGTTGGTCTGAGGTCTTTAAAGCCCTCTGCGAAAGGGGGTCGGGATTAGGGCTCTTTTTGAGGTTAACACAACCCTTCTTGGAAAATGGCTATGGAGATTTGGATATGAGTTGGAAAGTTGGTGGAGAGAAATGATAGCTTTGAAATATTGGGTTGAGGAAGGTGGTTGATTCACCAAACCATCTCCTCTCCATAGGGCTTCATCAATTTGGAAGGCCGTTGCCAGTGCTCTTTCCTGTTTCAGGGAAGGCATCGGTTTTGGTTTAGGGGATGGGTCTCAAATCAAAATTTGATATGACCTATGGATTTTAGATATTCCTTTAGTGTTTGTCTTTCCTGATCTAGCAAGTATGTCTCTTAATCCTTCTATATCGGTTGTTGATTGCTTCTCTTCCATTGGTTCAAGGGCCTAGACCCCTCCATGCACACGGGACTTGACGGGCTCTGAGAATGACAAACTTTTGGAGCTATTAAAGCTCTTAGATTTTGTTTGGTTTGTTGTTGGAACGCTTGACTCCCTCTGATGGTTGTTGTCTCCTTCCAATCTCTTCACCTCCAAGTCTTTTTTCAACCTAGCCAGTAGCAGCCATGATACCATCCTTGAGGTCCCCTTTGTTCATCTTGCGATTTGGGGCCCCTCCCAAGGTCATGGCTTTCATCTAGGCTTCTTGCCCGAGGAGTGACTCGTATGGTTGATAATTTACAGTGTAGAGGCATGATTCTCCCTAATATATGCCTTCTCTGTCAAAACAGTGAAGAGACTATCAACCACCTCTTCTTGCATTGCTCTTTTGCTTGGCATGTGTGGTCTTCTATTCTCCTTAAGCTGCATCAACCGTGGGTGATGCCACCCCATGATATGTGCCTTCCTGCATGCTTGGAATGGGAGGAACACTAGCGGAACTAGTCTTCCTGTTGATTGGTTGCTTTGGTGACTTTCTGGAACATTTGGAGAGAAACTAATGATGTTTCGAAATTCCTCCTCTTTTGTTCCCAAGGTTGTCAATTTCATTCTCTGAGATCTCAAGGATTGATATGAGTTCTTATGCCCCCAGTGATCGCGATCTGATCCAACAAATCTTAAGCTAGGAGAGCTAGTTGCTCTGGTCTTCGACTGATGCTCCTCTTGTATAGACTATTGGGTTTCTTCTTTCTTTAGGTTTGGGTTGTTTCTGGGGTAGCTGTTTCTCGGGTTCGTTTTCCTATGTTTTGAGTTTTATAACTTCTCTTTAGGTTCTTCTCTTTCGCCATGTATAGCTCTTTCTTTTCTTCTCTTTGCTTTGTTTGTTTTTGGGCTGTTTTTGCTCCCCCTTTTTTTTTAAAAAAAATATAACATACTGCAATCTTCAAAAAAAGAAAAGAAAAGAAAAGAAATTGAAATTACACAAGCCTATTGGAACCCCAAATATGCCCACATGAGATAGGAGCCACTATGCACAACTCATGCTAGCGGATTGATGATTAGCCGAAATATGTCATGTAGCTCCCTTCCCGTGAGCATGAAATGTGGAATGTTATTAGGTTAAGAGCGGGGCCATGTCAACAATAAGATTACCAATAGGGTTTAGATGCCAATGAGAATCGGAGTTATATTTTACTAGCAAGCGACCAAGGTTTTTAAACTCATGAGGCATGGTCAAGGTAGTTGAGCACCATGATGTGAAGCATGCATTTTGAGACATCAATGTCTAAGCCTTGAAACATGTCATCCTTCTCATCATCATAACCTTGTCTATGTTGTTGGCTCTACAAATCCTATTTTTCTAATTGATCCCAAGACCGTATACATGGTAGATGAAGGATCCTTCGTAACCCTTCTCACCACCTCAATCCAAGTCCTTTTAGGTCTTCCTTCCATCATCTTTCAGGTCCTTTAACCCTAACCAATGTTTCCCTCCTTACTAGAGCCATCTCTACTGGTCTTCCTTGCACATGACCGTACTATCACAATCTTCTCTCTACCAGTCTCTCATTGGGACTACTCCCAGGGTGCTTTAGGTGACCTCATTCTTAATGCTATCCTTTTGGGCCTTACCATGTATCCATCTCAACATCTTCATCTCCACCATGCTCAATCTTTGCTCAAGCTACCTTCTAATTGCCCAACACCTGCCTCATATAGCATAGCTTGTTGATTAGCTCTCTCATAAAATGTTCCTTAAGTATTCGTTAAAAAAAAAAGAAGAAGAAGAAAGAAAATCACTTAAAAGTTTCATAGGCATGCAACTATTGCTCAACACTTCAAGGGTACCTAATCACTTCATCTTGCAGCTCGAATTCTTTCGGAAATGTCCTAGTCAATCTCCCCATCCTTTTCAATAATAGAACCAACTAATGAGTGACATTGCCATGAGGAATCTCTTGATGATTGATTTTAACTAAGCCTCATTTCTATAATTGTCCTCACTAGAGTTGCATTCTAGACCTCTTCCTATCATATTATAATATCCATCCAAATCAAGGTTTCATGTTGAAAGTCCTACATATTTTATATGAATGATGTTAACCATTGATACGCCATTGATTGAATGGTTAGAATCAAATGTTTGGTGTTATTTTTGCTTGGTGGCCTCCAAAATGTGGTCCTAACTCCTAATTAGGGGTGTACACGGGTCGGGCCGAGTCGAACTGGCATCAGCCCGTCCAGGCCCGTTCAACAGTCACACAAGGTCCGAACCCGACCGGGCCTGGTCACCGGGCCCGGCACGAGTTCGGGCCGAGTTCGGGCCAGTTTCGAACCTTCGAATTCGGGCCAGTTTCGAACCTTACAGCAAGTTCATGAGAAGGGCTTTGGCAGGTAATTCACGTCCCATTATAAGGCCCTCGATCAACGGTTTAGATAGTTGAACTATAGACTCCACAAAAAATCTAACTAGTCAGGACATTTACATACATTTGACAAAGCATAAAATAAAACATTTTATATAAATTAAATACAGTCATACACGGGCCGGGCCGGGGTGAGTCGGATTTCGGACCGAGTCGGGCCGAACTGCGAGGTATCCGAACTCGGCCTGAACTCACTTTCGAGCCTAAAAATTGGCCCGTCCTGACCCAAACTTAGTTCCGGTCGGGCCGAGTCAGGCTTTTTCGGGCCGGGTCGAGCGAGCTAACCGGGCTAGCCCGGTTTGTGTACACCCCTAACTCCTAATCGATTGGTTCGCCTATCCATGTTTCTAGGTTCAACTCTTCAAATAAGAATGAACCACAGATTTACATGGCCTTGTGGTGTGTTCTGCTACAAGATCACCCACTACTGACCTGAGTACTTGACACATTGCCACCTGTACATGGAGAAGCAGTAAAATTGTGCAAATCAAAGAACCAAAATCTGAAAGTACAAGGGCATTTTTTGCCAATACATGAAGTCTACACATATGGAGATGTGCACCTCAAGATTGAGGTATCCATCTCAGCCATATGAGGCTTAAGCCTAATGGAATTAGGCCTCAAGAACATATTGGAGGCCTTCTAAAGATTTGTCTCAAACATACTGGAGGCCTTTGAAAACTATGCGAGTGACTCAAAGAAACTGCCCCTAATTCATCAGGTAAAGTGGTCGGCTAGATCATTCTACGTGGTAGCAAGCTAAGGGCTTCCACCTCTGTGATGGTATTTGTCTTCTTTTTTAGAAGACCACCTCGAGAAGTTAGAACCGAATCATCATGATAGGCGACACCTTCAATACATGGGAACCTGTGTAGTGAGTGGTGAGAAGAGGGATTGGTGGATGAAAACAAATTCTGCAACTTTTACAGTCTTATTCTTGGACAGTGTAACTGTGTGATGTGTTCTAGATTCGACAGCTAAAGATGGCAATAATGCCTAGTTACTTATTGATAGAAAGGAAGCATGTTCTAACTATTGACCCTAAAAATGCTACCGGTCTTTTGGATGCTTGCTTCCACAAAATTCTCACTTTTTTGCTAATACCAGATGCTGGTGAATCATTTGCTATGGTGATTCAATTCAAGAGGATTCACCACCTTATGTGATGTGACACGTGTCCCTTTCAATCTGCATTTTATGTGACCAAGATAGTGCAAGCAATTTGTGGGGCCATCATGATGGTGTGAAATCCAGTTCGTCCATCACTTGCACCATATCATTTTAGGTCACGAGCCTGAAAAGCAAGCCGGTTTGAAACTCTAGTGGCCACACCATAAGGAATAATTGGAATGGGGACGCTCACCATTGAAACCTTCCTGAGGCCCACCGCGATGTTCATATGATATCCAACCCATTCAAAAAGTACATAATGCAAAGATGAAGGGAAAAACCAAAGATTAGCCTAATCTAGAACTTTAGTGGGTCCCAATCATTGTTCGAAGTATCCCCGATATTATCAAAATATCCATGATATCGCGATGTTCATATGATATCCAACCCATTCAAAAAGTACATAATGCAAAGATGAAGGGAAAAACCAAAGATTAGCCTAATCTAGAACTTTAGTGGGTCCCAATCATTGTTTGAAGTATCCCTGATATTATCAAAATATCCATGATATCGCAATGTTCATATGATATCCAACCCATTCAAAAAGTACATAATGCAAAGATGAAGGGAAAAACCAAAGATTAGCCTAATCTAAAACTTTAGTGGGTCCCAATCATTGTTCGAAGTATCCCCGATATTATCAAAATATCCATGATATTATCTGTATCTTCAGTTCAGCAGTACCGATAATACTGGTAGCAATACTAATAA
This sequence comes from Magnolia officinalis, assembly GCA_021015155.1. NCBI lineage: Eukaryota > Viridiplantae > Streptophyta > Magnoliopsida > Magnoliales > Magnoliaceae > Magnolia > Magnolia officinalis. Next base: position 62,950,242 of record JAJHSJ010000009.1, on the reverse strand, counting down.
CACTGGTTGTATCCGAAATTCCAGGTATCGACGATGTATCGCCAAGTATTGCCAATATATCAATGTCACCAGCATTTTTGACTTTGTAAATTCCAAGTGTCGCTTGTATCATTGTTGTATTAATATCGCCAATGTATTAGTGATATTTTGGTGATATTGCTAGTGTATCGGCGATATAAATATGTTCATTAGAAAATTTTCCATTTTAAATATTTTTATGGGCACATGGTTATATTCATTGTTTAAATTGTCAACAATATTATCGTTATCGCAACAAGGGTGATATCATGATCACAATCTTCCATTTCCTTTCTAATTATTGATGATTTTTTGACAATATAGTGTGTTGTTGATCTTTTGAATTATCAATGGGTGTTTGGATGGATATTTGGATGGTTGGATGGATAGATGGGATGGTTGGACTGATTTCTTATGACTACACATGCTTTTAGGCCCCTATTAAATGAAAACTTATTATATATGCATTATTTTTTGCTCTTTTTTATTTTATTTTTTTTATTTTTTTTTATTTATTAAGGCAACAACCTTTTTGAAGAGCCACACAAAAGGCTGGAAAGAAAACACGACAACAAAAAGGAAATTACAACCCCAAGAGGGCAATAAGGACGCAAACGACCAACTCCTCCACACCGGAGGCCCACTCCACGACCAAAGAGAAAGCCCTACGACTGATCTTGCCTTTCGGTTATAATTTGTTTTAAAGCGACACCTGTTCCTTTCTCCCTAAATGGCCTATTGGCATGCCATCGCCGCTAACCGCCAAATCGCCTTCCCTTCCTTCCTGACACCCCCATCATGCCATGACACCAAAAGGGAGGGGACGAACATCGGCATAACCCAAGCAATGTTGAGAGTCGAAAGGAAGGAGTCTCACACCCTCCTCACTAAGGTGCAATCAATAAATAAGTGATCAACCGACACAACACCACTTTTGCACATTATACAAATATTAGGAAGCACCATTCCCTTTTTACGAAGATTGCCCACGGTATGTACTTTATTCCTTCTAACCAACCCACACAAAAGCAACAATCTTCGAAGGGGCTCCATATTTCCAAAACTAAAAATTGCGGGAAGAGGGAACAGGGGAAGGAGTGAGGAACCTATAGAAAGAACGGACCGATAATTTTCCCAAGTTACGATCTTCCCAAACTATTGCATCTTCTGCCATCTTGTCAACTACAAAGAATTCTAGTTTCTCCAAAAGGTTCAAGAAGACCTCTATTTCCTTGTTCGATAGACCTCTTTGGCATGGGGGTGTCCACACTATCCCAACACCATCCTTGGAATAACAACTAGCAATAGAGATATTCTTGTTGGGGGATAGATTGGCCAAACCCAGGAAAGAATACTTTAACACACAATCACCTAACCATAGATCCTCCCAAAAGTGAATGCAGGTTCTTGCTCTTATGACGAACGAAATACCTTCTTTGAACTTTGAAGCCACCAAAAAAGTGGGCTTCCAAAGTCCTAAAGCTTTGTATTTTGAAAAATCTTTGATCCACCACCCTCCTAGCCCCCTGCCTTACTTTCTAGTGATCGCCTCCCTCCATAGGCTTTTGCCCTCCGTAGCAAATCTCCACATTCATATGCTCCAAAACCTGCAAAGTAGACCCCCCCCCCCCCCCCCCCCCCCCCCCCCCCCCCCCCCCCAAATAAATAAATAAACAAATAAAAAATAAATTTTGAGTCTTGCAAGCATCCTCCCACCTTAAAATATGAAACTTCTTCCGTGCTTCTTTGTCATACCATAAAAATCCCACTTGAGCTTTTCAAGCTTTTGCCCAAATCTACTTTGGACATTGAAAGAGCGACATGAAATGTAATGGCATGTTAGAGAAAAGCCAAAAGCCGCTTTTATCAAAGTTAAGCGATCTCCCAGGGATAGGTGTTGACTCTTCCAAGAGGACAACTTTCTTTCTATTCATTCAACTTTCTTTCTATTCATTCAATGATTAGATTTCAAAGATGTTTGATTGGTTTCCCAATGCAAAAAGGCAAACCGAGATAAGAAGGGAAAGATCGAACGTTTTTGTGTATCATCGCACCCCTTCCAAAGTGCGGATCCCAAGCAATTCCCATTTAGAGGAATTCACCTTCAAGCCTGAAAATGCTTCAAAGCAAGTAATCATTTTCCATAAATTGCCAACCATTTTTTCTTTCGCCTCGCAAAACAAAATCATATTATCCGCAAATTGGAGGTGGGTAATTGACAGACCAAAGCGAGCCCCATAAAACCCCGGATTAAATCCACTTCTTGTACTTTTATAAGCATCCTACTTTAGGCCTGGGCAACAACTACAAACAAAAAAGGGGATAATGGATCACCCTAACACAAGCCTTGAGAAGCTTTGAAGAAACCTAAAGGAGAACTGTTTACAAGGACTAAAAAGGAAGCCGAGCTAAGATATTCCTGGATCCAAGATCTCTATTTTTGGCCACGAGTAATCTAACCGTCCCAGTATGTAGTCAAGAAAGCCCTAATCGACAAGATCGTATGCCTTCTCTAAATCAAGTTTACACACCACCCTCGCTTCACCCTCTTTATATTTTAGAATCAATACATTTATGCTCTAACAAAGCACTATCCAAAATATGCCTCTTAGCCATGAAGGCTTTCTGATTTTTCAAAATAACAGACGCTAGAACTTCCTGGAATCTTGAAGCGAGAATCTTCAAAAGAATCTTGTATGGTGTCCCCAAAAGGCTAATAGGCTAGAGTCCTTCAAATTTTCAGCTCCTTCCACTTTTGGATAATCACAATGAAAGAAGCCCCCAATTCCTTGGACAACCTACCCCTTTTCGAAGAACTCCACAGTGGTGATAACCTCATGTTTGACCTCCCTCCAAAAAACCTGGACAAAGGACTAGGGGAAGCCATCTTGGCCCAAGGCCTTGTCTCTTCCAAGAGAATCAACTGTTGCCTTCACTTCTTTCTTTGAAATCAGACTTTCAAGAGCCGAAGCTTGAGCTTCTGACCACCAAGGAAAATCCAAAATTTCCAGAAGTGGCCGCTCCCAACTCTCCCCGCACTACAAATGTGTTCGTAGAAATGGACTACAACATTGCAAATTTGGGCCTTGTCCTCCACCCTTAAGCCATTTATCATCAGGCTACTTGTATGATTATTTCTTGCTCTTGCGCTTGCCATGATATGAAGAAACTTAGTATTCTTTGCACCTTTTAACCATGTTGCATGCAATCTTTGGCGCCATTTGATTTCTTCTTCCTCGAACCATGGCAATCTAGGCCCTTGTGAAAGTCAGACTGATCCCATCATTAGCGGGGCCACACCTGTATGTTGAGTCAGATTGTCAGTTGTCCATCAATTGGAACAGTGTGGCCCACCTGATAAGTGGTTCAGTCTAGTTCTTTTGCTAGGTGATCTTCATGGTGGGGACCTAGCATTTTCATATTTTGGTTTTCCTACTTGAGTGCCATGTTGGCAGGAAGGATGGGACAGCGTGACTAGTTATCATGTACGCAGTGGTAGGTGATCAGTTCTCCAAAATGGATTAGTTCTTCAAAAGGAGAAGGCTGGAAGGATTTTTAAAATGCTTGTGTAAGAAACCTTTTGTAAGCAAAATATGAGAAATTTGGTGTGAGATATCCAAAGGAATATGAGAAGATCTGGTAACTGGAAATGAAAGGTACATATTGTTTAGGATTGAATTGTTCTTAAATTGGGTTTGTGGCTTTGACAAGAAAGGATAAGGTCACACAAAGTTAGAGCCAACCACCATAGAAATTAATGAAAAATGTTCATATTCTCAAATAGGTGAGACTTTGTTGTGCCCATGTTGGTTGGTTGTCTCAAGCTTAATTTTGGTGAGGCTTCTAAAGGGGAACTAGGTTTGGCAGAAAATGGATAAATTGTAACATGTAAAAGATAGCTGTGCCCCTAGTGGTGTTGTAAGGATTCCTTGACTTCAAATGAAGTGTTGCTCCAAATTATTTTAAGGCTTTTAATTTAGCATATTGGGATATCACAAGAACTACTGATAACAAGTTCTCTATTTGGGGTTGGTGCCCCACCAGAAGATCTTGTTAGAATTTTGATGATGGACCTTCCTCTGTTGTAGCTGGCTGCTCATTGCTCTACTGCATCCCAACAGTGCATTTCCTGGCTTTGATGTTCAGTTGTTTTCCCTTTATCCAGAAGAAAGGTTGTCCTGTCGTAACATAATATGTCTGTGTTGCAATTTGGCCGCACTTACCTCCTGTAGATCCATGTTTCTTTCGAAGCTCTTTCTTTTTAAAGGATTATCATAAGTTTATATTTGGACTATATAGTTTGGAGTGTGTTCGATCACAATAAAATACAGTGTAATTTTAGAAGTTTTTCACCTTTTTGTTTTTAATATGGTGGGTAGGGGTGTACATCGAGTCGAACCGAGTCGAGTTGAGGCCACTAGCTGACCTCAGCTCAAACTCGGCTCGGCTCGGTCCTCGAGCTTGATTGGTCAGCTCGGCTCGGTTTGGTCAGCAGCTCAGGCCAGCTCTAGCCGAGTTCGAGCCAAGATTCAGCCGAGTTCACCATTGAGGCATTTTCACAAACACCTTGACTGCACCTTCAATATCTCACTGTATTTGAGATAACAGCAATGGGTTTACAGGTATTTTATCAAACACCTTCTAAGCAACATAAAAATCAAGAAAAAAGGTTGTTGGTTTCATATACATACCTTCCTTGCCACCAGCCACACTTCTTTGAGTCATTTCAACAAACACTTGGTGAGCAACCAAGGTATCCCGTATCGGTATTGGTTGGCGTAACAGTGCCCTTCGATAACGATACCGATACAGGGTTGTAACGGCGATACAGGGGCGTAACGGCCCGTAAAAGTGCAATTTTTTTTTTTTTTGCCAAAAAAATGTGAAAAAATATGGATTAAATCCGAAATATTTAAACATTCCAAATATGCATTCATTTATAAATTGGAACATGTTTATGGTGGTGTAACGGTCCACTCTTTGGTGAGAAGTTGTATTGGATTGTCTGATGAATTTATGAACCAAACAACCTGGATTTGATTGCAAAACTCATATATTTAATTTTCTAACTATCTACTATCAATGATAGATATATTAGAATGAATGTAATATGAAAATATCTTACATATGTAATATATTCGAATTTAAAACAAAAAAAAGGGCCGAAAATAGTGTGTAAATAGAAAAAAATTTATAAAATGACAACCAATGTTGTCGAATAGCATATGTGATCGTGTGCGATTGCATATGCGTGTGCGCATATGCGATCGCACAATCGCATATGTGGTTGCATATTTTTTTTTTTTTTTTAGCATTTTTTCAATTTTTTTTTAAAAATCAGAATAAATCAGAATAAATTATTATATGTCATTGGGACATGAAATACATTTAATTTAAGTAAAAATAAAATAAAACCAATTACATACATGTACAAATTACAATTTTACATAATGAATTAAATATTAAGTTAAGTAAGTCATCATCATTCGTTAACAATTCTACTACATTCTACAATATAGTTAACTTCTTAACAATTAACATTTAACAAATATGAAATATCTATTTTCAACATTCAACACTACATGATATATAATATATCAAGTTATCAATAATCAACAACATCAACACACTTAGTAAACATTAAACAAAATTAAGAAGTTATGTATTTATTATTTATCTAATCAATAATCATATATATTGATCTAGTAGCCATTGTGGCATATCACCACCAGGTCCACCACCACCACCACCACCATCATCATCATTCGAGTCATCTCCTTCTTCCACATACACTTCTTTTTTCGTTTCTTCATCATCTTTATGTACTAATACTTCATCAACATCCAATGGTGGATGATCTTCAACTTGATCATCATTATCACCATTTCCTTCTTCAATCTCATTAACGTGTTGACGGCTACTACTCGCCCCCCGGCTCCCCCCCGTCGTCTTCGCCTTCGAGTGGTACTACCTTCACCAGGTGTCCGTATGCAGCATCTTCAACTTGTGCTCATGTCAGCTCCTCTCCAGCAAATATCGGGTCTTCCGTCTCTACGAGCCACTCTTTATCTGCATCTAACTCATCTAAGCAGATAGGGTTAAAGAAACCGGGCTTTTCTTTCCTAGTTTGGAATTGTTCTCGCAATTTTTTGATTGTATTGAACGAAAACCAAGTCGTTGAGCTTTTTTGGCTCAAGGCGATTCCTTTTCTTGGTATGAATCTGCAAGAAAGAAAGCGCATTTGGCATTAGCTATTTAAGTAATTAATTTAGCTTAGACCATTAAAAAATTAAAGTTTACAAACAATTACTAAACAGTCTAAACTTACTGCCTCGAATGTGCTCCAATTGTGCTCGCAACCATTGGCAGAACACATGAGTCCAAGAATCTTCATAGCCAGTTTCTTTAGAGCTGGATCCTTCCTGTTCGGGTCCACTCCGTAGGCAGCTTTGAGAAAAACAGTTTAAGTAGGTTAGTTAGAGTCTTAGAGACACTTAGTAGATAAACTATTTGTAAGAGTACACATACACTAACATTCATAGAAGTACTTACTGGGTAATTTCATTGTCCGATGCCTTATTACGATATCCCTTGAGAATATCCCTTCACTTTTTGTGTAGAAGTCTAGCAAAGTTGAGATCTTGTCTTGTTCTCCTCTATCTGGAATCATTCTTTCCAAGACATCAATAAATCCAACCATACGCATAATTAGTGCTTCTGCTGGATCAGCAGAAGCGAATAAACTGGTTAAGGATGTAAGCAGCCGAATACAATGGGGATGACATTTGGCTTGCCCATTTTCTATCTATAATATCTAAAATTGGCTTGTAATTACGGTTTCTATAGTTAAAATGGTCCATGATCTTATTTTTCGCCCTCTCCATCGCATCATATATGTAGCCCATTGCGGGCTTCTTATCCCCGTCCACCAATCGCAACACAGTGACTAAGGGCTCGGATGATTTTAGCGCCTTTACCACTTGAGTTTCAAAGTTCACTTGAGTCCAAAAACTTTGAGAAAGAATTGTTTGTTGAACCCGTTTTCCTTCAACCTTCTTTGACCAAGGCCCACTTGTAAAATTGGCCGACACTATAAAGCTTCTAAGTTTTGATTTCTTTGCATGTAGCTTTTGTAGTGTTAAAAAGGTTGTAGCGAAACCGGTGATTGTTGGATGTAGCAAGTTACCCCCAATGTGTTTTTCATTTGACTGAGAAGAAAGTCGTGTTTGTACATAAAACTGTGATTCTTCTAGCCCTTGCAATCACATTTATAAATAATCTACCTATAACTTTTAACATAAGATCAATACAATGAGCCGCACAGAGGGTCCAAAATAAACGTCGCCTCTTCTTCATAAGAAGACGACCAACCATTACATACGAGGCTGCGTTATCTGTAATTACTTGTACACCATATTCCTCACCTATTTCTTCAACTACACTATCTAGTAAGTAAAACAAATATTATCCTGTGTGTGAATGGCCCGACGCATCCACTGACTTCAAGAATATTGTCCCAGCTGGACAATTTACCAAAAAGTTAATGAGAGACTGACCGGATCTATCGGTCCATCCATCGGCCATTAGCGAACAACCATATGTTTTCCACGATTCCTTATATTCAGTTATGAAGGATTGTGTATATTCAACTTCAGTTTTTAGGCATGTCTCCCTTATTTCATGATATGAAGGAGGTTTAAGCCCAAGTCTAAATTGACCTATAGCCTTAACCATTACTTTGAAGCCTCTCAATTTAACGGCGTTGAAAGCAATGCCAGTTTGGTAAAACTATTTAGCAATATATTGAATTGTGGTTTTCCTATCTTTTTGTTTATATCGGTTCTCTAAAGTTGTTTGAGCCGGCCCTTTTCCCTCTACCCCCTTGGTCAATCACATCCTCGGGGTGTGGTCTATACCATCTATCCATGGGCCCATGCCCGCGGGCTCTTTTCGATGGTTGTACTTGTGGTCTAGACCGGCCTGTCGAAGCAGGGGGAGTGAGACTAGCTTCATATACATTAACTACATTTATATTTTCATATGCATCTTGTTCTAGATATTCCTCCTGACGTAGGGCACTATCGCATTTATTTCTTGATTGTTTTTTCATATACTCCACGATCTCCCTTCGGATTTCTGGAGTAATTCTGTCACATGCTTTTGCATTGACCCCGGTAAATGTGTAAGGTGTTGCTTGTGCCTTGCAATGCCACCGGAACTCACATACCCACATAACTCACATACTATGTGAGTCTTTTCGGTAGCACTATTGTAGTGCCCATATTCCAACCCGGCTCATTCGACTTGGGTTTTCAAAGAGGAAGAAGGCATTATGATGGTGGTGTGTGTATTATTGATTGCTACTTGCTAGTATCCTAATACTAAGAAGTAACTACTAACTAGAAACTAGAAAGTTAACTACAAATAAAAAGTAAACTAAAGTAAAGTAAGAGACTAAGAACTAAGAAGTAAGATCTAAGAGAGTAAGTAAGAGTAAAGAGACTAAAGAGATGAGACTTGAGAGAGAGAGAGAGAGAGAGAGAGTTACACTTACACACTTTACACTAGTAGTAGTAGTCTAGTAGAGGGAGAGAGAGAGTTGAGTTACACACTTACACTTGTAGAAAGGGAGAAGAGGGAAAAGAAAATGAGAAAGAGAGAGAGAGTTGAGTTACACTTGTAGAAAGAGAGGGATAGAGAGAGAGAGAAAGATTTACACACAAACAAAATTAAAATTATAAATCTAAAAGAGGTTCTAACTTCCAACTTTCATCTTCCAAATTCTTGTCTAAGTTGTCTTCTCTTTACCTTTGCCCCTTGCCTTGAGTATTGATTTTGAATTCTTGTTGTACTTGTAACTTGTAACTCATAACAAATCAATTAACAAACAAACTAAAAAAAAAATTTGATAGAAGTTGTTATTACTTAGAAAACTTAGAACTTGGATATTATGAAATATGAAACTCTAAAGTGAAAATGAGATAGAAAGAGAGATAGAAAGGAAAGAGAGATAGAAAAAGAGAGTGATGTATGTTCCCTTGATTGAACTAGAAAGTAGAAAGAGAGTTCATTCAATTCAATGGATGGAGATTGGAGAGCTTGGTTGTAGTTGTAGTCTCTTGAAGAGTCTTGACTCTGAATCTTCTTGATTCTTGAATGTGGATGTATGTACTATGTACCCTTCCTTGATTGAAACTTCAATCTCAATCTTGATTCTTGATTCTTGAAAGTCGAAAAAAAAAAGAAATATGGAATATGGATGGAGAGGAGTGGATGTAGATTGTAGAGTGCTTAGAAATATGTAAGAGAGGATGTAAGAGAACAAAATAGAGAATAGAGAGAGTTTGAGCTTTTTTGCATGTATGAATGCTTAGAATACATTTTTATAGAGAAAAATCCGGATTAAAAAAAAAGGGTTAGAAATATGACCGTTGGCCATTATGCGATCGCATATGCTGTATGCGATTGCATACATCGCATATGCTGGCACATGTGGCATATGCAATCGCATGTGCAATGTTCGCATATGCCACTGCCGCATATGTCGCATATGCGATCTCCCCAGCATTGTGCGAATGTGCGATCGCACATGACAACACTGATGACAACAACAATCTATAAAATGGACATTAACATGTTCTACTATGATTAACACATCATATTCTACTATTAAAACAACAAAACATTCAATAAAAAATGATTTTTTGAATTTTTAAAAAACAGGCCGAAAGTAGTGCATAAATAGAAAAAAAATTATTAAAAAGTATAAAATGACAACAACAATCTGTAAAATGCACATTAATATCTTCTACTATGATTAACACATCATATTCTACTATTAAAATAGCAAAACATTGAATAAAAAAGATTTTTCAAATTAAAAAAAAAAAGGTCAAAAATAGTGCGTAAATAGAAAAAAATTATAAAAAAAATATAAAATGACAACAACAATTTGTAAAATGGACATTAACATGTTTTATTATGATTAACACATCATATTCTACCATTAAAACAACAAAACATTCAATAAAAAATGATTTTTCGAATTTAAAAAAAAAAAGGCCGAAAATAGTGCGTAAATAGAAAAGAATTAAAAAAATATATAAAATGACAACAACAATATGTAAAATGGACATTAATATCTTCTATTATGATTAACACATCATATTTTACCATTCAAACAACAAAACATTGAATAAAAAATATAAATACTTATTTTTGAGGAATTTCTAGAAAATGGCCCACAGAGCTTCGAATCAAGAAAATCCTTAATATAAGTTGTTTTTATCTGTAATATCAAGCTAAGAGTGGTCGGAAATAGCAATAGAATGATTTAGAAGAGTTTGGAAGAAAGAAGTTTTAAAAAAAGTGAAAAAACAGACACCTTAAAAAACAAAACAAAAAAAAGGCCATTTTTTTACCGTTACGCCTGACCGTTACGGGGCGTAATGGCCGTTATGGGCCCGTTACTGCTACAGAATCAGGGGGTGCCCCGTTACGGCCCCGTATCGTGTAACGGCCACTGCCGTTACTGATACGTATCAGCCGATACGCCCGTATCGTAACGGATACAGGACACCTTGTGAGCAACATCAATATCAAAGTAATCGAGTCACCGAACTGGTTCGATCCGAGTTTGATTCGAGCTGGGCTTAAACTCATTTTCGAGCTAAAAAAATCAGCTCCACTCTGCTCAAACTCGGCTTCGAACCGAGTCGAATCGAGCTTTTTCGAGTTGAGTCTAGCGAGCTAACCGAGCTAGCTCGGTTCGTGTACACCCCTAATGGTGTGAAACAAAATATTTGGCATTGTTATTACCATATCGTGTGGTTAATTATGGCTCAATATTACAATATCTTTACTTAAGCCTAGAGTTATAAAAGGATTAAAAAAGAGAAGAAAAAAACCCTTCCATGCAGCGTAACAGCCTCGTAGTTACAATATGATATGGTTTACAGCCTCATAGTTATGAATATGATATTGTTATGGAGCAATTTTCAATATGTTTCTGTTCTTTCTTTTAATTGTATTTATTCGCGCATTTGAATCATCACTTGATTGCTTCTCAGCTCAGAAATTGGGTACTGGATTTATTTTCATTTGTTAAGACTGAATAAAGCTATTCGTCTCTGATCTTTCTGTTTACCGATCTTTCAAAAGGTAATCATTTCAGCAAAAGAAGAGCCAGATGCTTCAACCCCTCCTGCCGTTGATGGTCTTTTGAAGATCCATAGACGCGCTATTGATGGTTTAGATAATGAGTCTGGTCATGCTCCTACAAATGCTGGTGCTGCAGTTTCGACACGGCTGCTAGTGGCTGCTGCACAAGCGGGAAGCCTTATTGGAAGGCAGGGGGCAACTGTAAAATCTATCCAAGAAGCTTCGAGTGTTGTTGTTCGTGTTCTTGGAGCAGGTGGGATTCATAATATGTTATTTTTAATTTTACTTTATTCTATACCATATTGCCTCATGCTTCATGAACTAGATCACCATGTCTTCTCTTTTGGCTTTGCATATTTTGTTGCTTCATTTGATTGCTTGAATCCTCTCTTTTGCTCTTCAAGACAACATTCTTTTTTTCTCAAAGCTTGCCCAGTGGTTCGCCTCCTTGTATGGAGCTTGATAGAAAGAATGGCTCATACTGGAAAATCTTGAAACGGACAAATCTCTGCGTGACCTTAAGACCTGAAAGGGATGGTGATCGAACAAGCTTCACTTTCCAGAAGGACTGAAACATCCAGTTGTTTTGCTCTCCATTTCTTATTTCAGCAGCCATATTCTAGTGCATTGTTTTAAATAGCATTTGTAGCGTAGCGGTGGTGTATGTAGTGCACCAAAATACCATAAGGTCCATAACTACCATGTAGCGTACACTATTTTGGGTGTAGGGTACTCCATACACTATGTAGTGTATGGTGTAGGTAGCGCATGCTTCTGTGGAAGTGCATTTTAAAGCTTAAAATTTTAAAAAGTTCTATGTTGTAATACTTTTATGTTAAGCACAATTTGAAAAATGGCAGTGATTCGTTCTCCTCACACGTGACATTGATTTACAGCTACCCAGACCATCCAAACAGGGGCCCCTATGGGGGATGGAACATATCTCTAGAATAATATTTATCAGACAATTGTAAGAACTCTGCCAAGTGTACAGTTGGAGTTACAACTAGTTCTAAATGGTGTAAAACTAGGAGAGTATGCTAACTCAAAAGCAAAGACTTTTTTCTCTTTCTTTTTCTTTTTTCCTTGAAGATTGAAACAAAAATATATTAAGGGGCCGAAGCAACCGGAAAAACAAAAAGGTCAACAAGCAAAGAAAAGAAGAAGACAAACTAAAGAAACCTAATCAAACATCTATACAACTTGAGAAGAACCCCCAGGAGCACCCCACAAAATGCAGCAGACAGAAGCCTTAGAGGACTAAAGCAAAGAACAAACAGATGCAAGAGCACAACAGCAGCCCTGAATTTGAAAAGAAACTAGCCTAACCCAAGGAGGAGGAGATAAAGGATATGTCGGAGAGCTTGAGCAAAGAAGGCCAATCCTTCAAAAGTCTGCAGACTTGAGCCGAGATGCTAGAAGAAGAAGAAGATCTGTTGTTGAAGTAGCACAAATTTCTCTCAAACTAGATTGCCCATAGGGTGGTCATCAATGACAACCGCCATAAAGAATTGAGATCTTTGCCAAAGCTTCCTTCCTGACAATCAAAAGAAATTCTGGAATTGTCCTACCAAAGTGTCCCAAATCGGTTACGTATTGGCCGTAACGGCTGATATGTAATGGTAATGGCGGTTACCGCTACACAATACGGGGCTGAAACAGCAAAGTCCAGAAAAAACAGAACTGTAATGACCATTTATAGGGCATAACGGCCATTACGGTCCCCGTAATAGTCATTACACACGGTAACCTAAAAGAAAGCGGAAGAAAAGAAAAGAAAAAAAAAAAAAAACATATACGATCTTCTTCTTCTTCATCTACTGGTGCGGTACTGCTGCAGGGTTGTTATGGCTTCTTCTTCTTCTTTCTTTCCCATGGTGCCCCCCCCCCCCCCCCCCCTCTCTCTCTCTCTCTCTCTCTCTCATTCTTTCCCCCTCCCTCCCTTTCTCTTTTTCCCTCTCTCGGGAAAAAAACGAATGGAAGGAACAACCATGCACTTAAGTTTTTTTTTTTGTAATACTCTGTGGTGTACGCCGCTTAGTGCACATGCGCATGCATTGTTTTGGTGCATGTGGCCCACCTTGATTTTTGTTGTATATCCATGCCGTCCATCAGTTTTTTCAGTTCATTTTAGGCCATGGTCCTTAAAATGAAACAAATCCAAATCTCAGGTGGTCCGCACAATTGGGATTGAATGCCCACAATTAAAAACTTCGTATGGTCCATTGTAATGTTTATTTGCCATTGAACCTGTTGATAAGGTCGTGTAGACCTGGATGAAGGGAAACCACAAACTGCAGCTTGATCCAAAAAAAAAAAAAAATCTTTTGGCCCAAGAAGTTTTTAACGGTGGGAATTTAATCCCTATTGTGCAGTCCACCTGAGATTTGGATCTGCCTCATTTTTGGGACTATGCCTTTAAATGAGTTGGCAAAAAGGATGGATGGCATGGATATGCAACAAATGTGTCGAGGTGGGCCCCACATTCAAGGCATCACTAACCATGGTCCTCCTGAGATTTAGATCTGTGTGATTTTTGGGACCATGCCTTAAAATGAGTTGGCAAAACAGATTAATGGCATGGATATAACAATACATTGAGATGGGCCCCACATTCAGGACCTCAGCCACTAGTCATAAAATGAGTTGGCAAAACGGTTTAACAACATGGATATATAATACATACATTGAAGTGGGCCCATGTACATGGCCCAAAAAAATTGTACATGAGGCATATATTAACTCAAAATTAATTAATTAAATTATGGACCGTTGTTGCTAAGTCACAATCCAAAAATTAAATTATTTGAATGATTTTCATCGTTAATTTGTAGACACTTGTTTTTTGAAATATGACCATTTGAAAAGTTTCATTCTTCATTGTCCAATAAATGTCCACCAATCCATTAGTGGGATAAGTACCAATAGATTGCATGAATTTGAGGTTGATTTGAGACATCGAATGGTTCGCTAAATCAGCAACACTATTCACCTAAATGTAATATCAATTTTTTCTTAAGGTCTATTGGGAAAAATGATATCAAAAGTCCCTAACCACTGTATGTTGAAATGAAATGTGCGAGAGTTGTGAAGTACGTAATACACCAATACTATAAATAATAATAAAACCTACAAATATGAGACATTTTGGTATTATATTCATTTTAAAAAATTTATATTGATATTATGTAGTTAAATAATTAAATATAAAAGATTTGCAGTTAATTCCAAGTTGCCAGGTTCGTAATTCATCAAACAACCCAATACAACATTCTTACTAAAGATTGGACCGTTAACTACCTTGAACATGTTCAAAATTAGAAATGAATGCATAGTTAGAATATTTACAATTTTCCGCATTTTCTAGATATTTTAAAGTTTTTTAGCAAAAAAAAAAAAAAAAAAAAAGGAAAAGAAAAAAAGAATCGACCGATACAGGGGCATATCGGCCGTTACACCTCCGTATCAGCCCTTACGCCAATTTAGCTATCGGTAACGGTGGGCACCGTTACGCCCACCGTTACTGCAATGGGACACCTTGGTCCTAACGGAATCTGGAGGAGGAAGCCCAAAATTTGGATGCAAAAGGGCAATGTAGAAACATGAAAGAATAGTTTCAGCATTGCTGCAGCACAGAAGGCATTTGTTTGACAGAATCATTCTGTGACACCGAAGATTGTCCATTGTTAGGGCCCTTCCTCTAGCGAGAAGCCAAACAAATACTGACATCTTAGGAGGAGCTCCATATGACTAGAAGAAGGACGAGAAGGATGTGGCCGGAGATGAATTCATGTTTCAAATGAAGCTCCAGACGGATTTAGCGGTGAATAAGCCAAATGAAGAGAGCATCCACGAGTCATTTGAGTTTCGGTGAACGCCTATTCCATGGAGAAAGCTTATGTTCCATTCTTTAAATGACAACATCCTATAGATGGGTGGCCAACTTTCTAATGCAAAGTGGAAGCCCCAGCAGGTAAGAGGAAGGGAAGGAGCCAACTCTATAGCCAAAAACCTCTTCTAAATTGGAGAGAGAAGAGTTAGAGATGTTAATACCTAGTAATTCACTTTTGGAAAGATTATTTTTTCCACCTGAAATAGCTTCGAAACATCTGATCACTTTTCTCAAATTGACCACCATAGAGATTGAGGCTTTGCAAAGTATGAGAGTATCATACGCAAATTGGATATGAGTGACTGAGGGCTAGAGGGTGAGACCTGAAAGCAACCAAATAACCCAATAGTTTCCCCTCTCCCCAGCATCCTACTCAAGCCGTCAGAAGTGATCACAAAAAAGGAAGGGGGAAAGGGGATCTCCTTGCCTAAGTCCCATGGAAGATCCAAACAAAATCCTTTGGGGGATCCACTGACCAAAACAGAGAAAGAGACTGAAGATAGACGACTACTAGTCCAACACCTCCATTTCTGGCTAAAGCCAAATCTAGCCAACATAGTCTAAGAAACCTCAATCAACACGATCAAAAGTTTTTTTGATATCCAATTTATAAACTAAACCTAGTAGAACTCTCATACGGTAATCAATACATTCATGAGCTAACAACGCGCAATCAAGATTTGCCTATTAGCCAAGAAAGCTTCTTGAGCCTCATAGATAACATTAGGTAGCACTAGTTTGAGTCTAGTAGCCAAGATTTTAACAAGGATTTTGTAAGGAGATCCCAGGAGGCTAATAGGCTGAAAATGTTTAAGATTAGTTGTACCCTCAACTTTGGGGATGTGGGCTGTGAAGGAAGCCCCCATACCCTGGAAATGTTGTTCGAAGGAGAAAAATGCGCAAGAAGATCAATGACATCGAATTTCAAGACATCTTAGAAAGATTCAAAAAAGGCAATAGGAAAACCATCAGAGCTAGGGCATTTATCCCTTCCCAAAGAAAAATAGCCGATTTGATTTCCTCCTTAGAGAAGGGAACTTCAAGGCCCCAGGGCTTCACATCAGAGATCTGAGGAAAATCTAAGTTATAAAGCTTAGGCTTCACCCATGGTTCTGTTGGAAGTAGAGAAGAGTAAAAGGAAATAATATGATCTGATACCTACTTCTGGTCTTCTAATTTGGAGCCATTAACATTGATGCTACTTATCTTGTTAGATCTAGCTCTAGCATTGGCAATCGCATCGAAATAACGGGTGTTCTTATCGCCTGCTTTAAGCCACGAAGCCCTATATCTCTGCCTCCATTTAATTTTTTATAGGTAGATTGCTCTGAAGTAAGCATCTTTGAGAGAATCTCAACGTCTTTGGTTTTCCCTCTTTTGAAGCACTATTCCCTCTTTCAAAAGTCCTCTTTTGGTTCTCTCAATCCACAATGATTGAAGATAATAATTTAGAGAATCAATCAGCCCTACAAGAAATTCTCTTGGCTAAATTTTGAGGAGCATTGGAGTCCAATCAAAGGAGGAAATTAATTTTCCCCTTTTAACATCAGTACGGTTATGGAGCTCAAGTTTTTTTTTATTTATTTAAAGCTAAAAAATAGGTAAGTTATTCCCTTTAATCTTTAGTAATGAATTTTATTTCATTTTGGATAGGTAAGTTATTCCCTTTAATCTTCAGTAATGAATTTTATTTCATTTTGGATATAAATTTAGGGTATTTGTAGGCCTTTTTCTTTTAATTTTTTCTTCTTTTTGGGAGGTTGGATCCTATACAAAGTTGTAGAATAAGCTTGTTCTACAACCATTTGTTGTGTGGGGGCTACTTTGGTGTGTATGGTATGCCGTCCAACCTATCCAGTTCATCATGTTGCCCCCCATGCTAGGTGGTGGTTTTTGAGTGGTGGTGCATTTTTTTTGTATGTTGTGACCCTTTTTTTATTATTTTTTTAAAATTTTTTTATATATATATTTCGTGGTCTGGTATCCAACCCATCCCGTCCCACGGTTAGTTTCACAACTTATACATGTTTATTCATTTGGTGATACTCAGCTACTAAGCATTTTTTCTTTCACTCAAGCTGCAAAAAAGATTTGTGGATATTTGTTTATCTTATTTGTTTGCTTTTTAATTCGTTAATGTGATTTGTTTTGGACTGACTATGAGTGGGTTGACTTTTGATAACTTGTTATGAGCATACTTTTACTTGAAAATGAACCATATTTTTTGTAGGCCTTAGTATTATTGTTATTTTGCTATTGTTATAATTATTTTTTTATATTCACCATATTTTCCTGTTGTTTTAATTTAAAAAATAGAAGTATCTTATAGCCTACGCCACACACAATGTATCTTATGCTAATGCTACACGCTATAGAGGGGTGAAGACTATGCCCTACGCTACACACTATTTAAAACACTGCTCTGGTGAAACTAGCAACTGCTGGCTTTACCTGTATTGGCATGAAATCAGCTGCTGAAATTCAACCAAGGAGTCCTGGAGTTTTCTACATCTTGTAGCATGTGGGATTGGTTTCTCTTTTCATGAGACACTAACAGACTGTCACTATCTTATCATATTGTCTATCTGAATGTTATGTTACTCCTCAAGTGCCCCTGCCCAGGAAATACCAGTTTATAATAATTACTTTTTCCCCTCCCCTTTTGAGGGATCTGTTCCTAATTGTCTTGCCACATTTGGTACTTGGCCTTTTAAGATAATCTAGCGGGCAAACCACTACAAAATTTGACACTTAGCAGGGATGGTGCCACAAGATCAACTCGGATCTAAGAAGGGTTCTTGAGCACCACTGAATTAAACGCTGACTAGAAACATATGAGCAATACTTCTGTGTGTGCAATGCACATATTAGGAAACTAAAACTTCTTCTCCGTAGATGCATAGTAGTATTTCTTGGCAACAACTGGTTATTTTGGTTGCTAGCTGAATGTGGTTGGTCTTGGACTCTGATATCTGCAACTGCATGTTTATATCAAATGAGTTATTTGTGGGACACGAGTTGCTTGTGACCCCTGCCTGCAGGAAGTTCCTGCTGTCAGAATCTATGTGGGGCCCACCAAGATGTCTGTGAGTCCATCAGTTTATGCAGCTCATGTATGACATGATCCAAAAAATGAGCCAGATCCAAAAGTCAAGCAGACCTCATTATAGGAAACAGTGGGGATTGAATGCCCACTGTCAAGACCTTTATGGGGACACAGAAGTTTTGGAGCAGGCTAATATTTGTGTTTTCAGTTCATTCTAGTTAGAATGACCTTGTGAACAGTTTGGATGGCATACAAACGTCATGGTGGGCCCCGGGACATTTTCAATGGTGGGCATTTCCTTTCCCACTGTTTCCTGTAGTGTGGTCCACATAATTTTTGGATCTGGCTCATTTCTAAGATCATGTCCTAACAGGAGCTGGAGAAACTGATGGATGAGGTGGATTTCCCATGGACATCTTGGTGGGCCCCATGTGGCTTCCAACCACAGGTACTTCCAGTGGGCAGGGTCTCAGGCAACTTGCATCCTTTATTTGTGCAGGGGTAGTCCCAGGTCCCTACTATGTTTTGAAATGGTCTTCAGAAATGTTATTCTGTTTAGCTACTAGCTAGGGCATTGTTCTTTACAGATTTTTTTTCCTTTCAAAATTCCAATGTTGAGAAATGTGTCCTTGGCGTAGCTGATATGGATCATGTTCTGTTAATTACCTAAACTAGAGTGTTGCATAAATCGTTGTTTTAAAGACAGCACCCTCTGGTTTGACTGGTTTCAACTGGAACTAGAGGTCTTTCTGGTCAGTTTCAAACCATTTGTGGTCTGAAAATCATCAAAAAGTGGTTTGCCAGTATGGACCGGTATGAAGCAGTGTTTGAACTGCTTTGGGATTTCGTGGTTCAAGCTGGTTTGACCGGACTGACAGGTTTTCTGGTTCTAACATTCAGTCCATTTTTTAAAACATTGCCACAATTAGTTTGGGAAGGCCTTCTCCATAATGCAGTGGGAAGTTCTTCTTTCTTTGATGGCGGAGGTAGATTCAAGAAATGCAGCAGGTATCCACTTATTGTTAGAGCGTTGATAGTTGACAAGCTTATGAACTTCATGTTGAGTTTAAATGTTTCCTTTTGTCATATCCTGAGGAAGTCCTGGAAAATTATTCTTCACAAGGCTTGAATAGGTTTCAAGGCCTTCTCTAGACTTTGCTTAGTCACTACATCACTTTCACGCCACATCATGAGGCCCAATTGATAAAAATCTTATTGAAGATTTCAAAAGTTCATGATGTGTGTCTTACATAAAGTGCTATTATTTAGGCATTCAGAGATGAAAAGGACAATTGGAGAAGAAATCCACCCTTCGACTGTTCCTTTTCTCGTTGCAATATGATGTGTTATTATTGCATGCAAGATGGCATTTTTTACTCGGTGTTACTCTACTCTCATTCCTGTTTTGATTTTCTGCAGAAGAACTGCCTGCATTTGCCCTGAAGGATGATAGAATTGTTGAGATACAAGGTGAACCAGCAGGCGTGCATAAAGCAGTTGAACTAGTTGCCTCTCATTTGAGGAAGTTTTTGGTTGATCGCAGTGTCATTCCGCTATTCGAAATGAATGTGAGTCTGTTGTCCTAAATGAAGCCTCTTATGATTTAC
The DNA here is from genome assembly GCA_021015155.1 of Magnolia officinalis. Classification (NCBI taxonomy): domain Eukaryota; kingdom Viridiplantae; phylum Streptophyta; class Magnoliopsida; order Magnoliales; family Magnoliaceae; genus Magnolia; species Magnolia officinalis. Next base: position 62,930,519 of record JAJHSJ010000009.1, on the reverse strand, counting down.
AAGCAAAGCTATAGGTGAACTAAAGTTTTCATTTAGCATCAGTGTAGGAATCTAACTCAAAGACACATGTATGCAAGTCCCATACACGAACACAGCACACATGCCTATGTGGTTAGTGCCAACCATTCTTCACATGGACCCCACAGTAAATTTGCTTTAGCTTAAAATAGGCCAGTTCATGCGTCTGGCAGGACACATGTAAGGGAAAACTGGAAGGTTAAGCAAGGATAACCAAATGTGGACATTCAACTGTATTAATGCCACACCAGATGAGTTGAATTATGGGTTATGGCACATTTGCTGTGGTGTGCCTTGTGAATGACCCATATTTCTCAGATGTCTGACACATTGGCATATGTGAAACATCTCTTTTTAATGGTTGCAGATGCACATCCACAATAGCATGCATAACTCAATATGAGAATCTTGACGGTATGTAACCATTTTTCATGGTAAACAATCTCATTGTTTCCGCAGATGTCAATGCAGAATTCACAGGTTGATAACATGCCCCACCATTCTTGGGGACATCCTCAAGGTCTACCAAACACTGGTGGTTCTGGTTTTGGTGGAAATTCTCAATTCATGCCTCCAAGGCAACACGATGGTTATTATCGACCACCTGACCTTCCTTTCGACAGACAGCCTCATCAACCTCTATATGGAAGAGATGCGCCCATGGGTGTTCACTCTTCGATGAATGTACAACCACCTCCACCAATCATCAAACAGGTAGTTTCTGGTCTGTAGTATAAACTTGTCTTCCAGGGGCATGTAGTGGACAACACCCATCCGCCAATGCCAAACACACATACCCTCATGTTGACATGGAAAAACATGTGAAAGATATGGACTGTTCATCAGGCAGCCAACACTCAGGCAGGCCAAACTGAATGTGCCATAGAATAAAGCAGCATCCACTATTCAGGTCCACATTTGATAATGGATGGTTGAAACATATCACCAAACCTGGTACAATTCATTGCTGAGATTAGAAGATTGTCATTTTCTTCAACTCTCGGCTGATTGGAGCAAATATTGGGTCATTCTTATCCAAGGTTGGTCTTTTCCACAGATGACACAACAGATGCAGATTCCACTGTCATATGCTGATGCTGTAATTGGAAGTTCGGGTGCGAATATTAGCTATATTCGTCGTGCTAGTGGGGCAACCGTTACAATACAAGAGTCAAGGGGCATGCTTGGGGAAATGTCAGTTGAAATTAATGGAACCGCTACACAAGTCCAAACTGCTCAACAGTTGATACAGGCAAGCTTCTTGACTTTCAAATTGCAAATCACTTTGCTCTCCTCACTTCTTTTTACAGTTCTGGACCTCTGGTTTCAAGTATTACATGTGGATACTTGTAACTTTGTTTGTGTTGGAATGCACTGTCAAATTGAATTCTAGATACTAGTGTAATAAAGTGGAAACCAACTTGTGAGTAATTTGTGATTGCTTTAGCATTCAATTGAGGGATCAAATTCCAAATTACTTTTGGATTTCAAATGCATTTCATTTACTTCCATCCAAACACAACTATGTAAGCCATTTACTCCCAATTCATTTACCTCCAATTCCATTTCCCATTTACAGGCTCCCAAATGAGCCCTTATGGTACTCTCAATTTTGACTTGAAAGAAACCGAACTGTGATTTGATGGCTACTTCATTATGCATGCTAGGAAAGGTCACTAATTCCTTCACACTACTTCCACATGCCACACTCCTCCAAACCCATTTGCCCAAAAGTGCATTGTTCATCGCTGCCAACTTCCTAACTCCCGCAACCCCTTCGCTGTATATGGCTTACATACCTACTCCCACTTCATCAGGTGGAACTTGTTCTTTTCCTAGGCCCCTTGCCATAAAAGGTCAGGTCTTAGCCTCTCCAGCTTGTTCAAAACCTCCTTTAAGCACCTAAGTGGGGACAAAAAGTACACCGGGAAATTTGCAGGCGCTGCCTTGATTAGGGTCAACCTTCCACCCAAAGAAAGATGTCACTGCTTCCACGCAAACTTCCCTTCCACTTTTTCAATTACCTTGTCCAAAGTAATGCTTTGCAGGCTTTCCAGCGCGTAGAGGAAGCCCTAAGTAAGACAACGAGAGCAGTGCCTTGCATCCTAACACCTCCACCAGCTCCTGAACCTCCTCATTAGTGATGCTTGTGCCCAACATTTCATTTTCGTGTATGTTCATCTTAAGACCCGACACAACCTCAAAGCATTGAATGATCTTCGAAGATTATCGACCTCAATGGCCACAGCATCACAAAACAGGAGAGTATCATCATCAAACTGAAGATGAGATATGTGAATATCACTTTTGTCCACCTTGAACAGAGGTATGGTATTAAGTGATTAACAGCCACTTCCATAAATGAAATATATTAAGAAGAGATGCGTGAGTAGAAAAGATTATTTCATGATGTCCTTTGAGTGGAAGATAACAGGAGGGAACTATTGCAGATTTCTGCAATAGTTTCCTGTGATATTCCAGGAAAGTATCCCGTTGCTAACCTGCGATGCCAAAAATATCAGCCAATATCGCCAATGAATAGAATACTGGAAAGAATGTAATAATAGGACTTATCTTTTTTCTCCTTTTCAATAAATGTCACATTTTAAAATAAAAAATAAAAATATATATAAATAAAATGCATTTTTTAAGGGCTTCTTTTTCCACTTTGTCCGCCAAAAATATCCGCCGATCTATCGCCAACGGATAGAATGCTGGAAAGAATGTAATAATAGAAAATTTCTTTTTTACTCCTTTTCAATCACTGTCTCACATCTAAAAAAATAAAAAATAAAATGTAATTTTTTTAAGGGCTTCTTTTTCCACTTTGCCGTTGTCATCTTACTTGTTGTCATAACAGCTGTCCTGTTCTTTTTGAAGAAAAAAGCAGCGTATGAAACCTATGTAACTGCAATGGTGGCTATCAGGATGGATTATATAGAAAACTTTGTATTTCCATTATCAAAATGTTGCCATAGCAATGAAACAAAGCTAGTATTGCCTGCTATTTGTGACACTTAGCTTTATTGTCTTAAAATTTAAATCCCACAAGTAGCGGCTTTATTTCATGGTTTTGGCGAATGTTATTTCATAGTATTGCCAGTGCTATTGTGTCCCTGATTTTATGCTGTTTTTCTTTGATTGCAATTGCAGTCGTTACAAAATGGGTAGTGATACAGGTTGCAACAGCCAATTCAATAGATGCCACACCTCTACTCTCTTTAATCTTTTCGGCTTTTGTATTAGACAAGTGTTATGTAACGGTGACTCCCTCATTCTATATGTTTCAATGGCAACTCCTGTTGGCATTCTATATGTTTCACAACAGCGTGTGATTTCACCTTTCTGATATTTTTCCTTTTTGTGAGATTATAACCTTTCTGATATTGGGAACTGGGACCTTGTTAATTCTTATTTGGGTGTTGATTATCTGGGTGCTACTGTTAGTAGTGGTTGCTCTCTAAAAGCAACATCTGGATATGCACAGGACAATTTGCTGATAAACATGTTTGTCCTTGTTGCAGAATTCCATGGCTGAAGCTGCAGGACGAACGCACAACCCACCGGGCCCTGTTGACCCGGGATATAATTCTTTTCAGGCTCGTGGGCCCATGTACGCATCTCCACCGTCCAATGCTGGACCTGGAGGCCACACCGGCGGAGGCTACAGTTCGGCCTACGGCACCAACTATGGGTATTAGGAATCATAGGTAGAAGGAAAATGGAGGCAACAGATCTTTTAATGCAGAGAGACCCACCCTCTTAATGACCAAAAAAAAAATGATGTTTTTGCTGAGGCAGTTGTTGCTGTACCGGGAATGTCGAATTTTGGGTGTCTGTTTTCAATCAAGGCTCTGTTGCTTCTTGTACATTAGGCCAACATCATAGCTTACTAAGCTGCTGCTGCTTTTTATTATTATTATTATTATCTTTGTAGCTGATCTACACAGTTCTCTTCTAATTACTCTTGATGGTGGTTCTAGGGTACCGTTTTCTTTCCACTGATTTTTCTTTTTCTTTTTTTAATGTGGTTATATGCATGTATACGAGATTGTACAAGGTGGGCATTCATATAACTTTCATTAGACCGTTAAAAAAATATGGGTCCCATTTTGGTAGGTCATTGAAACCCGAGTATGGAATTTCTGAATTGATGCCCTAGCTGGGTATCTGGTGGACACCTCATGGATCATTTAACTAATTGGTTATCTGAATCCATCTAACATCCATCTATCGCAGGTTAGCATCGGCTGATCAATCTGGCCCACTGCTGATGTTTGACCCACTAATCTGAGCTGACTGGACTGCATTTTGGGGCCATGTTTATAATTCTAAGCTGCCAGCCCCCTGGCTGGTTTGTGGTTCTAAGAGAGATGTATGCCTGAGGTACTCTGCATTGCTTGCAGGTGTCTTGTATTCTGTTTTTACTCGGAACCTTGGGTGTGCTGTATATACGGCTCTACTCAATGGGTAGTGGTTGGTTCTTACCCTACCGAAGTATCTGAAGGGTATTTTCAGTATAGAATTCTTTGAGGCAAAGGTATTATACAATGCTGGCTGGGTTGGTATTGTAATTTGTGTGCGGCCCTTGTTTCAGGATCCAGACGTCGATTTGCTGGGGCCTCTCTCTCTATACATAGACAGAAATATATAGAGTTGGGCCCTCTCTTTCTATATATATAAAGAGAGATGGGAAATGGTACCATGTCCTCATGGGGCTTCCAAAGTTTGAGCTGTGGGCCCCATCGTGATGTGTGACATCATAGGAAATCACGCCTAAAACATCTAGAAGGACTTGGTGGGAACCACTGGAGCTTTGGAATGGCCTAAAATGTGGTGTGACCCCTCATCCAAGTAGGACAAGCAATGGATGGGCTAGATGTGTATACCACATCTCACTGGGCCCTACATACAATCAGGAAGGTTTCAATGGGTTGGCATCCACTCTCAACTGTTGTCTGTGGTGTGGCCCACTTAAGTCATGGATTGGCCTGATTTTTAGGCTCATGGCTTACCATGGAAAGGTGCATCTGATTAATGAGATGGATGCCTGCCATACATCATGATGGGGCCCACAGTCCACGTCATAGAACCTTTTTCCAGGAATCCGATTGTGTACTGAGTAACTCAGTATGCTAAGGGGTACTAAGTTGACATGTCAGTAACCTATTGGCTCTAAGATGTGGGGCTGCTTCACTCCTTCAAATGCGGGGTGAAAAAAAACATAGAAAGATCTACCTCTCATCTAGAGGTGGGCAACTTAGGCCCGATCCGGTGGACCCGACCCGACCAGACCCGACTCGGTACCGTTCCGAACAGAACCGACGGTCTGATCGGACCTGATCGATTTTGATGGTCCAGATCCGAAAGCATTTCGAATCAGGTTCGGATAGCACTATATCCGACCAGATCCGGTCCGAATACCCGAACCGAATGCGTCCGAACCGACCCGAACAGACCCGACCCGGTTTTGAAGTCGGGTATACAATAAATATCAATGTTCACTCAACATTGTTTCCTACAATGTGGTCCACTTGAAGTTTCTGTGTACCTCATTTTTATTCTCATAATATAAAATTATCTATAAAAATAGATGTAGGGCATGGATGAAACACGTGTATCATAGTGGGGCCCACAGAGCACTGACCACGGGTCCATTAAAATCAAGTCGGGTCAGGTCCTCCAAACAAGAGAACGTATTCACATGACATAGTGGTAATTCGAGGTAAATGAGTAATAATTTTTACCGATTTCCAATGTGATTTGACCGCTACTTTCATACGTCATCCGAGAAAAAGAAAGTTAAATTGTGGGGCCCACCTTGATGTTTGTATATTATCCACACCGTCCATCCCTTTAACCAACTCATTTTAGGGCATGAGCCAAAAAAAGAGACAGATCCAAAGATCAAGTGGACCACACTACTGGAAACAATGGCAATTAAACTCCTACCATTGAAAGCTTCTTGAAGACCCTAGAAGTTTTGGATGAAACTGATATTTTTGTTTCCACTTTATCCATGACTGTGTGACCTTATTAACGGGTTGGATGAGAAATAAACATCACTGTGGGCTTTAGGGAGAAAACAACTTTCAACCATTAACATTTTAATGATCATTGTTTCATAAGGTGTGGTCCACTTGAGCTTTTGATTTTCCTCATTTTGGGCTCGTGCCTTAAAATGTATTTTTTAAAAGGATGGATGGTGTGGATAACTCATATATATCATGGTGGGGCCCGTATATTTAAATCAGTAATAACAACGTTTGTATGGACTGATTTCACTCAACACTGTTTCTTCAATCTACGGGCATTCCCTGAGCTCCGAGTTGTATGGCCCCCACAGTGATGTATGGCCCCCACAGTGATGTATTTATTATACCTACACCGTTCATATCCTTTTAGAAATCATTATAGGATATTATCCAAAAAATGAATAATATCAAAAGATCATCTCGACCACACCGCAAATAGCAGTAGAAAATAATTTTCGCCGTTAAACCATTCGTGTGGACCGTGTGGTCTACTTGATTGTTAGATCTGTCTTATTTTCGTCTCAAACCTTAATATGAGGTCACCAATTGGATGGACGGTTTGGATATAACACATACCCCATGATTAAACCCCCACAGCTCGCTAATATAGATAGAAAATCAAAAGAGTCCTGTTTTCAAGCATGGAACTTCCTTGCCGTGCACGTCAAGTAACTAAGGTTAAGTGAAAACATGTGTATGAAGGTAAAAAGTTATTTCAGATCCATGTGGGGCCCACCTTGATGTATATGTTTTATCTAAACCGTTCATCCATTTTAACATATTAATTTAGGCTTTGTTAAAAAAAATGGCATATATTAATGGCGTACCCAACTGGATCCGACTTCCTTTTTCTGACCGAGTTGAACCCGGTTCGGGTAAAGCAAATCATGTATCGGATCTGTTCGATTCAGGTGATCCGGATTTGATTTCGATTCTGATCGAGTTCGGGTCCAACCATTTCCATTTCGGATCTGATCGGGTTAAACCCAATCCGTTCCGATCAGGACCGATGCCCACCTCTACTCTCATCTCTCTCCAGCGGAAGGCAAAAAAAAAAAAAAACCGGACCTCTAGCTCTCTCCCGTCAACCTCCCCATCTCCTCTCGCTCTACATCTCTCTCGCTAGCTCCCTCTAGTACTACGAAAAAAAAACATGAGGAAGCTCGCTCTCTCGCTCTCGTTCTCTATGCCTCTCTCTCTCTCTAAGAAAAATCCACGCCTCCCATCTCCAATGCCATCTCCGCTCCGGTTGAATGTTGAAAACTTTAACGAGTTTTGCAATCGTGAATATATTTTGGATTTTTCGATTTTCAATCCATAATTAGGGTTTTGCATTTGTAAATCTAATTGGGGACTTTCAATTTTTATCTAGTTACGGTTTTCATTAATTTTTAATCCATAATTAATTATTAGAGATTAATTAGAGATTAGAGATTATAGACTGAAAATCCTAATTTAGGGTTTTTTTTTTTTGGAAATTTTGATTAGGGTTTTGATTAGAATCTTTGTTACGATTTTGATTAAGGTTTTTTACAATTTTGATTAGGATTCTTTATTTTAGTAGCAATATGATTGTTTTAGTGAGTTACTGTCACCTTAAATGTTCTCTCTCTCAAAAAAAAAAAAAAAAAAATCACCTCAAGTTTGATTGTAGGGAGCAAAGTTTTTACATTTTCTTATTACAACAATTATATGCTCTCTTTAAAAAATAAAAAAAATAAAAAAAAAGTTTATGCAGTTGTATTTAACCATCTGGAATTGCTTTTTTTTAAAAATAAAAAAATAAAAATTGTACGTATGTGCTTACAAAATCTCATTGACCACATTCATCTACTATTTTTTGAATTATTGGTAACTTTGGTGATTGGTGTTGTTTGGAACTGCAGATTTTGGTAGAGCAAAGAACTGTATGGTCAAAGTGATTTTTGAGTTATGATGAGTGGGTCCCTAGTTGTGAGTTGCAAATGCTGAACATGACTATAATCTTCACAGTGGCCGCACTATAATATGCTGGAGATGGTTGTTTAGTGAATCAGTGAGTGCTTTGCAAGGATGCTGGCTTCACACATATATTTTGTAGTATCTGTGAATTGTGTAATCAGAGTTGCATTGGAAAGGCCCTTCTGTTATGCATTGCACCCTACCTTTTGGCTGTAATTTTTATCAGTGAAATTAAGGTGGTTGTAATTGCAAATAGGGGAATACATTACTCTTGTTTGATTTGAATATCTATCAATGTTTGATCACAAGCAATGGGTATGATGTGAATTAAATGTGGCTTTAATGTAGATTTAAAATGGAATTGAATTAGATTTTGTCTATATTCATCGCCCTTAAAAATTATGAATGATGCTCACAAGAGAATCAAATTGTGTACTGAGTAACTCAGTATGCTAAGGGGTACTGAGTTGATGTGTGTCTAGTGTTGCTAACAAATACTTTCATAACAAATTCAATGCACATTCTATTTTGGTTGATTGGTGTCGGCCTAAATTGGGCGGCTCTATTGGACCCATGGTGATGATGGATAGCATGGATGTCACCCACTTGGCTTTGAACCACAGGTTCCAATGCTCTAGTTGTAAGAGGGTGTTTAAGCCACAATTGTGGCATTTGTCCAAGGATTTTATGAATTGTCACAACCAAGTGGTGTGATTTGGACTTGGGACTTGCCTACCCCACTAGAGAATAGGAACCTTTCTTCATCCAACCTTACTTTGGATAAAAGGCTGGGGATCCGAGGGCATTTTGAAATTTGGATGATGACCTTGCTTTGGATCTAAGGCTGGGGATCTGAGTGCATTTTGAAATTTGGATGCACATTGGCTCCTTTGGGTCTTCCCTATGGAGGTATGTGTGAATTGCTTTAGGCTGCATTTAGATGCAGACGTGAATTGAATTACACAACAATGACATAGTTTAAGGTTTTCCATATGGAGGTATGTGTGACATTGCTTTAGGCTACGTTTGGATGCAGAAGTGAATTGAATTATACATCAATGGCATAGTAATCCTCAAATCATGACAACATTCCTTTCAAGTCCAACCTGAAATAGGCTCAATTATGATTTAGAGCTCAATCTCTCAATGATCCTATCGTTTTCATTGGAATAACTGAGGTTTCAAACATTTCAATGATTATACTGACTGAAAACTTCAAACTTTTTCATTCCATACCCATTGAAAATCATCTCAACATAGACCGGAAACAAAAATGCATTCAATGATTTTGTTTCACTGTACATTTTTTCAATAATTTATGTGTCAAAGAACAAATACAAGTATAGATGGAAAGTTGAGTCCTCTCAAGTAAATTCAATTTTAGCATATTCATATTAACAACATAAAACATTGCATTTTAAATGCTTTTTAATGTCCTTATCCATGCCCTTACTGAACAAAGATGGAAACCTTGCAACCCCCCTTTATGCTTTTCAATCAATATTTCTTCACAAAGACTTTCCAAAATTCCAAAATTCAAAAAAAAAAAAAAAAAAAAAAAAAAAAAAAAAAAAAACCCTACCAATCTTTCTTCACTTTGCAGTCCCTGTCGTTTGATTCTAAGGATGAGCTTGGAAATCATAACATTTAAAACAATGGATACCAAAAACTACTAGATGATTGTTCTACTCCCTTTCTTGTATAGTTTTACAATCATTCGGGCGGGTGCCCCAAAAAGAAATGGGCCTCACCTATCGTATAAGACAACCGCTATTTTTTAAGAATCAATGAGGTGGACCTGACAAAAAGGGCTGGCCCACTCCAATCATATAAAAAAAAAAACTATGTATTATGGCTGATTGCACAAACCCTACAGGAATTTAACCATACTTTGAAATCTTATTGCCAATGAGAAAGGCCTGTCAAAAAGAGCTGGCCCACCCCTCACAATAGTTACATCTCCACCTGCATCCAAGATAAAAATTGAGTTACATCAGAAAAATTGGGTTATACCAAAATTTGCACCATCAACATAGAATACTACTTAGAAAACATGCTTACCTTTGAGGAAAAGAAATACTAATTATTCGAACGTTGGTGGTAATCTTCACACCCCAATGATTGCTTGTTATCATATAGTGGTAATGATGGCTGCATATGAAAATTCACATATCAATTAATACGATTTTTTACCATTCATAAATTCAAAAGGTATATTCAATAATATGCCAAAAACAAATGATCCTTTTTACCTGGCTAGGCAAGACACTTTCCGTAAATGAATCATGTAGGGTGCTTGAGGGAATTTGTTGGTAAAAGTTAATACTTGGTTGAGACTCGAAACTACTCACTTCGGTAATATTTGAACTCTAAAAGAACGACAACACAATAATGAAAACTCCAATAAGCAGAAATTATATAAATGTTATATGTAATATTACAAGTTCTTCCTTCTTTTTTTTTTTTTCTTTTTAAGATGACAATAGGAAATATTACAAATTTACTAAATTAACTTTCACTTTTACCTAATATTCGACGTTGAAAAGGCTTTGTTGGAACATGCTAGCATTAGGTAGTTAGTACGTACACTGAGTCACTGATGCATTGATAGATCCACTAGGGTCACCATATAATGGGAAGGTTGAAACGATTCATGGTTGTTTCCCATCACCATCAACATTTGACTTGCTTGTGGTTGAACAACTTCAGGTAAGGATCTTTTCTTCCTTACTTGATCTAGCGGATTTTTAAATGCACGGCAGTTGCCCCCAACTTTAGGCTTCACTTTAATCTCTTACGATTTGTGAACCCATACTATCAACAAAAGTAACTTATTTTTCAGTTGGCCCAAGGCATGAACTTTTAGTGTTTTCAATTTCAATTGGCTCAGGGCGTGTGCTTTCAGTATGGAAACTTTCGGTCGGATTAGAGAGTGCACCTTTAGTATGTAAACTTTATGTCGACTCAAAGTGTGCATGTTTGGTATCTAAACTTTTGGTCGGCAAATGGCATGTAGTTTCATCATCTTCACTTTCTTCAACAACTTCATCAGACATTAATGGAAGTTCCTTGATTCTTTCCATACATTCCACCACTTGATCATATGATAGATATCTGCATATCTATTGGCTATTTTGAAGACCTCTTCGTGTTCCCCGACAATTGCCGCAAGTTTCAAAAGCTTGCGACACAAGTGATTGTACCGTTTACCTAAAGTAACATTGCGGCCACCTTGTATTGTTAACCCAGTATAATCTTTAGCATAACCTACATTTACATATCTTTGCCATCTCTTCATAATATAATGAGGATGAAGCACGTCTATATTATAATAATTTAAAACTTTCAATGCGTGACTACATAAGATCCTCACAAATTCAAATTTCTTGCAGCTACAGCTCACTATAGTATTTAATGAGTTAAATATAATAGTACATCCTTCTATTTTTCCCTTAGAAACAGCTCGAAACTCGACAACTGTTCCAAACTCACCACATTTAAACATTGTATGAAGTATCCACTTCTTATACTCATCTTGAAATATTTCAAATATTTCTGGAGTGTACACTTTTGCTGCTTCCTTTAACATCATGACATCAGCAAACAATACTGGGGTACTCTGCCTCATATTGGAATCAACTTTAGATTCCTTGTATCGTCGTTCGATCACTACCTGTTCGTAATGAGTGAATAAATGTAAAAGACTGTATTTGGAACTCAAATATTTTTTCAATACGCCATTCATGCTCTCGCTTCGTTGCATGCTCTTCATGTCAACACAAAATGTATTTCTTCCATAAACCATAGCCCATTTCTCTCTTTCTTTAAATAAATTCTATAGTCACTTGTTCTGCACTAAATCACATTTCTCGAGCAAGTTATTCCATGTAGTTATTAACTCTTCCTCTTCCTCATAATCATATACACATTTACTAAAATCGAAACCAAAACTTTTTGAACCATTAAATACATTACTAAGGTGTTTTGCAGCATGGAATATATACCATATACATAGACGATGATTTGTTTCTAGCATCACTAAAGCTATTGCATTGACCATTGCAACATCTTGGTCTGTTAGTATTGTCATTGGTTGTTTCCCAGACATCCCACTTAAAAATGTTTGAAACAACCACTTGAAAGATTCAATCGTTTCATCCTATAATAAGGCCACACCAAATATGACGTTCTGCTTATGATGATTTACCCCAATAAATGGATCAAAAGGTCGTCCATAGCTATTTATTCTATAGGTAATATCAAAGTAAATGACATCTCCAAAAACACTATAGTCCACTATTGACCTTCCATCAGCCTAGAACATGTTTGTCATTTGATCATCTTTATCCACTTGTATAGCATAAAAAAAAATAATAATAATAAAAAAGATGGATCATCAGTTTGCTTTTGTTGAAAGAACTCTAAAATAGCTCATACATCACCCTTTTCCATCGCTTTCATTCGCTTTCTCTGTAAGTAGTTCTTATAATCAATTAGCGTGAAACCCATATTCTCTCGACCTCCAACTTGTCTACTAAAATATTCGACAACTGCTCGTAGTGTTATTCCTGAATCATTTATGATATTTATGTCAGCTTTTTGATCATCAGGCAAGCTTCTATGTGACCTTAACATGTCCACATTCGTTGGTGTAACGACCTCATGGTTATGCTCTGCCACAAACTTATTTACACTATATTTTCCATTCTTCTGAAGCTTAATCATCATGCTTGCTTTACAATTCGTTCTTGTAATCGGACAGATAGACCTCCGGAGATCGGTTTGTTTCTTTTCACGTTTTTGACCTTCTTTAGAACAAAAAATTTTGTTGAAAACCATGACATCTTCATCTGATTTTTATATCCATCCCCTTCGAGTACTGAACCTTATCTTTTTAGCATAGCTATTATAAAAATTGTATGGACTTTCGTCAGAAGAAAACTCCATTCTTAGTTTTGGTTCTTCATCTAACATGTCACCTGTGTTGAATAGTACATCTTGCCTTATGTTTTCATTGCACTGGCTTGCATCTTGAACATATATTTCAGTATCAAATTCTAACCTTTGATATGGTTGAGAACATGCTTGAGTTTCCAAGGTATTATCATCCATTACAACAATTGACGTTTAGAAGGCGTACAAACCATGCAAACAATATATTTCATAATATAAAATATGCATATGAAATATAACAATAACGATTATAGTTACGCATAGAAACACAAGCAACATAATTAGATAAATAAAACCCAAATGTGCCTCTAGAGTTAACTCTTAGTGAAATTCCAAAAAGTCATGGAATTGTACTGCATGGCTAAGAAAGAGGTCTTTCCAAATGAACAAAAAAGAAACATATTTTCAATTTTAAATTTTTACCAAAGCTCTATTTGGAATAATGGATAGGGATCAACTTACATCAAGTTAATAATTCCATAATATGTTTGAATAGTTATGGCTATGAAATACATAATCTAAAACAAAACCATCTCAATACTAGCACTCTCCAAATTTCTAGAATGCAAATATTAAAATTAAACTAAATCCAGTAGAATTTCTAAATCGCTTGGAGTCATTCACGTAAAAATTCATCTATTTTCCATCTACTGTAAGGTGTCGTACATGAACAATTTTTTTATATATAAAAACAATCTTTAAAAACAGCTAATAAAAAACCCATTTAAAAATTCGATAACCATAACCACCCAATGGTCCTATTCCAAATTAAATTACCAATTGCTTTTAAGGTCTAAGAACTGAAAAATTTCTACACATAGAGTTCATATTGAAAGCCTCAAAATTCATTTCTAAATACTTATAAAGATTAATAGTTTCATACGCATCTGTACAGATATGTACTAAATCTGAACCTTCAATCTATTATGAAAATTAGGGATTAGGATTTTATGAAAATTAGGGCAGACATTCAAAATATGAAAATTAATTTCTCATATATAAATGTTAATTAGGAATTTGAAGAATCTCAGGTTATAAATTAGGGATTTGAAAAATCCCCTACTATGGATTTTCAATTTCTAATATAAAAATGCCAATTAGAAATTTGAAAAATCTCAAGTTATGGATTAGGGATTTGAAAAATCCCCTACTACGAATTTTCAATTTAAAACCTATCATCCCTAAACTCTCATCAAACTATCAACGGAAGGGAGCAAAATCTATAATCTCTAATCAACATCACCATGTAAAGAGAAAAGAGAAAGAAGAGCATACCGCTTAGCTGCTACAAGTTGCTACCGCCGCTGCTGCCTTCTCGTGCCACTATTGTTAAGGGAGCCAGAAAAAGAGATGCAGATAAATGGATAGATACAAATCAGAGAGAGAGAGAGAGAGAGGGGGGGGGGGGGGGTCGATCTTGAGAGGAGATAGAGAGAGAACATTTAAGGTGACAGTAACTCACTAAAACAATTATATTCCTACTAAAACGAAGAATCCTAAGCAAAATTGTAAAAAACCTTAATCGAAATTGTAATGAAGATCCTAATCAAAACCCTAATAAATTTTTTTTTTAAAAAAAAACTAATTTAGGATTTTCAGTCTATAATCTCTAATCTCTAATTAATCTCTAATCATTAATTATGGATTAAAAATTAATAAAAACTGTTACTAGATAAAAATTGAAAGTCCCTAATTTGGGATTGAAAATCGAAAAATCCAAAATTCATTCACAATTGCAAAACTCTAATTAAGGTTTCAACATTCAATGTTGGAGAGAAAGACCTGTTGTAATGGTTGCCCTTGGTCCGGTTGGAGCGGAGATGGCGTTGGAGATGGGAGGCCTGGGTTTTTCTTAGAGAGAGAGAGAGCGGGGGGCATAGAGAACGAGAGCGAGTCCTCACGTTTTTTTTTTTTTTTTTTTTTTTCCGTAGTACTGGAGGGAGCTAGCAAGAGAGATGTAGAGCGAGAGGAGACAAAGAGGTCCTTTTTTTTCGCTAGAGAGAGATGAGAGGTAGATCTTTCTATGTTTCTTTTCACCGGAGAGAGAAAGAGAGACAGAGAGGCTAATGTTGTGAGTTTTGGCGTTTGGAGGAGTGAAGCGGCCCCACATCTTAGAGCCAATAGGCTACTGACACGTCAACTCAGTACCCCTTAGCGTACTGAGTTACTCAATACACAATTCGATTCCCTTTTTTCCAACGCAACATACAAATACATATATGAAGATTCTATGAGGTCAACCTCCTAGTACCTTTTACCTACACACAGGTACATGTATAAAGGTTCTATAAGGTCGACCTCATGGGAACTTAGTATGAGCTCTATAGGCACCACTAGGATCTTTGTTGAACATTCACACCGTGCATTTGTACATAGACCTACACACATATTTGAAAGTCTTGGCTAAAGAATATTTAGCTCTTTCATGATTGGAGTAACAACCATTGATAACTATCAATTTGTTGAGCCACCTATTGAAAAGTAGGATTTTTCTATTTGTGAGTTGTTGCATTGGGTCCCATGGGCAAAGCCGACAAGACTGGCCTTTTTTCAATTAAATTCCTTTCCTCTCTTGTATGCCGTGTCAACCATCAAAGAGAGGTGGGGTGTATAAAATTCATGTGGTTCTACCGTGTTCCTCCTATACAATGGCCTTTTGGATGGCTAGTTAGGAGGAAAAAAGTTCTTATCATTGATAACCTGAAGAAAAGAGTAGCAGTGATCCTAAATATTTGCATTATGTGCATGCAAGATGAGGAGACAGTTGACCATCTTTTTCTGCACCATCCCTTTTTGGGTTCATTTGAGCTGATATTTTGGATCGCTTCCAAATTATGTGGTCCAATTTGGATTTGGCGGATAGTTGTTGTTACAAACTTGATATTCTCAAATGTCATATTTGTAATTTCTATTAAATAATAAAAGAAACTGAAAATATTAAGGACAGGTTGAAGCACACGTTGCCCTTAAAGTGTTATCTGTACATTCTCAAAGAAATTGAGACTGTTGACAGGTTGCAAGCAAATAGCTTATAGGATACGATGCATGTATGTGGTTCTACGTTCAGCAAGCACAAAGAAACCACTAATGGAACTTTGTGACACAGTTTTCTAGCAGATTAAAACTTTTTTTAAAAAAAAAGAAAAAAAAAATCTCAAATCAAATAGAAAGTCAAAAAAGAAATTGTTGGCTTAGACCACTACACTGGTTTATTTCTTGAGGACTTGCTAGGTAAGATTTGTATTAAACCTTGTTGGCTGATAAGAGAACACTTGAGTTGTTACTGATTGATTCGTATAAGAGAGTGCTTCGAGTGGTTGGTGATGGTCCAATGAACCACTCAAGCTCTGTTTATATAGGTTGAATTTGTACTTAAATTTTAAGAAAACTTTTTTTTTTCTGCGATCATGTCTCAATTCCTCTCTGTTTAATGGTGGTTATTTTATATCTACAGTGACGTTGTTTTGAGGAATGTAAATTTATTAACATTCAAACTTTTCCTCATTTTTGTCACTGCAATTACAAACCAAGAAACTTGCACAAGAATAATTAGATTAAGATGGTCTAATTATTTATTTCTTCAATAAAATTTGGACATGTTGCTTATTATGCTTTATAATTTTACTTAGGCTGTTGTATAAGATTGAAATATGAGTTTTTGGAGAGTCAACATTTCATTTTTCTAAAGAATGTTCTACATAACTTGATAGGGGTATCACTGACTAGAAAAAAAAAAAGTTTAAAAAAAATAATAATAATAATAAATCATTGATCGAAGAATTGATATACAAAGAACATATCATGGGGTTGTTCTAATGGAATAGGGGTGCATGAACTCCCAAGAAGATCGTAGGTAAAAGGTACTCTCCATTTTGGCTATGATCTTGACACAGCAATGAACAATGATGCGAAACCTAGGACATAATTTAGTTTGCTATGAATATGTGTGTGTATGTACATATATACATACATATATGTTTGTACACACACATACTATATATATATATATATATATATATATATATATATATATATATATATATATATATATATATATATATATATATATATATTCTACGCATCTGAGAAGGAAATAGTCAACATGAAAAGAGAGAGAAAATTGTAAAGGCTAGTTTAGTTCGATATTTTTAAAACAGATAATCCATCGCACCCACGCTTCTACGATCAAACGACTAAGAATAAAGTTCATTTCGCAAGAGAAAAAACTCTATGTGAATATATTATATATTCATATATGTGTGTGTACCTTAGTGGACTCCTTCAATTGAAGAGAACTTGTTTCATTCTCATTGTGAGGACTTAGCTGGGGTTGCTTCGAACTCCAATTAGATCTCATACTTAGTTAATCTGACAACATGGTCAACCCAAGACAACCAGTTATTATTCTCAAGTAATAGGAATGACGCCGCCCAATCATTGCCTTTTTGTACGTACTACCACTGAATGCATATCAAAATTTATTTAGGTTATCCCTGATCTTTCACTTTTACTGGGGACCCTTCAAATCATGAGGAATTTATTGCAACTTTTGGTTGCCCTAATTATCTCTATTATCCCCTTATTATAAGATCATAAGTTCTCCCACTCTGCTCATGGTTAGAGGTAAGGCCACTAATCTCGTGATAAATGGTCGTTTACACTAGAATCCAAAATACGGTTAGCTACCGCATCTTATTTTGACAAGTGGTTGATAGTTCAACTCGGCAATTGGATTATCCAAATAAATTGGTGCTTCTTATCGAGTATCTAAAAGCATTTGTCCTGTTTAAGTTCCTACACACAGTTGGTTGATCTTAGTTTCTCAAACTCTATACCTCATACATTGATCATAGAACACATGCACTCGATGATCAAGTAAGCAACTAGTTTCTAGTTCCCTCTGAGAATCTACAAAATTCTTCTAGATTACATAAATGAGAAGGCTATGATTGGTAATTGACATTCCTGAGATGCTCTAAATAATATGTTGATTGCCTATGTTGTCTCTTCGTAGGGGATGATGACAACAACAATTAGACTATAACAGTGAAGTCTTTAGTCATGATGGATTCTGACAATAAAACTCCTCCTATGGGTACCATCAAGAAGGCTACTCAAAGTATTATTGTATAAAAGGGAAAAAAATTATCTCTTTTTTCTTCCTTATCGAATTCAAAATTGTGAGTTATATGGTAGTTGAAGTGGGCCACACTTACTCAATACAAATCGAATTTTTAATTGCAAGTGGGAACCGAGCAAACTCCCGCGCGTGCATATTATAGTACGTGCACATATGCACACACATGTGGGCACGTAGTATATGGTAGCGCTTTACACAAGCTTAGTTGGAGGTTGTTATTGGGTTGACGCTTGAATGAAAGATAGGGGTTGGCAAGTAATGGGTGGAGCGGTCGATCAAGAAGGCAATCGGACATTGATTCGGCATTCACGTCCTTATTTGACTACCACTTAGAGATGTAGGTGTAAATAACCATTTACAACGAGGTTAACAACCTTATCTATAACCAGGAGTTGAGCAATAGAACTTAGGATCTTACAACGAAGGGATATTGAAGAGAATCAGGGTAATCATATCATAGAGCATATTCAATTATGGATCTAACCCAAATGACATGCAGTAGCTAACTGTTTTTTAAACTTTGGCATAAACAACCATTTATAACGAGGTTGGACTAAAGGGGGTGTTATTTGTCAGTCGATGGACCACACTCTCAAAACGTGAATCATATTCAATCATGTACTATATTTAGGTTGTCTATTTTAGGAATAGAATTAGTCTCCTTCATTATCCCTCAAATTAGAGATTATAATCACCCAAAATTATGAGTCAACATATACTATGTATAGCATTCTATAATCTAGTTAAGATTATGGAATCTTACAATGAGGACCGACCCGAATTGAATCAAAACATGATTTCAAGATCTCAGCAATTCAGATTTCTATAGAAATATCATAGTATCAGAGGCACAGTGCTCCCTTTGAAGTTCGTTGGATTTTCTTTGTGATCAGAGACTTCTCATCTTTAAGTTATAGACTTCATTGTCTCGTCGTTCCCATCAAATTTTTATTTGCTGCAATACGAGAAAGTTGCAACATCTTCTCTCAGTTTGTACAAAACGAGTTTGCAATCTTCCAAGCAACGTCAGAAATTATTCTCATTTCATGACAACCTAAATATTCAAACATTTAGAAGATTTTTAGCATTTTCTGCTCATAGGAGATAGGATTTCTCATCGCAATTATGAATTTCTAGTTTTTTACATTAGGTTCATCTTATTCACAAAGCATCAAGGTCATCTTCCTAGTTATTGAATCTAATCCATCATTCAATCATCTACTGGGATTCTCCTGTAGAGTCAATGGTCGTAGATAGGGTCAGTTGACTTATTTGTTTTCTATACCTTGTTTATAGATTTAATCCATTATTGGCTCTCAATTATAAAAATGGAGAAGTCTGATGTATTTTTAGATCGATTTACTAGCAAAAATTATACATCTTGGGCTTTTCAATTTCAAGTATGCCTCTCCGAATCTGATCCATTGCCTACAGATGATGAGAAAAAATATCATCTTGGCATACTTGGGATGTGAAAATCAAATCCTGATTCTTAAATCAGTAGATCATCAATTTATTTTACATCTCAAACCCTATAGCCGCAAATGACATGTGAATTTTTTTTTTTAAAGGTATATCATCATAAATTTTTGCTGGTAAATTCTAATTAGAATTTGACATTGCTCATAATCATTAAGGAATTTTGTCCATTCAAGAATAGTATTTAGTCTTTCTTACTTTATGGGCTGAATATGATGAGATTAAATATGCTAATGTATTTAATAATGTTTTGGCTGAAATACAAGGACTCTTAAGTAACTAATCACTAGGGCTATTTTTTTATATATATAAAACTACGTTTTGAATATGACTGGTCGATCTAATCTAATAAGTAGTGTTCCATCTCCATTCTTAGATGAATGCCTAATTGAACTTCTTCATGAGAAACAACGGTAATTGATGAAAGTACATTTGGAACAAAAAACTACAGAAAGTATTATTGATGTTGCTTATGTTGTTCAAGAAAAATCTTCTACTTGTGATGTGAGTATCGTGCAGTGTTACAGCTGTAAAAAAAATAATAAAAAAAATAAAAATAAAAAAATAAAAAAATTGGTCATTATGCCTCCCAGTGTCTACGAAATTTTGTACTTATTGTAAAGGAACCGATCATATCATTACTGAATGTCGTAAATGACCTCAAAATTAGACTACTCCAAATCAGTTTCCTCGTGCATATACTGCAACAACTATTGCATTTCATCTGCTTCGACTACTTCCTCCTCATCTACTATACAGCCTGGCTCCTCTGCTTCTCTAAACTCTGAAATTGTCCAGTAAATTATTCCAAATGTCTTTTCTATACTTGATGTCTAAGGTAAAACTAGAAAATCTCCTTCTATTTGGTATCATAATTCTAAAGCAACAAATCACATGGCATTCACATCTGAAAATCTTTTCAATGTCAAAAAATGCAGTAGCAATCTCCAAGTTCATATTGCAGATAGAAATAGTATTCCAATTACTTCAATTGGTGATGTTCCTAGCTTAGTCCCATTAACAAATGTTTCTCTCTCCTCACTTAACTACCAATTTACTTTCTATTGGCCAATTTATTGATAATAACAGTAATATCTTATTTTCACCTTCGAATTTTGTGATATGGGATCGGATACTGGAGAAAGTGATCATGAAGAGTCCTAAATGTGATAGTTTATTTCCTCTTTGCCTTTCTGTACTTCTTCAGCATAAACCAATAAATGATTTATGTTGTTTCTGTATTCAAAATAATTTTCAATTGTGGCACAATAGGCTTGGACATCCAAATTCTAAAACTTCATCAATGTTGTTCAATTCTGGATTGACGAAAAAATATATTGGTGTGAAAATTGTGTTTCTTTTAATTGTAGTACTTGTAAGTTTGGGAAAAGTAAGACCCTTTCATTTCCATCATCTACTATATTAAGTTCAAAATATTTTAATTTAATACATATTGATATATTAGGAATTGCACATGTTATTTTTCATGCCTATTACACGTATTTTGTAGCCTTTATTGATGATTTTATTCGTTTTATTTGAGTTTACTTCTTGCATTCAAAGTTTGAAAATTTTCATGCGTTTAAGATGTTTTTAGCATATATCGAAAATCAGTTTTCTACCTGCATTAAAATTCTCCATTCAGACACAAGGGGGGAATATATTTAGTAGAATTTCAAACATTTGTATAACAAAAATAGATATTTTCTCAACGAACATGTTTGTATACCCCCTAACAAAACGATGTTGTTGAAAGAAAAATAGACATCTTTTGATGTAACTTGGTCTCTTTTGCTTACATCTTCCGTTCCTCCCATTTTTTGTCTAAGGTACTTATAACTATTTTTCATCTTATAAATCGGTTACCCTGCTCCTCCATCAACAATCAAATTTCGCATTTTCACCTATACAACATACCCCCATTGTATGATTATCTTTGTACTTTTGGTTGTGTTTGTTTTGTTTATTTACCTTCTTCTGAACGCATCAAACTCATTGCTCAGTCTTCCAAATGTTTAAACCTCTTACACACTTATTTCTATCATCTCAAGCCTAAGGCATTAAATGAATAAGATAAGCTACGCGTCATAGCTTATCTTATTCATTTAATGCCTAAGGCTTGAGATGGTAGAAATAAGGTTTTCTTATATGGCATGTATCATCTAGAAGAATGTTGTTTTGGCATTAAAGGGATCTAAGGCTAATTTCAACAAGGCACCCTTAATTTACTTATGTCTTCAAGCCTTGATACTGCAAGTCTTGGAGTCTTCAGATGTCTTTATCTTCCAATGGAGGCTCAACCGACTCAAGACTCACAAACTCACGTTATTGACAAACTAAGGCACTAACAGCATGCATGTGTGCGAGGTTATATGATTTTAGGACTAGACTTTACTCTTGAAAGCGAAGTGTAGGGCATCTCACAAAGAGACATCCGAGCGAAGCGCTTCGTAAAGCAAGTGAGCGTCAACAAGTGATAACAGCTAGGAGCCCTTGGAGTCCCTACACCGACCTTAATGATCGCTTAGCATCTCTTATCACCACTTTATACCCTACTCAGAATGGTTACTAGACAAGGGCAACGTCAGTCAAACCTCGTGTATGCTAGTCAGGTCAATGTAATAAAAATCATAATGGATCTTACGATCAGTACTAGCATATAATCTATAGAATTCAACTGTTTGAATATATATATACATTGATCCTCCATGGAGCTGTTTATCGAAATCCCTGGAGGATCATTATACGTCAATCTTTCACCTTTACCACACCTATGCTTGTTTGCACACTCCAATAGAAAGAAAATGTGCATGTAAGTGTGTAGAATTTTAGACCAGACACTCGTTATATAGTGGCTATGGGAATAACTCACCCATCACAAGACTCTCATGCCCACGTCTCATTACTCCTGCTAGGAGAAGAGAAGCTAACTCCATATACAACATTGTCCAGAGTAATTAATGGTACTTCATGCCCCATAAAACGGTGTACACCCACCACGGTGTGGGCTTCACCCTGATAGTCATGTAATTGATTCAAATCGATCATTGCATTACCAGATAGAATTATGTCATATATGGCCCACAATTTCAACATCCTCTCACTTGGGACATTCATGTCATTCTTTAGTATGCAATGTGTTGTGGGGAAAACCAAACTGGTATGTTGTACAGAAAATGCAACCAATCATAAGAGTACCTTAAAGCTAGATCGATTAGAATACCAGGACGAACTTCCCAAGCTAATGAGGCACCAATAGTGAGATGAACCTTGGGTCGACCCTGAGTTGAGCTACTTAAAGGAAAAGCTTAGTCATAGGAATCACATCCCAAGATGACGAGATCGACTCTGACCAGAGAGAGATGAAAAATTCGGAGAGAAATTCACTTTAAACCAAGAAAGGAAATATATGGCACAATTTTATCCAAAGATCACGTCGACCAAGGTGGGATCGACGATACTTTCAGAAGAAGATTTCCATCCAAACAAGGACCCACTAGCAAATCTAGCATATCCCACTAGGATACACAAATCTTGAAGCCGCCTAAGCATCCTATAAGTACACCCACTACCATTGGAGAAAGGCAAGCACCAAAAACCCTAACTCAAGTCCTACTGCTCCCACTCAGTATACCCGCCTAACTTAGGCATTGGAAGATCCCCGGCCATAATCAGTACCCCCGTTGTCCTTTACATATTATAGGCGACTACACCCAATTATCCATTACTTTCTTAACAATCTTGAGACTTTACTAGATATTTAATGGATCCTGTAAAGTACTCTTAATTATCTAGTCTGTTGGCTAGTCTATTGGAAGTATTAACACTGGACCGCAACAGTCATCACCTTATTTGTCGAGGTGGGACTAGGCGCGATCACAGATGCCAATGTTTCGAACGACATGGATACCGAAGAAAAGAGTGCAAAAAAAAAAATTGAAAATCTCATGTCAAGCATAACATACATACAGACTTTCAAATGGTCTAATCATCTCCATCAAGATATGCCTTTGTCTCAATCATAGCTAATCATAACTGTTAATTTCACATTATGTATGCACAAAGATTATACCTTAATGAACAGAAACCAAAACTTGAATCATTAATTAAACCTTAATTATTTGTGTACATTACCATAATGTCTATACTCCCATTGACCCTTAGCATCCTATTAGCCAAGATGTAATTTTCAATGGGTTATGTCAAGTACCATTTTGTTCCTATATTAATTTAAAGGACTGTAATACCGCAACATTTAACACATGGCTTCATGATAGATGTTAAAATTTTGTTCCAATGCATGGTGTCTAAGTGCTCATATTGCATCCTGATAAGCAATAACATTCATGCCATAAAACAAAACTTCAAACTGGACCTCCCACTGATGAGGCACTCAGCGTAGTCCAAACAAATACTACACTCGAGATAGACTCTCACTGTTCCCTCATTAATCAAATAATCACATGGCATATATGGTCTTAAGAGAGACTCTCACGTTGCACATATTAGGATTCTCTAGAATTTGAGACAGATGTCTCTTATCCTTTTTAGGTCAAACTTTTTCTCATGTATTTCTAGCTCAATATCCTGAATGCCATTTTAAGTGCAACCTCTCCAAAAGTGATAACACTCTTTTGTCCAGATTAGAATTCTTTATACATATCACTTTTAAGGATCTAATATATTCATGACTTTTACTTTTATTCTTTTTGTATACAAGGTTGCCTTCATTCACATCCATATTACATACACGAATAGAGTATCGAGGCCTAAACCAACATTCGAATTTAAAAGAAAACCAAATGAACTAATCATAAAAAATGGGTCCAAAATTCAAATGTAAATTAATTTATGTATTTTAAAGGAAATACAACATTAATCAGTTTCGATTCTCTCACTTGAAAGTCACCCATTAATTATGTAGCGTTATACAATACTGAGTCTCTATGTAACGCCCCGGTTTTCGAAACCCGAGTACTCAACTCGTTCCCGAAAATTCGGTGTCAACTAGTGATCAAATAGACAATTAATCAAAGTGCGATTTGTAGAAGCAAGTTTAGCATAGATATATCACTACCCAAAATGAACATCCAGGGCCACTCAGCTAGGGTCCATATACAAAATTTTAAAAAATATATAATTGTTCAAAAGTAACCATGATGTATAGTCTATTGGTTCAAGCCAAAGTAGGCAGTCGCCTCCTGTTGCGACTCCTCATCGTAGTATTCCTCTTTAACGAGGCCAGGTTCCGAGTCCACCTCACGTTCATCAGTGCCTGTACCTGTCTCCTCTATACGGTTGAACATTAATGAATGAGTGGTCAGCTCAACGTGATCTCCCTTCAAGATTACACACCGCCACCCTAGGCAAACAATAGCATAAAAGATACAGGCATACAAAACACATTAAATGCAATTTTATAATATGCATAAATGCGTGTATGCAATCATCATCCCGGGGATGCACATCCTTGTGGACATTGGGCTCGTCACCCATGCAATCATCGACTTGGGAATGCTCAATCAGTCGGACAAAAATACATACATCACGTACGATAGCGATAGACATTGGTCTGTGCCATGTATGCATGATTAGTCAACCATTATTAGTCCAGTTATAATCAGCCATTTTAGGTAAACTCAAGGTCACTACGGGGGCTTTTCACCAGCGTAGGCCGACAGCTCGGACATAGGTCCCATACCACTATTTCCGGCTCATGAGGTTACCGCCTTAGGGGGTGTATAGGGCACATCGACACATGGCTAGTCAACTTTCAATATAAGGGAGCAAATCCACCACTAAACCTTTGTGTTGAGGGCCTATGTTTTCCACAATCAGTCTAGTTACACCCTAAGCACGAACTCTCTTTAGGATAAGGATCCCCATAGAGAGTTTTCAAAAATATGTGACTTATAAACAATACAATTTCATGAAGAATTAGACATACTTTGATAGGTCGAAGAGAAACTCATGAATACAGCTATTTCAAGAGACATATCAATTTTCTAAAACATGCGTCTAAATGAGCAAGTATTCCCATAAGTTCAACTCGTACTCTTCATAAGTCAATGAATTTCATAACATGTGATAAAGTAATTATTGATCATTTCTAATATATAACAATGGCTATTCAATTATCGTCAAATCTGTATTCTAAACAATTTAAGTGAAAATCTATTCCCAGGAGGCTGTTTGCAATAATTATAAAAGAGCTATCCTTAGCTTAGTGAAGAAGTGGAAAGCTCAAGGGGAAAAGATCATCACCTGTAAGGTCGTGTTTGCGTACTCGGTCCAAGTTCTCGTAAGTACCTTGCGGTTCAAAGCCACCCAAGGAATCTCCTAAAATCACAATTTATATTTGTCAAGTATTCCCACGGTTTTGTCCAACTAACATTTGTAGTTGTATGAGGGTTCGAAGGGATACAATAACAAGGTCTTTTAGGCCTGTGTTAGAATGAACAGGCCCACCAACTGCAGCCCAGAATGTGGCCTAGGCTGGGCCTGAGATGGTCAAAAAAAAACTAGGGCCGGAACTGCTGCAATGCAGCCCACCTAGTTTGAGTGCGGCCCACCTGATGTATGGTGGTCCCGCCCACCATATTTTACGACCAAAACAAGGGCCTGATTCCTCGTGGATTCAGTCCACACTCGGCCCACGACTCTGGCCTGAAACTCGGCCCGATCTTGGTCCGTTTCTGACGACATTTTCGGCCAGAACGCGGGCTGATTTCAGCCCCTCGTCACGGCCCGACTGAAGGCAGCTTTTAGCTAAATGCATCGCCCATCTGAGGGATGTGCTCAGTCCAGCTACACGTCCAACTGAAGGCCGTTTCCGTTTGGTTTCAAGGCCCATCTGAGGGCTTGCATTTGCAGCAAGGTGTCACCACCCCACCTTGAGCTGGTTCCAAGCCGGCCCAGCTTCACAACTGCAAGTCTGGCCTGGCTCAGAACGTCTGTTGGACGTCAATTCACAAATGGTTTGGAGGCAATTTTTCGGCTGAATTGCAGCCGCTATACAAGCTGAAAACTCAGCCATTCATATGCCGGAATGTCGGCCGTTAATGGGCTGGTTTTCCAGCTACTTTTAAGGCTGAAAGTCAGCCATTCCATTGTCAGCACTCAGCTGTTTTCCAAGCTGAGAAACAGCTCCTTGCACGGCCCATTTGTGAGGCTTGTTCTAGCCTAGATCGGAGGCGGACTTCCAGCCTGATGCAAGACCCGGTGGGGGGTCTAATCTCAGTTCAAACGTGGCCCATTCCCGGGCCGTTTTCATCTGGTTTCAGATCTCAAACGAAGGCTTATTCCTGCTCCGTTTCCAACCCAGAAAACGGCCCGGATCTTGTGTGGTTTCTGGCCTAATTTTCAGCCCGTTTTCAGGCCTGATCCCAGCTGAGACCGGACGCCCATGCAAGGCCCTTTCGCAGCCCTACTTACGGCCTACCCTCTGGCCCCAAAACGTGGCCATCATATGAACAAAATGGAGAAGAAAAACGAAAGAAAACGGACCTGTTTTAGTCGGCAGAACCGACCCTTCAACACTCACTCTCCCTCTCTCTTTTCTTTCCTTCTCTCTTTTCTTTCCTTCTCTCCCCTCTTTTCCTCTCTTTCTGTGTAGATCCTGGAGGGCTGAGCCCGTTTTATAGGCAGGGGGAGGTGCCACCAACGGTTGGAAAAAGGCTCTCCTCATGCAACGGTTGTGATCAAAAGATGGCTATGCATGGGGCCCATCCAAGTTTGGGGATGGACTGATAACACCTTGGCCTTCCCAAAAGTACATCCTTTGGGTCTGGTGGGGCCCATCTCGTGATCAAGGTTGGATGGGTTATCGAGGAAGATGACCCATCCATTAATGGTGGATTGTTGGTTAGGGGGTTTTAGGGCAATCCGGACCGTTTGAACGGACTGGATGGCACCCATAAACGGTGTGGGGTCCACTTTTTGGACCACAGATGTGGATCTTGATCTATCTCATGAGAATACCTTGATTTCTCCTCTCTTTCTCATGAGATGAGAGAGCTGATCATCTCATCTCGTACCTCACACTTAGGAGGGATAGGATGATGCCACGTGGCCTCATTGGATGGCTAGGGTGGTGCCAGCCTATCCCAAGCAAAAGTGGAAACTCCATTTTTCCTCCATTAAGCCATTTTTAGCCATTTTTGGGCCATGAGGAGATCCTCCCCAGCTGGCTCGTGGAAGACTTGGATCCACTGGTTAATGGGGTGTTGGCTTGCAAGAGAAGCCATCTGATGGTGCCCTCCTTTGGATCTCAGCCACACATGAAAGGATTGGACGGCTGAGACAGATCTCCCTTTTCCCTTTGTATGGGTCCAAGACCCTATACTGTTTTGATTAGTGGAGCCACACGAGTAAAATGGACGGTTTGGATCGTCCGAGAAAGTCCCCCAGATGGCCCACTTTGGAGCTTGAAACTTCTCAGCTTTCAAAATTTTGAAACAGGCGGGAAGGTTTTGATTAGTTCCGCCGTTTGCAAAGAAGTGTCGGTCAACGGCCTTTTGACCGTGAGGACTAGTTCTGTGCATGTCGTGCACAACACATGTAAGGTGCACATGCACCATGTGTGGGGCCCATTTGCGATGGTGACCTCTCATCCATCCTATCCAATCGCCTCATGGGTTGGGTTTTAGAATGCTGCTACCACTAGTTGACTTAGAAACTAATCTAGCTTAAGGTATTCGATTGAGATTACCTCCTTAGCTGGTGTGGAGTGCAGCCCGAGCTTGTAGGGGTCATGGTTGATGGCCTCAGTGTTGACAGAAGGTCCTATCTTGCACATGATTAACTCAAGTTACTTAGTTGGACAATCCCAGCTTTCATTAATGCCGTTTGAAAAGGTAACACCTGTGTACCAGAATACATGGTGTTACACTCAAGCTCCTTTGGTGCTGCTATAAGATATGCAAGATGTGAGTATTAGTCCGAAATTGATTCACATCATGACAAATGTATATTAATTAAAACCTCAAAAACTGTTGGATAGAAATCTTTATCTTTACTTTTATTTCTATTCTTCTTAAGCTAAGCCTTATACTCATGACATTATTTCTCTAAGTGACCCTTTTGATCGTAGAAGTAACAGGTCCAACCATTTAGTTTTTATCCATCGCCTGCAACTTTGTCTTTACCTTTCCTTTTAAAACACATTTTTTTTTTGTTTTTCCTTTGGGTTATTTTCTTAAGAAAAATATATGAGATGAGGACTCTCTGGTTGTTCCCGCATAAATTTCTCTTCCTCCCTCACATGTGATATTAGCTCAATCAAGGTTCATTTTTTCTTTTGGGTATTATAATTAACCTTAAAAAGTAAGAGAAATCAACACAAAATAGACTACTAGATCTTCTGGAATGTTCAACTAGAGTACCCTTAACTTAGTTGTGATGTCGATCATCTTTATGATATGCTCCCTAATTCTATCACCTTTATATTTGAGAGACATGACTTCAGAAAGAACTATTATAATCTCTGCCTTATCGAATTTGGTAAATCTCATTTCCATTTCTTCCATAATTTCTTTCGCATTTTCTCTCTCAAATGTACCCTCAGGAAAAAACTTAGTAATGAAATGTTTGATGATCATTATGCTTAGCTTATTAATTTGTTCCCACTTGTTATATATGACCACATCACAAGTAGGGCTTGATTCATTTGGTTTTGGAGGTTGATTCTCATTTAGGGCTAAGTCTAATTCTATACAACCAAGTGTAATTTGTAATGTCTCTTTTCATTCCGAAAAGTTTTTGTCATTAAGAATAGGGAGGCCTTTAATTTGGGAGAGAATGGATCCAATATTCATAAATGTACAAAGATGCAATAGTTCGCATTAGAGAAAAGATCTCATTAACCTTAAGCTTTAATAAAAATATACTTCATTGCATTGAACTTTATCTAATCAACGGCACAGTCGACTAGATTGTCCAGAATGATAGGCCGATCATCAAATCCTTCAGTGAAACCCAGTGCGTCATTATAACCCATTCCTTTGGGCTGAGATTGCAACACGCGAGTAGTCTTTACAACATAAGCTGGTTGAACATCAACAATGTAAGCCCAAATAGTCATACCTTTGTAGCAAGATGGATCATCTATCCAATACTACTAACGCCACTCACCCGCCTTATTTGCCTCCAAGCAAACGGTGAGCTCCTTTGGGTTGAACACTACCTAATTTTAGAGACAAACACCACTTAATTGATCCTTAATGCACGACACTTATGACATGCCCTTGAATTTAAGAGCCAATGTGTATCCTTGATTATAGCCACTTTAATGTTACACTCCACGAAGGGTATACTCACTAAGTCCTAAAAAGTAGGATTCCACCCAATCGAATTGCCCATTATGGATATTCTCAATGCCCGGTAAACAACTAGATGAGTGAACTAAGCTATATAGGGTCATTATCTATAGTTTGTCTAGCCACTAGTAATGCATGGACCCTAATAGATAGAATCAGCATGACACCCATAAATTTGTCTAGCGCCCTTAAACTATTATGGCTAAATTAGGCCTAAGTGACTAATAGCTTATAAGACTTGTACAACTAAAGCCATAATGGCTATGGTTCATATGCTTTAATAATAGCCTACATTTTCTTTATATATAGATATATGGAAGAAAGCCTAAAACTATGCTCAAATCTAAATTGGGGCCCTATAGCCTCCAGTGGGCCTAACTTCCAGTTAAGTCTCAATATGGGCTCTATGATTAGCATTAGACAGTCCCAGATCGGGCCCCAAATATGGCCTTCAAACTGATCTACAAATAATTAGTGATCAGGCCCAAACTCAATCATCACACGGGCCTAAAACAGGTCCAATGCCCATCCATTTAAACGACAGGCCCTAAACTAGCCCATACGAAAGTGGCGCATTCCAAGAATCTCAATAAAGAAACATTGCCTTACGATTGGGCCTCCGATTTCGCTTGAATGACATGAAAGTGGGCCTACAATTAGCAAGAAACAAGCCCAAAAGGCCGGTCTGCCAGAACACAATAACCAGGTAAGGCCTGGCCCATTGCCATGGCCCCAAACCCGAGTAAAAAACCCTTTTTCTATTTTCCATGGTCATACGAGAGCTAGTCTCCTGCACACAATACTGTAAAGAGGTTATATGCGAGCCTTCATATAAGCCGTGAGATGACAAGAAGGGCTGAACCATTAAGCCTTCGTATAAGCATTGAGAGAGAGAGCGCATTAAGAAAGAAAAAAAAAAAAAAAAAAATGACATTCTCTTACACTCACCTGAGGGATGCGGATTAGTTACTGCCACGTTGAGTAACAAGACTTGAAGTGATGTACTGTGGGCCTAGCTTAATGTATGTGTGGTATCCACACCGTCCATCCAATTTTAGAGATCATTTTAGGACATGGGAAAAAGAAAGAGTAGATCGAAAGTGGAGTGGACCTGTGGTTGCCATAGTATGGAGGGCACCATTGCAGAATCTGACTGTAAGGCCACCACTAGCTCTGCTGCTGTGAAAATCGGTTGCCCTACAACTACCACTGATCATATCAAGAGAGGGAAAGAAGAGGGGCAAAGTTGTCAAAGGGGCGGCAGCCACGATCTTCTCCACCACACGGCCATGGCAGCAGAGTTGCTATCGGGTTTCTATCTGAAAAATAGGATTCACTAGAATCCATGGTTGCTTCGCCATGAGATCGAAATCCCTTCTGCGACAAGAGATGGGTTCACAGTCCCGACGCCACCACCCCTATGGATGGCTGGATTCGACTCCATGGTCGCAGGACAGGTAACAATCGTGACAGGGTTTCTGCCTGTTTTAATGGCGAAAGGCTACTAGCACCAAAGGAAATGGCGACTCCATTACCGCTGTTGAAGGAGAGACACGAGATCACAACCCCACGCACGATGGTGGTCACCCTTCTCTCCGAAACCCTGCTGCAACCCTTTAAATCCTTGGCTACTGGAATTGATGGTTGCAAGCGTCGATTCTGGCAGTCGGTCGATTGCTCCAGCCCAATCCTATACTTATGGCAAGTCATCTCCGATGGCAATAGGATCTCGCAGTGGCGGATCTCGAGAAAAGAGGGGTTCAACGTGGAAGGGACTAGCGGGCTGCTGATCGCTTTCCATCATCTACCACAGCATGAGGCAAAACCCTTGTTGAAATTGTCAATCCATCGATGAGGGTTTTGCCATCTGAGGAATTCAAGTGTTTGAATACATACATTGATCCACCATGGATTTGTTTGTCAAAATCCCCAGACCTATGCTTATTTGCATATTCCAATGGGAAGAGAATGTGTATTTATTAGTGTCTAGAATTTGGGATCGAACACTCATTATAGAATTGCTAGGGGAATAACCCGCTGCTATGTGAGGTCCACCATGATTTATGTATTTTATCTGCTCTGTCCATCCATTTTTCCATATAATTTTGGGGCTTGAGTCTAAAACTGAAGTATATAAAATGTTCAAATGGACCACACCACAGGAAATAGTTGAATTGAACTTCTAATGTTGAAAATTTCTTGAGGACCTACAGAAGTTTTGGGTCAAACTTATATTTTCGTGTTTTCCGTGTTGGGGACCTTGCACAAAACCTTAGGATCTAGCCCTCTAGAACAAACCAGAATTATGGATAATAAAGCAATGAAAATAATCAATGCATCAATCACACACCACACAAGGAATTTTTACGTGGAAAACCCTCAAAGAGATAAAAACCACGGGACCTCGTCCAGATCAACAATCCACTATGAAGTAGAACGTTACAATCTTCTTCACTCACGCAGGAGTGGATAAACAATAAGAAAAATAGAGAAAACCAGAGAGATCTCACCGATTATGAGGACATAGAAGCGCTGAGATATAGATTGCACAGTAGAGAACCTCCACGAGCAGAACCTCCCTTCTATAAGCTTTCTCTCTCTCTTTCTCCCTCTTTCTCACCTTTGATAGCCCTAAACCCTTTAGCAAATTCCTTGTAAAGCTTTAGGAAACCCTCTTGTTGTTTTTCTCATCAACACAACATGCCCTAGAAAAATCCTAGGGACCCTTTTTTATAGTTTTAGGAAACTCCTTTCCGCATCCTAGTTGCGAAAGGACTTGTGCATTCCAGTTGCGAAAGGACTTTGCGCATCCCAGTTGCGAAAGGACTTGCGCATCCCAGTTGCGAAAGGATGACAGGTCAAAAAACCCCATCAAATCTCCCCCTTTTTGACCCAGGAGGGATTCACCTTCTTCAAGTCAGCCAGGTTTCTACAAATCTCAAACTTGCCCTTGAGTAAGGCCTTGGTCATCATATCTGACCCATTATCATCCGTGTGGACCTTCTCAAGCTGTAACACATTCTGTTCCAAAGTATCCCTGATCCAGTGATACCGAATCTCTATGTGCTTTGACTTGGAATGCTGACTTGGATTCTTGCTCAAGTGTATAGCACTCTGACTATCACAATAGACCACGTGCTCCTCCTGCTTTAGGCTAAGTTCTTATAGGAACTTTTTCATCCAAAGCATCTCTTTACATGCCTCTGTGACTGCAATGTATTCGGCCTCTGTCGTCGACAATGCTACGACCTTCTGCAGCTTGCTCGCCAGAAGACAACCGCTCCCCTGCAAACGTGAACATGAACCCCGATGTAGACTTCCTGGAGTCTATGTCACCTACCATATCTGCATCTGTGTAGCCCTCTAACACAGGTTACCGTCACCATAGCATAGGCTCAACCTGGACGAGCCTCTTAGATACCGCAATATCCACTTCACCGCTGCCCAATGCCTTTGCCAGGATTGGCAAGATACCGGCTGACAACACCAATGCATATGCTATGTCTGGGCGTGTACACACCATAGCATACATCAAACTTCCTACAGCTGACGCGTGGGTAGGGTATCTTCTGCCAATCTCTTCCACCTCTGCTTCGTCTTTGGACACACTGTCTGTCGCTCAATCTTAAGTGACCATCTAGTGGAGTACTGACCGGCTTCGCTGCATTCATATTGAACCGCTCTACGACTTTCTCAATATACCGCTCTTGTGACAGCCAGAGCTTCCTGCTGCTCTGTCACGGGTTATCTCCATTCCTAGGATCTATCTAGTCGGGCCCAAGTCTTTCATCGCAAAAGACTTGCCCAACTCCTGTTTCAGCCTGTCGATCTTCTTGATGTCTTTT
>JAJHSJ010000009.1:62727852-62896692 GCA_021015155.1 Magnolia officinalis | reverse complement strand
TTTAATTGATCACTTGTAATATTATTGCAAATCACAGGGATCGATGGGGACATGATTTTCTCATGATGAGCTCCGAATCTTTATATTTTCGTGGGAAATATTGCAAGAATGAATTCCTTTGTTTGCTTAATGATTGCTTCTCGAGGTGTAGGTGATCATGGGGGTACCTTTAATTCATCATCTTTAGGTCTGGATGCTTCCCCTCACCAGCATCATTCCAGCACTCTCTCTGACGCCAATATGGGTTTCGCTGAATGTGCTCTTTCCGCTGCTGGGGCTGTTGTCCTGTCAACGATACTCATTAATCTGCTAGACATTTTAAATGTAGCTGCTTCTTTTTTATTTCAAATTCGTTTATGTTTCTATTGTAATTGTGGTGTTTGTGGAGAGACTCATTTGTTATTTTTCTCAAAATTTTTAGATCTCTCTCTCTCTCTCTCTCTCTCTCTCTCTCCCTTTTTTTTTTTTTTTTTTTTTTTTTTTTTTTTTTGTAATTGTGGTATTTGTTGAAAAACACATTTGCTACTTTTATTATAATTTTTATTTGTCGAAATAACCTTTTGTTATTTTCTCGAATTGTAATGGGTTTATAGTATTGGTTTTGTGATACGAGTTCTAGTTTTGTTTTGTTTTGTTTTTTTTTTTTTTTTTTTTGTATTGTTATCAATCTAATGGAAGGTTTGTAGTATCGGTGTTTGTGGAAAACTATTCCTGAATCTCCATATTTTCTATCAGTGCACATACTTCTCTTTCCCTTTTATCCTTCACTATATTCACCTTTCATGTCAATCCTTTTTCAACTCTAATTGTGACATCTCCTTGAATATTTATCTGTAATAAAACAAACTATTTTTTTTTTTTTTTTTCTTTTTTCTTTGTGTTGACAGAAGAAAATAACCGTCCACTAGCTGGGACTGTTAGCTAGGAGAGGTAGTACAATTGAGGAGGATGAGAGTGATGACAAGGAATGTGAAGAGCACATCATGTTAGTGGATTTGGGGCGTAACTATGTTGGAAGGTTTTTTTTTTCCTTTCATTTTCTAGAGATATTTAAACAATTACATATTTTATGCATTTCAAGTTGGTGTTGCGCTATTCATCATCATCATCTAAGCCTTATCCCAACTAATTGAGGTCGGCTACATGAATCCTTTTCCGCAATTCCCCTCTATCAAGGGCCATAAATTCAGTTAGACCGTAGGTCACGCATGCGTGCATTCATGCATACATATATTTTACTGTGAAATTTCACTCTATCTTATTCATGCAGCAATGATATCCAATAATGTATTATTGAGAAGGGGTCCTCTAAAACTTTGTCTCTGTATAAAATGGAATTTACGCTTTAATTTTAAGATTACGCTTATTTAATCATAAGTTTTTCGTTCGCCTAGACCTTCATTTCAAGAAGCAAATATATTTTTTATGGCCTAGGAACCATTTTATCTCACTGCCTACAATTGATGGTCTTGATTTTCATTTTTACTAGCTTATTGGTTACATATTTCAGGTCTAGTAGATCCTTAAATGGTATGCATATAAAATGCTGTTTCACATAAGCAATTCTCAAGAAACAATTCCAACGTTATGTTTATTTGATGATTTTACTTTTAAATTGTGGACATTCATTTGATGGTTAAAAATGAAAATGTCCTATAGTCCCGTTTTAACAAAGAAGCTAGTGGTCACGAATTCATTGGATTGTGAAGAGCCTTGCTAATGGGTCATAGGCCAACAGAATCTACCTTGCCCTACTTCCACAGAAGTACAACAATAAGTCACAAATTTTGGAACTAAAGAGAAGTTCTCTTAAAGATGTCAACAAATCAAGATCAAATTATGATTCTTCCCTTCATAGTCCACCACTCTGTAAGCTTAAAACCTCATGAGTATCAATGGAGTATTATGAATACTTCTCTTTGATGCCCACATCTGCTCAAGCTACACATCAAAGAGGAGCATGCTGTGGACATTCTATTTTGGTGGCGTACATATATAGTTGAAATAAGATATTGGCTAGAGCATCTCATATAGAAGCTGGTCTAAGATCATGCTGGAAATGACATGATAAAATAAAAATTGTTAGCGTAGTGATAGAAATGAACATAACATTGTTAATTAGAATCCCTTACAGATGAAGTTTAGTGGACTAAATTACTTATAATATCATCGTTAATTATTAGGAAAGATGATATTTCCCCTTCTATGTGTTATGATTGATTTCATTTTCCTTGTAATTTTTCCTATATTGTCATATTTGATTAGGAAGATGTTAGCTTGCAATTAATTATAAATTTCTTTTTGTGGGCTATTCCCCTTGTATTTATTCATATGCATTCTTTCAATGAATATAAGAAAAATTAAAATATTCCTCAAATTAGTTTTTTACATTATTTGGAAAAAAATTACAATGAAAAAAAAATCTATCCTTGTATGGAATATCACCTTTCTTAATAGTAATGACCACTATGCCAAAATTGTTGTTCATAGGGAGAAACCAAGAGATATATGCTATCACCAAATTTAATTAAGAAATGTACTAGTGAGACATCAATGCTAATATTTATAATAACATGATAAAATGCTATTCGTAAATTGAAAAATCCCTAAAACCTCCGGAACTATTAGAAGATCAATTGAAAATAGTAGGAGATGTGTGATACATCATTGTTAGGCATCAACATTTTACTATGACTCATCGTTCCCTGCCACGAATTGAGATGTAATGTCATTTTGCTAACGACAAGTTGAATTTCTTCTATTTAAATTTATGCATCTTTTCCACCTTGTCTTTTTCTTTTATCTTTTTTACACACCCACATGGGCACCTGAACCGTGACCTCGATGTTGAAACACATTGTCTACCACTGAGCCATGGGTTGAATCCATGCATCATTTTCTACTTGGCATACATACAATGGAATTTCTAAAATGCTTGTTGGAGAAATTGGGGAGTGGATTGAAGCCTTCAAAAAAAAAAGGTCGTGCCCCGATGCCTCTACTTGAACATTTTAAATATAAAATTTCTCTTTATTTTGCAGGCACCACTTTCATGCATCAGTGATTCTTTGAAGACAACCACATCCATTTTTACGATCAAGGGCGCCAGTGAGGAATCCAATGAAATGGACTTGATCCCTCTCAAATGACATATTTGCTCAACTTTCATACTTTTAATCAAAGAATCTTTCTCTTCAATCTCTACTCATCGAAGGAGGCTGCTATGTGTAGATGGCTGTATTGTAGTACCACGATCCCTCAGACATGCACCGTAGGCATTTTTACGATTAAGGAGGCTAGTGATGAGTCCAACGAAACGGACTTGATCCCTCTCAAATGACATATTTGCTCGACTTTCACACTTTTAATCAAAGAATCTCTCTCTTCAATCTCTACTCATCAAAATAGAATGTTATGTGTATATGGCTATACTGTAATAGCAAGATCCCTCAGGCATGCATGTATATAGATGCGATTAAATAAAACATACCAGTCCATTTGCTGAGTAATCAGATGGTCATGATCACAAAATCTAAGGTGATAGATCAATTGGATCGATTGTCCCAAATCATTGTTACTTTTCTAGCATTTAAGAGCATTTAAGTGTATTTATAATACCAGCTCAGAAAATTGCTTCCTACAACCGCAAACTTCCCAACCATCACGCTCCATCAATTCCTGATGTAGAGAATAACATAAAAAAGTAACGGGGAGGAGGCTTTTGGCATCTATAGAGAAGAGATGGGTGTGGGATGCACCTTGCGGTGGAAAAAGTGTAGAGGAAAGAGAAAGTTGAAGCGATGGTCTCGGAGCTCAATTGATATAGCATCTCCTTAGTTAAGTAGATGCACGTGTGAGAATTTTTAGGAGCAAACAATGGTTCATGAACCACTGTAATGGGAGCGGATTAGGTGTTACCCTCACCATATGGGGCCCACCTTGATGAATGTGTTATATATCCATGCTTCCAATCCATTTTTTTCAGCTAATTTCGGGACGTTATCCTAAAACTTAAGCAGATCCAAATCTCTGGTGGACCACACCATTGGAAAAAGTTGTGAATGACCGCTATTTTTTTCGTAGGCTAAATTTTTTTTGGATAACGCTGATCTCTATATTTTCCCTTCATCCAAGTCTTTTTTACCTTACCAATGGGTTGGATGGCAAATAAACATTACGAATTTGCTTACAGTGGGCCCTGCGTAGTTTTAAATGGTAACCGTTCAATTACCATTGTTTCTAGTGATGTGGTCTACCTGAGATTTGGATCTGCTTAAACTTTAGGACCACGTCCTTAAAATGGGTTGGAGAAACGGATGACAACGTAGATACAACACATCATCAAAGTGGACCCCACGGTAAGAGTTACACCCATTCGGGTACCACCTAATCTGCTCCCCATTGTAACAGGGCAATAGACCAATGAGATTAGAGTAAGTGGCATTTAAACTCATTTTAAAGACTTTTTTCTTTTATTTTTTTCAAGTTCTTTTAAGATATAACACGGTATGTTGTGATTGACATCCTATCACGTTGGTTCATAATCTACTAATCATTTCTCATTTATATAATAGTTTTAGTGGGGATGTCAAGGGATCGGATCCTATAGTACCTATAATTAGCCTAATTAGGCTTGTGTCTTGTTGAGATGGGGTCCTTTCGAGTTCGGGTCTCATTTTTGAAGACCCAAATCCGGTTGGTACCCTTTGATGGATTTACATTGTGTTGTGTTACAAAACCTCATTCCGTTGCTAAGATAATCAATATGAGCTTTGTTGAACCCTGATGGATGTGCAAGTCAACTAATGCATGCACTACCACACACACAGCTCGGCAGTCAAGTGCAGTATCCAAACCATCCATCTAGTGGGCCTCATTGTATAGATTTTACTGCCCAAAGATAAAGGTGATCTATATAATAGGTGTGCCATGATATATTAGAAATAAATTGATGGGTTAGACAAGTTACTCATAGCCGTATTTCTGTCCAGTTAATTGTGGCACACCTATTTAGTGAACCGACTAGATTCTTGAGATAAGGAATATACATAGTGGTATCCTTTTGATGAATGGCTTAGACATGACACTTGTTGGCACATGCATATATAGTGGTGTGCGGATACGTACGGGTGTGTAGCTTGGCAAAGCTCAATATATATAATTATCTTTACCATATATAACACCAATAGTGGGGGAATTTTTGCCCTGCAGTTAGTTTCCAATGGCACACAACTTTATATGTTTAAGGAATATAAAAAGATATGATAAATAACGTCGTGAGCATTTTGGGAATTTAAAAACGGGTGCTTGTGGTTGAGATTTCACCCACACTAGACTCACATGGACCACATCAATGTGAATAATGTAAAATTGCTCCTAACCAGCAAGTTCGTATGGCGTGGCTCATTTGAGTATTTTAATAGGTTGAGTTTTGTATCTTCTGTCCATCCTGGTGAGTTAGATAAGATTAACGGGTTTGATGAAAGATACGCCACCTGGTGGCTCACACACAAACCTATGGATGGCATCCCATTCACATTATGGCATTTGGTGTAACTCATACCGTAACATCATGAATTTTCAGTATTTTGGATTTCCAAATATCCTTAAATATTTTTTATATAACTAGCCTACGTTGTCACTTACTGACCTTTGATATTCGAAATAAGCTTATACGCAAGTGGTACTGATGAAGAACCGTACAAATAAGAATGATTAACCATAAATAGCCAATGAATCTGACCAAACTTTTAAACATTGAGTTTAGCCCCGTGATTTGTTCACGTAGGGCCCAAATCTAGCCAGCCTATCACTGACCAATCGAGACAATCATAACCAAATAAAGACCTACCTAAAGTTGAGACGACTATGGGTCAGATCTTAATTAATAAATCAAATCAACCCAGTCACTCTTTTAGCCTAAGAACCAACGATCTAGAGTGATCATGACCGAATCGCCATTTTCGCTAATTGCGAATAGGTTACATTATGAATATAATTAATCCAAACTCTAATAATTGCGTACAAGAAATCTTGATACCTAATTCATTTCAGAAATACCCCGATTATTTGAACAAGCACTAGACCGCTCGTTAGCGGGCCACTAGTTCCGAAATTATAGAATAATATTTGTCTCATTAGGCTTGACATTCATCATGGGTGGCGAATCAAGATAGTACCCAGAACTGCACAACTTGGGTCAGAGGCCAAGTGCTTGAAACGTGCGAATCCCCTAGGTTGAAATCCAAAAACTTAAGTGAAATACACTTTCTGCACTTTCGCGAAGTTGTGGCTTTCCGATCGTTAGATTGCAACCAAACTCGAGGTATAAGTTAAGAATATTTTCCTTCTCATATCCGTATAATTGTGGCCCCAATCGATCACAGACAACCGTCCATCGTAAGTAGGGCCCC
Organism: Magnolia officinalis; assembly: GCA_021015155.1. Lineage (NCBI taxonomy): Eukaryota > Viridiplantae > Streptophyta > Magnoliopsida > Magnoliales > Magnoliaceae > Magnolia > Magnolia officinalis. The sequence goes on along the minus strand of JAJHSJ010000009.1, from coordinate 62,890,279 downwards.
TGCGGTCGATTGAGGCATCCAATCTCCACCTAATTTGGACCAATCACTCATCCTATGATGGGGCACCTGCCTCATGGCGCGGATGGGTTAGCAGGCCCCTAAAATAGCCCTATGGCCCAAAATCCAGCCCACTAGGGGTATGCATGCTAGAAAAAGAGGCCCCCAGGGCCATTTGGGTACAAAGTCTAAGACTATAAAAGCCCAGAAATTCTTTCCCATACTCCCATATGAAAATTCAATTACAGAGAGAGAGAGAGAGAGAGAGAGAGAGAGAAGAGAGAGAGAGAGAGAGAGAGAGAGAGAGAGAGAGAGAGAGAGAGTGGAGAAGAGAGATTTGGGGGAGCTTGTGTGGGAGATTTCCCCGCCATCGCTAGCCACAACGGAGCTCACAACACCGCTACGCTATAAGGGACAGCTCGGCGGCAGAAAAGAGGTAACTATCAGGCCCTCTTTATGATTTGAGCCTTATAGGCCAATTGCATGCACCCCTTACAAGCTAATTTTACTAATGCGGGGCATCGGCACGCTAACCTACAGATCCCAACCTTAAGAGCGACACCATAAATCGACGAATCACTTCTAGGTAAGGACCATTATCCCTATGTTTCTGTTTATCGAACCCCATGTCACAATCGATGATTGTGTAGTGTGTAGTCATGTGTAATGTAGCTTGAACGTTCAATTGGATGTTAGAATAAGTTGAAATTACAAAATTTGTTACTCATGCTTCCTATTACTCACATTCCTATGCACTCAATATGCCTTACCTCACATGAATTTTTATGTTAGTTATAACGCGGCCTGTACGTTCGATAAAATGCCCAATAGAGTAGAATTTCCTGATTTGTTGCTTGCACCTGTTCATATAGATGCACAGTTAATTTATTAATGTTATTGATTGACTGTGGCTATTTAGTTAATAAGGTTGGCCAGCAAATCATAAATTTACGAGGGCAACCCTATTTGGGTTGGCCGCCCTAGACTAGTTTGATTGATATGGGCCGAACATGGATAACCGACAGTAGTCGGACTACATGGGATGCTTGCACCCAATGCCGATTACGCCGAAGTTAATCCGAGTCAACCGAATTAGCCTAATAGCCGACCAACCATGTATGCCCACCATATATGTTCGCGTCTGCTTGAATCTGGAGCACCCCCATACCCTGAAAAAGCCTATTGATAACCATTAGTGATACGATCTCCAAGTCTCGGAAGCCAGACATGGTGGTATGGGACACTGTGTCCATGCTGTCGACTTACGCTAGAGTGACGAGCCTCCCCATAGTGACCAGCAAGCACAGGAGGTGATATATCTTTGTTCGGATGACCCCCATTAAATTACTCGGTCGATGGTTCCGTACCAGAGTATTGTTCGAATGACCTGGGCATGAATGGAATTGAGTGACGAGCCTTTTTCCTTGTGGTGATTTGGTTATGCAACAAGCCTGTACCTCGGAACTGAGTGATAATGCTCAGTGTTTGGGTGACGACCTATACCAAGTTGATTATCATACCTTGGGTATCATGACTTACCTTTGGAATTAGTGATTTGTGAGATAAATGGGTAATACCTAAATTTGGATCATGGATCGCAGACTCAGAGACGCTACGGCCACCCTGGGTCAAGTGATTTGGATAAGGCCATTGATTAAATAGAAGTGTTTCAGCTTCCCCAATCTTACTGGATGAACGGACTTAATTAAATACTTGGGTAACATGAACATTCATAGCATTGCATTAGCATAGGTTGACGACTAGGCAATCGAGGTCGCATTGAGGGAATGTTGGTCATATGCGAACGTATACATGGAGTCGCTTGAGGGAGTGTTGGATGGCAAGGGCATGTATCATATCATAATACCATGCATGTGCATTAACAAGAGTGTCTAGGGATTATATGCTTAAGTTGCTTTTCATTAATTGTACATGTGGATATGATAACATGTGTAACTTAGAGTTAATGGAACCACTAAGTTGATCACTCACTCCCACTCTAGGACGGTGTTTTAAAACACCAACCAGACACTTTTGTATATGCAGGTACTATGGAATCTGATGCGTTGAAGGAGGCGCACACAGACTCAAAGGAGTCCTCGTACTTCCAGTTGCTAGTTGGGTCGATGTAGGACACTCTCAGGACGTCAATGAGATTTTAGAGTCGATACGTACATTTTGTATTTTTGAAACTGTATATTTTGCTCAGTTATAGTCCCGTACTCTAGATAGCATATTTTGCTTATTAGATGATTTACTTGCGTTAAAATTTACGTTTATTCCAGAGTATATTGCATAGTCTATTTTAATTCCAGGAATTGCTCAAATGCCAGGTAAAACAAACTATAGAACCCCGCTTCTGCAAAGCATAAGTGGCACCCGGGATATCGGGAGTCGAGTATCTACTTGACCCCCAAAATCTGGGGGCGTTAAACATGATTTGTGAATCTGGCTGATTTTTCTTTCAAGACCTAATATAGTGTATAAAATCTATTTAGTAGAGTTGATTTTCCACTGGAAGGTCGTTTGGAAGTCTGTAAAATACTTAAGTTGTAAAGGATTACACAGTTGGATAGCAAGAGCCATTTGGATACTTGTATTCCCTTTTAAAGGCTTTACTAGCTATAAACATATTACAACTTTTATTTGTACTATGAAAATTATCATATGAAACCTAGGAAGAAGTCATGTTTTAGATTATCGTCAAACTTTTTTCAACTTAAAGGAAATTATACGTAATAGAACATGATGGTTGATACACACCCATGATGTATAGGCCCTATCGTACTGTGTATGGTACATCCAATTTGTCCATCATGTGCTTCCCTTGATGCTCTCCTCTCGCCCAAAAAAATCTAGTTTGATTGATCGTCAAATGGACTACACAAGAATGAAGATAGACGTTCTCCATTAAAAAAACTTCAAGATTGCATTTCGACTATGGATCAATCCAAAGGCATCGTGTGGGGCCCATAGAGTTGTAGAGTCTACATGCATTTCAATACACTCCTAAAACACCATATTAACTAAAGAGTATGCGTCGTAACAAGCAAGGATTCATTTCCCTTACGAGAGAAGCATGAAGAAGGGGTAGAATCTGATGACGGAAAATATTCTACTACCTATTAGCCCTATAAATCAAGGGTTCTCAGCCCTCTCTCCAATCACTTGATTACCTTGTCAAAAGCCCTATTATCATCCATGAGATGATATGAAGATCCGAACATTTACACCAACCTTCATTTTCTTTAGTGAATGGTTGAATTAGGTAAGGTCCCTCGATTCCCACATGATTGGGTCACAATGATTCTAACTATCTATCTATATATATATATATATATAGAAGAGAGAGAGAGAGAGAGAGAGAGAGAGAGAGAGAGAGAGAGAGAGAGAGAGAGAGAGAGAGAGAGAGGGATTGGTACCTTTGGATGTCCTTGAGAACTCGAAATTGGACATCTTGGGTTAGGATGAAATGTCTCCATCATCAAGTGCCGACTTGGTGTCGATATTGCCTTTTCCCTAACCAACATATGAGTGTAAGTGGATAGGAATCCTATTGAACATTTGGATACTTACATTAGTGGATCAAAATCAAGTTGTTGAGATATGCAGCCACATCTAGGGCCGCCTTCGACCGGTTGTGGCCCATGCTCGACCGGTCGTAGGGGCCCGCTCGACCGGTCGTAGGGGCCCGCTCGACCGATTCGACTCAAAGTCCAGCGAGCATTGGTTTTTGGGTCCCGAGGTGCTCGACCGGTCGTGGCCCATTCACGACCGGTCGTAGGGGCCGGCTCGACGGTCGTAGGGGCCCGCTCGACCTTCGATTCAAAGTCCAGCGAGCATTGGTTTTTGGGTCCCGAGGTGCTCGACCGGTCGTGGCCCATTCACGACCGGTCGTAGGGATCTCTCGACCGGTGGTAGGGTCTGGTCGACCGGTCATAGGTTACGCAGATTCGTTTCTGAATCTGATGCGGACTGCGGATTTTGGTGTCGCCTTTCGCAATGGTGCAAAAGGGAAGTTGCCAAAACTATAAATTGGGGTCTCTAGGGCTTTTCTAGGGTTAAGGTGAATATTGGAGAGTTATTCTAAGGTGTGGGCAAAGGGTTTTCTCTGTATTTTCAAGGGAGAGGTTAGTATATTGCCTTATAATCTTCATTCTCTTCATAGTGGAAGTTTGCATCCGTGGTTTTTTTAACCTTAGTTTGGGGTTTTCCACGTATATCTTATCTTGTGGTTTGTTTTGGATTGCTTTGATCTAGTTCTAGTTTATATTTCTTCTTATTTATCATTTGTGGGTGAGGCCTGAGATTGGATCTAGGCTCACAGCGTTGTTGGCGTGCTGCGCAACAACTGGTATTAGAGCTATTAGGCTTAATTCTACTGGGAGCGATGACAGAAGAAGGTAAAACTAGAATTGAGAAGTTTGATGGTTCAAACTTTGCCTTCTGGATGATGTAGATGGAGGATTATCTGTATCAGAAAGACCTCTATATTTCTCTAGGAGGAAAAGAGAAGAAACCAGAAAATATGACAGATGATGAATGGTTTTTACTGGATAGGAAGGCTTTAGGAACGATCCGACTCTCTTTGTTTAAGAGCGTCGCCTTCAATATATCCAAGATGAAAACTACAAAAGAATTAATGGAAGCCCTAGCCACTATGTATGAAAAACCCTCAGCGTCCAACAAGGTTCATCTCATGAAACAACTATTCAACATGAAGATATCAGATGGTGGGAGTGTGGCTGAACATCTAAACGAGTTCAATACAGTCACGAGCCCGTTGGAATCCGTTGGCATTATTTTCGAGGATGAGGTCAGGGCGTTATTAATCTTTTTCAGTTTACCAGACAGTTGGAATGGTTTGGTGATTGCTGTGAGCAATTCTTCAGGGTCGACAAAGCTGAAATTTGATGATGTGACCGGTCTAATTCTCAGTGAAGAATCTAGAATAAAGGCATCAGGAGTTTCAGGGGATTCAGGGAATGCTCTAAACATTGAAGGAAGAGGAAGATTGCTGAATAAAGGAGGCAATAAACACAGGTGTTCTAAGTCGAGGAAGAAGTCCAAGGGACCGACAGACAAAGACGGGTGTTGGCTTTGCGGCAAGAAGGGGCACATGAAACGTGATTGCAGGGCACTCAAGAAACAAGAAGGAAGCTCTCAAGGTGGGAAGGATTCAGTGAATCTATTGAGGAGAGTGACACAGAGGCGTTGATCTTGTCTCTTGATGCGAGGAATAAGTCTTGGGTTATAGACTCGAGCTTCGTTTCATGCTACTTCGTGTAAGGAAGTTCTGCGTGATTATGTGTCAGGTGACTTTGGGAGAGTCTACTTGGGTGATAATGAGCCATGCAGTATTGTTGGAAAGGAGGACGTTCATGTAAATCAGAAAGACAGAACGGTCTTGCCATACATGTACCGAGTTTGAAACGTAACTTGATCTCAGTGGGGTAGTTGGCCGATACCGGTTATGTGACGACATTCACCAGTGATTCCTGGAAGATTACAAAAGGTGCCTTGGTGATATCTCGAGGCAAAAAAGAAGGTACTTTGTACGTGACTTCAGGATCGTATAGTTCACTCGCAGTCACATCAACTGGAGTGAATGAGCAGTTATGACATTAGAGGTTGGGACATATGAGTGAGAAGGGATAAAAGTGTTATTGTCAAAAGGAAAGCTACCAGGGCTAAAGTCTATTGACTTGAAATTCTGCGAGGACTGCGTGTATGACAAGCAGAAGAGGGTAAGCTTCAAAAGACGGGACGCGCTCCAAAGACACATCTGTTGGAGCTTGTACACACTGATGTGTGGGGACCAGCACAGGTATCATCTCTTGGTGGCTCACGTTATTTTGTTTCATTTATTGATGATGCTAGTAGAAAACTGTCGATTTATTTCTTAAAATACAAATCTGATGTATTTGATGTATTTAAGAAGTGAAAAGTTATGGTAGAAAATGAGACAGGTAAAATAGTAAAATGTCTCAGATCTGATAATGGGGGAGTGTATTGTGATAAGAGGTTTGAGGAGTATTGTGCAGCAAGTGGAATCAAACATCATAAAACGATTCCAGAGACACCACAGCAGAATGGTGTGGCTGAGCGCATTAATAGGACCATCCTTGAGCGCGCCAGGAGTATGAGGTTACATGTAGGGTTGCCCAAGATTTTTTGGGTAGATGCTGTGAATTTTGCCGCATATCTCACCAATAGAAGTCCCTCAGCACCATTGGATGGTGGGCTACCAGAAGAAGCATGGATTGGAAAAGAAGTGAACCTTGCACATATCAGAGTGTTTGGTTGCATTTCATATGTTCACATTGATGCAGAGCACAGAAACAAGCTGGATGCGAAGTTCATGAGGTGTGCGTTTATAGGCTATGGGCGGCATGATTTTGACTATAGGTTTTGGGATGCAGAAAACAGGAAAATCATCAGAAGCAAGGACGTAGTCTTCAATGAAAAGGTGATGCATAAGGACAGAGTGCAAGAAAATAAGGCCGAGGAAAAAGAATTCATAGAGTTGGAAGAGTTATCAGACATGGGTGTTACAGAGCCTCAGGATGATGATGCACAAGAGCATTATGAGGCAGAGCCGCATACACCGGTTGTGAGGAGGTCTAATCAGGAGAGGAGGCCCACGGTACGATACTCACCCTCCTTACATTATCTACTGCTGACAGATAATGGTGAGCCAGAGTGTTTTGAAGAGGCATTACAGTCAGATACACGGGTTAAGTGTGAGCAGGCCATGGATGATGAGATGGACTCTCTTGAGTCTAATCGTACATGGGAGCTAGTCACTCTACCTAAGGGTAAAAAAGATCTTCATAACAAGTGAGTTTACAGACTGAAGGAGGAGCATGATGGTTCGAAACGGTATAAGGCTAGATTGGTTGTGAAAGGGTTTCAACAGAAGGAAGGTATCGATTTCACTGAAATATTTTCACATGTGGTGAAAATGTCTACGATTCGCATGGTCTTGAGTATAGTGGCTACAGAGGACTTACATCTAGAGTAGCTAGATGTTAAGATAACTTTTCTTCATGGGTAGCTTGAAGAAGAGATATATATGTATCAGCTGACAGGATATGTGACACCAGGAAAGGAGAACAAGGTGTGCAGACTGAAGAAGAGTCTATATGGCCTAAAGCAGGCCCCGAGGCAGTGGTACAAGAAGTTTGACAATTTCATGTCGGGAAACGGTTACAGGAGATGTCATGCTGACCACTGTTGTTATTTGAAGAAGTTTGATACGTCGTACATCATCCTTCTTTTGTACGTTGATGATATGCTTGTGGCCAGTTCAAGCACGAAGGACATCTCAGATCTCAAAAGACAACTATCTAGAGAATTTGCCATGAAGGATTTATGAGCTGCAAAATAAATCCTAAGCATGAGGATAAACCGTGACAGGAAAAACAAGAAACTGGTGTTGTCACAGGCAGAGTACATAGCCAAGGTACTTGATCGATTCAATATGGGAGGTGCTAAGGCGGTTAACACTCCATTAGCCAACCACTTCAAGCTACCTAAGGAGCAAGGGGTAAAGACGCAGGAGGAACAGGATTACATGGCTAAAGTCTCATACGCGTCAGCTATAGAGAGTCTCATATATGCTATGGTGAGCACGAGACCAGACATTGCTCAAGCAGTGGGAGTTGTTAGTAGGTTCATGAACAATCTCGAGAAGGAACATTGGGAAGCTGTGAAGTGGATTCTTAGATACCTGGTAGGTACTAAGGATGTAGGGCTATGTTATGGTGGATCAGAAATCAAGCTACAAGGCTACGTGGATTCAGATTTGGCAGGAGATATCGACAGCAGAAGAAGCACTACAGGTTATGTCTTTACTCTGGGAAGTGCTGCAGTCAGTTAGGTCTCTCAGTTACAGAAGATAGTATCTATCAGTACAACAGAAGCAGAATATGTTGTGACTACAGAAGCATGCAAGGAGATGGTGTGGATGCAAGGTTTCATGGAAGAGTTGGGTAAGAAGCAAGCAAATTGCAAGCTGTACAATGACAGTTAGAGTGCAATACACTTGGCTACGAATTCAACCTTTCATTCAAGGACCAAACATATTGCCATCAGATAGCACTTCATACGTTCGTTACTGGAAGATGGATCGATTGCTCTGGAGAAGATTCATACAAGTGAGAATCCTGCAGATATGTTGACCAAAGTGGTCACACGGGAGAAGTTGAAGCTCTGTTTTAGCTTCGATTGGTCTTCAGGCTTGAAGACGGGGAGGTGGTGCACTCTGGATGAAGAAGACGAAGGTTTAAGGCGATGTGTCTCCAAGTGGGAGATTGTTGAGATATGAAGCCACATCTGGGGCTGCCTTCGACCGATCGTGGCCCATGCTCTACCGGTCGTAGGGGCCCATTCGACCGGTCGTGGACCGGTTCGACTCAAAGTCCAGCGAGCATTGGTTTTTGGGTCCCGAGGTGCTCAACCGGTTGTGGCCCATTCACGACCGGTCGTAGGGATCTCTCGACTGGTCGTAGGTTACGCAGATTCGTTTCTGAATCTGATGCGGACTGCGGATTTTGGTGTCGACTTTCGCAAGGGTGCGAAAGAGAAGTTGCCAAAACTATAAATTGGGGTCCCTAGGGCTTTTCTAGGGTTAAGGTGAATATTGGGAGTTATTCTAAGGTGTGAGCAAAGGGTTTTCTCTGTATTTTCAAGGGAGAGGTTAGTATATTGCCTTGTAATCTTCATTCTCTTCATAATGGAAGTTTGCATCCGTGGTTTTTTTTTTTATATCCTAGTTTGAGGTTTTTCCACGTATATCTTGTCTTGTGGTTTGTTTTAGATTGCTTTGATCTAGTTCTAGTTTATATTTCTTCTTGTTTATCATTTGTGGGTGAGGCCTGAGATTGGATCTAGGCTCACTGTGTTGTTGGCGTGCTGCGCAACACAAGTTACTAGTCAAGCCCATTAGCCTAGACTTTGATTATGCTTGATGATGCATGGGATTAATCTCTAGAACTAGGAACATGTAATGGTTAAGATTCTGATTTTACGGTTGTAGCTCACTTTATGGTGCTATTACTTGGCCAATAAAAATGTGTGTGGCTGGGTACATCCATCTAAGTGGTGAGAGAGAGATTCCATCTCCCTCTTCTCACATCTCTATCCGCAAGTGTGAATATGTGGGGCCATAGGCGCAGATGGTGGTGTGTCACTCACCCCTACCCCCAAGGCAGACATGTGTTCTCATACGCCCTCAATCTAGGATAGATTGGGAGAGAGACACCTCCTATATATGTTGGAGGATTGGCATCGACAAATTAAAAAATCTACATCATGCCCATATATTGTGTCAAAGTTCGTAGGTTTAGATATTGTAGAAATCTAGGATGATCCAGACTAGAGATCCTAGGGTTAATTTAAAAGATTGATTTTTTAATGTTTAAATTCCATTGCATTTCTAATAAAATCCAACATATCCAATTTAAAAGCACTTTACAATTAAACTAGAGGCTTGGCAAGTGTTGTCAATAGGCTAATGAAATTCAAAATTGAGAATACGAGTCTCCCGATAGGCTTGGCCCCACCAATTTGAAATCTAGGCTGAACCAACCTAGGTCTAGTCCATGACCACACTCTACTTACCATAGTTTGATCCTTTCACTGTGTGCTCTTCTAGCAAACCTAGGTATCTAGGTTGAGGCCCCACCTTTTCCCTGTGTGCTTCTGCTGAGTGTCTCTTGGAGCCTAGCAAGAATCTTACCTAACATGCATGCGTTTCGGCACCTGCCATGAATCTTACCTAACATGCACACGTTTCGGCACCTGAATGCGAATCTTACCTAACATGCAAAGGCAAATACATGCCGCCCATCGACGGCAACGTGTCACATGTGCAGTACCATACATTCCTAGTATAAATATGTGTTGTGGAGTTTCAATGCTTTGCCAATTATATACTCTTGATAGGTACTAGTGATTTATCTTTTGGTTTCGAATCGAATTACATATCAAGTGATCTACGGTGCCATGAAAGGCGCCTTTCCGGCTTGTGCAATAGGTATAATTCCATATATTTTTTTAAAGGGGCTATTAGGCTGGTGGCCCTCTCTTGATGGACGCTTGATGATCTAAGTATTCTCTTCTTTATTATCATATTGATGGTGCGAGACCCTTTTTCGCATCTTCTCTATGCCATCATCTCTGTGTTGTGTTATCATTTTTGCAATCCATTGGAATTATTTTTTGAGTTTTCTTAAGGCCACATGCATTTACAGCTGAGTGCATCTACATGCCAGTGCACATGCTAATTAACATGGCATAAATGTGAAAGATCTAAGCGGTTTATCATGTAGTCCACACTGTCTACATCACCTAGCCCAAATAACTGGTAGTTTTGTATCAGGTGGACACAATATGCGGAACAAATGAATGGCTAGGAAAAACATGCACTGTGGCGTACGCCTGGTACGTGAGTGGACCACCTTGATTTTTTGGCCAGAATATTGGGTTAGCATGTCCCACTTGATGGACTGCTCGTATCCTCCACATTGGCACATGCAGTGGTAGTCAAAATGAACCTTTGTTCATTTTATCATGGATATATCTGATTAATTGTGATTTGAGGTGCATCTTAATAGAAAAGTATAGAAATCGTGTTGGTTGTAACAGCTTTATGAAGTTTGCCATTAAATTTTAAGGAACTATATGATATTTGTACGATACTTGGTATGCTATGTAGAACATTTAAGCCATCCAGGTGGGCCTCACCATGAATTATGTGGCATGAAATAGAGCCAGTTCACTCATCGTAGGTGACCTATCAAAATCAATATACCAGTGATGTGAACACACGTGCATGTGTGGCCCACCTGATGTGTGGATTGGCTTGATTGCCGCGGTTGGGCACTTGGCAAAATGAAATTATGAGAAGGTGCGTTTTTTCAGTACCTAATGCCCCTAATATCCACTATTTTTTCTCTCTAGCTGTAGAGATTATTATTAGTTTATTTGTTTATTTAATCCATGTGACACGCTTTTAACATCTAATCCATCGAATAGATGCACTTCACCTTGATGACTTTACGAGTCAAAATTTCAGCTTATCCAATCATCAGATGGAGCACACATAGATTTGGATGCTTTTGAGTGGTGTACATTGTTTTGATGATGTGGCCCACCCGATGATTGGGGCAGCCTGAGTTTTGGATTTTTTTATTAATCACGTGGGGATGCATTTGTTGGATAGGTTGGATGTGCATGCATGCATCTAGTTTTGGATATATTCTACACTGTGTATTCCATCCAATCCATTGATATGAAAGATCTACCTAAGATGATGGCACACTAGAAAATCAGGCAATTCTGAAATTAGCCTATTTGCAGGTTGCCCAGTCCCGTTCTACCTAAGATTAGAAGACCCCGAATCTTAAGGGGAAGGTCTTCCAGCTTATGGAAATACCATCCACTTGACCCGCACATATATAACTAATATATATGTATGTAGGTAACACACATCTAGTATATATGCATTTGTGTGTGTGTATATAGATGTGTGTATGTGCATCTCGGCTAAGGGTGGCATTGGGTTAGGCCACCCAATACAGCCTTGTCAGGCTAGGGCTTGGTGCCCTAAAGTACTTAACTTGAGACCCGAGGTCAAATTTGAAATCTAGGCTCAGCATCCTAGCCCGATTGGCCCAGTGCCAATGATAAAAGTCTCGGGTGACCCTTTGGTTAGTTGCAATAATCAAGTGTAACAGCCCACGCCCACACTGATATTGTCCGCTCTGGGGACAACCCGCACGGTTTTGTTCTTGGGATCGCCCCAAAAGACCTCATACAGTATAGGGTGACAACTTCTACATATAACCACCACAACTTCAGACAACACTTCCGATATGGGACACAGTTTCACCTTCACTGTGTGCACAGTAGCCTGCCAACACAGTAGCCTGTCAGCCACACAGTAGCCTGCCAGCCATCTTGGGGCCCGCCCACATGTGTGCCCGCCCACATGTGATCACAGTAACGGGGCGTCACAATATCCCCCACCGAGGGCAGAGCCGTCCTCGGCTCTGATACCATTTGTAACAGCCCACGCCCATACTGTATGATATTGTCCGCTCTTGGCACAACCCGCACGGTTTTGTTCTTGGGATCGCCCTAAAAGGCCTCATACAGTATAGGGTGGCAACTCCTACATATAACCACCACAACTTCAGACGACACTTCTGATATGAGACAAAGTTTCACCTTCACTGTGTGCACAATAGCCTGCCAGCCACACAGTAGCCTGTCAGCCATCTTGGGCCCCGCCCACATGTATGCCCGCCCACATGTGACCACAGTGACGGAGCGTCACATCAAGTGTCATCCTTATTGAAAGGGATAGATGATATAGGACTTTTATGTAGAGTTTAAAGGCACATTTTGAATTCCACGTCATGTTTCTATCATGAAAATTATTTACATCATGAGACTTTGATTATGTTATATACTCCCTAGCCCCACTTGACCCTATATGGTCAGGGTGAGGACCAAGGCCTTCATAAACTAATTAGGAGCAGGGTTCAGGGGACAATACGGGCTAGGGCAGTTTCACTCCTTAAGTTGAACCACAACATGCAAAGAATTACATAATTTTTTAAAAGAAAATAGGCAGTTACATAAAAAATTTAGCCTTTCATTTATTTTGTAGGTCATGGCCAACTTGAAAAATGGCCTGACTTTTATAGAATTAAACAGTGTAGTCCACCTGTTGGAAAGATCTAATTAATCAAGCACGTGTTCCATGTTTACATGTGTGCCTATCTTTGCCAAGCAGTGCTCCCACAGTATGTGGAATTACCACATTTAAAAAAAAAAAAAAATTCGGAATCCATCGTCATGATATATAAGGGGCTGCTTCTTCTTTCTTTCTTTCTTTTTTACACAAACCCACATGACATGGGCACTTGAACCCAGCTGAAAGGCAATTTGTCTACCACCATGGAACCGGATCCATATTCATGATGTATAAGATTGTTTTAAGTTCAAATGTAATAATGATTATATTACTATAATAGATTATTAGGTGTGTTTATGTCATGTATCTAATTTTATTTTATTTTTTCTATGAATTTATATTATCATCCATATTATTATCTGAGTTAATGGTCTTTCAGGAGTGGGCCACAAACATGGGACCCCAAGAGTATCGTTGGTTGAGGTCATGGATTTGATCCCAAATCATCCAATTGTGGAAAAAGAAACCATTAGAATGGACTCAATTACCATAATCAACCTTCATGTTAAGGTAACAAAGATTACGTATGTTTTTTTAGAAAGTTAAGATTTTTTTTTTAAAAAAAAAACAAAGAAAAGAAAAAGAAAAAGAAAGAAAAATGAAACATTCATTATTACAACTTGGATTTAGAGTTCGGGAATTTAGTGAGCCCTCTCTCTAATGCAAGAGAAGGTGGGAAGGCAGTATTCTTCAACATCCCCCTCTCAGTCTCCATTCACTCTTCTTCTGATCAAATATTATCATTGGAAGTGGGACTTCAGGGTGGAGTTGATCAAGTTCTCTTCTCCATAGTGCTAAATGTTCCAAAATTCTAATGTATTAGCTCTGGACGTCTTCGGTGGACCGAGCCTCTTCCAACCCAGGTCTGTAGGCGGCTTGTGGGGACTTCAATGCGGTTGCAGACCTATCTAAGAGGTTGGGCTGTTATAACCCTGACATTGGGAGCTCTGAAGAGTTTGCAGCAACCATTCACCAATATGGCCTTCTAGATGTGGGGTATTTTCGCAACAAAGACACGTGGTGTAATAATCAAGAAGGATCATCCAGGATTTGAACCAAATTGGATAGGGTGAAATTGAATATGGAATAGTCTACCACAATTACGTGTGGAAGCTTGGCGTAGCTAAGGAATGAATGGCTATCTTAGTGGGAGATGATTAAGACCAATTAAAATTTATTACTTTAACATAATTTTTTTACTTAAACCAATGTCTATTTAAACTAAGTAAGATAATTAACTCTAAGGCTTCAAAGTCAATAGAGGGTCTAATCATATAGATTATAATAGGTATCCTAATCAAGCAACTAGTTTATAAACAATAGTGTACATGTGTATTGGATGTGCCAAATATTCAATTTCTAGCATTCATCTAATCATTCATAAATATAATTTCCAATCAATCATATAAACATAATAAGAAAGTGCTCAAATGACAATCCTAAACACAAACATGCACTACAAAAAATAGGGCAACAACGATGATTAAAAACTATCAATCTTTTTCCAATGGCTTTTGGTTATCAAAAGGACAATTGGGGCGTCGGCAATGCTTGCTAACGGTTTAAAGCCGTCGGCAATGCGAACTATCATAACCATTGGTATTAGTGACGACTTCAAACCGTCAACGAGCAACACCAATACCCCATTTCTTGACGGCTTGTTTGATCAGCGCCAACAGTTAAAAGCAATCACATTTCTCGTTCTTTTTTTTATAAAGAAAAAAAAGAAGAAAATTTTACAAATTATTTAATGAAATAGAAGTGCTCCTCCATTATTCTCAGAGCACTGATAGTTGTTGTGCTCCTAGTTGCATAGTTTCACCTAGAAGCTCCAATTGTTTAATTTCAGCTCTCCATTAACTTCAAAACACATTTCCTATGCTTCCATGAAAAGATCACATTGATAGTATGATGTAATCTATCCTCAATGCAACATTATGTTTTACGATTCCAAACCATGGATGGGAAATATGAGTAAGACCTAATACAATTAGGAGAACTATAAAATGAACAATTACTGATACGCTTTCGAAATTTTCACCATACTAGCATAATAATAGAATGAATTCAGCAAAAAAAATGATAATATCCCAACAATTGCTGATAACCTTTCAAAAAATTCACCATGCTAACATGATAGTTGAATGAATTCAGCATTAAAATAACAATAATAATCTCCCAATAATTAACGATAAGCTTTCAAAAATTTCACATTACTAACATGATGATATTGTCTTTTCTTATCATTTCTATTTTTTTCTATTTTTTCGTTTTTTGTAGGTGGGGGGATGATGATGTGAAGAAGAAGAACCTACTTCATTGGTGGGGCCTTCCAAATGAGTGGTCTAGATCACCCCATGTCAATTTAGCTCTGAAGGAGATTAATGCTTTCCACGTCCAAACATGCCATTTCCTTGCTGCTGTGGAGTAAATGGTAGTACCTCACTAGAGATTTACAGACGGGGCAAACAGCTTTTTGCCTCAACCACATGTCAATGCAAGCCACATGAAACTGCAATCAAATTCCAGAGTTAAGAGGTTCGATCAAGTGACATCAAAATCAAATGCCCAATCATGCAAAGAGTCTTGAAAGATAGCACTCGATTTCTTCGTGGATAGAAGAAAAACACGTTCGGTGTGAAACTAACCTTGTACCATTTGAATTTCAGGCATCAACATTAAACAAGATCTTAAACTGATGGAAATAGACATGCCAACACACATTTTGTGGAACATCAAGGGCCCATCAGGTGGGCCTCGCCATGAAAATGACCTGATCTGAGAATCCAATCAGTCAATTGGCCAGGTGGGCTAGACATGCACTATGACAATGGATGGTTTCGAAGCGATGGACAATTAGCCAATTGTCCACATTCAACAAGTTCTGCCCACCTAGCAAGCTATCGCCTAGTGTCCGCATTCAATAGACCCACCCAATGAGCTGGCCAGTCTAATTTCTGAAGGTAGGTCCCACATGGCCGTGTATGGAGCACATTGGTGGTCCCATGAACTAATGACAATTTGCTGCTAACTATTGTTTTAAGGTTCTTTAAAAGAGATATTTTCAAACAGCCACTGTTTGAGATTTCAAAAATGTATTTGATGTCAAAATCATCTAAATTGCAACAATCCAATTCAATATTAGAAGAAATGACCAAAGTGGGGATTGGGAGATTTAGTATTTGTATATATGACAACAAACCCCAAATTCCAATTCCATGAATTGCAAGTTGGACGTACGTGAAATGATTATAATTTCAAATCCAGCGTTAATCTACTCAGGCCGGCCACTCTGATCTACATTGAATTTGAAAAATTCAAATTCAGAGTCCAAACTTGGTCTAAATTAATCCATCAAATAATTAAGGACATCAGGAGGAAACTTGCCTGTTAGGATAGGTAGAAACCAAAAATGTAACGTTACATCAGGAAAAGGAAACATGTGACCTATGAATTTTCATTGGCAACCTTCCGAAAAGCTTGCAATAAATAAGGAAGGCAAAACATGTCATTAGCAATAACAATACTACTGTTGATATCACCATTAGAAGAAGATAGGGTGGTGATGGGAACTCAATCATTACGAAATAAAACAATGAGTTGTTCAATACACATACCCTAATTCATTGAATTGACCTTTTGCAAAGCCCACACTTGTACAAGACATATCTATACATTACACTTGTGCCAACAGAGGAAACAGGTGCAATATCCAACCATCCATCTGATGGGGTTTTCCTCCTCAATTCAGAGGAGAGACGGTGCAGCGGGTGCAAAATCGGAGTAATTTACCGCGCCGCATGACCGGTCGAGCAAGTGGTGCTCGACCGGTCGTGGGTGGTGCTTGACCAGTCGTAGGTTTGAGTCGTGACACGACTCAAAGTCCAGCGACTTTGGGTATTATTTTCTCCAGGGTGCTCCACCGGTCGTAGACTCGGTACGACCAGCGAGGTTACGCAGATTCGTTCCGCGATTTTGCGTGGATTTCGTGTCGCAAGTCCTTTCGCAACTGGGATGCGGAAGGGAGTTTCCTAAACTATAAATAGAAGGTATCTAGGGCTTTCTAGGGAATGCAAGAGGATTTCCTAAAGCTTTACAAGTGTTTGCTAAAGGGTTTAGGGCTATCAAAGGTGTGATAGAGAAAAAGAAAGAGAGAGAGGAAGCTTGTGGAATGGAGGTTATGCTCATATAGGAGATCTATTGTGCACTTTATATCTCAGTGCTTCTACATCCTCGTAATCGGTGAGATCTCTCCGTTTTTCCTTTGTTTCTCTCATTGTTTATCCACTCCTGTGTGAGTAAAGAAGGTTGTAACGTTCTATTTCATAGTGGATTGTTGATCTGGACGAGGTCCCGTGGTTTTTACCTCTTTGAGGGTTTTCCATGTAAAAATCTCTTGTGTGGTGTGTGATTGATGCTTTGATTTATTTCATTACTTTACTATTCCATAATTCAGGTTTGTTTCGGGAGGCTAGATCCTAAGGTTTTGTGCAAGGCCCCCAATAAAGTGGTATCAGATCTAAGTTCATTGAACAGGTAGGATCGGTTTTTGAATTATGGAAGGTGGCTCATCAAGGATGATCAGCCTCAATGGTTCTAACTGGACCATATGGAAGGCTAAGATGGAACTAGGCTTTCTTTTAATTTTAGAAATTTTCTATTTTCTAATTTTAGAAAATTTTCTCTTTTTAGAAACTAACATTACTTTCTATTTTAGGATTAGGTTGTTTTTTTTAAGAACTTGCTAACTTTAGGTTTAGAACTTTCCTAATTATCTTTATAAACTCTCTAATTTTAGGTTTTATTTTCTCCTTTTAGAAATTCTCTAATTCTAGTATTTTTCTATTTTTAGGAACTAGTTTATTTTTAGAAACTTCCCTCTTTTGTTTTTAGAAACTAGGTTAGTTTTTTCCCTTTTTAGAAACTCTTTCTAATTTAAAAACTAACTCTTCTTTATTTTATTTTTAGAACTTTCCGTTTTAGGACTTAGTTTATTTTTAGAAAATTTCTATTTGTAGATTTTCTACTTTAGAAACTAACTTTTCTGTTTTGAAGGCTTTTAAAGATAGAAATTTCTAATTCGGTAAGCTCCTTCTAAATTTCTATTCTCTTTTAGTAACTTATTCTCTAGATTAGGACTTTCCTAATTTGTTTTAGAAATTTGTTCTTTAGGAATTTCTCCATTTTTTTAGAAACTAGCTTGTTTCTATTTTTCTTTTTAGGAAATTTCTAATCTTAGACTTACTATTTTTAGAAACTAACTTGTTTCGTTTTGTTTTGCAGGTTTTTAACTTAGGGATCTCCATTTGGTAGCTTCTTTCCAACCCTCTCTTTCTTTAGATTTTTATTTCCTTTCTTAAGATTAGGTTTAGAATTTGATTGAGGGCAGCGAGTGTTTCATGCCCAAGTGGGCTCGCGACAACACTTGACCTCTCTTGACTGAAGGAGGATTAGTTGAGGGGTTAACTGTCCATCGCAGGACTAGACACCGCTCGAATTTCCCTGAGTTAACTGAGGTTATGGCTGCAAATCAACCTCAAGCACTACCTCAACCAAGGGTTGAGGAAGTACACGATGAGAACGAGGTGCATCAAGCACCCCCGCCTCGTACCTTACGAGATTACTTACAACCGGCGGGGGTGAGTACGCCCTCATGCACGGTTTTTCCTGAGAATGTAGGACACATGGATATCAAGCCAGGGGTGATCCAACTCCTTTCTAAATTTCATGGGCTTGAGTCAGAGAATCCATACTTATATTTGAAAGAGTTTGATGAGATTATAGCTACCTTATACTTTCCTAACGTGTCTGATGACACGGTCAGGTTGAAACTCTTTCCCTTTTCTTTGAAAGAGAAAGCCAAGACGTGGTTACATTCACTACGTCCTCGATCTATTGGCAGATGGAATGACATGACAAGGGTGTTCATTAAGAAGTTTTTCCCATACCATAAGACGAACACCCTTAGGAAGTCGATCATGAACTTCGTCCAAAGGGAAGATGAAACATTCTTCCAATGTTGGGAGCGGTTCAAGGATCTTGTCAGTTCATGCCCACAACATGGTTTTGAAATGTGGCGCATCACAAACTTCTTCTATGATGGACTGACATCTCCCATGCGCCAATTAGTCGAGACGATGTGTAATGGGGAGTTTATGAATAAAGGTGTCGATGAGGTGTGGGACTACTTTGATAAACTTGCTGAGAACACACAATCATGGGACATCTCCCCTAGACCAAGTACTACGTCTAGACCGACTCATTCCAAGGAAAGGGGTGGAATGTATCTCCTGAGAGAAGATGATAATATTAATGCTAAAGTGGCCAATCTCACTAGGAAACTCGAGGCCATGGAATTTAAGAAGGATAAGACTAAGGAAATTGTTTACAGTATTTGTGGTTACAACATTCATACTACTGAAAATTGCCCAACTATATCTGCTTTTCAAGAGGTATTGAATGAGCAATCCAATGCTGTAAGCAATTACCAAAGACCTTTCAGTGGGCCCACCTCTAACACATACAATCCTGGCTGGAGAAATCATCCAAACTTCAGTTGGAGGAATGGATAAACCGCTACACCTTAAGGTTTCCTAAATCAAATTCCAACTCAAGAGAAACCTCAAGAGGATTCGGTTCTGAAACACTTTCAAAAGCAAGAGCTTTTCAATCAGGGTATGCTACAAGCCTTTCAAGACCTTACAAAAGCGATACAAGGACTTAAGGCTGAAAATACGATTGGGAACAAGGGGAGCTTCCCAGCTCAACCTCTTTCCGACCCTAAACCGCAATATGAAGTTAGCGACCCAAGCTCTTCAAATCAGATGGAGCAAGCTAAATCCATCACCACTCTAAGGAGTGGGAAGATCATTGACAAAACCATTCCGGTTAGGGCTGAAAAGCCCAAGGACCCAAAAGTGGATAAAGAAGATGGATCTAACCATGCCCCACCAGAGTTAGAACCGGAACCTCAAGGGAAGCCGGTTGCTCCATTTCCCCAACGGTTGGTTGCACCAAAACCTCTCTCTAACTCTCAGGATATTCTAGAGGTGTTGAAACAAGTGAAGGTCAACATTCCACTACTTGATACGATGAAACAAATACCTTCATACACTAAATTCTTGAAGGACTTATGTACGACTAAAGGACGACAGAATATTCAAAAGAAAATCTTCTTGACTGAGAAAGTGAGTGTCATCCTAAAGCAAGAAGTGCCGCAAAAGTTCAAAGATCCCGGTAGCCCAACCATATCATGTGTAATCGGGGATTATCGAATTGAGCACGCACTTCTTGACTTAGGAGTGAGCGTTAATCTTATCCCCTACTCGGTATACAAACAGTTGGGTTTAGGTGAATTAAAACCCACCTTAACCACACTACAACTTGTTGATCGCTCTGTTCGTGTACCAAGAGGGATAATTGAGGATGTGTTGGTCCAGGTTGATCGATTTTACTACCCAGTAGATTTCATCATCCTGGATACCGAACCCATCAGTAATACGAGCACTCAGATTCCCGTCATTCTTGGTCACTCATTCCTTGCCACTTCAAATGCAATTATCAATTGCAGGAATGGTGTCATGAGTATGTCTTTCGGGAATATGACATTAGAAATGAATATCTTTTTCAACACTGGCAAACGGTTAGAGGAAGGTGACGATATCCAAAATATTAACATGATTGACACTTTCGTGGAAGATAGGACACCCCTTATCTTATCCTCTGATCCTATAGAGACGTGCCTGGCCCACTCCCATGAGTTTGATGATGACATGATTAGGGAGACGTGTGCCATACTTGATGCTGTGCCGGTACTTGAAGTTAACCGGTGGAGGCCACAATTTGAAGAGTTACCTCAAACTGATGAAGCGCGTCTACCGTCTAACCTCAAGCCACCGAAGCTTGACCTAAAACATTTGCCCTTTGATTTAAAATATACATATTTAGGTCAAGATGAGACATACCTGGTGGTGATTTCTGCCCACCTTGAGAAAGAACAAGAGAGTATGCTCATATCGACTCTCCTTGGGCATAAGGGAGCCCTGGGATGGACGATTGCGGACCTCAAGAGAATCGACCCATTGATTTGTACTCACTACATTTATTTTGAGGATAATGCGAAGACCTCTCGGCAATCACAACGTAGACTAAATATTCCAAACATGAAAGAAGTGGTTAAGGCCGAGGTTCTTAAACTATTGGATGTGGGTATCATATACCCTATATCCGATAGTCAATGAGTGAGTCCAACTCAGGTGGTTCCTAAGAAGTCCGGGATCACCATCGTAGCCAATGCCAATAATGAACTCGTGCCAACTAGAGTTACTACTGGTTGGAGAATGTGCATTGACTACAGGAAGTTAAATACCATCACGAGGAAAGACCACTTTCCTTTGCCCTTCATTGATCAGATCTTGGAAAGGTTAGCTGGTCATTCCTATTACTATTTCCTTGACAGGTATTCGGACTATAATCAGATAGAAATCGCCCCTGAAGATCAAGAAAAGACTACGTTTACATGTCTCTACGGCACCTTTGCTTATCGAAGGATGTCATTTGGACTATGTAATGCCCCTGCCACCTTTCAGCGATGTATGATGAGTATTTTTTCTGACATGGTGGGACAATATTTAGAGGTCTTCATGGACGATTTCTCTGTCTTCGGTCCATCTTTCAGCGAGTGCTTGGAAAGTCTTAAATGTGTGCTGAAAAGATATGAAGAAAAGAACTTGGTACTTAATTGAGAGAAGTGTCATTTCATGGTTCATAAGGGAATCGTCGTTGGACATATTATTTCGTCCAAAGGAATCGAGGTGGATAAGGCAAAAATTGATTTTATCTCTAACCTACCTCCACCCAAGAACATACGGGACGTGCGATCCTTTTTAGGACACGCCAGGTTTTACAGAAGATTCATAAAGGACTTTAGTCTTGTCTCTCGTCCTCTATGTAATCTACTCCAAAAGGATGCACCATACGAGTGGACTGAGCCATGCTAGGAAGCTTTCACTAAGCTTAAAGGCATATTGACTAGTGCACCCATCATACAGCCACCCGACTGGAGCATTCCTTTTGAACTTATGTGCGACGCGTCTAATTATGCTCTTGGGGCGGTTCTAGGTCAGAGAAAAGATAAGAAACCCTACGTTATTCATTATGCAAGTAAGACTCTAAATCCTGCCCAAGTGAACTACTCGACTACGGAAAAGGAACTCTTGGCCGTAGTGTTCGCTTTGGACAAATTTAGGTCCTACTTGATCAGATCTAAGATCATTATTTACACTGATCACGCGGCACTCAAGTATTTTCTGTCTAAGAATGATGCTAAGCCCTGCCTGATACGATGGATCCTCCTACTCCAGGAATTTGACCTAGAAATAAAAATAAAAAGGGAGTAGAGAACGTAGTGGCTGACCATCTTTCTCGCCTTAATACCTTTAATTCCCTTGAGACGACACATATCAATGACATGTTCCTTGATAAACAGTTGTTCAGAGTCTCCCATTCACCTTGACTCGCTGATATCGCTAATTATCTTGCCACAGGTTCCATACCGACACATTGGACTGCGTAAGATAAGAAGAAATTTTTCACCGAGGTGCGCAACTTTTTCTGAGATGATCCATATTTGTTTAAATATTGCTCAAACCAAATCTTGAGAAGATGTGTGCCAGACAATGAGCATCAGAGTGTCATCTCCTTCTGTCACTCACAGGCCTGTGGTGGTCACTTTTCTGCTAAAAAGACCACGGCCAAGATTCTGCAGTGTGGCTTTTACTGGCCCACTATGTTCAGGGACACTCATGAGTTTTGCAAAGCTTGTGAGCGTTGTCAGAAATTGGCAACGTTGTCAGAAATTATCCTGTCGAAATATGATGCCCTTGAACCCCATTCTCATCATTAAGGCATTCAATTGCTGGGGCATCGATTTCATGAGACCATTCCCCCAATCATTTGAAAATTTATATATTTTGCTCGTCGTGGACTATGTCACTAAATGGGTCGAAGCAATTCCGTGTCGGACTAATGACCATCGCACGGTCATTAAATTCCTAAAAGAGAACATCCTTTCCCGATTCGGAACGCCTCGAGCCATTATTAGTGATGGAAGCCCGCACTTTTATAATAGACCATTCGAGAGTTTAATGAAGAAATATGGTATCTCGCATAAGGTGAGCACCCCATACCATTCACAGACAAGTGGGCAAGCTGAGATTTCCAATAGGGAAATCAAACATATTTTGGAGAAAACGGTTAACCCTGATCATAAGGATTGGTCAATCCGATTGACCGATGCCTTATGGACTTACCGTACTGCTTTTAAAACTTCTATTGGATTGTCTCCCTTTAGACTTGTCTATGGGAAAGCTTGCCACTTGCCTGTGGAGTTGGAACATAGAGCTTACTGGGCGATCAAAAATTTAAATTTCAATCTGGACAACGCTGGCTCTCTACGTAAACTTCAGTTGAATGAACTCAAAGAAATCCAGAACGATGCATACGAGAACTCGAGAATTTACAAGGACAGGATGAAAACGTTCATGACCAACACATTTTGCGAAAAGCATTCACGCCTGGTCAGAAAGTCCTTTTGTATAATTCTTGATTACACCTCTTTTCGGGTAAACTCCAATCTCGTTGGATCGACCCTTTCATCGTTATCAATGTTTATCCTCATGGGGCTGTCGAGATTCGGAATCCAGACAATGGCAATGAGTTTAAAGTGAATGGACATAGACTAAAGTCATTTGTTAAGAAATTTGATGCAGAGGACATGTCCATGCCTCTGACTGATCCTGTTTACCAAGATTGATCTCCTAGTCTGATGGAGGTATAGGTAGGTTTCCTGCTCTCATAGGACTAGGGTAGTTTGCTTTATACTGTTCTAGGGTAGTTTGTTTTCTACATTATTTTAGGATAGTTGTTTTTATTAGTTTCTCTCTTGTGCTGACTTTCTTTCATGATAAGATCTTTGTGAAAAATTCTTGCTCGATTCGTTATCCAGGTACTATCTTCCCATCACTTTTCATTTACTGTCGTTGTTCTAATTGCATTGCATGCTCATGTCTTTTACATTGAGGACAATGTAGATTTTAAGTTGGGGGTGGGAGATTAGGTTACCTAATCAGTGTTTTCTTGGCCTTGAGCAAAAATTGTGAAAATTTTTAATTTTTCTGAAATTTCTTGTGAATTCGAAGTGATTTTGATGGCCATCTAGGGCACTTAGAGTTTCAAGATATGTGATGTTGGTAATTTATGACTCTTGGATTCAGTTATCTATTAGATTTCACAGTTAAGTTTGAATTATTAATCCAAAATTAGAAGTTGTAAACATTGATGGAGTCATGATCTCACATATCACATCTCGCTTATATATTAAGGTTTCAGTTCAATATGGAAGGATTGACTTGGTATTCATGAAGCTTGAAAGGAACCAGCCTGGAAAATTTGCCCATCATGATCAATGAAGAAAAAGGAAATACCCAGCTATAAAAACAGCTGCCTTTGGAAAGGGTTGGGAGTACAGTATTCACCATGGGTTTGATCCCCATAGGTGTCGATTCCCCATGGTTGACATTTAAATATATATATATATAATTAAAAAGAATTGGGCGATTGATCTTCACCATAGGTTTGCTCCCTATAGGTGAGGAGTTGATTCCTTTCATTAGCATTACTTTTGATGGAAAAATCAACGGTTGTGATGTTGATATATGAGACGGGATTTGGTTTAGGCTGTGGTTGACCTGAATGCTCTTGTGGAGTACCAATGATATCTTGAAATAGAGAAGTGAATTTTAATAATGCTAAGCCGAGATTACACTATATACCCATGGAACTCAATGTTTAGAATTGTTCTAATTGATAGATTAATACTTTAAATTTGATTATGAAGCCTACCGTGCGCTTGAGTCTAAGAGAAATTAATGCCCAACATTCATGAATCTTAGACTTATAGTATTTGGATTGTTTTTCAAAAATCACTGGAGTTTATAGAAATTTTCCTATATGTCTCAACTTACTTTTGCATACTTTGCTCAGGACTAGCAAAATGTTGGTTGGGGGTTGTGTTGAGGCTTAAATATTGTATATCAGACCCTAGTTATTACCTGCTTTTACGAACATGATATTGTTTAATGCCTTACTTTAATCGTGTTTGTGGTGCAAGGTGAATTTAGGAAGCTTGGATTGAAAATGATGCTGAATGCATAGAATTGATGTTCCGAAGTCACCGAAGCAAGGAATGGACCCCAAGGGAATGATATCGAAGGATTTACACGCCAGGGATCTGAGGAAATCAAGCCATTCACATTAAAGAGGCTCGAAAATGGTCCATAATGCAAGATCATAAGGTTACCGCTATCCATTCGACTCGAAACTTCATACATGGCCTGGGGGCCATAAATTAACCGTACAAATAAAAATTCAGCCATTGGATATCTTGAGAAGTGCGCCAACGGACAAATCAGCCCATTAATCTCCAATTTGGGGCCCACCTGATATCTGGAACTGCCTCAAATTTGGAGTCAACGCCTTTAATGGGGAGGCTAACTGATTGGATGGTGTGGATTTCTCACGAGCATCACGAGTGGACCTCACATATAAGGTGGGAGTGCACCGCGAGCCGCACCAAACCAATAACGCAGTCAAACTGCGTTTGACCGATCCCATTCAAAAACGGCAACTGCCATGTTTTGTATCTGTAAACAGAGGGTTGCGGGTGGGTCTTGTGGCCCACCACCGTGCTGCAACGGTCTGATCTAGACCGTCCATCAGATTTCTACGGCCCACATCACCAAAAACTAGGTGACGGAATGGCAAAGGGCAAGCAAGGATTGATTCCCAACTGTTCAAAAGCAGGTTAAACGGCTGTCAGATCAAGTAGGTGGGCCATATCAAAAGCACTCCAAAACCATTCATTCCCACCTGAAATCTCTCTACGAAGATAATGGACGGCGTGGATTTCACAGATATCGGACGGAGTGGGCCCCACCGACAGCTAGCGCTCCTTGCGCTATCTCTGTTACGCACAGTCCGGAAGAACCGGACATTCCGGAACGTTGTGGCCCACCACCGTTGACAGGTCGCTTGATCTGGACCATTCAGATGATAGGGAAGGGGATTTCTTTTGTCCCCATGCTGACAGATTGGATCAGAAGTAATCCAATAGACAACAGTCACCGTCCGATCTAGGTGCATAAACAAGACCTGCGCAACTCTCTTGTTGCATACGAACTCCACCGACTCTAGCAAGGTCGGTTCTCCAAACCGACCTTGCTATCGCCCTTAGCAGCTATAAAACAGAGAGAGAGAGAGAGCGTGAGAGGGGAAGAAAAGCTTGGCTTAGGCAGGGAAGTTCAAACGAGAGAGAGAGAGAGAGAGAGAGAGAGAGAGAGAGAGAGAGACTTGCTTTATTCTATTTGTTTGTTTTTTGAATTGTTGGAGAGATTAGCCGAATCATGTCAGGCTAAACCTCTTATCTAGGGCTAAGAGGTGAAGCTTGTAGCGTGATGGGTGATTTCTACGGCTTGGATTCATAACTGAATTAATGTTTATCTTGGTTTGATTTTAAAGAATGTAGTTTTTAATGGTTTGTTGTGACTGACATTACAATAGATCTGCGATGGCTTGAGTATTTTCTTTTCCCTTCTTGTGATTATGAAGCCAGGACGCCCTATTGTTCACCATCGCCCCTTGGACATGGTGGAATGACGGAATTCTTCCTGACATTCATACATCACTCAGATTGGCTATGAATTGGTTTAATTTTGTTGTTTGCTTTGTCTCATAGGCATGGCTTTGTGATGGAATCAATTCTAGTTTACACCCATCTGATCTTTTGAACACTAGATTAAATAAAGTTTAGAATTGATTTTCAGGTTATATCCTCCAACTGGATGAAGATGGGACTCGAAGTCCAGTTGAGTTCGTGAATCAACCGTAAATCTCCCTGATCTCTACAAGTGGATCCTCTGAATCCCTAGTTTCCTACTCTTGAATTCTACAAATTTTAGTTTTCTATTTCACTATATTTCCCTCATATTCATTCAGTTTAGATTACATCTTATTCCAGTTCTAGTTCTGGTTAGTTTCAGATTACGTACGGGTTTTAGTCCCTTGGGATTCGACCTCGGTCTCACCGAGTTTATTACTACATCACAACCCTATACTTGGGGAGTGAACATATAACACCCGTGTCCGATAACTCTTATAACTTTACGAATTCTTTTTCCTTGGCCTTATTTTCCTGCACACTGTCCTAATGCATCACTTTTTCATTGAAGACTACGTCCTTGCTTCTGATGATTTTTTTGTTTTCTGCATCCCAAAACCTGTAGCCAAAATCATGCTTCCCGTAGCCTATAAACGTGCACCTCCTGGACTTTGCATCTAACTTATTTCTGTGCTCTGCATCAATGTGAACATATGAAGTACAATCGAACACTCTAAGATGTGCAAGGTTCACTTCTTTCTCAGTCCACGTTTCTTCTGGTAGCCCACCATCCAATGGTGCTGAGGGACTTCTATTGATGAGATACGCGGCAGTATTCACAACATCTGCCCAAAACGTCTTGGGCAACCCTGCATGTATCCTCATGCTCCTGGCGTGCTCAAGGATGGTCATGTTAATGCACTCAGCCACGCCATTCTGCTGTGGTGTCCCTAGAATTGTTTTCTGATGTTTGATTCCATTTGCTGTACAATACTCCTCAAACCTCTTATCATAGTATTCTCCCCCATTATCAGATCTGAGACATTTTACTGTTTTACCTATCTCGTTTTCTACCATAACTTTCTACTTCTTAAATACATCAAATACATCAGATTTGTGCTTTAAGAGATAAACCCATAGTTTCCTACTAGCATCATCAATAAAAGAAACAAAATAATGTGAGCCACCAAGAGATAATACTTGTGCTGATCCCCACACATTAGTGTGTACAAGTTTCAACAGATGCGTCTTTGGAGCGCGTCCAGTCTTCTTGAAGCTTACCCTCTTCTGCTTGCCATACACGCAGTCCTTACAGAATTTCAAGTCAATAGACTTCAACCCTGGTAGCTTCCCTTTTGACAATAGCACTTTCATCCCTTTCTCACTCATATGTCCCAACCTCTGATGTCATAACTGCTCATTCACTCCAGTTGATGCGACTGCGAGTGAAGTATACGATCCTGAAGTCACGTACAAAGTACCTTCCTTCTTGCATTGAGAAATCACCAAGGCACCTTTTGTGATCTTCCAGGAATCACTGGTGAATGTCGTCACATAACCGGTATCGGCCAACTGCCCCACTGAGATCAGATTCCTTCTTAAACTCGGTACATGTTTGACATCCTTCAATTTCAACGACGTTCCATCTTTCTGATTTATATGAACGTCTCTCTTTCCAACAATACTACACAGCTCATCATCACTCAGGTAGACTCTCCCAAAGTTATCTGACACATAATTACGCAGAACTTCCTTACACAAGACTCATTTCTCGCATCAAGAGACAAGATCAGCGCCTCTGTGTCACTCTCCTCAGATACATTCACTGAATCCTTTCCGCCTTGAGAGTTTCCTTCTTGTTTCTTGAGCGCCCTACAATCACGTTTCATGTGCCCCTTCTTGCCGCAATGTCAACACCCGTCTTTGTCTTTCAGTCCCTTGGACTTCTTCCTCGACTTAGAACACCTGTGTTTATTCCCTCCTTTGTTCAGCGATCTTTCTCTTCCTTCAACGTTTAGAGCATCCCTGAATCCCTTGAAACTCCTGATGCCTTTCTTCTAGATTCTTTGCTGAGAATTAGACCGGCCACATCATCAAATTTCAACTGACTGGCAGACTGGATAAGATCAGCATCAAATTCGCATGTTAGTCCATTGTAGATCTTGTGTCTTTAAGTATGCTACTGTTATATTCATCTGGATTTGTATGTGACAGAAATCTCTCTCTCTCTCTCTCTCTCTCTCTCTCTCTCTCTCTCTCTCTCTCTCTCTCTCTCTCTCTCTCTCTCTCTCTCTCTCTCTCTCTCTCTAAATTCTAGGCCATGAAGCATCTACATCTATAGAGCCAATTATCTCCCCTGTGATACTTTAACATGTGGGCGTAACATGGTTCAGAGCCATTCACAACTATTGACATTGTTGAGATTTTGGAGGTAAGGATATTGAGTACAGATATGTGAATGGTGTATGATGGCATGCTGAAATTTGACACATATTTGTTGTTCATACCATGTGCTTAGTTTAGTAAAAGATGTCATGTTACGGTATGTTTTTCCGGATTTAAAGCTGGTTGTCAGATTCTTATTTGGTTAAAAATGTCATGTTATGGTATGTTTTTAGCTTCTTATGTCTGTTTGTTCATACATACATAAATTTGTATTTCATTTACAGGTAAGAGAATTTTATTAAATTGAGGTGTATAACCACCCGACTTACGAGACTTGCAGGGCATGCCCACAAGCCTTCAAGTAATTTGAGGTGTATAACCACCCGACTTACAAGAAAATCTCAGAAGTCGGGTGGTTCTCAGATTCTTTTTTGGTTAAAAATGTCATGCTACGGTATGTTTTTAGCTTCTTATGTTTGTTTATTCATACATATATAAATTTGTATTTCATTTACAGGTAAAGAGAATTTTATTAAATCAAGGTGTATAACCACCCGACTTACGAGACTTGCAGGGCATGCCCACAAGCCTTCAAGTAATTTGAGGTGTATAACCACCCGACTTACGAGAAAATCTCATGACCCACCAAACAAACAAGTATACTACGATGCACCTCTCTTTGGTGACACTGGCGACACTGGCATTAAGGTACAATATTGTCCAAAACAATCTCAGCACTTTTCTTTTTCTTTTGATGGATTTCTTAGTTAAAATTACATGTTGGGAATCTAAATCAGCTTGGATTTTGAATTGGGTATCCTTCTTTCTTCTCATTCCCTTATCTCCTTTTGGAGGAGATGCAACTCATAGAGCTAGAAAGGCAGCTACAGCTGGAGATGGAATCCCGGAACAGAGTGGAAAAGAAGCTGAAACTCGCGACAAGAAAGCTACAATCCCTGAAACTATCAGCTGTTCCAAGCCAATCCAGTTCGCCCGAGAAAAGCAAAAGCTCTGCTAGTTCATCCACAGTTTTCTCAGCCCTCCAAAAGCAAGAAGAAGAGCAGAAAGCCGGCTCGCAAACAGCGGATTCAGGAGAGCCTAGCAGCACACATCCCAATGTTGTATGCTTGTGGGAGACTAAGGTCGTTGATATTCAACCAAAAATCAGGCCGGTCTACTTATCAGGTGGGTGACAAGTGTAAGTTGAATGTTGAGAAGCTATTCGGGTGCGAGAAGGCATTGGATCTTGCTGTCAATGAGAACTTTAAATAGGCAGATAACTATTGTGTTGGTATTGTGCTTTTGCGAATGGATTAGAATGAATGAATGAATGATTGTATTTGGTTGAATGAATTAATGATTTACCCATGAAGTATTTATTTGTATTAGCTGATATGAGTTTATCTATCAGGGCACGTACTATAATGGTAAGAGATACCATCATTATATTTTTTCCATTTTTTGAAAAAAAAAAATAGTAGCTACAGCTATTACCATAGCTATTTATCGGAAAATCGTAGTTGTTGCTAATTTAAACCTATTGCTATGGCTATCTTCTACTTTTAGCTACAAATATAATCCGTAGCTCTATGTATTTTGAATCTATGGATCTAATCCGTAGCTAATTTTCCATAGCTACAGTTGAAACCCGTAGCTGTATCTTTAAGACCTATAGCTATGGTCATCCTATGGACTATAACTGTAGCTATATTCTTTAGCTACGGATTTTTCCGTAGCTTTTTCCAGTTTTCTGGTAGTGCTTAAACATCAAGGTGTCTTACGGATGAGTTAACGGGGCATTTGCAGGAAGAGATCCTGTGGTGTATGTTGGTTGTAGATGACATAAAGGATTTAAAATTAGTCAGACTAAAACAAAGCATATAGAGTGCAATTTTAGTAACAATAGGATTAGGAATGCGGAATTAGTAAAGATTGCTAGCCAAGAAGCTCCTAAAGATGACCACTTTTGCGATCTTGGGTCAATAATTCATGAAAGTGGAGAGATTGAGAAGGTCATTACCATAATGTCCATAGGATGAGTGTAACTAAAATGAGGATGTTGAGATGGATGAGTGGCAAGACAAGGAAGGATAGAATTAGAAATGAATGCATTTCAAGGGAATTTAGGAGTAGCCCAATAGGTAATAAGATGAGGGAAACTTGACTTACATGGTTTGGTCATCTGCAACAGAGACCAAGAACTGTGCCTGTTAAGAGTGAATTCGTACAAGTTGCAGACTCTAAAAGGGCAAGGGGAAGACCCAGAAGGATGTGGGTGAGGGTAGTAAGAAAAGACTTGATAACCTATGGCCTAGCTGAAGTTATGGCCGTTGATAGAGTAGAATGGTGGAAAAGGATTCGTGCAGCTGGCCCCACTTAGTTGGGATAAGGCTTAGATGATGATGATGACGGTCAAGGTATCTTGTGCCTACCCTCAAAAAAGAAATTTGATTTGGATCATTGAACCACAGGTCCCACTTGTACAAAGTTATAATCTAAATCCGAGATGGTATTATGCATACATCTAGCCTAGCATTGTTTAATTCGTTTTTTCCCTGCCTATTGAAAGCCATCAGTGGAAGGGTTAGGATCTTCAATGTAAGATATTTTCAAAATATCAGAAGGATTTGGGATTATTTGTCACAACAAGTTGTCTAGATGAATCCAAATCATCAATCCACAATCTGCTGATGTAAATAAATAGGATGGAAAATAGTGTTTTCACCCATCTCTATCTATCATTTATATGGGCTAGGCAAGGAGAGAAAAAAAGCAGAGGAGGAAGAGGGTAAAAGCATTCTCTCTCTTCCCATAGATACTATCACTAACATTCTCACCAGATTATGTTAGATCCCTAATCAAATTACTGTCCGTATGCGAGTACATGCATCATTTTGTATGACATATATGCTTCATTAAAGCCATCCAGCATCTCAGCGCCAATCTGAGGCTTTATCATCTAAGTTTCAGATCCTAACAAGATCTTCAACGAAGACCCATCATTCTTCTTCTATAACATAGATAGCAAGCCCCTTGAATCACTCCTTTGAGCACGTCAAGGTCATTTCATGCATGAACAGTCTAAAACCTTCAATCATGTGATCCAGCAATTGAAAGCTCTCCAACCTCCAACATTGTTTTGTTTGAAAACGGCTATCAGGGATCACTTATCACCCTCTCACCAGAGAATACAAGGTACCGTGTGTTCATTTGCAAGGAAAATCAGCAGTACCATATCATGTGTGAAATTTTCACCCTTGGCAGCAATTCCTGGAGAAAAGATTGAGATCCCCCCTCATAGAGAATAGAGATACTTGCACTCATATGTACACGTGTCTGTGCGAATGGAGCTTTCAATTGGATGATCACTTGCAGTATGTATCATGAGATAGGCCTGAGGCAGTATGAAGTGAATCGCCTCTACTATGACGGATTCATACTCTCCATGGATGTGAAGGAAGAGAACTTAGAGAAGTTCTGAAAATGCCCCACTGAGAATGCAATTTCTACTCTGAATTTTGTTGAAGGATTGGCTGCCTTTACTTTGCCAACCATGCATCTCATCAAGGGATTTGCCAAGCTGGTATCAGTTAAAGAACATCCTATATGTTTACAATCGATCATGGATTTTGCCAAGGGTAAGTGGCACACGGTCTAAGGGAGGGGTACCGGCTGGAGCGTTTGGCCGAGCCAAATCTGATATATGATGCAAGGAGGAAGCTTCTTGAGCTAGTTGTTTTGGGATGACAAGGTGTTTCTATGAGTAGTTTAGATTCAAGGAGAGTTGTAGGTGGAGAGGCAGAGGATTAATTGCAGGAAGAGGATGGAGCTTGTAATCGTGTATTGTAGAGAGTTGGAAGTGGAAATATTGTTTACCATGGGATTCACATTGGTTGTTAATGTGATTTTTTCAGGTGAATTAGAGGGAGGAAAATTGGTGGGAGATTAGAGGTTGGAGTTTTGGAAGAGGCTGGGCCAATGGGGATTGAAAATTCGAATTTGGGGAGAATGAAATGGAATTTTGCATTGATATTGAATTGAAAATATGTAAAGCATGAGCAATTATATTTGAGTGAATTAGAGTTGAGGAGAGTTCAAAATTGTATGTGGGAAGAGAGTGGGGTTTGAGAATTTGAATTTGTAGAGTCAAAATAGAATTTTTGTGTGGATATTTAGTTGAGAAGTTGTAATGGGCGTGAGTAATTGTACTGGGCTTGTCAGACAATTGATGTTGAAAATTCAAATTGGTTGATTTTTTGAGTGAATTAGAGTTCAGAAGAGTTGAATGGAAGAGCAGAGGTTGGATTGTGGGAAGTGGATGGGGATTGGAAAACAGAAGTTGGGGAAGATTGAAGACGGAATTTTGCATTGATATTCTGTTGACAATCTGTAATTACTGAGCAATCGTACTGAATTTGTCAGACAATATTGAGTATGAATTATCTTGGGTTTCCTTTCCATCATTGGGATTTTTTGCAAGCAATTCAATTCTAGGAGAACCCGTGGGATGGAAGGTTGATGGCAAGGAGAACTCAGGCAATTGAAAATTGAAATTTCAGACCGTAGAGCAGAGGTGGAATTTTGGAATTAGATGTTGATTATTACTAATGGCAAAAGCTATTTTGCTGGTTGAGTGTGTAACCAATGATGCAAAGTATGATAGGTCATGGGCAATTTAACAGGTTGACATTGTTCTCTATGAGTTATTCAAAGTTGAGGAAAAGGGCAGGGAGCAGACGGATTTGAAGGAGTGACCGCTGGAATTAGTAGAAATTTGGAATGTGGAGGGTTTGGCATTGATGCCGGGTTTGAGCTTTGGTTGGAAGGAGAATGCAGTGTTTTCACAAGTGGATATGGCACCTAGAATGTCACAACTAAAGGCCTCACCCAATGAGGGGAATGTAGAAACTCACTTCTGGAATCCTTTCATCTGGAGTTGTCAGATCGTATGGTATTGGTGGCATCCTGAGCAACGAGGAACACAAGCTTAGGACGTTGTTCTCTGGCCAGCTAAGGTTGTCCAGGCATGCCTCTTGGGGCAGGTTTATGATCATGATTTCATGACTTGATCAATAGGTCCACGATGAGGTTAGGGACCATGACTTGAGGTACAACATGTCATGTGTATGGTGGACATGTCCGTAGTGCCACCTTTGTTTAGTCATGCGACAGTCCAAGGGAGCTATAAAGGGCATTTCACCCCATTGACTTCCAAATCCTTTCTCATAGGGAGGATTAAGATTTCATTTACAAGCCCACTTACTTTCATTTCATTTCATTTGCATGCATTTACTTCTATCCAAACACCCTTAAAATATCATTTACCTTCATTTACTCCCAATTCCATCCATTTAGGAGGGAACCTTTGCTGGTTCCGTATAGTTCATTTATGGTCCACTCAAGTTACGTCGCAGTTTGTGAGACCTTGACATGAGTTTGTACAGTAGAATTTGCATTGATGGAGATTGTTCTTGTAAAATTGTTTCTTTGTGGCTTCTATGGTGTGTTGATCCAAATAAGCTTCCAGTTAGTATATTTGCATATACATGTGCCAATGGTTTTGTTTGTACTGTACAAAATGCATAGCAAAATTATATTTAGCTGCCATGGTAATGTTTATGAAATATTTTCAATTGTATGCCATTGAAAATATATATATTTATTTTTCAATTACAGTATCAACAAATAAATCAAACTTAGAATATAGAAAATTGAGGCTGCATGGGACCTTTTCTGGCAATCAATGCAAACTATAATCTATATATAAACTGTAATGAAAACACGCATTTCTGAAGGTGGCTGGTTTACAATGTTAGGGGCTGGATGGTTCTTTCCCAGAGGTTCAGGGATTGGCAGAGAATGTGTAAGAAATTGAAAAGCAGAGCATGCCGAACTAATGATTTTTTTGTTCTACTACTACTATTATTATTATTATTGTTGTTGTTGTTGTTGTTATTGTTATTGTTATTGTTATTGTTATTATTATTGTTTTATTATTATTATTATTATTATATTATTATTATTTTGGGTGTAACCTTCAATAGAGATTGCTTAGCTAATAATTACATGTCAAATGGATATCATAAGACTTTTTTTCCTTTTCTTTTTTTATCCTTAAAAAAAAAAAGAAAAAGAAAAAAAAATCCTTTTTTTGATTTTTTTGATCTATATATCAAGAACCCTAATATTCATCCATTCCCTAAACATAGAACACACCCTCACAAAGACACCACAAATACATTCAATTGATCATCTTAGCAGCTTATTTTTGCTGTTTCCCATGTACGATTGTTTCAGTTAACATAATTTTGAGAAATACTTTGACACTACCGAGTATGTATGTACGATAGCCAGGCACTTAGAAATTACTTTGAAATTGCTACCTAGCATGCAAATAATTGATGTATCATGAAAAAAAAAAAAAAAAATTGCTGATATTTGGTTATGGAAATGTTAGATTACTGGGCATTTACTGGACGGGGTTAGAATGTAAAATATCCAATGGTCTTATTTCAAAAAACAGGTAAGTTCAACCAACCTGATTTTTATGCTGTAATTTCATGACTAGGTTCCAAAATTTAGCCGGTTTAATATGGGTTCATAAATGCCAGTATATCATTTTTAAGTGTCTGTGCATCAGGCGCTTGCATCAGGCGTATCCAATAATTCCTTAGGATTTTATTTTATTTTTTAAAATACAAGGAAAGACCCAAAGACCAGGGGATCTCACGTTAGGAGGCCTCAAAGGATCCACAGATAAAGATGTGTAAAGGCTTATAGCTTAGCCCAGACATCAAGAAAAGAAAATGCTTAGGGAAAAGTCATCCATATAGAACCATCATGCAACCGTATATCAGCAGAAGCAGGAATACTGATGCTATAAAATTCAGCTGCTCGAATTTGTATCCATAACCTCTCTCGCTCCATACTGCAAAAGAATTGTTCTGCACACCATTTAACTGCAGGAGAGAGGAGAGAGAGAGAGAGAGAGAGAGAGGTCCGGATCTAGGTCTCATACAAATGCAAAGATGCCAAAGGATGAATGGTCCGAGCAACAAATGTGTTTTTACAATGGCCCGGTGATTACTAAGACTGTGGTAGTCTATCACTTCCTAAAAAATTAGAAGATTTTCTCCCTAATATATTTTGAAGGCGCGACTATGGAGTCAAATCTTTGAGTTAACCCGATTTATATAGACATCGAATGGAGTCTGAGTTTCAGAAGTATGGTTTCATCAGTAAATGTGTTTTGACTGATATGGAGCGAAGTGGCCCGATTGACCCAGCTCTGTGGATTGGGCTTGGGGCTCACTCATGGTATATAATCACTTTTCAGATTGGATTTGAGCTCAATCGGTTTAGCCCAACCTGGTCCGATCTGACCTCTAATCCTAAGTTAAACAACCCCTATAATCTTAATTGTAGACTTAATCCTAGGTTAAACAATCCATATAATCTTAATTGTAGACCGTTGGTTTCATTCATCTAAAATATCTATTTCTTTATGAGCGTGTGCCCCACTTGATCAATAGATAGTTTAAGAACATTCAAAGTGGGAAATTAGGATCTTATCAATTTTCGGGCTGGGTTCTGTCCAACCACTTTCGGCACGGCTTGTTATGTTAGGCCCTTTCCGAACTTGGGTCGGGCTAAGGCCTTGAGGCCCAAGCCTATCATGGTGAGGCCCTTCGGCGGGAAAGATAGGCCTGCGTGCTTGGTTAGCATGCCGCTAGAACTGATCGCCTACAAGCGTCTGTACGGAACTCTTTCTCACCGAAGTTTCACATGTTTAGGACATCTGAACCATGAAATAGGATGGGCGCCACCGTTACAATCATCGGTCTTGATTATCAGGCCAGTTTACACATTAGGTGGCTGCTCTTGATTATCATCGTTTTGGTGTATTGATTTTGATCTTCAAGTGGGTCCTATCGTTTTGCATGGCTTCGACGTCCATAATCTAAGAAGTTTCTTTAAACGTGTAAGAGGAGAGGAGAGGATAGAATCACAATATCTCTCTCATTCAAAACATGCAAAAACACAAAAATTCCCACTCATATCTAGAATATGTCTATGACTAGTAGCAGCCCAAATTCAAGAAGAAAACTCTTTTGGAAAAACCCAACTCACATGCTCCTGGATTCTTGCAAGAGCGTGAAAGAGTTCCAACAGATCCATGCCCAGATCATCAAAGAAGGCCCATCACCTTCAAACACCCTTGCAACCATCAAAGCGATCTTCTTTTGTGCAATTTCACCTCAGGGAAACATAGACTATGCTAAAACCCTCTTCAGGGAGCTGCAAAACCCCAACATCTTCTCTTTCAATTCTCTCGTTAGAGGCCTATCCACCACCAAAAACTCACTTCAAGCAATCCATCTGTACCGAGAGATGCTCCACAGAGGCCTTCGACCGAACAACTTCACCTCCCCTTTGTGATAAAAGCCTGCACTGAGTCATCGGCAACTCAGATCGGTGTAACAGTCCATGCCCATGTTGTTAAAGTCGGCCTTGAATCGGATTCATATGTTCTGGGCTCTCTGATTCATATGTATGCTGATGGGAAGGATCTGGAAGCTGCCCGTCAGCTGTTTGATATGTCTTCTCAGTGGGATGTGGTTTCTTGGAACTCGATGATTGATGGGTATGTAAAGTGTGGGGATTTGGCGGTCGCGCGTTCAGTGTTTGATCTTATGGATTGCAGCGATGTGGTTTCTTGGAATACGATGATAAATGGGTATACAATCATTGGGAATTTAGTGGAATCACAGGCGTTGTTCCATCAGATGCCTGAGAGAAATTTGGTTTCTTGGAATTCCATGCTGGCAGCGTATGCAAAGTGTAGGGATGTTGAAGGGGCGCGTGGAATTTTTAACAAGATGCCTCAGAGAGATGTTGTGTCATGGAATGCGATGTTAGCTTGTTATGCCCAGAGCGGGAAATCTAATGAAGCTTTGGCCCTCTTTGAGGAGATGCAAGCTGCAAATGTAAAGCCAACCGATGCAACGATTGTCAGCATGCTATCAGCTTGCGCTCATTTAGGAGCATTGGATCAAGGGGCACGTCTCCATGCTTACATTAATGACCATAATATTGTGATTGACACGATTCTGGGCACTGCACTTGTAGACATGTATGCAAAATGTGGAAGCATTGCATGTGCAACCCAAGTCTTTTATGATATAGAAGAGAAAGATGTGCTAGCCTGGAATACAATGCAAATGAAGCACATCGACTTTTTAATGAGATGCAAGAGGTTGGTGTTAGACCAGATGATATTACATTCGTCGCTGTGCTTAGTGCATGAAGCCATGCTGGGATGGTAGATGAGGGCCGTCAACTGCTCGGTTGCATGAGCCGCGGTTACGGGATCAAACCAAAAGTTGAGCATTATGGATGCATCATTGATCTTCTTGTGCGTGCTGGATTGTTGGAGGAAGCTGTAGAGCTGATAGAGACCATGCCCATGGAGCCGAATGCCAATGCATGGGGAGCATTGCTTGGAGGTTGCAGGATCCATAAGAACATAGATGTCGGCGAGCGTGTAGGGAAACACCTTCTTGATCTTCAGCCCCACCACAGCGGCCGGTAACTTGACACACCCATGAAACTGTTTTGTATTACAACTAATGTACAACACTAGATCAGCATTATGTATGCGGCAGGCCAAACTCAACCACGACTCAGTCTGATATCACAAGACTCAAACTAGACCAGTTGGGGTTGGTTGAGTTGGCAAAAATGGAATAGATTTCTCAGGTCAGACCATGCTAGGCCCTGGCACACTGTTGGGACACAAATTTCCTACAGCACTTGTTGTAGGAGCTGGCATGATAAGAAACTCTGAGCCCCACCTGATGTCTATGTGACATGCACTCCATCCATCAGTTGCTTCAGCTCATGTTGGGATGTGAACCTAAAAATCAGGAAGATCAAAAACTCAAGTGGGCCACACCACAGGAAACAGTAGGGATAGGGATGCCCATCATTGAAACCTCCCTGGTGTCCACTGTGATGTTTATATGCAATCCAATCCATTTGTTATGTGAGTCACACCAGGATGAGGAGAAGACACAAATATCAGCCTGATTCAAAACTTCGGCGTGGCCCAAGAACAATGGTTGTATCCTCATCCCCCACTGTTTCCTTTGGTGTGGCCCACTTGAGTTGGGATCTGCCTGATTTGCAATGAGTAATCTTACACGCGAAGGGCTGATCAGTGATAGCAACAATAGTTCTTCATCCGAGTTTGACTCAACTGAGTTGATTTAACTCAGGGCAGAATTTGGGTCATGAAGGAGTAGCTTACACTGAAATCCCTAAACATGGAGACGTAGACAGGCACTCGAATGCATCTCATGCATTGTGAAAATCAGATACACCCAAACTCTCCATATTCATCTAATCTTCTCTTCCACAGATATGTCCTCCTCTCAAACATCTATGCTGCTTCTGGTCGATGGGATGATGCCAGGAAAGTGAGAAATCTGATGAAATCCAAAGGCGTCGCTAAATTCCCAGATCTAAGCATGATAGAGTTGAAAGGGATGGTGCACCGGTTTGTAGCCGGTGACAGGTCGCACCCTGAATCAGACTGCATCTACAACAAGCTGTCTGAAATCTCAAAGCAGTTGAAGATTGCTGTCGGATATTCACCTGATACAAAGAAGGTGTTGTTCGATATTGAGGAAGAGGAGAAAGAACACACTCTATCCGTGCACAGTGAGAAATTGGCCATTGCATTTGGGTTCATGCACACAGGGCCGCACGCCACCATTAGAATAGTGAAGAACCTTCGAGTATGCAGAGACTGTCACAATGTCACAAAGCTGATTTCGAAGGTTTATGGCAGGGAAATCATCGTGAGGGATCGAAATCGCTTCCACCATTTCACAGATGGCACATGTTCTTGTATGGATTACTGGTAGAGAATTATTGGATGATCCGAACCATCACATTGTTGGGCATCAGATGGATGGTTAAAAGGAAAGTGGTTTGCAATCGAAATTTAACGATGAACATCAGAAGATCATTTGATCAGTTTGGCCTTTTGGTTATGCTTCTTTGACAATGGGATCCAGAACCTCTGAGAAAAACAGGCAAGAGTCAATGGATCAATGCGTCAAAGCTATCGCTGTTAAAGCAGATGTTGTTTGCACCCTCCCGAAAATCATGAGCTGACAGCAACACCACTCAAGAGTAACATATGGTTGGTCACCCAAGCTTCTCTCATGAACCCACCTTCGCAGACCACTCAGATTGAGCTTGAATGTTCATTGGAACTCATCCACCTAAATTTGGCCTGAACAGGGATGACCGAGGTAAGATCAGCTTCCTATCGTGGTTTGGTTGACGATAGGGCTGTCAATGGTCTGAGCCTGGGCTCAGTAAAATCATGATTTTGAGTAGACCCGGCCTGAAAAGTTCAAAAGCCTGGCCAATGACAACCCCAGGCCCGGCCTGTTGACAGCCCTAGTTGAGGATGTTGACAATGGGGGTGTGACTTGAGTTGGGTCAACCCAAACCCAATTGGCCCAATCCCTCTTGAGGTTGGGTTGGGTTTAAGGGTTGAGGCCTCAAGCAACCCAAATCCAACCTAAATATGCAATAGATACATATAAGAGTCATGACTAATATACCAATATATAAACGTGGAATCATGGCTTAGATAGAAAATAGTGTCCATGGGTCCTTCCTTACTCATGCCTCATTGGTAGACCAGACCCTCATGAGTTTCAACACCAGGTCATGGATTCGAGTACCCACTGATATAGACTCTATGCTATATATGGTTTATTATTGGAACTGGCTTTGGGCCAGTTGCTCAGCTGTCCCTTGTCTTTTGAATAGTCTCTCTAAAAATTAGTGAGGTTTTTCTTTCTTTCTTTCTTTCTTTCTTTTTATCTATTTCTTTAATGAGAAATGTTCCAGTGCTCCCAGTTGCATTTAGTTGCATTGGAACACTTGGACTATCGAATTCATTGATCTAGACTCTTCACTAGGACCAATGTTCATTTCATGGTCAACCATGCAATCATGTCTGACAAATATAACCATTCGATTAGTTGTCTTTAATATGGATGGTTAAGATTTGAAATGTTGGGTTTGGAAATTAACTTTTGGGATTAGGTTTTGACAGGACATTTTTTACCTAAACAACTAGAATGTGGTGTGTTCTCAGGTGGAGATGGTGCCCAGAGTGTTGCAACTAAGGCCTCACCCCTATGGGGAATGTGGAAACTCGCTCTTGGAATCTATTATTTCTGTAGTCGTCGGAGCTTTTGGTATTGGTTGCATCCTGAGCAACGAGGAATGGAATCTCAGGAGGGTACTGTATGGGCCAGCTAAGTATGCAGACGTGATCGATTCCAAAGCCATATTCAGGACTAATCCAAGCATACTTCTTGTGGCAGGAGTACAGTCATGATTTCATGACTTGTCAAATTGGTTCATGATGAGTTTAGGGACTATACCATTCCTTGGAGTAAAACATTGTTTTGTCCATAAAGTTTGTTATTCTGAAAAAAAATATATAATAATAAATAAAAATTAAA
The DNA here is from genome assembly GCA_021015155.1 of Magnolia officinalis. Taxonomy (NCBI): domain Eukaryota; kingdom Viridiplantae; phylum Streptophyta; class Magnoliopsida; order Magnoliales; family Magnoliaceae; genus Magnolia; species Magnolia officinalis. Next base: position 62,848,863 of record JAJHSJ010000009.1, on the reverse strand, counting down.
AAAAAAATTAAAAAAAATTAATGGGCAAGATATTGTGGTGCATGTCATGCGATTAATATCGAATAACATCCTGAGTACGATAGGTCATGTGGAATTTCTGGTTTATAGATTCTTACTAGTGTCTAATTGAAATTAAGATGGAAGTATCTTTCAAAAAAAAAAAAAAAAGAGCAAAATTAAGAGAGAAGCTTCTTGGTTTTGTATGGTTCATTAATGGGTGTGAGATATTTTTCTGATTCGTGGGATGTTGTGAATTTGTAGAATTTGTAATGATGAAGGATTCTAATCTAGTAAAATTATTTTCTGTGGCTTCAATCAGGTGCTGATCTAAATAAACTTTCACTTGGGATATATGTGTGTACATGTGCCAGTGGTTTTGTATTTCATATTTGTATAAAGCATGTGATAAGTTAGATTTAACTTTTATGGAAATTTTCCAATTGTAGTATTTCAAAACAAATCAAAATTAAAATATAGATGATTGAGGCTGCATGGAACTTTTGTTGGCAATCACTCACAAACCGCCCGTCATCATTTAAGCCTTATCTTAGCTAAATGGGATCCTAAACATGAATTATGTTTGGCTATTCTATTCTACTGAGGGCCATAATAATATCTTAGCATGAGTTTGGAATGTCATATCGACAGGATTCATGATGAAAGTCATGGCAAAAGTTTCACACCAGCTGCCAACCTCATGCAACCCTTCTTTATCCAGGCTTGGGACCGGCAATTAGAGGACAAACTCATGCAAGCACTATGTAATAGTTATAATAGTTTATTACATAGGTTGATTAGAATTAACGTGTTAATCACTTGCAAACTATAATTTATATATAAAGTGCAACAGAAATGCTCATTTCTGAAGATGTTTCTTTTACTGAGAAGGGCAACTCGCATCTAAAGACATATATAAAATGGCACTTAAAATTCGAAATATACTTTTGTGGCTGAGCAGTTTGATCAAGCTAGTTTTCAAAATGAATGGCCCAAAATTATGATGATGTACCACCTTCAGACTGGTGGAAACTTATTGTACAAGTAATAATTAAAAACACATTGTGGGTCCTCTTTTTACAGCAAATAAGTGTCCAAAAACCAAAGATTATAATTGTTAGTAAAAAAAATTATTTTTCAGCTTATGTTATGGCAACTGTAGGTTCTACACCTTAGCTAGTTTAACTTAAGGGGGTTCCACATGTAGATTTTCTACATGCGTGTGTATCGAGCACCATACCCTCATTGAATATTATGGAACTCCCCAGTGATGAGGAGAAACAATCGCTTAGATAACAAAGAAGTTCACTTCAAGAAAATGTTACTCTATAAAAGGGGAATAATGATCTTCAACAGGTGCATCATTTAAAAGAAAGAAAAAGAAAATATAGCTAGCTTCCTTGCTCCTTTGAAATTTTGTTGTAGAATCTAGGCTACCATTACTGTAAGGTTTGGAATTCATTGGGTTTTTTTATTTTTTATTTTTAAAAAATTGTGGAGGATTTCTATGTGAGTTGGGAGGGCCGATGCCTGGGCTGTATAAGAAAGTTATCATGGAACCTGGTCCCTGAAAACAACAATATAAAAAAATGTGATTAGAGAGAGAGAGAGAGAGAGAGAGAGAGAGAGAGAGAGAGAGAGAGAGAGAGAGAGAGAGATTTCAAGATTCTTGCAATTTGGCAGGGTTGGTTTTCAAAATAGATCTTTATCCTATTTGCCACTTTCAATAAGCAAGACAAAGCAATGAGCAGCATTCATGTTGTTCTTCTTCAACTGAAGTAGAGGAGATCCTCTGTTGCGTATGAAGGCTTTACAAGATTGTCAAAAGATGACGGAATCCACTGGATAGGTGTTAATTTTAAGTTTAATTCAATGGCCAATCCAACAGAAATTCTAAGCCACTTGGGATCAATGGGTTGGTGAGAAATATCAGTTGGCAGGTTTTGATGTACAAAGGCCAACACAACGTTAAGGTATGAAAAATAATAATAATAATAATAATAAATCAAGATGATTCAAAATTTAGATGGTCCGCACCATAACAAGCAACATAAAATCATGCCTAAAATCTCCAAAATCACATAAAATCATGCCTGAAATATCCAAAACCACGGGGTGTATAGCACCTTAATTATGGATTGGCTTGGTTTCTAGGTGGACCATCATCCTAGTGGAGCACACTTGATAGAGAGATTGAATGGCATACACACATCGTAGTTGGTACCATAAAAGATTCGTAAGGTCTTTATGGTCGAAGTCTCTTCCACTACAAGAAAAATAGGCATTACAGACAGCCAAAACCGCCCCTAAAAGTCCTAAAAACCGCCGGTATAAGAATTACTGGCAGTCGGATGCGTACCGCTAAGGGGGGGTGTTGTTGTATCTTTTACCGACGTTTTTTTATGGCCGCCGCAAAAAGTCAAACTTTTAGCGGCGCTTATTATCCTCTACCAGCGCTTCTGTTGACTGGCAGTAAAAATTGTAAAAGAGCTGGTAAAAACTCTAAAAATGCCGCTAAAACATATGAGAAATGTCAGAAAAAAGCTATGAGAAACGCCAATAAAAGATAATTTTGTAGCAAACGCCGGTAGAAGTTACAACAAACGCTGCTAAAGTTGTAACAAGTGCTAATGAGAGATTAAAAAACACCAGTAAATCATTTACAGTGTAAAAGAAAAAATATAAGAAACGATTAAAAATTCTGCTAGGCTGAATCTTCTAAATCAAAATACCTTTACGAGCTTAAATTAGCATTCAAACACAACCTGTAAATCATTTACAACCAGCCTCATTTACAAGGAGCCTGAGAATGAAAGGTTACATAATGGACATAAAATTTATAGATTGAGACACAAGGAAAAGTAGGAGGAAAAAAGCAACGGATTTCAGCAACGCTCGATGCGAGACTTCTCAAATTCACCCCAAGAACCAAAACTCATGCCATATAGAGGACCTTTGTCAGCAGCACCCTGCCATGCATAGAGGTCGGCTAATAAAACAGTATGTACACTCATAATCTGAGTTACACTATCTAAAATTAAATTTCAGTCATAAATATTTCCTGCAAAAACAACCATACCGAATGAAGTCCATATTCATCCCCACATGAAGCAGAAAAGCCCCCCTCTGGGCTACCACATTTCACCCCAAATGCTCCACCTTCAGTTACCAATGCAGAGACAAAAGTTTACAAAACAAAATAAAATAACCAAAAACAAAGTTGATATAAAATAAAAGGAACCAATAAATACCTTTTTTAGCGATGTGTGATCTGACAGTGGGGTGTACTAACAAGCAACAAGGAAAAAAAAAAAAAAAAAAAAACAGATGCAGGTTTATTCTAGACATCCATTTGTTTTATACAAAATGGTCAATTTGATGGAAGGCAAACAGATGCAGGTTTATTCTAGACATCCATTTGTTTTATACACAACGGTCAATTTGATGGAAGGCTCTTACCTCACACCTGTATGCTATTTTGGTGCATGTGATTGGCAAGGCTCCACAAGTGTGTGATCTTTACGAACCTCACCCTATTTTATTTTATTTTATTTTTTTTAAAGTTAACCTCACACAAAACTTATGCCTTGGATCCAAGAATCAGGTCAATCACAGATCTGGTGAGCTAAACATATGTAGAAGAAATGGACAATCGGCATTTAAATAAATGTTTGGCCCTTCAGATGAGTGGATGGACCTGAATTCAGCACAAGGAAAGCCATATAGTAGTGGCTTGTACCTGATGAGCAGCTTTGATCATGCATCCATGTAAGCATTGTGGACCCCTGAGCCTACACTCTATATAGTTACTTCCACTTTGAATAAGCATCTTACAACCAAAGATAAATATATAATACAAGTCAAACATTATGGAAACCCTTTGTTATATTGAAGCAATGAAGATTGGTAAGAAAATAAAAAATAATAATAATAATCCAAGGGTGTGGGGCCCTTGCTTTTGGTGATCCTTACATGGAGTGGACTTGCCTGATTTTTGGACTGTGGCATCAAGAAGTGAGGAAACACCTGATGGAAAGCTTGGATATTGCACATCTTCTATCCAGGCCTGTGTTGGATTGTAAGAGAGCTGGGTTGCACAAGCTCGAGGCTTTCCGACCTCAATGCATCTGTGTAAGCATTCGACATAAGGATAATTAGTGGTTGAGGTCCATTTCTTGGCTCAAGCAATTATGGACAAGCCAAGCACACATGATTGTATATTTTGATGATCTGAAACATCCCTCTGATGGATCCTTATGTATCTGGACAGACTGAAAATTACTTTGGCAATTGCATTTTTATCATCAGAATGGTATCCCTCGAACAGGGCTAAAAGCAAAAATGGTTAAAGTTCATCAAATCTATAAGGTGTAAAAACACATAATGATGAAAGAAAAGCTTTGAATACATATCAATGGCAATAAACGAGAGATTATGGGCTTGTTGAGGTGATTGTAGTGACAACGCATAGGGATTAGTCACCTAAGAGAATAGACAACGTGTCACAGAAAGTTCCTGAGATTACAGAGGGAAAACACAAAACTCAAAAACTAAGATAAAAATCAACCTTCCAAAGCAAATGTGTGCCATGGAATCTTTTCTCCCATCGGCTCTCAATGACACAAGGTTCATGTGGGTTGCTGCAATTTTCCTGGCTGCAGCACCCTGGAAAGACATTAGTGCACAAATAATATCACGTCAGCAGTTTGAGGCTTTTGTAATATGCTATAAAGTACAAAACATTCCACTAATAACCACCTGTAAGAGAAGTTTGAGAACGTCCCTGACAGTTGTCACCTCGTATTCCTTAAGGTTTTCAACATGTACACCTTTCTTCATGTCTTCTCTCAGCTACAGCATCAGGAAAAGGCTTTAATCCAATATGTGGAAATGAAAACATGGAACAGAATTGAAACAATTCGAAGATATCAAATTACTTGCAGATTGGTTTATGCTGGCTCAAGGAGATCTGTTATCTGCTCATTATATATCTCAAGAAAGGAACACTTGCAACTATACTTCAATCTTTCATCTCTCCGGTTCTCCTCTTCCTGTACACAAATGAAGTTGTGTGTATGTATGTGAGTGAGTGAGTGACTGAGTGTGTGTGAGAGAGAGAGAGAAGCTTAGAATGCTCTTGTAGAGGCAACCACTAAGTTGATGAGTATCTTACCTCTCTAATTCGCATAAATAGATATTCAAAAATACGAGGTGTCATCCCACAATCTTCACTAAGTTCATTGTCCATCTCACATATGTCACCCATCATAGTATATGTCTTCCCACTCCCAGTCTGCATGAAGACATCCAAAAACTCATCAGCTCTCCTACAATACCTTTACAACCACCAAAAGCTTTAGTGGGACCTACCTGGCCATATGCAAACATGCAACTATTATACCCAGACATGCAAGTCTCCACCATTGGCAGGCCTGCAACCTCAAAAAGCTTTTCCTTTACAAAATTCAAACCATCCATCAGATACCAGTCCATTCAAAGTATATATTGTTAGAAGACAATGTACAAAATCCTACAATCTGATATTTTTATCAAGCCACACCTGTGATATAGTCTCGCATGCTACATGATCAAAGGTAAATCTGGTCTCCAGATGCCCAAGCCACGTTAAAGTCTGTGCACTCTCCTGCCTCAAGCATCTACCAGACCCTTGCAAAGCCCTTTCTGTACTACTGATAGGTCGAACCCTTATCAAAACCTAAACACAAGGTTCACTCCAAGGCTTGAGCTCATCAATGCGTGAGTTGTCCTCCAAGCAATTTGTAATCTATTTTCATCAAAACATGGTTAGAAGTTCAGAAGGATCTTAAACAGATAATTTATAATGATATTGTTTTTGAAGCTAACAACAACAGATGGATTTAATGATATTGAAGCTTACGTGCTGTTCGCCATCAAAGAGTGGCTTGCAAACAGATTGCTGGCATGATAAAAATGTAAATTCAATTATCAGTAAGGCACTAAACCTCCTGAAAACCCAAGCTCAAAAAAGCCATGAAGTGTATGCACTTACACATTCCCTAGTTGACACTGAGATGTTATCGACTTTTCTGGTGTGAAACCATTGTATGAAAGATCACTGCATTCCAAAATTGCATGACCATAACAGACCTTGGTACAAAAATACAAGAAAAAAAAAAAAAAAAAACAAAACTTTTCGAGTGCAAAGAAAGATTAGTCTGCATATGTTTGAGTAGGAAACATTGTGTTCAAACTGTCCCGCTTGAGTGAAGCCCAAATATGAACAACAATTTCATTAGCAGTAAATTCAAAACTCTCTTCATGTATTCTTCCTCTGTTCACTTTAAATACATCACTGAAGTCAAAAACTGTATGTTTGATATACCATCGTAGTTTCATTTCAAAAAAGAAAATAAAAGAAAAGAAAGATTAAAAAGAAAAAGAAAAAGAAAAGAAAGATTAAAAAGAAAAAGAAAAAGAAAAAGCCATGAAGTGTATGCACTTACACATTCCCTAGTTGACACTGAGATGTTATCGACTTTTCTGGTGTGAAACCATTGTACGAAAGATCACTGCATTCCAAAATTGCATGACCATAACAGACATTGGTACAAAAATACAAGAAAAAAAAAAAAAAAAACTTTTCGAGTGCCAAAGAAAGATTAGTCTGCATATGTTTGAGTGGAAATAACCAAATTGCAATTTCCTTAACATTCATATTGAGGGTATGGGCCGCAATTGTAATTCATCACTTTCGGATGAGTGTATGAACTTGAAAGGTATGTAATTGCAATTTGCAGGCTATGTCCTCATAACGAACACCAAGAAACATTATTGTTTCATTTCCTCTTCGAATTAAAGTTCTGTTTGCAAATCAATTAGCTAGTGCATCCAAACACAGCAAAACATATTATTTCAGTCGAACTAACGAATTAAAATATAAGAAATGATTGGAAGTGATTTACATGCCCGTTAAGGGCAATGTGGCCCATTCGGGGGGGATTGGACTGCTGAGGAGATTTCGAGTGAGATCACTGCACCACCATGATAGGAGAGCATACACAAAAGAGAATGGTGTATAAGTAGTGGATGTAACTATCATATACAATTGCATATGTTGTATGAGATGAAGCATAGGTCTGGTTGAAGCATTTCTTCAAACATGTAGGGGACCATGTTCTGAAAGAGTACGTGACACAATCGAGAATATTGGTTGAAGCATTTCTTCGAACATGTAGGGGGGCATGGACAGCGGCGGACATGGCTGCTGCCCAATTTCTGGCCATCAAAAGAGGAAAATAGAGAGAGAGAGAGAGAGAGAGAGAGAGAGAGAGTACCTTCGAGTGCCTCAAAGAGAACGAGCTATGGTCCTTGATTGCTCACTGTTGAGAAAGAGAGAGTACCCTCGATCCGTTGGAATGATCTTCGGATCAGATGCTGGACATTTTTTTATTTTTTTTAAAAAAAAAAAAAAAAACGATGTTGGACATCAATTTTCTTGGCCGTTAACCACTGGCCGTCGATTAGGGTCCTTGATTGCTCACCGTTGATGACCACGTCCGCAGGTTGCTGCCCTACTCGATATGTAGCTCTAGATCTGATCTAAGAACCTGATAATGAGAAGAAATGAAGAGAAATAAAAGAGAAAATGAGACTTGGAGGTAAGATGGGAGATTGAATATCCAAATCCAAGATGGGAGAAGCGCACGAGAAGAGAGAGAGAGAATGGGAGGGGGCGCGCACAAGAGAGAGAGAGAGATGAGAATGGGAGGGGGCGCGCACGTCAAAAGAGAAAATAGAGAGGGAAATGAAAAACCCTTTCCGCCCTTTTTTTTTTTTTAATAGCTACCATTTACGGGCGGCCACATACCAAAAGCAGGGGCATTTTTGGATGGCTGCCAGTGATTCTCATCATCACCGGCAGTTATAGATGGCCGCCAGTAAACATTCCATCAGCAAAGATGCATTTTCTTGTAGTGACATTTGTTGATCGGACCATTTATCCTTTGGCATCTTTGCATTTGTATGAGACCTAGATCCAGACCTCTCTCTCTCTCTTGCAGTCAAATGGTGTGCAGAACAATTCTTTTGCAGTATGGAGCGAGGGAGGTTATGGATACAAATTCGAGCAGCTGAATTTTATAGCATCCGTATTCCTGCTTCTGCTGATATATGGTTGCATGATGGTTCTATATGGATGACTTTTCCCTAAGCATTTTCTTTTCTTGATGTCCTGGGCTAAGCTATAAGCCTTTACACATCTTTATCTTTGGTTCCTTTGAGGCCTCCTAACGTGAGATCCCCCGGACTTTGGGTCTTTCCCTTTGTATTTTAAAAAATAAAATAAAATCCGAAGGAATTATTGGATACGCTTGATGCAGGCGCCTGATACACAGGCACTTAAAAATGATATACTGGCATTTATGAACCCATATTAAACCGGCTAAATTTTGGAACCTAGTCATGAAATTACAGCATAAAAATCAGGTTGGTTGAACTTACCTGTTTTTTGAAATAAGACCATTGGATATTTTACATTCTAACCCCGTCCAGTAAATGCCCAGTAATCTAACATTTCCATAACCAAATATCAGCAATTTTTTATTTTTTTTCATGATACATCAATTATTTGCATGCTAGGTAGCAATTTCAAAGTAATTTCTAAGTGCCTGGCTATCGTCCATCACACACTCCGTAAAAATTATGTTAACTGAAATAATCCTATATGGGAAACAGCAAAAATAAGCTGCTAAGATGATCAATTGAGTGCATTTGTGGTGTCTCTGTGAGGGTGTGTTCTATGTTTAGGGAATGGATGAATATTAGGGTTCTTGATATATAGATCAAAAACATCAAAAAAAGGATTTTTTTTTTTTTTTAAGGATAAAAAAGAAAAGGAAAAAAAGTCTTACGATATCCATTTGACATGTAATTATTAGCTAAGCAATCTCTATTGAAGGTTACACCCAAAATAATAATAATAATAATAATAATAATAATAACAATAATAATAATAACAATAACAATAACAATAATAATAATAATAATAATAATAGTAGTAGTAGTAGTAGTAGTAGTAGTAGTAGAACAAAAAAATCATTAGTTCGGCATGCTCTCCTTTTCAATTTCTTACACATTCTCTGCCAATCCCTGAACTTCCAGGAAAGAACCATCCAGCCCCTAACATGATAAACCAGCCACCTTCAGAAATGGGTGTTTTCATTACAGTTTATATATAGATTATAGTTTGCATTGATTGCCAGAAAAGGTCCCATGCAGCCTCAATCTTCTATATTCTAACTTTGATTTATTTGTTGATACTGTAATTGAAAAATAAATAAATATTTTTTCAATGTCATACAATTGAAAATATTTCATAAACATGACCATGACAGCTAAATATAATTTTGCTATGCATTTTGTACAGTACAAACAAAACCATTGTCACATGTATACACAAATATACTAACATGAAGCTTATTTGGATCAACACACCATAGAAGCCACAAAGAAAGAATTTTACAAGAACAATCTCCATCTGCAAATTCTACTGTACAAACTCATGTCAAGGTCTCACAAACTGCGACGTAGCTTGAGTGGACCATAAATGAACTATACAGAACCAGCAAAGGTTCCCTCCTAAATAGAGGGAATTGGGAGTAAATGAAGGTAAATGATATTTTAAGGGTGTTTGGATAGAAGTAAATGCTTGCAAATGAAATGAAATGAAAGTAAGTGGGCTTGTAAATGAAATCTTAATCCTCCCTATGAGAAAGGATTTGGAAGTAAATGGGGTGAAATGCCCTTTTGAGCTCCCTTGGAGAGTCGCATGACTAAACAAAGGTGGCACTACGGACATGTTCACCATACACATGACCTGCTGTACCTCAAGTCATGGTCCCTAACCTCATCGTGGACCTATTGATCAAGTCATGAAATCATGATCATAAACATACCCCGAGAGGCATGCCTGGACAACCTTAGCTGGCCAGAGAACAACGTCCTAAGCTTGTGTTCCTCGTTGGCTCAGGATGCCACCAATACCATACGATCTGACAACTCCAGATGAAAGGATTCCAGAAGTGAGTTTCTACATTCCCCTCATTTGGGTGAGGCCTTTAGTTGTGACATTCTAGGCGCCATATCCACTTGTGAAAACACTGCATTCTCTTTCCAACCAAGGCTCAAACCCGGCAACATTCCAAATTTCTACTAATTCCAGCAGTCACTCCTTCAAATCCGTCTGCTCCCTACCCTTTTCCTCAACTTTGAATAACTCATAGAGAACAATGTCAACCTGTTAAATTGCCCATGACCTATCATACTCTGCATTGGTTACACACTCAACCAGCAAAATAGCTTTTGCCATTAGTAATAATCAACATCTCATTTCAAAATTCCACCTCTGCACTTCGGTCTGAAATTTCAATTTTCAATTGCCTGAGTTCTCCTTGCCATCAACCTTCCATCCCACCGGTTCTCCTAGAATTGAATTGCTTGCAAAAAAATCCCAATGATGGAAAGGAAACCCACGATAATTCATACTCAATATTGTCTAACAAATTCAGTACGATTGCTCAGTAATTACAGATTGTCAACAGAATATCAATGCAAAATTCTGTCTTCAATCTTCCCCAACTTCTGTTTTCCAATCGCCATCCACTTCCCACAATCCAACCTCTGCTCTTCAATTCAACTCTTCTGAACTCTAATTCACTCAATAAATCAAGCAATTTGAATTTCCAACATCAATTGTCTGACAAACCCAGTACAATTACTCATGCCCATTACAACTTCTCAACTAAATATCCACACAAAAATTCTATTTTGAGACTCTCCAAATTCAATTTCTCAAACCCCCACTCTCTTCCCACATACAATTTTGAACTCTCCTCAACTCTAATTCACTCAAATATAATTGCTCATGCTTTACATATTTTGAATTCAATATCAATGATAAATTCCATTTCATTCTCCCCAAATTCGAATTTTCAATCTCCATTGGCCCAGCCTCTTCCAAAACTCCAACCTCTAATGTCCCACCAATTTTCCTCCCCTTTAATTCACCTGAAAAAATCACATTAACCACCAATGTGAATCCCATGGTAAACAATATTTCCACTTCCAACTCTCTACAATACATGATTACAAGCTCCATCCTCTTCCTGCAATTAATCCTCTGCCTCTCCACCTACAACTCTCCTTGAATCTAAACTACTCATAGAAACTCCTTGTCATCCCAAAACAACTAGCTCAAGAAGCTTCCTCCTTGCATCATATATCAGATTTGGCTCAGCCAAACGCCCCCGCCAGTACACCTCCCTTAGACTGTGTGCCACTTACCCTTGGCAAAATCCATGATCGATTGTAACCATATTAGGATGTTCTTTAACTGATACCACCTTGGCAAATCCCTTGATGAGATGCATGGTTGGCAAAGTAAAGGCAGCCAATCCTTCAACAAAATTCAGACTAGAAATTGCATTCTCAGTGGGGCATTTTCAGAACTTCTCTAAGTTCTCTTCCTTCACATCCATGGAGAGTATGAATCTGTCATAGTAGAGGCGATTCACTTCATACTGCCTCAGGCCTATCTCATGATACATCCTGCAAGTGATCATCCAATTGAAAGCTCCATTCGCACAGACACGTGTACATATGAGTGCAAGTATCTCTATTCTCTATGAGGGGGGATCTCAACCTTTCCTCCAGGAATTGCTGCCAAGGGTGAAAATTTCACACATGATATGGTACTGCTGATTTTCCTTGCAAATGAACACACGGTACCTTGTATTCTCTGGAGAGAGGGTGATAAGTGATCCCTGATAGCCGTTTTCAAACAAAACAATGTTTCAAACAAAGCAATGTTGGAGGTTGGAGAGCCTTCAATTGCTGGATCACATGATTGAAGGTTTAGTACAAGCTGGGAGCTTCTTCCAAGAAAATTAGACTGTTCATGCATGAAATGACCTTGACGTGCTCAAAGGAGTGGTTCAAGGGGCTTGCTATCTATGTTATAGAAGAAGAATGATGGGTCTTCATTGAAGATCTTGTTAGGATCTGAAACTTAGATGATAAAGACTCGGATTGGTGCTGAGATGCTGGATGGCTTTAATGAAGCATGTATGTCATATAAAATGATAAATGTACTCGCATACGGACAGTAATTTGATTAGGGATCTAACATAATCTGGTGAGAATGTTAATGATAGTATCTATGGGAAGAGAGAGAATGCTTTTACCCTCTTCCTCCTCTGCTTTTTTTTCTCTCCTTGCCTAGCCCATATAAATGATAGATAGAGATGAGTGAAAACACTATTTTCCATCCTATTTATTTGCATCAACAGATTGTGGATTGATGATTTGGATTCATCTAGACAACTTGTTGTGACAAATAATCCCAAATCCTTCTGATATATTGAAAATATCTAACATTGAAGATCCTAACCCTTCCACTGATGGCTTTCAGTAGGCAGGGAAAAAATGAATTAAACAATGCTAGGCCAGATGTATGCATAATACCATCTCGGATTTAGACTATAACTTTGTACAAGTGGGACCTGTGGTTCAATGATCCAAATCAAATTTCTTTTTTGAGGGTAAGCACAAGATACCTTGACCGTCATCATCATCATCTAAGCCTTATCCCAACTAAGTGGGGCCAGCTACATGAATCCTTTTCCACCATTCTACTCTATCAATGGCCATAACTTCAGCTAGGCCATAGGTTATCAAGTCTTTTCTTACTACCTCCACCCACATCCTTCTGGGTCTTCCCCTTGCCCTTTTAGAGCCTGCAACTTGTACGAATTCACTCTTAACAGGCGCAGTTCTTGGTCTCTGTTGCAGATGACCAAACCATGTAAGTCAAGTTTCCCTCATCTTATTACCTATTGGTGCTACTCATAAATTCCCTTGAAATGCATTCATTTCTAATTTTATCCTTCCTTGTCTTGCCACTCATCCATCTCAACATCCTCATTTTAGTCACACTCATCCTATGGACATTATGGTAACGACCTTCTCAATCTCTCCACTTTCATGAATTATTGATCCAAGATCACAAAAGTGGTCATCTTTAGGAGCTTCTTGGCTAGCAATCTTTACTAATTCCGCATTCCTAATCCTATTGTTACTAAAATTGCACTCTATATGCTTTGTTTTAGTCTGACTAATTTTAAATCCTTTATGTCATCTACAAACAACATACACCACGGGATCTCTTCCTGCAAATGCCCCGTTAACTCGTCCATAAGACACCTTGATGTTTAAGCACTACCAGAAAACTGGAAAAAGCTACGGAAAAAACCGTAGCTAAAGAATATACCTACAATTATAGTCCATTGGATGACCGTAGCTATATGTCTTAAAGATATAGCTACGGATTTAATTCGTAGCTATTAAAAATTTCTTCCCTTCATCCAAGTCTGTATGATCTAATCAACATGTTAGATGTAAAATAACCATTACAGTGAGCCCTAGGAGGTTTTTAATTGTGGACATTCAATCACTATTGTTTTCCTGGTCCACCCAAAATTTAGATTATCCCAAAAATTATCTTTCAAAATGGATGGACGGCGTGGATAAAACACATATATCATGGTGGGTCCACATGGCACCGACCACTAGCCACCTGGCTGGTGGCAGCGTCACTAGCCAAACCGCGTCCCAGGGCATGATCAAGGCCACCCACGCGAACACGTGTGCCACGAGGATGACTCTCAGTCTCTCCGCACGGATACCCTTCTCCACTTCTCCCTGCGAGTAAGGAACCCGCAAAGTGATTACCAGTCGAACGAACACGCAACCCCTCCTCACTCGTCTCTGTCTCTCTCGCCCCCATCCTATGGCGATTCGAAACCCCACCCACCTGAAGATGACCTCCATGACCGTCCATCATCTCCTCTCCCGGCCCAAAACCACCTCCGCCCAATACGTCGCCTCCCGCGCTCGTGACCCCACCTGCAGTGGAGAATTGGCGGAGGAGAGAGCTTGGAAATGAGAATTCGAGACTCGATGAGTCCAAAATCAAGTTCGGTTTTAGGCAGGAATACCCGCTCGGGATGAAATTGAGCAAGGATTTTAGGGGTAGGGTTAAGGAATGGCAGAGGCTACCGTACATGGGGTCATACGAGGAAATGAGGATAGAGGTGAGGAGATCGAAGGCTGGGAAGAAGGGATTGGAGAAACAGGCTGTCGGGATCGTTCATGAGTTCTTAAGTTTGACAGTGGAGAAGATGGTGGAAGTGGAGAAGATTAGCCATTTTAGAAAGTGGTTTGGAATTGATTTGAACATACAGGACTTGTTTCTGGATCATCCGGCAATTTTCCATCTTTCAACGAAGGGGAAGAGGCACACAGTATTTCTAAGGGAGGAGTATGAGCAGGGGCATTTAGTCGATCCGAATCCAATAAATGATGCAAGGAGGAAGCTTCTTGAGCTTGTTGTTTTGGGATGGCGAGGTGTATTTACGGGTGGTTTGGAATCAAGGACAGTTGGGGTGAGAGAGCCAGAGGATGAGTTACAGGAAGAGGACGAGGATTGAAATCTTGTAATGTAGAGGGATGGAAGTGAAATATCTTTAACTAGGGTATTCACATTGGTTGTTGAGGTGATCTTTTTAGGGAATTAGACGTAAGGAGATTTGGAAGGAGAGTAGAGGTTGGGTTTTGGGAAGAGTATGGGCTGGTAGGAATTGAAATTACAAATTTTGGGAGGAATAAAATGGAATCTTGTGTTGGTATTTAGTTCAAAATTCATAGTGGATGAAAAATTGCATTGGCCTTTTCAAATGATTGATGTTGGAAATTTGCATTGCTTGTTGAGGTGGTATTATGAGTGAATTAGAGTTAAGGAGCATTGGAGGGAGAGTAAAGGTATTGTTGGAAGAGGATGGGGATTGAAATTTGAATATGGGAACGACTAAAATGGAATTTACTTGGATATAGAATTGAAAATTTGTAACAAGTGTGACCAATTATATTGGCTTTTTTGGACAATTGATATTAAAGATTCACATTGTTCATTGAGGTGATCTTTTGAGTGAATTAGAGTTGAGGAGAGTTGGATTGAAAGTAGACGTTAGATTAGGGTTTGAAATTTTGAATTTAAGGAGGATTGAAGTGAATCTTGTGTTGAAATTTGTAATAGGCGAGCAATTGTATTGGCATTGTCAGATGACAGATGCTGAGTATGAAATGCCTTGGTTTTGTCATGGTTATTGAGATGTTTTTTGCAAGTATTTCGAAGTTGAGGAGAACCGAGGGATGGAAGGTTGAATTGCAAGGAGAACCTGGCAATTGAAGATTTTTAAATTTCTGGGTGAAAGAGTGGAAATGAGATTTTGCTGATTAATGGAAAATCTTCAATTGCTTAGGATGGAGACTTCTCCAAGATCAACCAATTGGGGTAATCTTAGTCACTGGTTGGGTTACTTTCCAATGCTTAGGAAATTGTGGAACCTGTGGTCATACTTAAAAACTCAAAAACTCAATGATGTCTAGTTAGGTTGGATCAACTCATAAAATTGGACTATTTAGACCACTCATCTTAAAAATCACTATGGACCACTTAATGTTATGTGATCGTTGAGAGGAAAATCAATGAAGAAAAATAATGGTAAACTAACAATGTATTCTACCACTGCAATTCAATCTGACCACTTCAATATCGGTTCCTTCATATTTTTATATTGGAACTAGGTAAAAATCTAGTAACACTTGAGTAAAACTTGGGTGAACTAGGTAAAACAAGGCAGAACTGGTTAAAACTTGGTATAAACGATGTAATACTGTTAAATAAGATAGAATGGGGTAAAGTTAGTTTAATACAACTTTTGATCTTAGAAAATGGTTTAATCGAACTATATATCTTTGGAATTGGAGCGATTGGATTGTTCATCTTCCATATCTACTAAGTTAGACCACTCATATTCAACATTGGTCCAAAAAATGCGAGTTGGTCTTTAATATCTATCTAATCAAACCAATCATCCTGAAGATCGGTTCATTGAGAGTTAATCTTCAAATTGACCCAATAAGATTGCATTTTTAAATCAGTCTGATTAGGTGTTGATCGTTAAAATTAAGCTCTTGGAACTACTCATCTTGAAGTCAAGTGGCCACTGAATGTAGACTATATGTGGTCCATGAGAGGATAATTAAGAAAATAGTCACTACCATAAAACTGGGCAAAGGCTACGGAAAAATACCGTAGCTAAAAACACAATCTACGATTATAGTCCATAGCACGACCGTAGCGGTAAGTACCGTAGCCATAGGTCTTAAATATATGGCTACGGATTTAATTCGTAGCTATAGTAACATTAGTTACATATAATTTCCGCACTTCAAATACATACAACTGCGGATTATATTTGTAGCTAAAAGTAGAACGAGAGCCATAGCTATAGGTTTAAATTAGCAACAACTACGGTTTCCAGATATGGCTACGGTAATAGCCGTAGCTAATGCTTTTTTTTTTTTTTAAGGAAAAATATAATGATGGTATCCCTTACCATTGTAGAACGTGCCCTGATAGATAAACTTATATAAGCTAATACAAATAAATACTTCATGGGTAAATCATTCATTCTAATCCATTCGCAAAAGCACAACACCAACATAATAGTTATTTGTCTATTTAAAGTTCTCATTGACAGCAAGATCCAATGCCTTCTCGCACCCAAATAGCTTCTCAACATTCAACTTACACTTGTCACCCACCTGATAAGTAGACCGGCCTGATTTTTGGTTGAATATAAACGACCTTAGTCTCCCATGAGCATACAACATTGGGATGTGTGCTGCTAGGCTCTCCTGAATCCGCTGTTTGCGAGCCGGCTTTCTACTCTTCTTCTTGCTTTTGGAGGGCTGAGAAAACTGTGGATGAACTAGCAGAGCTTTCGCTTTTCTCGAGTGAACTGGATTGGCTTGGAACAGCTGATAGTTTCAGGGATTGTAGCTTTCTTGTCGCGAGTTTCAGCATCTTTTCCACTCTGTTCTGGGATTCCATCTCCAGTTGTAGCTGCCTTTTTAGCTCAATGAGTTGCATCTCCTCCAAAAGGAGATAAGGGAATGAGAAGAAAGAAGGATACCCAATTCAAATTCAAAGCTGATTTAGATTCCCAACATGTAATTTTAACTAAGAAATCCATCAAAATAAAAAGAAAAGTGTTGAGATTGTTTTGGACAATATTGCACCTTAATGCCAGTGTCACCAAAGAGAAGTGCATCGTAGTATACTTGTTTGTTCGGTGGGTCATGAGATTTTCTCGTAAGTCAGGTGGTTATACACCTCAAATTACTTGAAGGTTTGTGGGCATGCCCTGCAAGTCTCGTAAGTCGGGTGGTTATACACCTTAATTTAATAAAATTCTCTTTACTTGTAAATGAAATACAAATTTATGCATGTATGAACAAGCAGACATAAGAAGCTAAAAACATACCGTAACATGACATTTTTAACCAAATAAGAATCTGAGAACCACCTGACTTACGAGATTTCCTCGTAAGTCGGGTGGTTATACACCTCAAATTACTTGAAGGCTTGTGGGCATGCCCTGCAAGTCTCGTAAGTTGGGTGGTTATGCACCTCGATTTAATAAAATTCTCTTTACCTGTAAATGAAATACAAATTTATGTATGTATATGAACAAACAGACATAAGAAGCTGAAAACATACCGTAACATGACATTTTTAACCAAATAAGAATCTGAGAACCAGTGTGTTTTTTTTACCCATAACCAGCCCATCAACAACAGGGGCACAACTCCTGAACAGTCAAATGACTGCAAGCTAGCCAGCATACAATGGACTAAGAGACCAAATTGAAGTGATCCTGCAATATTTAGACATTTTCCAAAGCTGGAACAAATCATAAAAAGCCATATGTTTTTGTTTCATTTTGTTGTAATTCCAGGTGTAGCTTTGAAAGAAGTTTCTTTTAAATATTTTTCTTAAAAAACTGTTGTTACTTTGGCTAATGGCATGAGAACAACTTTTTTTTTTTTTTTCCAGCCAGAACAAATCATAAAAACACATCTGTTTTTGTTTCATTTTGTTGTAATTCCAGGTGTAGCTTTGAAAGAGGTTTTTTTTACATCTTTTTCTTTTAAAAAAATGTTGTTACTTTGGCTAATGGCATAAGAACTAATTCTTTTATTTCAGCCAGAACAAATCATAAAAAGCCATCTGTTTTCTGTTTCATTTTGTTGCAATTCCAGGTGCAGCCTCGAAAGAGGTTTCTTTACATCTTTTTCTTTAAAAAATTGTTGTTACTTTGGTTAATGGCATAAGAACTAATTCCGTGCATTTGTTCTTGAAAAGGCATGTGCACAGTTCAAGACTGAGCTGTCCAACTAAGGGGGCAAACAAAGAAAAAAAAAAAAAAGAACGAAGAAGAAACTGTATGATTTGTAGTTCCTTTCTCACCAGAAATATTATATTTTCACATATGTTTATTCCAAGTTATAGCTATTAAATGACTGACTGAAGAATCTTTACTTTTCAATCCTCAGAGCACCATTGATGACATGTACAAGAAGGGCAAGTGAGCAAAATATCCCCAGTCTGACGGTGCAAATACTGATGTCCATGTAGATGAGGGACCCATATCCCATTTCATGTGATTTGAACATTTACTATGCTTTTTTTTTTATTTATTTCTATTATTTTGACTGTACATATTGATTAGTGGATACTTGTCAAATTTGGATGTCTTATTTATTTCTTTATAATTGTCCATGTGATGGCCACCCAACTGGTTGTTAGGATCATCCATTTGATAGAATTTTTTGGGTTGCAACTACACAACGGGCCAGCAATATAGGGCGATTGGTTTAACTTAGGTATATGTTGCTATATTAGAGCATAGAAGCAGATCATGATGTAATCTTGGAAACGGCATTAATTCATTTTCAGCTGTCTATTTCTAGCCCATAGTTTTAATGGAGAAAATTGTCGAGGTGGCATATGGACTGTGGGTTACAAGTGCATATGAACTGCACCGTTTGAATTTTCTTTGAAGTCCTTTCATCATTAAGCAAGTTTTGATGTTCAGTATGAAAATTCTCTGAGGACGATGAACCATGGATTCGAATCGTCATACTGCAGCACTGGTTTATTTCACTATATTTACTGGTTCGCTCTTTTGTCAGCCATTTTGGAGGGTTAGGAATGCTACAGGAAGTGATGGGCGAGGCGTAATAGGTAAGATCTTTATATTGTTTACTTAGTTTTTCCATTGATCATCTTACATTTTGAGGTATCTAACGCAACTTCCTTGTAATCATTTCCTGGTTCCCACCCTGATGTGATGTATCACGTGTCTTGTTTTTCTTTTTTTATTTTTCTTTTCTATTTTTTATTTATTTTATTTTATTTTTTGCTTTTAGTAAACTTCCTTTTATCCTTAAAAAAAAAAAAAAAGCAGGTTGAGTCAGAAAATTTTAGAAATATGATTTCATCTGCAGCTGCTACTTGTTCTATGCAGGCATGGTACTTGCATGCAGCAATTAAGGCAGGTCCGTATTGAGTGGTATTGAGTTCAAATTTCCATGTTAGTCCATTGTAGATCTTGTGTCTTTAAGTATGCTACTGTTATATTCATCTGGATTTGTCGAATGTTGAGAAGCTATTCGGGTGCGAGAAGGCATTGGATCTTGCTGTCAATGAGAACTTTAAATAGACAAATAACTATTATGTTGGTGTTGTGCTTTTGCGAATGGATTAGAATGAATGATTTAACCATGAAGTATTTATTTGTATTAGCTTATACAAGTTTATCTATCAGGGCACGTACTACAATGGTAAGGGATACCATCATTATATTTTTCCTTTTTAAAAAAAAAAAGAAAAAAGAAAAAGCATTAGATACGGCTATTACCGTAGCCATATCTGGAAACCGTAGTTGTTGCTAATTTAAACCTATAGCTATGGCTCTCGTTCTACTTTTAGCTACAAATATAATCCGTAGTTGTATGAATTTGAAGTACGGAAATTATAGGTAGCTAATGTTACTATAGCTACGAATTAAATCCGTAGCCTGTGTTTTTAGCTACGGTATTTTTCCATAGCCTTTGCCCTATTTTATGGTAGTGACTATTTTCTTAATTATCCTCTCATGGACCACATATAGTCTACATTCAGTGGCCACTTGACTTCAAGATGAGTAGTTCCAAGAGCTTAATTTTAACGATCAACACCTAATCAGACTGATTTAAAAATGATTGGAACTGCTAGCCTACCACCTAAAAAAGGATCATCCATATCCCCTACAGCTGAAAATAATATCTCATTATGGAAAACTTGTAAAACAGGGCCGAAAGATTTCCAATAATTTGGTAAGAATATCTCCTCTCCATTATGTAAATTTTCAATTTAAAATTATATAAATTGCAAATACAATACTCTCAATGATGGACCATTAAGAAATTCTT
Organism: Magnolia officinalis; assembly: GCA_021015155.1. Classification (NCBI taxonomy): domain Eukaryota; kingdom Viridiplantae; phylum Streptophyta; class Magnoliopsida; order Magnoliales; family Magnoliaceae; genus Magnolia; species Magnolia officinalis. The sequence goes on along the minus strand of JAJHSJ010000009.1, from coordinate 62,828,448 downwards.
TCAAAACATTGCTCATTACAATCTTTTATGGTATCAGAGCAACCAATTTGGGGCCTCTAATTTCTTCATCATCGTCGTCGACAGCATCCTCGTCATCTCTGATCGACACAAAACCAATTTGGTTGGATTGGTTTTGAAGATGAGCAATCTTATTGGATCAATTTGAAGATTAACTCTCAATGAACCGATCTTCAAGATGAGTGGTTTGATTAGCTAGATATTAAAAACCAACCCGCATTTTTTGGACCAATGTTGAATATGAGTGGTCTAACTTAGCAGATATGGAAGATGAACAATCCAATCGCTCCAATTCCAAAGATATATAGTTCGATTAAACCACTTTCTAAGATCAAAAGTTGTGTTAAACCAACTTTACCCCATTCTACCTCATTTAACAGTATTACATCGTTTATACCAAGTTTTAACCAGTTCTGCCTTGTTTTACCTAGTTCACCCAAGTTTTACTTAAGTGTTACTAGATTTTTACCTAGTTCCAATATAAAAATATGAAGGAACCGATATTGAAGTGGTCAGATTGAATTGCAGTGGTAGAATACATTGTTAGTTTACCATTATTTTTCTTCATTGATTTTCCTCTCAATGATCACATAACATTAAGTGGTCCATAGTGATTTTTAAGATGAGTGGTCTAAATAGTCCAATTTTATGAGTTGATCCAACCTAACTAGACATCATTGAGTTTTTGAGTTTTTAAGTATGACCACAGGTTCCACAATTTCCTAAGCATTGGAAAGTAACCCAACCAGTGACTAAGATTACCCCAATTGGTTGATCTTGGAGAACTCTCCATCCATGGTATTGCACAACAAAGACGTGCTAATTGAGTGCTATTGCACAACATATATGTACTTGAGCCTTTAGTTTTGTGTTTTGTGCATGGGTGAATAATTAGGGTTCTTGATCTATGGCTAGTTTGGAGAATCTTGGGCTATGGCTATTCAAGATGAACGTAGGTGTCCACTTGGGCAGATTTATTATACAGAAAAAGTTTTAAGCATTGCCCTAGATTATCCTATGGAATTCTCTTTTCTTTTTTTTTATTGACAATGACTCTTTAAGAATCGGCGTGATTGGTGATCTAGCCATCTTATGGACCTGGTGTTTGGTAGGTGTTTGGTAGCCTGCAACTCAAAAGAATAACTCCCCCCCCCCCCCCCCCCCCCCCCTTTTCAAATTGCAATTCTAGTTTCTACTAGGAATGGAAGCCCGCAAATAGCATTTTGAAGGCCTTAGATGGTATTTGGACATAATAATCGCGTGCCTTGCAAACAATTTAACTTTTCAGAAATCATTTAGGTTAATTAGTATTCAACTAAATTGCAATTCAAGGGCTGTCCAAACATACCCTTAGCACCAATCATTGCATGCCATGTGGCATTCTAAAAGTACTGAAAAAAATCACTTTTTTTATTCGTTTGAAAAAGTGACTTTAAATGCCACTTGCCCTTCTCAGTAAAAGAAGAATCTTCAGAAATGAGCATTTCTATTGCACTTTATATATAAATTATAGTTTGCAAGTGATTAACACGTTAATTCTAATCAACCTATGTAACAGACTATTATAACTAATTAACTATTACATAGTGCTTGCATGAGTTTTGTCCTCTAATTCCCGGTCCCAAGCCTAGATAAAGAAGGGTTGCATGAGGTTGGCAGCTGGTGTGAAACCTTTGCCATAACTTTCATCATGAATCCTGTCAATATGACATTCCAAACTCATGCTAAGATATTATTATGGCCCTTGGTAGAATAGAATAGCCAAACATAATTCATGTTTAGGACCCCATTTAGCTGAGATAAGGCTTAAATGATGACGGCAGCGGCAGTTTGTGATTGATTGCCAACAAAAGTTTCATGCAGCCTCAATCATCTATATTTTAATTTTGATTTGTTTTGAAATACTACAATTGGAAAATTTCCATATAAGTTAAATCTAACTTATCACATGCTTTATACAAATATGAAATACAAAACCACTGGCACATGTACACACAAATATCCAAGTGAAAGTTTATTTAGATCAGCACCTGATAGAAGCCACAAAAAATAATTTTACTAGATTAGAATCATTCATCATTACAAATTCTACAAATTCACATCATCCCACAAATCAGAAAAATATCTCGCACCCATTAATGAACCATACAAAACCAAGAAGCTTCTCTCTTAATTTTGCTCTTTCTTTTCTCCTCATCATGAACCAATTTAACAAGTCATGAAATCATGACTCTACTCCTGCTACAAGAAGTATGCTTGGATTAGTCCTGAATATGGCTTTGGAATCGTTCATGTCTGCATACTTAGCTGGCCCAGACAGTACCCTCCTGAGATTCCATTCCTCGTTACTCAGGATGCAACCAATACCAAAAGCTCCGATGACTACATAAATAATGGATTTCAAGAGTGAGTTTCCACATTCCCCGCATGGGGTGAGGCCTTAGTTGCAACACTCTAGGCACCATCTCCACCTGAGAACCACCACATTCTAGTTGTTTAGGTAAAAAATGTCCTGTCAAAACCTAATCTCAAAAGTTAATTTCCAAACCCTCTGACATTTCAAATTTTACAAATTTTCAACAGTCATCTTGTCCTTTAAATCTGGTCTCTTCCTCCCCTTCTCAACTCTTCCCAATCAAACCAGTCCAATGGCTTTTCCATTAATCAGCAAAATCTCATTTCCACTCTTTCACCCAGAAATTTAAAAATCTTCAATTGCCAAGTTCTCCTTGCAATTCAACCTTCCATCCCTCGGTTCTCCTCAACTTCGAAATACTTGCAAAAAACATCTCAATAACCATGACAAACCCAAGGCATTTCATACTCAGCATCCGTCATCTGACAATGCCAATACAATTGCTCGCCTATTACAGATTTCAACACGAGATTCACTCCAATCCTCCCCAAATTCAAATTTTCAAACCCTAATCCAACGTCTACTTTCAATCCAACTCTCCTCAACTCTAATTCACTCAAAAGATCACCTCAATGAACAATGTGAATCTTCAATATCGATTGTCCAAAAAAGCCAATACAGTTGGTCACACTCGTTACAAATTTTCAATTCTATATCCAAGTAAATTCTATTTTAGTCGTTCCCATATTCAAATTTCAATCCCCATCCTCTTCCAACCATCCAACCTTTACACTCCCTCCAATGCTCCTCAACTCTAATTCACTCATAATACCACCTCAACAAGCAATGCAGATTTCCAACATCAATCATTTAAAAAGGCCAATACAATTTTTCATCCACTATGAATTTTGAACTAAATACCAACACAAGATTCCATTTTATTCCTCCCAAAATTTGTAATTTCAATTCCTACCAGCCCATACTCTTCCCAAAACCCAACCTCTACTCTCCTTCCAAATCTCCTTACGTCTAATTCCCTAAAAAGATCACCTCAACAACCAATGTGAATACCCTAGTTAAAGATATTTCACTTCCATCCCCCTACATCACAAGATTTCAATCCTCGTCTTCTTCTTGTAACTCATCCTTTGGCTCTCTCACCCCAACTCTCCTTGATTCGAAACCACCCGTAAATACACCTCGCCGTCCCAAAACAACAAGCTCAAGAAGCTTCCTCCTTGCATCATATATTGGATTCGGATCGACCAAACGCCCACGCTCATATGCCTCCCTCAGAAATACTGTGTGCCTCTTCCCCTTCGTTGAAAGATAGAAAATCGACGGATGATCCAGAAACAAATCCCGTATGTTCAAATCAATTCCAAACCACTTTCTAAAATGGCTAATCTTCTCCACCTCCACCATCTTCTCCACTGTCAAACTCAAGAACTCATGAACGATCCCGACAGCCCGTTTCTCCAATCCCTTCTTCCCAGCCTTCCTCACCTCTATCCCCATTTCCTCGTATGGCCCCATGTACGGTAGCCTCTGCCATTCCTTAACCCTACCCCTAAAATCCTTGCTCAATTTCATCCCGGGCGGGTATTCCTGCCTAAAACCGAACCTGATTTCGGACTCGTCGAGTCTCGAATTCTCGTTTCCAAGCTCTCTCCTCCGCCAATTCTCCACTGCTGGTGAGAAACTAGCGCTACGATTAGGGTTTTCAACCAGCTTCAAGATGTGAGTGTTAGGTTCGTGAGCATCGGTGAGAGAGAAAATGCTAGAATTTTGGGAAATTACCGAATCTTCGAAGTCATCAGGGAGGCCGAGTTCCCTCCAGACCTTGAAGATGGCCCGGAGAGGAAGAGATCTGGAAGGCGAGATCGAGAGGAGGCGGGCTAGGCGATCGACGGCCATGGGCTTATCAGCGTCCGCTGCGGCGGATTCTTGGCGGGAGATTTGAAAGGCGGTATGGGTGAGCTTGCAGAAGGGCTGGGAAGTGGAAGTGTTGTAGAAAAGGGCAAAGATGTGGGGGTATTTACGGATAAAGGACAGGGCGCCGCGGTTGAGGTGGAGCTTTTGGGAGAGGCGGGAGAGGTAAGGGAGGGGTATGGAGAGGGTAGGGGATGCGAGTATGAGATCCTGGATGGAGACGACCTTGAGGAGGTTTTTGTACTCGCGCATCAGCTTCTCGAAGGTGGGGTCACGAGCGCGGGAGGCGACGTATTGGGCGGAGGTGGTTTTGGGCCGGGACAGGAGATGATGGACGGTCGTGGAGGTCATCTTCAGGAGGGTGGGGTTTCGAATCGCCATAGGATGGGGCGAGAGAGATTGAGACGAGCGAGGAGGGGCTGCGTGTTCGTTCTACTGGGAATCACTTTGCGGGTTCTTGCTCGCAGGGAGAAGTGGAGAAGGGTATGAGAAATTTGGGACTGTGGACCCCACCTTTTATCCAGCTGTTTTTATGAAACAATACAACCTTAGTTTTGGAACGTACGGACAGCGAATTTTAGGATGAAAATACCCCTCGCTTCCTTTCGAAGACGAGCGCAGACGCTGCTCCAACCGAGACATGTACGAACAGCTCAAAAGAGATCAAAGTTACATGGCCCCACCACAGCTATGAATTTATTATATCCACAACGTTCATCCATATTTCGAGATCATTTCGGGCGATTATCCAAAAAAAGAAAATCATATCCAAAGATCAACTGGACCACACCACAAAGAGAAGCGGGAAAACTGATTTTCACCGTTAAAAATTTTGTAGGGCCCACCATAACATTTATTCTCCATCCAATCTATTCATAAGGTCACAAAGGCCTGGATGAAGAGGAAAAAAGAAAATTCATAATGATCTGAAACTTCTGTAACCCCTAAAAGGGTTTCAATGGCAGATGTTCAATTCCCCACTGCCTTTTACAGTGTGGTCCACTTGATAGTTAAATCTGTCTTATTTTTCGTCTCAATACTTGATATGAGCTCTCCAAATAGATTGACCGTTTGGATATAACACAGACCTCATGATGGGACCCACAAAAGCAACGAAAATTCCACGGTAAAAAAGGTTGCTACGGATGGGTATGGCTATAGCTACGGTTATAATCCGTAGCCACAGATAACCGTGGCCTTTTATTTGAATCAGTTATGAATTGCAGATTCTACGACTCCACCGCACCTCGCTGTAGGATTTGGGGATGGACCGCAGAATCCGTAATTCATTGCCGATTCAAAGATAAGGCCTATGGCTATGGATTATAACCGTAGCTATAGGCGTATCCTATGCGCTTTTTCTATATAAAAAAAAATTTTTTTTTTTTTTTTTTTACATAGAGAATGTTATTCTACCTACATTTTTCTCTAACACATATTTATATAAATATGTATATATAAGCATGTAAAAAAAAAATTCTCTCTTCTAATTCATTTATTTGTCCATTTATTGAACAAGCATATCTCTTAAACTAGAATGATTTACTTAATGTACCACATGATTTTGGGGTAGGAGAAGCTAATTTAGCCAACAAACCTAGTTATTTTCCAAGATTCCATCGGTCGATGGTCGAAAATTCATTTCATTCACTTCGTGGTCAATTTCAATCACTTCGGGGTCAAACTAGAAATTCGACGGGGTAAAATTGAAATTGAGTGGGGCAAACATGAAATTGAGCGGGGCAAACTAGAAATTCAACGGGGCTAACATGAAATTAAGCGGGGCTAACGAGAAATTCAACAAGGCAAATATGAAATTGAGCGGGGCAAACTAGAAATTCAGCGGGGCAAACATGAATTTCAGTGGGGCAAACATGAAATTGAGCGAGGCAAACACGAAATTCAGCAGAGCAAACTAAAATTCAGCAGGACAAACATGAAATTAAGCGGGGCAAACTAGAAATTGAGCGGGGCAAACATGAAATTTAGCTGGGCAAACTAGAAATTCAGCGGGGCAAACATGAAATTGAGCAAGGCAAACATGAAATTGAGCGGGGCCAACGAGAAATTCAGCGGGGCAAACATGAAATTGAGCGGGGCAAACGATGGGAAACAAAATATATTTGTGTTTTCCCTTCATTAATGTTTAAGAGACCTTATGAACCAGTTAGATGGCAAATAAACATTTAGGCCTAGGAGCACTAGTCTGTCTAGAGCTCAGAATTGGCAAGGCAATACCTAATTCACTGTTAGACTTTCTTAACATGTCAACGCCTCAAATGATCATGTGTTGTGCCGGAGAGGGAAGCTGATTTGCTGGTGTACAGCTATTGTAGGTACGTGTCGTTGGAAGAGGAGCACTGACGCTGCTTGATCTCCAAGTTGTACGAACGGTTCAAAGGAGATCAAAGTTACATAGCCACACAGTGATGTATTTATTATATCTAGATTATTTTAGAGCATTATCCAAAAATTGAATCATATCCAAAGATCATCTGGACCACACCATAAATAGTAGCAGCAATAATAATTTTCACCGTTAAACAATTTGTAGGGCCCACCGTAATGTTTATTTTACATCCAATCTTTTCATAAGGTCATAAACACCAGAATGAAGAGTAAAAATAAATTTCATATTGATCAAAAACTTCTGTGACCCTAAAACGGGTTTCAATGGTAGACGTTCAATCCTATACTGGTTTTTACAGTGTGGTCTACTTGATAGTTAGATCTGTCTTATTTTTCATCTCAAGCCTTAAAACAAGCTCCCCAAATGAATGTACGATCTGGATATAACACATACCCCGTGATAAGACCCACGAAACTCTCTCTCATAGCCACACCCCTATATAAAATGCATTCGGTCTCTAACATAGACCTCATGTTTGCCCCGCTCAATTTCATGTTTGCGCCGCTCAATTTCTAGTTTACCCTACTCAATTTCATGTTTGCCCCGCTCAATTTCTCGTTGGCCCCCTCTCAATTTTTACTTTGCACTGCTGAATTTCGTGTTTACCTAGCTCAATTTCATGTTTGCCCCATTGAAATTCATGTTTGCCCCGCTCAATTTCTAGTTTGCCCCGCTCAATTTCATATATTGCCCCGTTAAATTTCTCGTTAGCCTCGCTCAATTTCATGTTTGCCCCGTTGAATTTCTAGTTTGCCCTGCTGAATTTCTAGTTTGCCCTGCTCAATTTCATGTTTGCCCCACTCAATTTCATTTTTGCCCCGTTGAATTTCCAGTTTGACCGCGAAGTGAATGAAACGAATTTTCGACCATCAACCGATGGAATCTTGGAAAATAACTAGATTTGTTGGCTAAATTAGCTTCTCCTACCCCAAAATCATATGTGGTACGTTAAGTAAATCATTCTAGTTTAAGAGATATGCTTGTTGAATAAATAGACAAATAAATGAATTAGAAGAGAAAAAAAAAATTTATATGCTTATATATACATATTTATATAAATATGTGTTAGAGAAAAATGTAGGAGAATAAAATTCTCCATGTAAAAAAAATAAATAAATAAAAATTAATTTTTTTTTATATAAAAAGTGCACAGGATATAGCTATAGCTACGGTTATAATCCGTAGCCATACGCCTTATCTTTGAATCGGCGATGAATCGCGGATTCCGCGATCCATCCCCAAATCCTACAATGAGGTGCGGTAGAATCGTGGAATCCACGATTAATCGTCGATTCAAACAAAAGGCCACGGTTATCTATGGCTACGGATTATAACCATAGCTATAGCCGTATCCAGCCGTGACATTTTTTATTTTTTTATTTTGCTGTGGAATTTTCGTTGCTTTTGTGGGTCCCATCATGAGGTCTGTGTTATATCCAAACCATCCATCTATTTGGAGAACTCATATCAAGGCTTGAGACGAAAAATAAGACAGATCTAACTATCAAGTGGACCACACTGTAAAAGGCAGTGGGGAATTGAACGTCTGCCATTGAAACCCTTTTAGGGGTTACAGAAGTTTTGGATTTTTGGATCATTATGAATTTTTTTTCCTCTTCATCTAGGCTTTTGTGACCTTATGAATAGATTAGATGGAAAATAAATGTTATGGTGGGCCCTACAAAATTTTTAACAGTGAAAATCAGTTTTCCCACTCTGTGGTGTGGTCCAGTTGATCCTTGGATATGATTTTTTTTTTTTGGATAATGCTCAAAAATGATCGCGAAATATGGATGAACGTTGCGGATATAATAAATACATAGCTTATAAGACCCGTATCCTAGCCTGTACTATTCCGTAGGCTTCCACAGTCCTCCCGGTCAAATTCCGGCAACCCGTATCCTAGCCTGTACTGTTCCGTAGGCTTCCAAGGGCCATAATAATATCTTAGCATGAGTTTGGAATGTCATATCGACAGGATTCATGATGAAAGTCATGGCAAAAGTTTCACACCAGCTGCCAACCTCATGCAACCCTTCTTTATCCAGGCTTGGGACCGGCAATTAGAGGACAAAACTCATGCAAGCACTATGTAATAGTTAATTAGTTATAATAGTCTGTTACATAGGTTGATTAGAATTAACGTGTTAATCACTAGCAAACTATAATTTATATTTAAAGTGCAACAGAAATGCTCATTTCTGAAGATGTTTCTTTTACTGAGAAGGGCAAGTGGCATCCAAAGTCACTTTTTCAAACAAATAAAAAAAAGTGAATTTTTTCAGTACTTTTAGAATGCCACATGGCATGCACTGATTTGTGCTAAGGGTATGTTTGGACAGCCCCTGAATTGCAATTTAGATGAATACTAATTAACCCAAATGATATCTGAAAAGTTAAATTGTTTGCCAGGCACGCGATTATTAAGTCCAAATACCATCTAAGGCCTTCAAAATGCTATTTGCAGGTTTCCATTCCTAGTAGAAACTAGAATTGCAATTTGAAAAGGTGAAGAGATTCTCATGCAGTTGGCTAACTAGGATCCTTGACTAGTAGTTATTCTTTTGAGCTGCAGGCAACCCCAAACATCAGGTCCATAAGATGGCTAGAATCACCAATCACAACGATTCTTAAAGAGTCATTGTCACACACACACACACACACACACACACATATATATATATAAAGGGAATTCCATGGGATAATCTAGGTCAATGCTTAAAACTTTTTCTGTATAATTAATCTGCATAAGTGGACACCTACATTCATCTTGAATAGCCACATCCCAAGAGTCTCCAAACTAGCCATAAATCAAGAACCCTAATTATTCACCCATGCACAAAACAAAAAACTAAAGGCTCAAGTACATATATGTTGTGCAATAGTACTCAATTGGTACATCTTTGTTGTGCAATATCATGGATGGAGAGTTCTCCAAGATCAACCAATGGGGTAATCTTAGTCACTGGTTGGGTTACTTTCCAATGCTTAGGAAATTGTGGAACCTGTGGTCATACTTCAAAAACTTAAAAACTCAATGATGTCTGGTTAAGTTGGATCAACTCATAAAATTGGACTATTTAGACCACTCATCTTAAAAATCACTATGGACCACTTAATGTTATGTGATTGTTAAGAGGAAAATCAATGAAGAAAAATAATGGTAAACTAACAATATATTCTACCACTACAATTCAATCTGACCACTTCAATATCAGTTCCTTCATATTTTTATATTGGAACAAGGTAAAAATCTAGTAACACTTAAGTAAAACTTGGGTGAAGTAGGTAAAACAAGGCAGAACTGGTTAAAACTTGGTATAAACAATGTAATATTGTTAAATGAGATAGAAAGGGGTAAAGTCGGTTTAATACAACTTTTGATCTTAGAAAATAGTTTAATCGAACTATGTAGAAAATAGTTTAATCAAACTATGTATCTTTGGAATTGAAGCAATTGGATTGTTCATCTTCCATATCTGCTAAGTTAGACCACTCATATTCAACATTGGTCTAAAAAATGAAGGTTGGTCTTTAATATCTAGCTAATCCAAACCACTCATCTTGATGATCGATTCATCAAGAGTTAATCTTCAAATTAATCCAATAAGATTGCTCATCTTCAAAACCAATCCAACCAAATTGGTTTTGTGTCGATCAGAGATGACGAGGATGTTGTCGACGATGATGATGAAGAAATTAGAGGCCCCAAATCTGTTGCTCTGATACCATAAAAGACTGTAATGAGCAATGTTTTGAAAGAATTTCTTAATAGTCCATCATTGAGAGTATTGTATTTGCAATTTATATAATTTTAAATTGAAAATTTACATAATGGAGAGGAGATATTCTTGCCAAATTATTGGAAATCTTTTGGCCCTGTTATACAAGTTTTCCATAATGAGATATTATTTTCAGCTAGAGGGGATATGGCTGATCCTTTTTTAGGTGGTAGGCTAGCAGTTCCAATCTTTTTTAAATCAGTTGATTAGGTGTTGATCGTTAAAATTAAACTCTTGGAACTACTCATCTTGAAATCAAGTGGCCACTAAATGTAGACTATATGTGGTCGATGAGAGGACAATTAAGAAAATAGTGGTGAATGAATAATATAGTCTACCACTACAGTTCACGATGAATTCTCAGCTCTAAAGCAGTCCCATCACACCTTTAATCCTTAAATCAGCTAAACCCGACCTTTAATTGCTGGAATTGGTTAGACAAGACTATTAATCCCTATAATCAGTTCAATCAAAATGCTCATATTAGAAAAATTCGTCCAACTTGATTGGTTACCTTCAAGATTGATTTAATTAATTCTCTTATCTTCGAGATCGGTCTACTTAGATCGCTCATCCTTAAAACCAATAAAATTTGACAAATCATCTGAAAAATCAGTCCGACAAGACCATTGTGATCTTTGGAATGGGTCTAATCAAACCAATCATGTTCTACTAAGTTAATTTGACTACTCATCTTCAAAATTGGGTAAAATCCTACTGAAACAAGATAACTTTTGGATGATATGTTGAGGGTCAAATATTGCATATCAGACCTCAATTATTACCTGATTTTACGTACATGATAATGCTTAATGTCCTATTTTAATCGTATTTGTGCTGCAAGGTGAATTTAGGAGCCTGAACTGAAAAAGGGTACTAAAAGCGTGGTTTTGACGCTCTGAAGTCACCAAGGCAAGGGACTGACCCCAGAGGATTGAGATCGAAGAATTTACACGCCAGAGATTCGAGAAAATTATTACAAGGACTTGTATTCTCCAATTCAAAGCATATCAGTAAAATCAAAGGATATGACAGATGATGATTGGAAGAAGATGGACCGGAAGGCAGTGGGGTTTATTAGACAATGACTGGATGATTCCGTATTCCACCATGTTTCTACGGAGACCTCAGCCGCTAGCCTATGGCTGAAATTACAAGGGTTGTATGAGAGGAAGACAACCGGTAATAAGATTTTTCTGATAAGGCAACTTGTGAATCTCAAGTTCAAAGATGGTGGTTCTGTGGCCGAGCACATGAATGAGGTTAGCAATATAGTGAACCAACTCTCCTCTATGAAGATGGTTCTGGATGATGAATTACAGGCTTTACTATTGCTTAGTTCATTGCCTGACAGTTGGGAGACATTGGTGGTGTCTCTATGTAACTCCGCGCCAGATAGAAAAATATTCATGGAATAGGTAACTAGCTGTCTCTTCAATGAAGAGACAATGAGGAAATCTCAGGGTCTACTCAGCAAGAGGCCCTTGTGACACAGGAACGGGGAGAGGAAAGAACTGGAAGGGCGGGAAGGCCCGAGATAAATCAAGAGGCAAGTCTAGTAACAGAAAAGATGTTGAATGCTGGAATTGTGGCAAGAAGAGCTACTATAAGCATGAATGTCGTAAGGCTAAGAACGATAAGAAAGAAAATGAAAGGAAGATGAATCAGATTCCACTGCAGTCGCTTCAGATGACGACGTTGTAGTTATTCTTTCTGCAGATCATGATGTATGTCTCACAGCTACAAGTCAGGACACCGACTGGGTGGTTGACTCAGAGCTTCTTTTCATGAGACTCCATGCACGGACTTCTTCACAAGCTACAAGTCAGGTGACTATGGGACCGTGAAGATGGGGAATTCTGGCGTATCGAAGATTGTATGAGTCAATGATATTTGTGTGAAGACCGATGTGGGTTGCACATTGCTCTCAGGGATGTGAGGCATATCCCAGACCTTCGTCTCAACTTGATGTCGATGGGAAGGTTGGATGATGATAGCTATGAAAGCCAGTTTGCTGGTGGAGCGCTGGAAGCTCATCAAGGGTTCATTGATCGTGGCCAGAGGAAAGAAATGTTGCACCCTTTATAAGGCAAGTATCAGTATGTGCAAGGATGGGTTGAACGCAGCGGAAGATTCAACTATTGACATGTGGCACAGGCGTCTAGGCCACATGAGTGAAAAGGGGCTTCAGTTACTAGCGAGGAAGCAGTTCCTTCCAGACGTGACAGGTACACCTCTCAAAACCTATCTTGATTGTTTATCAGGGAAACAGCATAAAGTTTCATTTATTAAATTGTTTCTGATGTTAATAAAGTGCATGCATTAGATTTGGTTTATTCTGATGTTTGTGGTCCTATGAGGACAAAAACCTTGGGTGGGGCATTGTATTTTGTTACTTTTATAAATGATGCATCTAGGAGGGTTTGGGTTTATGCTTTGAAATCTAAGGACGAGGTCTTTGGTGTGTTTAAATTGTTTCATGCTATGGTCGAGAGAGAGACAGGTAGACCATTGAAGTGCATCCGCACTGACAATGGTGGTGAATACATTGGCGACTTTCATGAATACTGCAAGTCCCTGGGTATACGGCATGAACAGACGGTTCCCAAGACCCCCCAGCATAATGGTGTAGCTGAGCGAATGAATCGCACCATTGTTAAGAGAATCAGATGCATGTTATCCCATGCGAAGTTGCCCAAGACGTTCTGGGGAGAAGCAATACACACGGTGGTGTATTTGATAAACAGGTCTCCATTAGCCCCTTTGAATGGAGAAGTACCTGAGAAGGTGTGAACTGGACAGGATCCATCGTACAGTCATCTCAGGGTGTTTGGATGCAGGGCATCCGTTCACGTACCAAAGGACAAGAGGTCCAAGCTTGATATGAAGATCAGGCAGTGTGTGTTCTTAGGGTACGATGATAAAAAATTTTGGTTACAGATTGTGGGATCCGACTGAGAAGAAGCTCGTCAGGAGCATAGATGTGGTTTTCTTTGAAGATCAGTGTATCGAAGACATTGGTAAGCCAGAGAAGAACCAACCTAGTTCAGGTGAGCTAGAGGACATGGATCCGGTTATTCCTCCCGTGGTGCCTGATGACGGGGGAGTACAACAATGTGCAAAGGACGAGGAGTTCCTTCAGAAGATGGATCAGGGGAGCAGCCCCCACTTGATCCACCCGTTGAGCCACAGGTGAGGAGGTCATCTAGGGACAGACATCCATCCAAGAGGTACTCACCGCATGAGTACATTATGCTGACTGATGGGGGAAAGCCAGAAGATTATTCTGAGGCCCTAGCCGAAGAGCATAAGGGGGAGTATTGAAAGCTATGCAAGAGGAGATGAAATCCTTGCATAAGAACCACACCCATGATATGGTGAAATTGCCTAAGGGCAAGAAAGCTTCGAGCAACAAGTGGGTGTTCAGAAAGAAGGTTGAGCAGAAGAATTCACAGACGAGGTTCAAGGCCAGACTTGTGGTGAAAGGGTTTAGTCAAAGGAAGGGCATAGATTTCGATGAGATATTCTCACCAGTGGTGAAGATGACATCCATACAGGTGTTGTTTAGGTTGGCGGTTAGCATGGATTTGGAGATAGAGCAGTTAGATGTTAAAACTGCCTTCCTCCATGGTGACCTGGAAGAAGAGATCTACAAGCACCAACCAGAGGGGTTCGAAGTCAAGGGCAAGGAGCATATGGTGTGTAGGCTGAGGAAGAGCTTATATGGGCTGAAACAAGCTCCACGGTAATGGTACAAGAAGTTTGACTCGTTCATGTTACAACATGGGTATGACAGAACGGAGTCGGACCACTGTATGTTCACACACAAGTTCTCAGATGGTGATTTCTTAGTTCTGCTGTTATACGTTGATGACATGCTCATCATGGGAAAAGACATCAAGAAGATCGACAGGCTGAAATATGAGTTGGGTAAGTCGTTTGCGATGAAAGACTTGGGCGGGCTAGACAAATCCTAGGAATGGAGATAACCCGTGACAGAAGCAGCAGGAAGCTTTGGCTGTCACAAGAGCGGTATATTGAGAAAGTCCTAGAGCGGTTCAAGATGAATGCAGCGAAGCCGGTCAGTACTCCACTGGATGGTCACTTCAGATTAAGCGACAGGCAGTGTCCCAAGACGAAGGTAGAGGTGGAAGAGATGCAGAAGATATCTTACGCGTCAGCTGTAGGAAGTTCGATGTATCCTATGGTGTGTACACGCCCAGACATAGCATATGCGGTTGGTGTTGTCAGCCGGTATCTTGCCAATCCTGGCAAAGAACATTGAGCAGCGGTGAAATGGATACTACGGTATCTAAGAGGCTCATCCAGGTTGAGCCTATGCTATGGTGACAGTAAACCTGTGTTAGAGGGCTACACAGATGCAGATATGGCAGGTGATATAGACTCCAAGAAGTCTACATCGGGGTTCATGTTCACATTTGCAGGGGGAGCAGTTTCTTCGCAAAGCAAGCTACAGAAGGTCGTAGCATTGTCAAGGACAAAGGCCGAGTACATTGCAGTCACAGAGGCATGTAAAGAGATGCTTTGGATGAAAAGGTTCCTACAGGAACTTAGCCTGAAGCAGGAGGAGCACATGGTCTATTGCGATAGTCAGAGTGCTATACACTTGAGCAAGAATCCAAGTCAGCACTCCAAGTCGAAGCACATAGAGATTCAGTATCACTGGATCAGGGATACTTTGTAACAGAAGGTATTACAGCTTGAGAAGGTCCACACAGACAATAATTGGTCAAACATGATGACCAAGGCTTTGCTCAAGGGCAAGTTTGAGGTTTCTAGAAACCAGACTGGCTTGAAGAAGGTGAATCCCTCCTGAGTCGGAAAGGGGGAGATTTGATGGGTTTTCCTCCTCAGTTCAGAGGAGAGACGGTGCAGCGGGTGCAAAATCGGAGTAATTCACCGCGCTGCACGACTGGTAGAGGGTGATGCTCGACCGGTCGTGGGTGGTGCTTGACCAGTCGTAGGTTCGAGTCGTGACACGACTCAAAGTCTAGCGACTTTGGGTATTATTTTCTCAGGGGTGCTCGACTGGTCGTGTGAGGTCCTCGACCGGTCGTAGGTGGCTCTCGACCGGTCGTGGACTCGGTACGACCAGTCAAGGTTACGCAGATTCATTCCGCGATTTTGCGCGGATTTCGTGTCGCAAGTCCTTTCGCAACTGGGATGCGGAAGAGAGTTTCCTAAACTATAAATAGGAGGTACTTAGGGCTTTCTAGGGAATGCAAGAGGGTTTCTAAAGCTTTACAAGTATTTGCTAAAGGGTTTAGGGCTATCAAAGGTGTGGGAGAGAAAAGGAAAGAGAGAGAGGAAGCTTGTGGAAGGGAGGTTATGCTCATATAGGAGATCTATTGTGCACTTTATATCTCAGCGCTTCTACATCCTCGTAATCGGTGAGATCTCTCCATTTTTCCTTTGTTTCTCTCATTGTTTATCCACTCTTGTGTGAGTAAAGAAGGTTGTAACATTCTACTTCATAGTGGATTGTTGATCTGGACCAGGTCCCGTGGTTTTTACCTCTTTGAAGGTTTTCCACGTAAAAATCTCTTGTGTGGTGTGTGATTGATGCTTTGATTTATTTCATTGCTTTACTATTCCATAATTCTGGTTTGTTTCGAGAGGCTAGATCCTAAGGTTTTGTGCAAGGCCCCCAACACCATCTGGTCATTCACCTGAAAATCAAGCCGATCGATGCATTCAGTAGGTGGGCGATGATAGTAATAGGCAGACGGCTTAGAAAAATTTACCCAAGTTTTTCACAGTTGTGCACTCGTTTCATAAACTACGGGCCACCTATCTAGTATTTGTTTCTTTGAACCATGGAGTAGCTGTCTAGTGGACTGACCTAATTCTTGGGTTAGGTCATCCATATAGCAATATCCCTCTGATGGATGGATTGATATGATACCTATATCCATACGGGCAAATGTGTGATGTGTACATAAGCTATCCTTACACAGGCATGTACACTTTACAAAGCTCCATTAAGCATATTCCTTCATAAGGCAACTAATTACAATTAGTAGCCTTATGAAATCCTTCTAACAATTAGTTCTTTGCATTGCAACAAAAAAGTGAAATGATGTGCAATCCGATACAACAATACTGTGCTTTTGGTCATAAAAAAGGCCCAAATTCAATGGTTACATGCAAAATAGGGTTGGTGCTGTTATTTCGGCCGGACCAATCCACTCTATGCCAGGGGCAATGTGGAAAATGGGACCTGATGTGAATAGGTTTCTACTTTCCTGGTTTTTCCACTCCAACCAATTACCTCTTTGATGATTTGGAGTGCATCACATCTGCTGCCAAATGCACAAAAACCCAAATGAATCCTTAGTTTCTTGAGCTGATGTAGGATGAGAGTCCAACTAGAGCAGTTTGGGGTACTCTTGGAGGAAGAGATTCCTTTGAGACAAATGTAGAGCAATATGTTTGCTAGGGTGTGATTTGTTTATTTATTTATTTTTTTTGTAAATAGCTGTTGGTAGTGTTTCCTTTAAAAAAAAAAAAAAAAAAATAGGCTCTAGGCTACTGACGGTAACCATTTATCTGGCAACTGTAGCTATTGCTAATTTCAAAAGCAATGGCTGATATTGCTACGGTTATATTTCGTAGCTAAATATTTTAGCTACGGATTTTATTCATAGCTTTTGACCCTTTTTCGAGTGAAACCTATGGACACATTAAGCAAAACCGCCGGTAAACGTCCCTGACCGCCTGTAAAGGCCAGTTTTCTTGTAGTAGACCGTCTATCATGTGGTCCCACCTTTTGAGTGTCTGTCTCTATTAAAAGTCACAGTGGTAAAATGATCCTGTGCATTTAATTATAGAGGAAATGAATGGTTCATATTTATAATATATAGGTCTGAACACTAACATAAATAGTCCATCATGTTAGTTTTTTATTATTTATGGACACACTCATGCCTTCTATTTATTTGCGCAGACACTCAACACCAGACAGTGGAATATCACCACAACCGGCAATCAAACCCATGACCTCGCACTCAAACCCATGACCTCGTGTTGAAACTCTTGTGAGTACCGCCGGGGCATGAGTAAGGGACCCCGTCATGTGGGGCTTGTTATGGCAAAATAACTTTCATCAAGCTATCCCTAATTATCAAAGCAAGCTAGGAAAATGGATGGTCCATCTGGATTAAAATAGATGTCTAGTCATTCATATGGACAGTCCATCATGTGGGGCTACATTTTGTTGCCCATTCCTTTTAAAGGTCGCTTTGATTAGTTGATCTTAGCCATTTGATCAATGGCTAGGAAATGGATAACCTGTATTTATTACAAAGAGAAGGTTCTATCATTGATCTGGGTCATCCATTGTTTAGGCCTTTAATTTCTTTGATCATAATCTTTTGATTTTGATTGTCATGGGATGATATATAAGATGGATAGTTTATATTGTGCCCTCTTACAACATTATTGAGTGAGAAATGTTGTATAGAGAGTGGATAAAGATGAGGTCAGATGTGATAGGGATATCATAACAAACTCCTTATATTCTCCTAAAAAGATTTCTTTCTATATTAGAGAGAAATTCTCTCGGTGCAAAGGCATCCTAAAAAGTAAAAACACCCCAGAAAAATCAACAAGAGAAATAATGAGAAAATGCTTTATTGTCTACAAGGCTCTACTCTATGATATAAACGATTGATTGTATCAATTGGCCATTTAACCATGGATCAAAGGAGTGATTAGTCACTCTTGTAGTAGTTAGGTTGATCACTAGACTAGGGCTGTCAATTTTTAGTTTTACGATGATTCATAAAATTGTATAGATACCGTCAGATCTGGTGGACCTACCCATTCGGGCCTTTCATCTATGTGCATAGTCTACACCCTCTCTCTATCCGCGTGTGGCCCACATCCTTCGCCCCATGAAAAGCTTAGAATACATACAGCATATTGTTATATGATAAACACTTACGCTTTGGATCTAGGTCATCTTTCAATGATCCCAACTGCTAATATGATGGGCCTTACCTTGGATGGTGGATTTACAAAACTAAAAATGGTTATATTGAAATATCTCAATCCTTTTTTTTTTGTTTCCATTCTAGTCTTTCCATCTGAAAATGGACAGTTACCTTCAATTTGGAATAGGGTCAAAATTACTTAATCTGAGAGATTTTCGGTGCCCTCTACCTTCAGTGAGGTCCATCATATAGATGATTTTAGTCATTGATATCCAACGGCTGACATCCCAACACATTTTATGAGCTCTATATTACTAAAAGTGTAAGTCACTACACCCTTCACTCCATGTCTTGCAAACCACTTGGATTTAGAGTTGTACATGAGTCGAACCGAGTCGAGCTTGGCCTAACTCGGCTCGACTCAGCCAGCAGGCTACCTCATCTTGAACTTGGTTTGGCTCGGTCCTCGAGCTTGACTGGCCAGCTTAGCTCGGCTCAATTAGCAGCCCCAGCCGAGCTTGAGCTTGTTCTTTCAAACCGTGTATGTATGTGTGTAATATAATATATAACTTATTTAAATATATAAATATATACAAAATATTTATATAGAGTGAACACGATCTGAGTTGAATTGATTCGAACCAATTCAAGTTCTAAGTCGAGTCGAGTCGATTTTGGTCTACCTCGGACTCGACTCGAAATCTTTATGAGCTTAAAAAAATCAACTCGACTCAGCTGGAACTCAGTTTCGAACCAAGCCGAGTTGAGCTTTTCCAAGTCGAGTCAAGCAAGTTAACCGAGGTAACTGGGTTCATGTATAACTCTACTTGGATTACATAAATAATTGAATTCATCATATTCATCCGAGCCTTAAGGGTCAGGCATAGTTATGGGCTAGCCTTGTCCATGAAACCTTTAAGCCTGACCTGCCTAGAGCCAGCCCTGGACCTGAAGTTTAAGATCATGAGTCAAGATTCTAGGCCTGAATCTCAAGCCCGATAAATAAATGGTCTGGGTCCAATCACCTGTTTGGCAATATTTTCTCTTGCTCCCAACTTCGAATTGCATTACATATCAAGGGATCCACGGTGCCATGACCGGCACCTTTGAGCTTGTGCAAGAGGTAATTCCATATAGTTTTTTATAGGCCTATTGGTCGAGTGGCCCATAATCAAGGAGTTCATTCTTTAATATCATGTTGATTGTATGAGACCATTTTGTCCGCATCTCATATGCTCCATGTTCTTATTATTATGTTTGATTTCATTCAAATCATTTTTAGAGTTTTAGTAAGGACACATCATTTACATGCCAGTACACATGCTAATGTGGAAATCCAAGCAGTCTATCAAGTGGGCCACGTTATTTAGATCACTTTGCCAAAAAAAAAAATAAAAATAAAAATCTGCAGTTCTACTTATCAGGTCGGCCACAACATTTAAAACAAATGAACAGACTTCAGAAAACTTATTTTACTCATTTTTTTTCACAAACCATGGCCCAGCTGATGAGTGGACCGTCTTGATTTTTCGGCCAGGATATCATTATAGTGTGTCCCACCTGATATGGACTGCTCCTATTTTCCATATTGGCACATGCACTGGTAGCCACAATGGAGATTTCTATCATTTTATCATATGGATATCTAATTCGATTGTGACGCAGGATGAATCTTCATGGGCCGAGTGTGGAACTCGAGTGGGTTATTATTATTTGTAGTGTATGATATATTGCATTCTATGTAGGAAATCTGAGCCGTCCAGGTGGGCCTCACCATGAATCACTTTGATTGAAAATTGAGCCAATGATGTGAACCAACATGCGTGTGGGCTACCTGATGTGTGGATTGGCCTAATTTTTGAACCTGGTGATCTTCATGGTGGGGCCTACCTTCTTCAAGGCTCGGATGTCTTCCCATGAAACACACTGGCACAAACAAAGGTATTGCATGCTAACATAGCATGCTATGGGTTGTATATGATCATTCTCTTATCTACCTATATATGTTTAAGAAAAAAAAAAAATAGCAAGAAATAAAAATCAACGCGTGTAGAGAATTCATCCACACCTAGGCACGTGTGCTAATATGAAGCATGTGTCCAAGATCTGAGCTTTCCATTTTAGTTGGAAATAATGCTCAGATCATTTGCCTTGAAATCAGGCAATTTCATTCCTCAGGTGCGCCACAACATGCAAATTAATTGACAGTTAAAACATTTTTTTAGCCGTTCATTATTTTGCGGGTCCTGGCCCACCTGAAAATTGGCCTGACTTTTAAGAAAAGTAAAAAAAAAAAAAAAAAAACATCATGCTCTATTGTAATAGGATCAGACACTAATGGAGTAATATACGGTCATGATCATGATCATTGTAACACATTAAAATGGACGGTGTGGGACCATTTTAATTAGTTGGCATTGTTGGGGTCATGTATACAATTCAATTTTTATTATGTATTCTTTTCTATGGACTGATCATCATCTGATTTAATGGTCCTTCAGGAATGGGCCACGGACAGTGGACCCCAAGACAACTATTGGTTGAGGGCATGGATTCGATCCCAAATAATTCGATTGTGGAAAAAGAAGCTATTACAACGGTCACAATTACGATAATCAACCTTCACGTAAAGGTAATAAAAATCACATGTTTTCTTTCTTAATGGAGTTTATACATGTGAGGTCATTCGTTTGATGATCCAGACCATTGAACCCCTGTCCCCACCATCAATTAATGGACCATGCACTGAAAATTCTCAATTGATGTACACCGAACGATCCAAATTCGAAGTAAAAAAGCACCTAAGATTGGATGGTTAGGATCTTTCAATTTGGGGGCATAGTCCATCCATGATGGGGACATATCAATGGCTTGGATGAACCTAGCTTGGTCCTTACATGTACAAACTCATATATGATTGCAATCCAAAGAGGAATGGAAAGAAATGAAATATCAGGTCCACAATGTCCATAGAAGTGAGATGTTAAAATATGGACCGTTCATCTCTTGGGACTTTCAATGGTCAGATAATCATAGCCACCCGTTAGATGACTATCGCCTGTTAGATATTTTGGCCGTTGGTTGGACTTTTCCCCAACCACCCAAGTGCAGAGGTTGGAAATCATCCAACCAAAGGGCCACTGTCAAATATCCACGTGTGCATTCACTGGAGATTGCTTTTTCAGAGGTGAATTTACGCTACTGTCCCTATTTATATTTTCTTCACAAAACAGGGATGGAGAATCGTGGGGCCATGCGGTATGTATCTAGCATCCAACCGTCAGCAGATGCAAACTACATTATAATTAATTAGATGAGCCAAAATCATGGAGGATCTTATCATATAGTGGGTCAATCCCACACACACACACACATATATATATATATATAACTCAAAACATCTAATTTCAATTGCAGTCCATTTAATGATTTGGTTGGCCTGATTATTTGTTTATATCACCAACATTTGAGGGTCCATATATTTGATGGGTTGGATGTTTTACACGGAAGCTAAGTGCATTGATGCAATAAGTTCTGTGGGTCCTATCATGATGTATGTCTTATATTCATACTGTTCATCCATCTTACAAGATCATTTTAGGTCATGGCTCAAAAATGAGGCAAGCCAGAGTTCAAGTGAACTTTATCACAGAAAGCAGTGAGAATTGAATGCATACTATTGAAAACTTCCTGGGGAGCAATAGAAGTTTTGGATCAAGATGCTATTTGTGTTTTTCCTTTATGTAAGTCTATATAACATTATAAGCAGTCTGGATGGAAAAGAAACATCATGATGGGCCCTGGAAGGTTTCAAAGGTGGGTGTCATTTTCTCCACTGCGGTGTGGTCCATTTAAGCTTTTAATCTGCCTCATTTTTGCCCATGACCTAAAATGATCTCGCAAAATGGATGAATAATGTGTATATAACTCATACATCATGGTGAGGCCCATAGAACTTGCTAACGTGAACACACCACCGAGGTTAGCACACCATGCAATCCGCTTTCATGTTTCACACATACCATGTGGGCCCCACAAGTTTATACTTTTATTAGTTTTTAAAGAAAAAAAATTAAATGAAGGCATTTTTGTAACCTCCTCTCTTAGAAAGCAGCTCCCTGTAAATTCCTTATTTCATTAGTTCCAAATAAACAGAAAAAAGCGCAGCCTCATTTCCGAGTGGACGTTGCAGAGCATGTCATCCATTGTATACTCCCCGTCTTCTTTCAGAAAGAGGCCCGGCGATGGACCCATCGGTGCCGATGATCGAGAGAGAATCGTATGTCGGGCCCCACAACTTCGATAGTAAGTTCCTTAGCCCCTCTATTTCGACAACATATATAGACAGATTATGCACTGAGTTAGGAAGAGAGAAGAGCTTTGGAAAATCCCAGCGTTAGGGATCTCTTGATCAGAAGTTTACAGCTTGATCCCACGGTTTAGAAGTTTGCAGCTCAATCCAATGGTTGAAAAGAGTGATGGGGCCAAGAGGGACATAAAACCAGTGGATGGCCCATTTGATTGAGTACGCTCATCAAAGCATGTACGCATTCACTCAGTGTATGCCAATCTCCAACCATCAATGGATGGTGGATGGGAATCCTAAGGTGCTTTTTAAAATAGGATTTGAAAATCTCAAGTTATGGTTCGGATACAGAGTTTCAGTGTGCAGCGGCTTTCCAATTGTTGTTTGGCAACTGCTTGTATTTGGGGAAATCCCACATTTCTTAGTTAGTGAAATTATATTATTTCAACATTTCCTCTCAAAGTGATATTAATGCACGAAAACTTTAAAAATTCATGTAATATTCATCAAAATACAAAAAAGGTTTAGCATGTATTATTGCCAAGGCCCGAAGAGAGAGGACATGTGTATGGAATAAGAGCCATTTATCACGTGTGGACCACTCGTGAACATGTCATTGTGATGTAGGACGTGGCACAGATGCATTCTTAGCATGATTGGATCAAAAGAAGCCTAAACAAAAGCGAAAGTAGTCCTTGAGCCCAATTCTACATAGGGAATGACGTAACTAGATCACTCTAGGTGCGTCTGGTTTGAAGAAACTCATTCTAAACATAAAAAAAATTATTGTTTAAAGTGTGGATTGTAAATTAGTCGTAACTTTTGATCTAAGCATTCTCATGAAATGTACAGCTTATCAATCTTTATATAATAATGGTTCCAAGGTCAACCGACCTATATAGCAGATTGCACACCTCCATTTCATGAAAAATGCTCGTCTTAAGAGCTAAAATCATAATTTTAATGAAATGTTACTATTTTTAGTAATTCCAATTTTTATCATCTCTCCTTCATTTTAAAGTTTTAGATTTTTTTTATATAGAAATTAATTTTATTCATGCCCGGAGTCATCCAATAAAGTTAATTTAAGACTTTATTTTTAGTGAAACTTAATGTTTCAAATTAGTTGTTGGATTGTAGCTTTTATTAGGATAAGAATTTTGTTATTTTGAGTAATTTCGAATTAAGATTTTATTTTTTTTCTTCGTTAATGGTACAATCGAGAATCATGCCCATTAGACATTATTTAATAAAATATTTAAGTTTTCCTTCTTTTTATTTCTTATAGATTCAAGTACTATTTTGTAAATTTAAGGTATTCATCACTGGAGGAAAACAAATGCTCTTTCTCTTATTGTTTCATGCTCTTTGTTGCTTCATATTACCAAATCCAGCCCTAATTCAGCATCATCCATTAATAACTTGCAGGTTGGGTCCGGTAGAATTCAATTCAAGCCCAACTAATTTACTTAAATAAGCCATAAGTACTGTGAAAGCTGGTTGGGTCAGTAGACTGATTGGCATACCCAACCCATTGCTGCCCCTATCTCTTATTATGGATGACAATGTATCAAGCATGCCCTAAAGCTAATAGGCTCGACCCACTTTTAAAGCGGTTCAGGCCAATTTAAAATTGGCAGCGCATGTTGGGTCATCATACAAAATATAGCTCATTTAAGTAAGTCCAGCTTCCCTATCGTACTGAGCTGGTCCACTCATATAGATTATCAATCAATAGTTCACATGACCACATTCAACTTGATCCAATATTCATAATAAAATAAAAGAAGTGTGGATCCATATGATGTATTCATCCACTAATTGAATTAGGTTAGGCCATTTGTAAAACTTAGTTGGATATACAAATTCTGGTGGAGGTAGGGGTGTACATCTAGTTGAACCGAGTCGAGCTGGCCTTAGCTCGACTTTGCTCGAACACTGGCTGACCTCAACTCGAACTTGGCTCGGCTTAGTCCTTGAGCCTGACTGGGCAGCTCGGCTCGGTTCGATCAGCAGCTCGGGCCGAGTTCGCCATTGATGCACTTCCACAGACACCTGAATTGCGACTTCAAAAACCCACTGTTTTTTTACAAACAAAGGCAACGGTTTTACAGGTGTTTTATCAAACACCTTTCAAGTAACATTAAAAAAAAAAAAAAAAAAAAAAGTATTTGTTTAATGTACATACCTTGCTTGCCACCGGCCAAACCTTCCTTGCCACCAGCCACATTTCGTTGAGTTGAGCTGGGCCTGCTCGAACTCTTTTAAAGCTAAAAAAATCAGCTTGACTCGGCTCAAACTCATCTTTGAACCGAGTCGAATCGAGCTTTTTCGAGTCGAGTCGAGCGAGCTAACCGAGCTAGCTCGATTTGTGTACACACCTAGGTGGAGGAAGTTGAGCCCAGCCTGATTACCAATTAAATGGATCAGATTAAGTTAGGTGTGGGCTTTTAATCCATTTTCAATGGTCAAGGGTTGGCCCGCACGTACTGACTCACGAGTTGGGTTGGGCTAGGGTTCTTGGCCCATTTGGTAAACAGGTTGAAGTCAGATCTAACCCTTAAGTCAGCCCAGTGAGTTTCAGATTGTGTATTGTTCATGCCTCAGTATAAGCAAGATACAAAGGTATTTGATTGGACATGAGGCTGTTGTTGTTAGAGATAATTTGAACTAAAATAAACATGGATTAGATACTAGCTCACCTATCCTGAGCTCCAAATATATAGCAGATCTAAGGGGCCCACCATAATGCATGGGCTTATCAACACTATCCATCCATTTCGCCATATCATTTTAGGATATATAACCCAAAAAATAGGCAGATCCAAGGCTCAAGTGAACCACACGGTGGGGATTAAATTTCTACCATTAAAAACTTCTTGGGAGTTGTTGAAGTTATGTTTTGCTTTCATATAGGTTTATGTAATCTCATGAACAAGTTAGATGGAAAATAAACATTACAATGAGAGGTAGAAGGTTTCAATGGTTAGTGTCATTATTATATTATTATTACGGCTTCGTATGGTGTGGTGTGGTCCACTTGAGCCTTCTATTTGCCTCCTTTTTGGGCTTATATCCTAAAATGATATAGAAAAGTGAATGGACGGTGCAGATAAACCTATGCATCATGATGGCCTCTCAAGCCCCAGCTTGTACCCAGCTTGGGGGACTACCTAATTCGCGTTTTGCCGGATCCAATACAAACGTCTCCACATTCATCTCAACCGCACAAATCGATACGTGGCTTCCACTGTAATGTTTTAATGATATCCATTCCGTCCATCGTGTGTTTCCCCTCCTATTCTCTTTGGATTTCAGAACTTAGATAGATCCAAAGCTCAGGTGGGCCGTACCATCTAAAATCAGGCCAACATGAGTTTCGGAATGGCCTGATTTTTTTGTTGTCTATTCATCTTGGATGCATCTTCCCACAGATGGGTCACACGGTTAGGATTATTTGGTCAGTTTCATTTCAGGCTACACTTTCCAATGTGTGGCCCATGATTTAGACGGTTAGGATTTTTTGATAGGGCCATGATTCGCCTTCATAGGTTGTCTGAGTTGTCAAATGCTCTTCTGTTGGAGATTAACGTAAAGCTACAAACGATCACACATGCCAACGCCTAGGCGTGTACAACATCCAAGCCGTGAAAAAGGGGGACACGTTTCCCAGGAGCTTTGAGTGGCCACTGTGATGTACGGGTCTTATCCACACCGTCCATCCATTTTTTTCGTATCATTTCAGTATATAAAACAAATATGAGACAGATAAAAAGCTCAAGTGGACTAAAAAATGGGGGGCGACAGAAGTTTTGGATGGAGTTGATATTTATGTTTTCTCCAGGTCTATGTAACTTTATGATTAGGTTTGATGGAAAATAAACATTACGGTGGGCCTAGAAAAGTTTCAACGGTGAGAATCATTATAATCGCTGCATCTTGTGGTGTGGTCCACTTGAGCCTGAGAACTGCCTCATTTTTGGGCTTATAGCATAAAATGATACGAAAAAAAATGGATGGACGGTGTGGATAAGAACCAGATCAAAAGATAAATGATCCAGTGTTCTTAGAGCCCTTTAACCTACATTGTGCTCCTTGTTGCATTAGGACAATCAGATAGCCGAATCGACCGATCTGGGCATTTCGTTGTATTGGGAACATATTTCATGAGCGTGCGTATAAAAGTCAATCCGATCGGATGATTCCAACCATCTGATCTTACCAGTCAAAATGAAGGGTCAAAATCATTTATGGAAAAACAAGTCTAACTAATAACTTGAGACATCTAATTTTTGGGCCCACCATGGAATCGTTATGGTTCTAAAGAATCAGTCATATTAGAGAATCCTAACCATCTTATCCATGGCTTGAAAAATGGATGGCTATAGAAAGGAAGGCCGAACCTATGGATGGCTCAGATTTGTGAAGTGTGATTTTCACTCTGCAGCTCATGGAATGTATGCTGAGCCAACCCTACAGTCAGGATTGGTAAATTGGTCCATCTAATGTGCGAGGAGAAGCAATTGCTGGCACATGTGTCAACATGGCATATTTGTGTGGGATCAGGGCCGTTCATCAAGCAATGACCCCAAAAATCAGGCCAGTTGACTCATCAGGTTGGACACACATGTATGAGAAAAATGGGTGGTCGTAAAAAAAAACGAAAATTGTAGGTGTAGTGGAAGTTCTATGCAGTGACTTCCTATGGACGGTGATTGTAACTATTGATCTGGTGGGCCACCATGAGAAAGAGAGATGTTCATCTGTTGTTATACGGTGGATATCCAATCCCATAGTGACCCGAGGTACATCTGATCAGTCTGGTAAATGGAATTTCAGTGATTGGGATCACCATTAGTTTTTATCTACATTGTTACATAATCATCATCATCATCATCGTATTAGCCTTTCTCAGCTATTTGGGCCGACTTTAAGAACCCTCTTCCACCAATTCAAACAAGACCGTTCATATGTTCATTCATAAGTTCAACGATTAAAGACTCACAAGAAAAAGAAAATTCAGATAGAATTAGGGGAGTACACGGGTCGGGTCGAGTCGAACTGGCATCAGCCCGTTCAGGCCCGTTCAACAGCCACACAAGGCCCGAACCCGACTGGGCATGGTCATCGGGCTAACATCTCCAGTCCGAACCGGGCCCAGCGCCAGTTCGGGCCAGTTTCGAACCTTCGAGTTCGGGCCAGTTTCGAACCTTACGGCAAGTTTATGGGAAGGGCTTTGGCAAGTAATCCGCGTCCCATTACAATTTACAAGTTCATGAGAGAGAGAGGATATATTATAATTTTACTACATTTACATATATTTGACAAAACATATATATATATATATATATATATATATATATATATATATATATATATACACACACACACACACACACACACACACTCACACACACAAACCGACCGGGCTGGGTTGGGGCGGGCCGGGGCGAGTCAGATTTCGGACCGAGTCGGGCCGAACTGGGAGGTATCCGTACTCGGCCTGAACTCACTTTCAGGGCTGGAAAATTGGCATGTCCTGACCCGAACTCAGTTCCGGGTCAGGCCGAGTCGGGCTTTTTCGGGTCGGGTCGAACGAGCTAACCGAGCTAGCCCGGTTTGTGTACACCCCTAGATAGAATGGACGAAGAAGAGTAATTATATTATAGGTGGTCACATCTTTGCTGAGTATACAAGTGTGCCCCATGATTTGGTAATCCAGACCATTGGTTTGTTGCGTCCCACTATGGATGGACCATGCCTCAAAATTATCCTCGAACGGCAATCTTAACCATTCAATTGTGGCGTACGGCTAGATCTTAAATAACAGAAATAAAATGATCTGGATTCAATTGAAAGAGGTCTTAATATTGGTTACAACCATCTTCCAACGAGGATTTCTCGGGGCATTTTCCATCCATGTTAGGACTTAAAAGACCAATAATCGACTAAGGGCCCCACTTATCAAATTGAAAACCTGTCCATATATGTTGAGTATGGCCAGTTTCATCTTCAAATCTGTTGGGGAAATGGGGAAACACTTATAGACGAATTAAATAAAGTATACGCAATTGCACATCCAAGTCCAAACGAGAACAATCTGAATGTTACGTGCAAAAATCTTTTCGAAAAAAAATCACGGCACAAAGTGATGAGTAATGCACTATGAAAGAAGAAATTATAAGAGATAAGTCTTACCGATTCAAACAAGCCTTGAATCTACTTGACAAGCCCTAACTATGCCCTTGAACTCTTAGAAACAAATTAGAAAGCCCTAATACACCTCTGTACCTTAATCCCAATTACACCTAATATATATACTATCACAACCAAAAAAGAAAACAAATCACGCACTTACGCAACTTCACACGGTCGTTCGATGGGACATTCAATGGCATTGACAACCCATCGAGAATATGTCGATGACATCAAGCAACAACACCTAAAACGTTCCAGTAACCAACATGAATTTTTTTTGGGTTTTCTCGATAGGATCAAGCATCTGTCGATGACATCGATATCTGCTCAATGGCATCAAGTAGTCTGTCGATGACATCGACAGACCCCTGTTACTAATAGATTTAAGACATCAACAACAATCTCCACCATGTCTCTAATTTTCATTCTTCATAGCTTTGTCAACCCTTATTTCAAATTTCACTTTTTATCATAGTTCCACCATCGCTTCTCATGCACACTGTCTTCCATTTACGCCTTCGTCACGTCCAGAGAAGTTGCATAGAACTTGAACTTCTTTGCCAGAACCACCTTTGTAAGCATGTCAGCCAGATTCACGCTTGTGTGAATCTTCTCTAAAGTTATGCCTTATTCATCAAGCACATGTTGGATAAAATGATATGATGCACATCAATATGTTTAGTACATGAGTAATAAACAGAATTCTTAATCAAATTGATCACGCTTTCGCTATCACAATTGACTGGCACGACCTCCTAATAAAGCCCCGACTGATTTATCATCCCTCTCAACCAAAAACCTTCCTTGAACGCTTCTGTTACTATCATATACTCAACTTCAGTCGTGAAAAGAGTTACCACATACTGAAGCTTTAACATTCAATTGATTGCTCTACCCGCTAGCACACATGAGTAACTAAAAGTCGACCTTCTATTATACACACTGCCCGCGTAATCCTAATCCACATAACCTACTAACTTGTCTCATGATTTTTCAAATGATAAAACGTAGTCCTGCATACATCGAATATATTGAAGTAACCATTTCACTGTCTCACAATGTTACTTTCTAGGGTTAGACATGTATCTGCTAACAATACCCGCCGCATGTGAAAAATCCGGTCTTGTACAGACCATGACATACATTAAGCTAACAATTGCGCTCAAATAAGGCATACGAGACATATCAAGTTGTTTTTCATTTGTTTTAAGACATTGTTCAGAAGATATCCTAAAGTGAGCCATGTGGGGAACGTTGATCGGCTTTACCTTATCCATCTCATACTTCATCAATACCTTCTCAAGGTATTCAACATGAGATAACCATAGCATGCTCCTCTTCTTGTTTCTGTGTATATCAATGTTGAGAACCCTCTTTGTAGTCCCTGGATCTTTCATCTTGAATGTTCATGATAGATAAACCTTCAGTATGCCAATCTTAGATATGCTATGATTGGTGATAAGCATGTTATCAACATACAATACTGTAACATCCTAGATTTTTATTGTTTTGGATTTCCAAAAATCCTTGATTTTTTTTAAAAATTAACTTATAATATCACTTAATGACCATTAGCACTCAATGTTAGTTTATACAGGGTGGTACCAGTAAAGAACCGCACAAGTCCGATTAATCAACCGTAGGAAGCCAACGAATCCGCCGATCACTTGAACATCAGGTATAGCCCCATGATTTACTCACATAGGACCCAAATCTAGCCGACCCATCACTGACTAATCAAGACAATCATGACTAAATTAAAGATCTAACCGAAGCCGAGTCAGATAAAGTTTAGATCTTGGCTAATAGGCCAAATCAACTTTGTTACTCTTTTAGCCTAAAAACCAAAGGTTTAGAATAATTATGACCAAATCTCAACTTTCACTAGTTACAAATAGGTCACCCTATGAACATAGTTAACTCAAACCCTAATCATTGCCCACTAGAAATCTCAGTACCTAATTCATTCCAGAAATGCCCCGAATTTCCAAACAAGCTCTAGACCGCTCGTTGGTGCGCCACTAGTTCCAAAACTATAAAATAATATCTGTCTTACTGGGCTTGACGTCCATGGCGAGAGTCGGACCTGGATGCTGTCCAGAACCACTTAAGTTAAAGGACGAGTGCATGAGAAGTGCAAATACCCTAAAAGAATGAACTGAAATTTAAGTGAATTGGGTCGTCCACTCTTATACAAAGTTGAGGATTTTGGACTGACGGTTTACGACCAAACCTTACCCGTGGAGTAAGGATATTTTCCTGCTCATATCCGTATAGCCGCGGCCCCGATCGACTATCGGTAACCGTTGAACAGACTTCTAATCATATTTGTCAATCGGCGCATCCAAATGGCGGGCCGATCATATACATACGTAGATCATCACTAGGGCTAACTATCCTACGATGTATATCGACTTATACACCCCACAGTGGGCCCTAGAGGCTAGAAAAACCCTCCCATAGGGTTAGTATAGTAAAAACCTAACACCTGAAGCCATTTGTACCAAATCTGACATTATAAAAGGGGCTTCTTTAGGGCACCCCTCTTCCCATACGAATTTGCCCTAAAGAAAGGAAAGAGAGAAGATAGAAAAGGGATAAAGAAGAAAGGAAGAAGAGAGGGAGGGAGAGTGTAGAAGGGGAGAAAGTGGACCATAGATCGAGGTGGGGCCCAAGGGAGTCCGATTCTTGCAACTCATCACCTCTTCCTCAACAAATCTTTCACTCACAACCGGAAGGACCCCTCTCCGCCGATTGAGTAGGTAAATCCCTCATCTCTTAGAAACCCCTCATGTTCAAGGTGGATTCGCATGAGATTCTAACATGCAAGTACATTGTCTTACGATTCCGGCCGATCGACACCGAGTTCGACGCTCCTAGGTCGTTTTCCAAGCCTTCAACGATCCATAGGTGCGGACTATTGTTCTTAGGTGGCCTAGCACTAATTTTAATATGAAACTAATGATT
This sequence comes from Magnolia officinalis, assembly GCA_021015155.1. Taxonomy (NCBI): domain Eukaryota; kingdom Viridiplantae; phylum Streptophyta; class Magnoliopsida; order Magnoliales; family Magnoliaceae; genus Magnolia; species Magnolia officinalis. The sequence continues at coordinate 62,796,524 of JAJHSJ010000009.1, read as the reverse complement.
TTGCTTATTGGGTGACGTATTTGGGTAATCTAGCAAACCTAGACAAGACCTTATACTTTAGATCTTCCCCAAATCAATGTGGAATGATGATGGAATGCTTGTTGTTTCTCAAACAATGATTGGGTATGCTAATGATGATTTCTTGTACATTCCTTGCTCGATTCATGTATGATGTTTCCCCCATAACATGTTTGGTGCGCTAACCCTTGTGTATATTTTGGTATTAGGAGATATATGAAATGCTTGCCTTCCTTACTAACCCACACAACACTTGCAACTTTATTCATGATATAGTTAGCATTTTCTTTGTAGAAAAATCTGGATTCTATGTTGGGAAATATGAATGCATGCTATTACTTATACTAGTTGATAACCCTGACTGTTGGCATGTTATGATCTACCATTAAGCCCTTGGGTTGGTCAGAAATCTGAGGAGAGAGACGGTAGTCCCGTTGGTAGGACTATCTTGAGACTAAACTCGTGGATTTGGGCGGGTGTGTATGGGAGACAGTAGTTCGACTACATGGGTCGCTCGTACCCGATGTCGTCTGTCACATGCTTGCCTGAACTCGTGTGGTCTAGCCTACTTACTGACCAAACTTATCTGTTAACCCTGTTTGCTCACATATGTATGTAACCTGGAACACCTTTGAACCATTGTAGCCCATTTCTAACTATTTGGAGCCAATCCACCGACTCGTGAGCCGGGCATGGTGGAATAGGACACTGTGTCCGAGCTGTCGGCCTACGCTGGGGTGACAAGCCTCCCCGTTATGACCGCGAGCGATCCCTATTCTCAGCACTCCCCATGTGCTTGAAGTCGGGGATGGGGAACCCGACGGGATCAAGGATCGCGGAGCCTTGACCTCGCATGTTAAGGGGCCTTGGTCCCGCAACCAGTTGAGGGCATTGATACGTGGGGCGTATTAGTTTCCCCAACCTGCTGGATGAATGGAACTAATTAAGAACTCGGCTAACACTACCATCGCATCGCACTAGCTAGGTTGGCGACTCGGCAGTCGAGGTCGCGATGAGGGAGTTTTGTTCATACGCGATTATTAGACGAAGTCGCTTGAGAGAGTGTTGTGGCGAGGGCATGCATCATATCATCTATCATGCATATGCATTAACTAGATTAGTTAGGTATTTATGAATACTTACCTTTCATTAAATTCATAATATAATTGATGCTTGATTACAACTTAAGGTTAATAGCATCCACTGAGTTGATTACTCACTCCCACTCTGGGACGGTGTTTTAAAACACCAACCAAACTCTACCGTACATGCAGGTGATGCAGAGTACGAGAAGCTTGGCGGCGCGAGTCTTGAGGAGGAGGACGAGCTGTCCTACTTCCAGCTGATGGACGGTTCCCTAGTAGACGGATTTGGACCGTTGGGTGCTGGACTCAGCTCATCATTCTTTTCGATATATTTTTGTATTTTTGTTGGGCAATGCCGTGTGTGACCCATTGACGTTATTTTGGACTTGTATACATTTAATCACTTTCAATTTAGTAGACTAGTTGTGATTGTGATTCATGTTTCAAGTAATTCCATGCTCTTTTCAAACAAGATTACATGCAAAATATGTAAATTTTGTTATAAGTGATACCTGGGAACTTGGTAGTCGAGTGCGTATACGACCCCCAATTTCCAGGGCGTTACAAGATGGTATCAGAGCAATAATTTGGAATCAATTGGGCCATGGGTCATGAACTCACTAACGTGTCCGCTGACTTAAGAGGATAAGCAATAGAAAATGCGAAATGCTATAAACCACCCCAGTCCCTGAACCATCGGTCTTAGAACTTAAGGTGAGACTTCCAAGATGTTAAAGTTCGGTAGCGAGGGGGAGTAGTAACGCTAGAGAAGGAGATCCGAGAGTCTTTTGGTGCCTCGACCCATTTTCGGACCAAGGATTCGGGAACATGACGGCAAGACTCGATTTGACTAACTAGGAAATTTAGCTAGTCCAGTCCACCTAATCCCTAAGGGTCCGTTTGGCCAACTACGTTAGGTGGGATTAAGGTGAATGGAATTGTAAAAGTATCAATAAATGCATGTGTAAGGTATTGTCCCTAAATTGTCTGTATCCCATGTTCTCCAATACCAGGTTTGGGATGCATACAATTAAAGGTAAATCGCGTGATTTCCTTTCAAATTACACTTGAAAATCCATTATCATGGGCCTTGGAAATCCCATATCACACCTTCCAACACAAGGCTCATTCTACAAAGACTATGAAATAAGTTTTAAATCCCATCTCACACCCATTCCAGACATGTCATTCCCAAATCTTGAGTTGGGCGTAACATTGTAACCCCATTTTGTACAACTAAATGCCCATAGCCAGACAGGCCTAAGTCGAAATCCCTCTTTCCAACGTATCTCCTTAAATATTTACCTGACATCACTCTATTCTTGAACTTCCCCAGTACATTGGTAGGAACGAGTCGGAAATCAAAAGATTTGACGATCGAAGCCATCTTCCTATAACAAATGAGCGAATACCGAGTCAAACTTGATAGTTCCAACCCATTTGGGGATAAATACATAGGGGCGAATGAAAATTTACCAAAAATAGTGGAAATGTAGGAAAATCAGATTTTTGGCCTCTAACTAGGAGGAATTTCGTGAAATAGATATGTTCATTGCATAGATTGGTTTCTCCTACCTCAAAATCATATATGGCACGTCGAATAAATCATCCCGGTTTGCTTGATATGGCCAATGCAAAATGTGGCCGTCTAGCGGGCCAGCGCCACCACGCCCAACGGGCGCAGCCAGGGCGGGTTGGACGGCCCGTTTTCTGCAATTTTTATCTGACTTCAAAAATTCATATATTCTTCGTTACAACTCCGATTTAGGTGATTCAAAAGCCATATAGAAGCTTGATGAGTCTAGTTTTATATAAAAATAAAAAAATTATAATAAAAATTATAATATAGTTAAAATTAGGATGATCTGTCAACTGTCCATAAATTATTAATTTCGGACAACTGTTGGTCTTAGAATTTTAATAATTTATTTAGAACTCCAAATGATATGAAATTTTGTGGGATGACTTGAAACTTAATGATAAATCATCATAAATTTTTTAAAAATAATTCAAGTACTAAAAGCATAAGAAGTGTTATAATAAATATAGATATTTTAAAACTTAATGATGAATCATTAGTTTAGACAACTGTCACCTCTAGAATTTTAATAATTTTTCTGGTAATCATGATGACTTTCCCACATTTTACTACCCGTTAGTGCTACTCATAAGTTTGACAAATTCATTCATTCCGAATTATACCCTACCTCATCTTGTCACTCATCCACTTTCACATCCACATTTAGCTACACTCATCCTACTAATGTGTTGTTTCTTGATTGTCGAACATACTATACATAAAGCATCCATTTCTAAATCTATCCTTCCTTAGCTTGCCACGCGTCCACTTCAACATCCTCATTTCCACTACACATCCTATGAATATATTGCTTCTTGACTGCCTAACATTCTATCTATAAAGCGTAGCTGGTCTTATAGCCAATCACATGAAAACTCTAGATGCAAATCTCCACTATAGCTATCCAACTCAAATTCAATGAACAACATCCTTCTCAATATCTGGTTTTCATAAATTATAGGCCAATATATCAGATAGTCGCTATGGGGTAGTTGTCCATCAATCTTAACTAATTTCTCATTTCCACTCCTATTGTCATCAAAATTGCATTTCATATACTATGTTTGCTACAGTTAACACACAGTAAGCACAGGTAAGCGAGGAAAGGTGACTTTTCTCAAAATTAGTCATAAACAATATTTCATTTTCTATGGCACTCCACATTAAGGTACTAACTAACCTAGGCTGAGACAAGTATCCAGATAGTCGCTATGGGGTAGTTGTCCATCAATCTTAACTAATTTCTCATTTCCACTCCTATTGTCATCAAAATTGCATTTCATATACTATGTTTGCTACAGTTAACACACAGTAAGCACAGGTAAGCGAGGAAAGGTGACTTTTCTCAAAATTAGTCATAAACAATATTTCATTTTCTATGGCACTCCACATTAAGGTACTAACTAACCTAGGCTGAGACAAGTATCCACACTTCTACTCACGGATAGGAGTCATACTTCTAGTCAGACTCATAAACATCCACCTCAACTCCATTCAAGAAGCCCGTCATATTCCAGAATCTCTTTTCCTTGAATTCAAGAAGGGAAGAATACTTTTGATGAAGTTGTGAACCATATCCATAGCTTTCAATGAACCTCAAAGACATCCCCATCAACCCCATTCAGGATGCTCATTAGATTCCCAAGGCTACTTATCTTGTGGTGCCTTTGGTTTCAACAACCTGTAGTGTTTCCAAACCACAATTCTCATAATGAGTACATGATGTGGGCGCCTCCTCTCATGAAATGAGATCATCCTCAGCCCAAATATCATTCCAAAATTGTGACCAAGATATGGATACCGCCACTCATTAGTACTTCCACCCTTTCAAAATCCCATAATGAGGAACTTAACTTGCTTATATCCAAATGATAAACCATCTGCCTTGAGAAGCCATTTACAAAAACCAATCCCTATCTGCTTAGACATATTTTCCAACATTAGCTGATGAGGAGTTTGCTTCTCTTCGTTGAACCTATGCCACCATTTGCTTAGAAGTGCCTAATCATTTCCATCCAATTACGATCCCCAATTCCCTTCCTCTTTGGTTTTCAATCATTAATGATTTAATGATCGAATTGCATGAGTAACTTACTGTATGGTCTACAGGAAAGGGAAGGACAGAAATTAGCATCTATAATTGGGTTACTATAGAGAAATATCTGGACAGAGTAGGTAGGCTAGAGGAAATGTCGTTGCATATAATGGTAATTCATATAAAATTTTGTGCCTATAGAAACTTTTTAAGGTGATCTTTGACCATAAGCATATTGAGAGATTTATTAACCCCTAATTTGGATATAAATTAAAACAAGGACTCTCATAGACTAAGACCCAAAGGACAACCTTATAAATAGGAGATTTAAACTTTTCAATAATGGTCGTTCCTTAAACATTTAGATTGATCGGACTATGGAATTATGGAAGTATACACCTGCGAAGCATTCGCAGCTTGACTCAAATCTCAATCTTGGGCGACGACCAATGGACTCACTGCTTTGACTGATCAGAAGACTAGGATCCACCAGGACGAAGAAGGGATACGATGAGCCTTCTACCATTGTCAGGTAGATTATCGACGTATCGGTTTCAAGCCCACTGCAACCGTCTCTCCGTGTTGGTCTAATATTAAAAATAAATATTTTTTTACTCTAGATAGAGGGAAACTATCACCATGAATCTAAATCTTTAAAAATAAATAAATTTTAGTAAACCATCAGGGTGAAAATGTTTTAAGGGGGGTAGATCACAGTGAGCTATGCTAGCGTTTTATTATATATCCTAAAACGTATGTAAACTCGAAACCAACAAAACTTAAGCAATGAAATGATAATATCTTTACTATTACCCTTAGGCAATTTCGGGGATGAAATTATTTTTAAGGGGGGTAGATTGTAACATCCTGGATTTTCACTATTTTGGATTTCCAAAAATCCTTGAGATTCTTTTTTAATCAACTAATAATATCACTTAATGACTATTAGCACTCAATGTTAGTTTATAAATGGGTGGTACCAGTAAAGAACCGCACTAGTCCGATTAATCAACCGTAGGAAGCCAACGAATCCACCCGATCACTTGAACATCAGGTGTAGCCCCATGATTTACTCACATAGGACCCAAATCTAGCCGACCCATCACTAACTAATCAAGACAATTATGACTAAATTAAAGATCTAACCGAAGCCGAGTCAGATAAAGCCCGGATCTTGGCTAATAGGCCAAATCAACCTCGTTACTCTTTTAGCCTAAAAACCAACGGTTTAGAGTAATTATGACCAAATCTCCACTTTCACTACTTACAAATAGGCCACCCGATAAACATAGTTAACTTAAACCCTAATCATTGCCCACGAGAAATCTCATTACCTAATTCATTCCAGAAATGCCCCGAATTTCCAAATAAGCTCTAGACCGCTCATTGGTGGGCCACTAGTTCCAAAACTATAGAATAATATCCGTCTTACTGGGCTTGATGTCCATCGCAGGAGTTGGACCTGGGTGCTATCCAAAACCGCTCAACTTGAGCTAAAGGATGAGTGCATGAGAAGTGCAAATACCCTAAAAGAATGAACTGAAACTTAAGTGAATTGGATCGTCCACTCTTATGCAAAGTTGAAAATTTCGGACCGTCGGTTTACGACCAAACTTTACCTATCGAGTAAGGATATTTCCCTGCTCATATCCGTATAGCCGCGGCCCCGATCGACTATCGGTGACTGTTGAACAGACTTTTAATCATATCTGTCAATCGGCGGATCCAAATGGCGGCTGATCATATACATATGTAGATCATCACTAGGGCTAACTATCCTACGATGTATATCGACTTGTACACCCCATAGTGGGCCTTAGAGGGTAGAAAAATTCTCCCATAGGGTTAGTATAGTAAAAACCCAACACTTAAGGCCATTTACACCAAATCTAGCATTATAAAAGGGGCTTCTTTGGGGCACCCCTCTCCCCATACGAATTTGCCCTAGAGAAAGGAAAGAGAGAAGAGAGAAAAGGGAGAAAGAAGAAAGGAAGAAGAGAGGAAGGGAGAGTGTAAAAGGGGGGAAATGGACCATAGATCGAGGTGGGGCCCAAGGGAGTCCGATTTTTGCAACTCATCACCTCTTCCTCAACAAATCCTTCACTCACAACCGGAAGGACCCCTCTCCACCGATTGAGTAGGTAAATCCCTCATCTCTTAGAAACCCCTCATGTTGAGGGTGAATTTGCATGAGATTCTAACATGCAAGTACATTGTCTTAGGATTCTAGCCCATCGACACCGAGTTTGGCGTCCTAGATTGTTTTCCAAGCCTTCAATGATCCATAGGTGCAGACTATTGCTCTTATGTGGCCTAGCACCAATTTTAATATGAAACTAATGATTTTGCTTGTTGGGTGATGTATTTAGGTAATCTAGCGAAACCTAGACAAGACCTTACACTTTAGATCCTCCCCAAATCAATATGGAATGATGATGGAATGCTCGTTGTTTCTTAAACAATGATTGAGTATGTTAATGATGATTGCTTGTACATTCCTTGCTCGATTCATGTATGATGTTTCCCCCATAACATGTTTGGTGTGGTAACCCTTGTGTATATTTTGGTATTAGGAGATATATGAAATATTTGTCTTCCTTACGAACACACACAACACTTGCATCTTTATTCATGATACTGTTAGCATTTGCTTTGTAGAAAAATCTGGATTCTATTTGGGAAATATGAATGCATGCTATTACTTATGCTAGTTGATAACCCTGACTGTTGGCATGTTATGATCTACCATCAAGCCTTTGGGTTGTCAGAAATCTGAGGAGAGAGACTATAGTCCCGTTGGTAGGACTATCCTGAGCTAAACCCGTGGATTTAGGCGGGTGTGTATGGGCGACAGTAGTTCGACTACATGCGTCGCTCATACTCGATGTCGTCTGTCACATGCTTGCCTAAACTCGTGCGGTTTAGCCTACATCCTGACCAACCTTGTCTGTTAACCCTGTTTGCTCATATTTGTATGGAACCTGAAAAACCCTTCAACCATTATAGCCCATTGCTAACTATTTGGAGCCGATCCACCGACTCTTGAGCCGAGCATGGTGGAATGGGACACTGTGTTTGAGCTGTTGGCCTACACTGTGTTGACGAGCCTCCCCGTAGTGACCGCGAGCGATCCCTATTCTTAGCACTCCCCATGTGTTTGAAGTCGGGGATGGGGAACCCGACGAGATCAAGGATCGCGGAGCCCTAGCTTTGCACATTGAGGGGCCTTGGCTCTGCAACCAATTGAGGGCATTGATACGTGGGGTGTATCGGTTTCCCCAACCTGCTGGATGAATGAAACTAATTAAGAACTCGACTAACACTACCATCACATCGCACTAGCTAGGTTGGCGACTCGGCAGTCGAGGTTGCGATGGGGGAGTGTTGTTCATACCCGATCGTTAGATGGAGTCGCTTGAGAGAGTGTTGTGGCGAGGGCATGCATCATATCATCTATCACGCATATGCATTAACTAGATTAGTTAGGTATTTATGAATGCTTGTCTTTCATTAAATTCATAATATAATTGATGCTTGATTACAACTTAAGGTTAATAGCACCACCGAGTTGATCACTCACTCCCACTCTGGGACGGTGTTTTAAAACACAAACCAGACTCTCCCTTAGATGCAGGTGACGCAGAGTACGAGATGCCTGGCGGCGCGAGTCTTGAGGAGGAGGACGAGCTGTCCTACTTCCAATTGATGGACGGTTTCCTGTCGGCCTAGTAGATGGATTTGGACCTCTGGGTGATGGACTCAGCTCATCATTCTTTTGGACATATTTTTGTATTTTTGTTGGGCAACCCCGTGTGCGACTCATTGACGTTATTTTGGAATTGTATACATTTAGCCACTTTCAATTCAGTAGACTAGTTGTGATTGTGATTCATGTTTCAAGTAATTCCATGCTGCTTTTCAAACCAGATTACATGCAAAATATGTAAATTTGGTTATAAGTGGTACCCGGGAACTTGGGAGTCGGGTGCGTACACGACCCCCAATTTTCAACGCGTTACAAATACCAAGATAATGAACTTTATATTACTCAGTGTCTTGTAATAAACACGATAATCATACCCACTCCTAGTAAATTTCTGACTCACCGTGAAAGAATTAAATTTCTTGTACCATTGTCTATGCGATTGTTTCAGGCCGTACAATGATCTCTTTAACTTGCAAACCTTGTTCGTTGATCGCTGTATTTGGAAACCTTCTGGTTGCTTCATGTAAATCTATTCTTCCAATTTCCCATGTAGGAATGCAGTCTTCACATCCATCTGTTCCAACTCGACATTGTATTAGGCGATCAGGGCCAATACGAATTTAATATATACTTATTTTACTACCAGCGTAAATATCTTAGTGAAGTCCACACCTTCTCTCTGAGCATATCCCTTCGCTATTAACCTTGCCTTGTACCATCCTGTTTCTTCTTGAAGATCAACTTGCACCCGATCATTTTTCGGCTAACGGAAAGTTCTACTAACTCCCACGTCTCATTCTTATAGAAGGAGTCCATCTCATCATTCATCGTTACTTTTCACTTTTCAGCATCTAGCTCATCAAATTTCTCTTGAAAAGTAAACGGATCCCCATCATTCGTAATGAGGGAAAATGTGACATTTGAATCATCCCTGTATCTTGCTAGTAATTTGCGATCTCATGACGGATTCCTTCTCACAGGTGGTTGCTCACTTGCTCTTGTATCTGTGTTTGCGTTTGAGTATTAGCATGCGTCTCATTTCTGTCTAACTAAACGTCCACAACCAATTTTTTAATTTCCTTGTGCTCATCCTTATGGAACAAGGAGCATTCGTCGAATTTGACGTCGCGACTAAGGATAATTTTTCATGTGGTCTGGTCGTATACCCCTTTACCCATTACAATAGCTGACAACGACGTACTTTTTAGCCCTCTGGTCCAACTTATCTCTCTCAACTAATGGTACATTAGAGTCAGCATAGCAACCAAATACACACATTTCCAAGTAGTCTATTTGCTGACTACTCCACACATCCTCTAAAATTTTATATTTAATGGTCGTAGAAGGGGATCAATTCACCAAGTAACAAGCCATGTTGACGGCCTCAATACACAATCGCCTATCCAACCCATCATTATTACTGATCATGCATCGGGCCCTTTCCTCGATAGTCTGATTCATCCGTTCAACTACATTGTTCCGCTTTGGTGTGTGGCGCACTGTGTTGTATCTCATGATCCATTCATCCTTACAATATCGATTAATTCTCCAAAAGTGAATTCCCCACCGTTATTTGTCCTTAACGCTTTCAATTTTTTCCCTAACTGTTTTTCCACTGTCGCCTTCCACTATTTGAAGTTGGTGAAAGCATTGGATTTATTTTTCATAAAATAAACCTATACTTTTCTGAAATATTATTTAATAAACGTGACAAACCATGATTACCCTCCCCCAGAAATCACATACGACCTCCCCCCATACAACAGAATGCACATAATTTAGAACCTCTTTACGAACATGTTTCCCGGACTTAAAAGACAACCTGGATTGTTTACCATATATACAATGCTCGTATATACTAAAAACAATGCTTTGAAAAAACTAGAATTAAACAATGGTCAGAAAGTACCTTCATGCCCTGTTGTAGACTCCCCACCCAGGTAGCAACCTTGTCACGCCCCAAACTCGAAAACCGGGCTCACAAAATTCCCGATCGCCGAATCCGGCGCCGACAGCCTCCGTAGTATCCCATTCTCGGCTTCCAGCGCCCATACGCCAGATTCCGATCCTGGGATCCTACAAGGAGAATTTTCAGTATGAATTTTTTTTTTGTAATGTAATGGAGCATAACCAAAAGCATAACCAAGTCACAAAACAACATTACCACATATCTACTATATCAAAAACTTTTAAGTACAATACAGAAAGGGAAATACAAGGTGATCAAAAAGCTCCAAAAAAGATCTGATACGCGCTCCTGCCTCAGCGCGGCTGCTGTCCAACGCTACCTGCACGCAACGGTCGTGCATAAGCTTACAAAAGCTTAGAGGGTGGTGAAAGTGTGTGTAAGGCGAGTACCAAGTGTACAATATCAGAGTAATGCGGAAATATGCGGTAAGTCCATGAATGCTATCAGCTATACTAAAGATATGTAATGCAAGACATGAATGCTGTCGGTCATACCAAGACCATGCGATGCGAGGCCTATGTAGCCAAATGTCATATGCGAGATGCAAAGCAAGCGTGCCAGTACTCATAAGTACACATATCAGTATAGTTCCTCTCTGGATATCACCGGGGTCTAATACACCTCACACTGACTGCTTCCTCCCTAGCTGCACAGTCAAGCAAGTGGAAGAGACTACACTATCCGCATGACCAGTAGTCTGCTAATACCTACCCGGCTCGTCGATAGCGGACACATTTGCGAGCTGGTCAAACTCAGCCTAGCTTATAGCCCCCTCACTCAGGAGGATAAGGCCACACCCCCTTCCAACCGACCACGACACAGTGGGAGACACGGCCTACTGGTATTCGGCACTCGGGAGCTCGTGTATCCACTCGGTCTAGACGTTGGAGCATCTCCTGGTACCAAAAAGGTTCTGGGACTCTCACCCAAGGACATCCTAAGTGCCCACAGTGCTAGAACAAAGTATTTCCGGTATCCGATACGGCCATCCACGATGTGCCTGTGGAGCCACAGCCCTGATGTCGTTAGGGCGTGCAGTGATCAAGTCACACATATGCGAGATGTATGATTCACACCGTACAATCATGCAGCAATCTCACGCTTACCACGCGATCATGTGGGGCATTCCGTCTCATAAGGAGTTCCGTAAATGTCTCAGCCCAACGGCTTATGCTATGATCAAACATTCCTCATATCAAGCATACAAATGATGCGTATGGGTATGAATCATGGAGCTATACTAAGTATGTTATAAAGTGGTGAACTATCAACAAATGTGGGCCTACTAATGGGCCCTAGGGAGAGTTATAATGCGGACATTTAACCAACATTATTCTTACAACGTGGACGTCAAACCAACATTTCTCCCAAGGCATAACCTGTCATCAAACATTATTATATACACTATAGAGGAATCCCTCATTGCAATGGACCCTAAGGACGTCCTATTGGGCCTCGACCCATGGGCCTTATACTCATCAAATGGGCTGCATCATATGGGCCTTTTATAAATCAAGTGGGCCACATCAAAGGGGCCTTATGTACATTGCAATGGGCCATATCCCACGGCCTTTGAATACATCACAATGGGCCTTGTAACATGGGTCTCAAATACATTGAATGGGCCCCATCTCATGGGCCTTATAAATATCAAGGTGGGCCTCAACAATAGGCCACAAATACACCAAATGTGGGCCTCAACAAACGGGCCACAAATACATCCAAATGGGCCTAATCACATGGGCCTTACGTGTATACCAAGGTGGGCCTCAACAATGGCCACAAATACACATCAAGGTGGGCCTCAATACGGCCACAATTACGCATCAAGGTGGGCCTCAATAACGGCCGCAATTACACACCAAGGTGGGCCCCAATAACGGCCATAAATAGTTGAATGACTTGGATGCAACACATGCATCATGGTGGGGCCCATAAAGGCCCACCACATGCTATATACAATAAATATATCTGCGAACTAGTTCGTACGTAGCACGTACGAACTTTTTTGAGAACCCATCATACGTGATGAATCTCGCAAATCTGAACGGTCCACATGCAGCAGAACCTCATGAAACCTCATAGTACGAATTTTTACTTTGATCCGAAACTTTGGTGGACCATAAATAATGTAAACAGGTTCTTTCTTTGATTTTAATTTCTCTTTGCTACGGATGGTATGTATAAAAGTTTTAGATAAAGTAAAACTTGGTCCTGGGGGGTTTCACTAGGTGCTGCTTCACATGAACGGTTCAGATTTTGGATCCACATCACGTATGATGGGTTCTCAAAAAAGTTCGTACGTATTACGCACGAACTGGTTCGCAGGTGAGCGCGTCTCTATATATATATACACACACACATGCACATACCCACACACACACGCATACACACGTGCACACACACGGCACACACCCACACACACACGGCACACATCCACACACACGCATACACACGTGGCCGCACCCACCGTCCCGTGGACGGTGGGAATACAACACATATATCATGGTTGGCTCCACCGTCTAGGGACGGTGGAGAGAAAATACATACATTATTGTGTATCCCATGTGGGGCCCACCCTAACATTTATATACCATCCAGACCGTTGATAAGGTCACGTGGGCCCATAATGAAGGGGAAAAACAAATTTTGGCTTGATCTAAAACTTCTGTGGGCCCAGGAAGGGATTCAATGGTAGAGTTCATTCCACACTGTTTCCTACGATGTGGGCCGCCTGAACGTTGGATCTGACTGATTTTTGGAGGGGACCCACCTCAGGGGGTGGTCCACCTCATGGACAGCGTGGATACAAAATATACATCATGGTGGGGCCCACGGCCCTCAGCCGTGGGACCAGCCCGTTTCACGCCAGGACGCCAACGTCCTTTGTCAGAGAAGCAGCAGCTTGCTGCTGCTTTTATTTGTTTTTTTTTTTTTGAAATTTCTTTACTTCTAAGGTTTTTCACGTGTGGGGCCTGCTTCAGCCGAATCCACCCCGTCTACTGATTTCCATGGCCTGAGATGGACCCAACAAGTCCAATATCGGATATTTTTCGGCGTGTAGAAGAATTTAGGTGCATTTAAACAGTGAAAATCACTCATTTCAAGGGTTTGGCCCACCAGAAAGTTCGATCAGTTTCTCTTCTTGGCTCAATGGCTAAAATGGTTTGGGAAAAATGGTGGACGGCTTGGATTGAATGCATTCATCAAGGTGGGGTCTACATGAGCACCCACTTCTAATGCCTTAGAAAAGGCTGATACTCTATTTGGTTTTAAAACGTCCAGAGAGTCCCTGGACAATTTTTTTTTTTTTTTTTTGTTTGCTTGGGCGTGCAACGCACTTGAGGTGGGCCCTTTATAGGTGGGTCACACATGGTGAGGTGGTGTGGTTACCATACATATGTAAAGTGGGCTCCACCTTTAGATGGTTTGGATCCAAAGCATGCTCCATTGTGGGGTCCATCCAAGTGGGCCACACAATTATAACATCACAAGAAAAGAAAAATGAAAGAGAGGGAGAGAGAGAAAATGGGACACACGTGTGATGGAGGGACCCCGATACTATGGGCCCTCCGTTACATGATCTACAACATACATTAAGTGGGTCCCATTTCATATGGGCCCACCGATCAAAATCAACGGTGGAGATCCGTTCTCCACCGAAATGGATGGTCTAATGGCCATGTTATGCAAAGAAAGTAAACATCATGATGGGGTCCATGGAGAATGGCCCCATCATGGATTGATCTTGAAATCAAAGTGGACCATTGGCCACATTTAGGGTCTAAAATGAGATCCATACCATTGATCGGTAGGCCTCACTTGGCCCATTATCAAAACAAGAAATCTACACCTATAGGAGCACCCACCGTCCGATCTTCTTGGTCCGTTGGAAAGCCGACCTCCTTGTGCTTCACTTTGATGGTGGGAGATGAAGATTCAAGGGCTAGGATGGAAGATTTTGGGATGGAAAGTGGGCCACACTACTCACTTCTCTTTTTCTCTCCTTGGAAAAATGTGGACGTGTGAGGCTTATGGGTTGCTTGGAATTGGTGTGAGAAAAGAGAAAGATAGAGAGGGAGATAAGGAGAGGTGATGGGTGTGATGGGTGAGTGATGTGAGGTGAGGGATGGGTGAAGTGAGAGGTGGTTTGACTTTGGTAAGAAAAAGCATGGGTTGCTTTACTTGTGGAGAAAGGTGATGTGTACTTGACATTGATTGATTGATTGATGGGATTGATTTGATTGATTGGATTGATTTGACATGTTGTAGAGATTCTCTTGGGATCGAGAAAGCGCGGCGTTTCTTCGAAATAAACGCCGACTCACGTCTTCTGGTCAGGGTGTCAGATCGGTGCGTGAGTCGCGGCGTTGGAACCGCGACGACGGTGTGGTCGCAATGACACAGGTCTCAGATTAAACCGACTCGAATCTTAAAGAAAACGACTTACGGTCGTGCGCAACGTTGGTTATCAGTCGCGGATTGCCGGACTTCGACGGAAAGGATTGTAGGATTCATCGGAACAGTACGAACTAGGATACGGGTCTTACAAACCTAAAAAAGCATAGATGATCATTAGGAACTATGCCCAAACCCTAAATCCTACCTAAAACCTCAGCTATTTCCAAGTTACTACCTAAGCCAAGCTATACCCAAGCCGTTCCCGAGCCAAATCCTTAAACCCAAGCCTTAAGCCACTCTCTAGGCACGAACAAGCCAACTAGCTAAATGTCAAAGATAAACAGTGAACGGCAGTAATCCGATTACCGCCTCCTCTCGGAATTTGTGCCTCAGACTACAGCTATTGCTCCCCTAGAAAGTCAACTATGCTTGACCTATTTAACCCTAGAGTTCCTATTATTTACTATTTTAACAAGCTTTTTAACCCATAAAAAAGTGTCATGTGGCATCGGTCTTCCCTCCACCAATCCTAGGCTACCACATCATCATTTACCCTTCATAACAAGGTGTCCCGTATCAGTATCGGTTGGCTTAACGGTGCCGTCCAAAATCGATACGGATACGGGGGCGTAACGGCGATACGGGGGCATAACGGTCCGTAACGGCGCAAATTTTTTTTTTTTTGCCAAAAAAACATGGATTAAATCCGAAATATTCTAAGTATTCCAAATATGCATTCATTTATAAATTGGAACATGTTTATAGTGGTGTAACGGTCCACTCTTTGGTGAGAAGTTGTATCGGACTGTCTGATTAATTTTTGAACCAGGTAACTTGAATTTGACTAAAAAATTCATATATTTAATTTTCTAAATATCTAATTTATATACTTAACAACTTGATATCATTTCTCCCAATAGTTCTTTAAAAAAATGAAATTAAATTCAGGTAGATGGCGTTGTCAATTTGGGGATGACTTGGAGGACCAATTTATGCTCCAAATTAGCCTCAAATTCATGCAATTTATTGCCATTATCCTACTTATGAATTGGTGGACATTTATTGGATAGTGAATCATGAAAAAAATCAAAAGGCCCTATTTTAAAAAATAAAAGTCCACAAATTAACAATTAAAACTATTCAAACAATTTGATTTTGGCATTGTGAGTTAGCAATTGCAGTCTATAATTTAATTGCTAAATTTTAAGTTAATATATGTCTCGTGTACAATTTTTTAAGGCCCGAATTAGGCGGAACTCGGATTGTGAAGTGTAGCACACGTGTTAAAATTTTTTGGGCCCCACCCGTGATGAATGTGTTATATCCACATCATCCATCCATTTTGCCAAATAATTTTAAGGCATGAGCCCAAAAATGAGGCACATCCAAAGCTCAGGTGGACTGCACCATAAGAAACAATAATAATTAAACGTTCACCATTAAAAATTTATTGGGGGCTATAAAAGTTTTAGATCAAGCTGACATGTGTTTTCCCTTCATCCACGTTAGTGTGACCCAATTAATAGGTTAGATTGAAAATAAACATTACAGTGGACCTTAAGAAATTTTTAACGATGAGCGTTTTGTAACCACTCTTTCCTATGGTGTGGTCCACCTGAGATTTGGACATTACTAATTTTTTGGACCCTGACCTAAAATGACGTGGCAAAATGGATGGACGACATGGATAAAATATATACATCATGGTGGGGCCCACTCGGGTCTGATCAGATCGGTTGGAAAATAAACGTTACGGTGGGCCCTACAAATTGTTTAACGGTGAAAATCATTATCTTCGCTGCTATTTTTGGTGCGGTTCAGATGATCTTTGGATATAATTCGATTTTTTGGTAGTGCTCGAAAATGATATCTGAAAATAGATGAACGATGTAGATATAATAAATACATCACTGTGGTGCCCATGTAACTTTGATCTCCTTCGAACCGTTCGTACAACTCGAAGCTCGAGGAGTGTCAGCGCTTGTCTTAGCATGACACGTACCTACAGCAGCTGGTGCGTGGTACACCTGCAAATAAAAAAAAGGGAGCGAGAGGGAAACCGAAAAGAAAAAAGAAAAGAAAAAAGAGGGAAAGAAGAGAGAAAAGAAAAAAGAGGGAAAGAAGAGAGAGAGAGAGAGAGAGAGAGAGAGAGAGAGAGAGAAGAAGAATGCCGCAGCCGTAGCCGTAGCCGCAACCGCAGCTGCCCGAGAAGAAGAAGAAGAAAAAGAAGAAGAAGAAGAAGAAAATGAAGAAGAAGAAGAAGAAGAAGAAGAAGAAGAAGAAGAAGAAGAAAGAAAGGAAAAAAGTACGATTTTTTTTAAAGGCTCGTAACAGCCGTTACGGATCCATAACGGCCATTACGGTCATAAAATTCTGTAATGGCCGTTTCGACCCCGTATCACGTAACGGTGTCAACCGTTATGTATCGGCTGATACGGCCGTATCGTAACGGATAGGGACACCTTACTTCATAATCATTAGAATAACCAAAAAACTATCCCAATGGGTTATAAATACCCCCTCCTCCATTCATTTCAACAACCAAGTAACTCTCACTGAGAGAGAGAGAGAGAGAGAGGAGAGAGAGAGAGAGAGAGAGAGAGAGTATGTGTGTGTGCTTAGCTCTCAAGCTCCCATCTTTTTCAGCCCCCCTTTAGTATCCTCCAACCCTCTCTTCGCCCTCCTAGTTCCACTTAGGGCAACCCTTCCAACCATGGTACACCTAAACCTCCAAACCATTTAAGTGTAAGCAAAAGATCGTGCCATCATCACTAGCATTTATACTTCGTCAATCGCATAATTATTTCCCTTCTCAACCCCCTGCTTTTCTAAGTTACCATTGAACGTATGCTCTGTGACTTATCGAAATTCCGATCATGTCGCATCAAAGACTCATGGTATCATAGTCTTCTTACATAACATTCTATAATCATCGCATGTAAGGCCCGTATCATAGACTATACCGTTCCGTAGGCTTTCGTGGTCATCCCGGTCGAATTCTGGCAACCTGCGACCTGTAATCGGCTTTTGCTCACAACCCTAAGTCGTATCCTGTATATCTATGTCGACTCAACTCGAAACTTGTACTATAGCGACTGCGCCGTCGTCGCGGTTCCAAAGCCGTGTCTCAGGCGCCGATGCGATACCCGAGCCAGGAGTTGTGGGCCCGGGTATTTTTCAAAGAAACGTCGCTTATTGCGAATACCGAGAGAATCTCTACAACTCATCACATCAATTAATCAATCACAAGTCAAGTACACAACCCATCCCTCTCTTACCAACAAGGCATGACTCTCATCTCTCTCTCATTCCCTAAGTCAACTCTCTCTCTCTCTCTCTCTCTCTCTCTCTCTCTCTCTCTTTCTCTCTCTCTCTCTCCACCCATGCCTTTCTTACAATATCCATTCCTCTCATCCCTTCCTCCCATCCATCTCTCTTACAACACCCTCTCCACTCTCATTTTCTCCACCAAATCTCAAGCCTCCATGAGAGAAAAATTCTAAGGAGAGAAAGCTAGTGTGTGGCCCACTTCTTACCCCCTCATCTCACCATCCAACCCTTCGAACTTCATCATCCACCGTCAAAGGTTGAGCATAGGAGCTAAGGAAGCCAAGGGACCAAGAAGGAGTGCAATAGGTGGGTGATCCACCGTTGATTTTCAATTTGATGGCCCACTTATGATGGGACCCAATTTGATGTATGTGTTGTAATCATATGAGGGGCCCATAGTGGCGGGGTCCCTCCACTACACCGTTTCTCTCTCTCTCTCTCTCTCCTATATTTCATGGCCCACCTTGATGTATGATCCATGCTATCCAGGGGGATCACATGCTATCGAAATAGCGGAGTGCTCACTGTCTAGCAGCTGGACTGCCTTGCTGCCCAAGTGAAAGGAAAACACAAATTTCAGCTTTATCTAAAGATGGTGGGTCCCACACGTGTGAACCCACCTTAATGTATGTATGATGTATCTGGGTCGTTCATCTGCTGGACGGCCAACAACTAAAGCTGCTGTTAACGTTGGCAGGTCTGTGGGACCCCTTGGATGTATGTATTTTGCATCTGCACCGTCCATCTGGACGGTGTTGCACAGGATGCACCGTGATGCATAGGTCTTATCCTAGCCGTCCGTCTGTTCTGGACGGACGGGGCCCACTCTAATGTATGTATTATGAATCCACACCATCCATCTGGACGGTGGCCAGCAGGCCTGAACCCTTTCAAATAAATAATAATAAATAATATATATATATCTGGTGGGCCCCACATCGGACCCACCTGCTGAGAGAAGTGGATTGGCTGGTGTATCTCACACCAGCTATACAGCTGATATGAGATGTCAGCAAGTTCCGTGGGACCCACCTTAAAGGTATGTGTTTCATCAGCACCGTCCATCTGGACGGTGCCATGTACGACCCCACCATGATGCAGTGTTGTATCTGCACTGTCCGTGCAGTGGCCCACCTTGATGTTTGTGTTTATCACACTGTCCATCCATCTGCGGAAACCCACCGTGATGTATGTCTTGTATTCCACGCAGTCCATCTGTGGAAACCCACTGTGATGTATGTTTTGTATTCCACGTCGTCCATCTGGACAAGTGTGGCCCACATGATGCATGTGTTGTATCCATACCGTCCAACCATAGTGGACATCGTCCTATGGTAATACAAAGAGAATGAGATAGATCTAAAGTTCCAACGGACCCCACCATTGAAAATAATGGGGACAGTGACATCCACCGTTCAAAACTTCTTAGGAGCCATGGTAGTTTCCAATCAAGCTGATTTTTTTGTTTTCACTTCATCTATCTCTATGTTAACTTATGAATAGGTTGGATCTCAAAAATACATCACGGTGAATCCTATAAATGTTTCAACGGTGGGTATGGCTGCTCCCACGGTTTTTCTTTGGTGGGTCCTATGGGGTTTTAACAGTGGAGATCATTATCACCACTACTATTTGTGGTATGGTCCAGATGATCTTCCAATCATCATCTCCACCACTATTTGGAGTGCGGTCCAGATGATCTGTCGATATGATTCTTTTTTATGTTTTAGGAAATGCTCTAAAGTGATCTTTAAATAGATGAATGGTGTAGATGATGCGGCCCATTGATGCGGCCCATTTGATGTATATGAGGCCCATTGGTGTGGCCCATTGATGTAACCCGTTTGATGTATATAAGGCCCATTGGTGCGGCCCGTTGATGCAGCCCACTTGATGTATATGAGGCCCATTGGTGCGGCCCATGTGATGTGGCCCACTTAATGTATATGAGACCCATTGTGATGTATTTGAGGCCCAATGTGACGTATATAAGGACCATGAGTGAGGCCCAATGAGATGTATGTAGGCCTTTGCGTGAGGCCTAATGTGATATATATGAGGTCTATTGCTATGTATGATTTCACCTTGGTGTTTATGGCGGGCCATGACTTGGGAGCAATGATGGTTTGACGTCTACATTGTAAGAGCAATGATGGTTAAATGTCTGCATTGTAACTCTCCATAGGGCCCATTGTTAGGCCCATACTTGTAGTGTGTAGGCTGTCTAGGCCCATCTTCATTATGAATAGAGTTCATCACCATATAACATGCTTAGTATAGCTTCATGATTCATGCTCATATGCATCATATGTCTGCTTGATATGAGGAGTAACTAATCATAGCAAATGCCTTTGGGCAGATTGTTTATGGGCTCCCTGATAGGTGGAGTTGCCCCACATGAGTGCGCGGTACAGACAGGATTACTGCATGACTGATAGTGTAATTCATGCACCTCACGTCTGTATGACATGATTACTGTATGCCCTAGCGACATCAGGGCTGTGGCCTCCACAAGCATATCGTGGATGGCAGGATCAGACCCCAGAAATACTGTTACTAGTATCAGGGTACTATAAATGTCCCTGGGTGAAAATCCCTAAACTCGATGGTACCAGAGGATGACTCCAACGTCGAGACCGAGTGGATACATGAGCGCACAAGGGCCGAATACCAGGAGGCCGCATCTCCCACTGTGTCGTGGTCGGTTATAAGAGGGTGAGGCCTTACCTGCCCGAGGGTAGGGACATTGCTAGGCTGAGTATGACCAAATCGTAAATGGGTCCATTATCGACGTGTCGGATAAGTATTGGGAAGCTATTGTCCAGGCAGATAGTGAGGTTTCTTACGCTCACTTTGATTGCATGCCTGAGAAAGGGGCAGTGTCATTTGGAGTGTACTAAACCCCGGTGATTGTCCAGGGTGAGAACTGTATTGATATTTGATGCTCTAGTGGTGAGTTGCATTGACATATAGATTCGGATGAGGACTGATATGCTTGAGTTGCATCTCGCATCGCATGACCTTGGTATGGTAGATAGCATTCATGCCTTGTATCGCATAGCCTTGGTATGACCGATAGCATTCATGCCTTGCATCGCATAGCCGTGGTACAGTTGTTAGTATTCATGGACTTATCAGCATAATTCTACATTAATCTGATATTGCATTCTGAGCACGCTTATATTGCGTAGACACTCTCACCACCGACTAAGCTTTTTATAAGCTTATGCACGATTGATGCGTGCAGGTGATGCTAGGACGCCGCAACAGCATTGAGATTGGGGAGTGTAGCAGACTTCTGAAGCTTCCGATTCTGTTATTGTATTTCCCTTTATCGCATTGTACTCAAAGTTTTTTATCATAGTGGATTTGTAATGATGTTGTTAGTTGTTGTTTGTGGGTTATGCTTATGGTTATGCTTATTGCGAATCAAATTCATATTGAAAATCCTCTTGTAGGATCCCAGGATCAGAACCTGGTGTATGGGTGCCAAGAGCCGAGAATGGGGTACAACGGAGGTTGTCGGCACTAGATTCGGTGATCGGGAATTTTGTGAGCCCGATTTCCGAGTTTGGGGCGTGACATCGCATCTCTTCTTAAATCCCATTTCTAGACTTTTTCTGGACGTATTCTACGTGGCTTTCCAGAATTCTGGACCCTGCTACATCATAAATCTGAATCTGCCTACTCATATTTTAATACTTTACATCCTATCATTTTATCCCCTAAGATCAGCTTATTATACGAAGTAATGACCGTACACCCATATGGGCAGAGAGGGTGCCTAACACCTTCCCTCTCTGTAACTGAGGTCCCTTGGAATCCTTGGTCGCGGATCAGGAGTCAACTTAAAGCATGAATCTCTAGATTTTCTAGCTTTTATAGATTTTGCAGGTTCTAGCCGACTGTGGGATTTTGAGCTAATTGGCTAGTGGCGATTCCAAGTCTATTAAATCATCAATCCAAATAAGCTCATACAACATTGAAATAAAGATAAAAAGTGTGAGCGTCGATTTCCAGCGTTCACACCCGCTCGCTCATGTGGCTTAAGCATGCATGCCACATGAGTGCAGACGAAGAATCCGCTATAGACGATGTAGCTCCACCCGATGAAATACTCCTTATCAACCTGTAAAGGTTTCCATTTCTCTATGCCTTCATGACTGTAAGTGCTCCCTTTGAAACTTTAAGGACATGATCGAAACTGGCGAATTTGCACCAAAGTGCCTCAAGTGCTCCCAAAGATACCATACTCTTCCTCAAATCAGGAACATGTCTCACTTCGGTTAAGATACACTCCAAGCTATCAAACATCTTGATGCACACTGATCTAATGCCTACAACTTTACAAGCATTATCATTGCCCATAAACACCTGACCACTATCACACTTATTATAACTGGTGAACCAACTCTGATAAGGGGTCATGTGGTATGAATCCCCCGTATCCAAAATTCATTCATCATCAAAGTACCCAGATTTTGATGTGGTCAGCATGTCACTACCATTTGTTTCTTCACTGGATTCCATTGTTGGCTTCCTTAGAAGAACTATCTGAATTCTCCTTTCTCGACTTAGGATTCTAACAATCCTTCTTCATATTCCCTGACACGTCACAATTCCAGCACTTCAACTCTCCTTTGCCCTTACCCTTAGATTTAGACCTTGATCGTGAAAATCCACTGTCCCGCTCAGAATTTCTCCCTCGTAACCAGTGAATCTATAGAATCACCCACATCACTATTTTTCTTTCTCATCACCTTTGATTGAAGGGCTGAGATAACGGTCTCAATGCTAATGATCGTTCTACCGGTGCACAAAGAATCCTTGAATGACTTATACGAAGCCGAGAGAAAATTCAACGGTATACGTACTTGATCCTCACCTTTCATAGTCTCTTCCACATCCAACAATTTGCAAATCAACCTATTGAAGTTACTAATGTGGGCTTCAATGTCACCATCTTCAGATTGAATAAGTGTAGCTTCAAGTACAAATGATTCTCAATAGATTTCTTCGTATAAATATTCTCTAATTTCGCTCATGTATTTGTTGCGGTTTTCTTTCATAATATTATAAAGGACCTCGTCCATTAGACACAACTGGATAGATATGTTAGCTTATATATATATATATAAAATTTGTTCCATTCTCCTTCTAACATAGTTTCTGATTGTTTTCTAAGGAGAGCTTCATCTAATTTTTGCTGAACTAGGATATCGTTCATCATAACTTTCCATAGTTTAAAATTATTTTTATCGAGATATTTTTCTACATCAAACTTCGGGTTAGATGTCATTGATACCTTCCTTTCAAATTCAATCTGCTTTCCAACGTTAGCTCTGATACCACTTGTTAGTGAACCGCGGAAACACTCAGATATGAATCAAGCAAAGTACATGTAATTGCACAACCAAGTCCAAACAAGAACTATCCGAATTTTACGTAGAAAATTCTTTTGGAAAAAAAACCACGGCACAAAACAACGAGTAATGCACTATGAAAGCAAAAATTACAAGAGACAGAGTCTTACTAATTTGAACAAGCCTCAAATCTACTTCGCAAGCTCTAGATATGCCCTTGAACCCTTAGGATGAATTAGAAAGCCCTAATACACCTTCGCACTCTAATCCCGATTAGACACGATATATATACTATCACAACTGGAATATGAAACAAATCCCGCACTTACGTAACTCTGTGCACGCGCTCGATGAGACCTTCAATGGCATCGACAAGTCATTGAGGATATGCTGATGGCATCGATGGCATCGAACTCCTTAATGTCATCGAGGATATGTCAATGGCATTGACTTCAATGCAATTGAGAAGCAACACCTAAACGTTCCAGCAACCAACATTGATTTTTCTGGATTTTCTCGATGGGGTCGAGCATCTATCGATGGCATCAAGTGGTTTGTAAGTTCATGCCTGCTCCATCAATTATATTGAGTTTTTACTATTACATTTGTAAGAAATGTTAAAGTTTATGTGCACATGTTGCACATTGAAAATCGGTTCACAACAAGCATTCCAAAATGGGATTTGGAAGGCAAATGGAAAGAACACAACCTCTTCATTACAGTAAAAAGAAAGACTCAAAATCCACAGTGAGAATACAATGCATGTCTCACCTTCTCTCAATCTGCAAATATACATGGTTAGTCTCCTAGCAAAGCTAGAACACTACAAAAGGAAACAGGAATGGAACTTTTCCAACTTCCTTTGAGCGATTTCCTTCAGAACACTACCATGGTATGAAAGAATAGTCTCTCAAAGGCCTGTTTGGCTGTATGAAATCAGCGGTTGCAGTTGCATAAATGCAGAATAGATTCGACATTTTTGGTAAAAATGCAAGTCTCTGCAAGTCTCATCAAAATGTTTCAAATGGAAATTTTGTTTTAGAGTGCTTACTACTAACCAATCCTTTTCTTCTGCGGAATGGATTTCGTTTTCTTCCGTTGTTGCTGATATCAGACCATGCAAACCTTCTTGACCTGTGGACCTTTAATCGAACTGCTGAAACCTTCCGGGCCACCGCCTGCCAAATCATCTGAACCGCATCTTCCTTCTTCGATGGATACTGAAATTCAAAGTGATGCTCGATTTCTTTCATCCTTTCCCACATTTTGGTCCACTCGGCCTCTCCAATGCTCCTAATCAGGTTTATGAGGAACCCCTTTTTGAGAGCTTCCGACGTGCGAACAAAGATGCAGAATTTGGAGTAGTCCAGAACGTCTTCGTAAGGGAGCTCAATCTCATCGCTGATGATGACTGGGACACAGTGGCTGGCGATCGCGTCGAATAGACGGTTGGATGATGGGGTGTCACCCGCGATGTTGAGGCAGAATTTTGACGAGTGCATCCCCTTGCTTGCATTTTTGATGCCGTCCCGGCTCACACTTCCAAAGGTGAAATGCACATCCTTTTCATTTTTGAGAAGATAGAACAGCTCTTGCCGAATGAACCCGCCCTGAAGATAAAACCCAGGTCAAGAATAAGCAAAAACTGAGTGGATACGGTACAGAAACAATAAGAAAGGTAGAAAGAATCAAACACTCCAAAAATCATATGTCACTGTTATTTGAATTCTTTCGAATTCCAAGGTAGGAAAATGAACAATGCCATTCAGTCAGTGTTAGTTTGTTACAAATTTCAGAGTTTGTAGGATCATTCATAGTCAATATGAGCATGGGCCCACCAGTACTGAAACTGAAATCAAACCAATGAATGTGTTCTTGGACAATGCACTTTTTGATAATCTGAAGGTTCGTGAATGTATCTCTTCGAATCATGAGAATGAATGTTCTCGCCTTCATGAAACATCAACATGGATTCGGAGAGCAAGAAACAGAGAAAACCCACCCAAACAGTCCCCCAAGTGAAAGAGGAAGGAAGAGGGGAAGGGAAATTCAAGGAAATGAGATGTCCAAACACTCCAGATCCCACCCAAGAAGAAAAGGAAATGGCTAGAATGAACTCCTACATGAAGAATAGAAACTGCATTGGGGGGATTCCATTTTCTAGCCTTTTCTGCCACAAATCACAAGTGGGTTGTGTATAGGAAGTTCCCTACAGTATCTCTTTTCTTTCTTCTTTTCTTCATCTATGGAGGCTTCTGTCAGAGTCCGTTCTGCAGCGAATCCACCAAGTCACAGAAGGTAAAAGCAAAGGAGAGATTGATCATGGCCATTGATACAGGCTAGCAACATTCTGATCAGTAACCCAATGCAGATTCTATCTCAACCAGGTATGGACAATGGAGACTTTCGTTGTAATATGAATTTATAGAATCAAGAACGGCAATAAATCAAAAAGTAGCCCTTTGATCAACTGGCCATGTGAATGCACGGTCGCAATGACGTTTTAACCAAAGATTCATTAGTAGGATATGATACCTTGTTTGGTAGAAATCTTGTATCAAGGTGGATCTAGAAGAGAACATTAGCTAGGCGATGGCTTTGCTAAAGCTTCAAGAAGAGAAATTACAAATTCAAAATACAAGCAGGAATCAATGGGCATGCATAGGTTGGGTGCCACTTGAAAATGATTTCATCTCATTTTAGTTAATCATAAACATGTATTAGGGTGCATTTAGTTTCCGTAAACGTATGAAATTTCATGATATGTAATGATCGATCAACGTAATTTCGTGGATAATACATGAAATTTCATGATATTTGGTGCAACCAAACACACTTAGAGATCATGAAAGTTGGTTATCAAGATTATTTTTAATCCATACCAAAAAGAAACATGATCTCTAATACATAACTACACTGAATTAAAATAAGATGAACTCATTTTTAAGTGGCACACAAAGAGGGTCTCAGGATTATTATAATTAGAGGCTTGCTATGGGGATGCATGTTTTTGTATCCCTGCCCATGTATGCGCCGGTGAATGTGATATGGCATGCTCATGCAAGATCTGACTTGTTCATCAGGTGGTCAGACTTCATGGTCACAAGCCCAATAAATAGTCTGGTTAAGCCCACTATGTAGCATACATGCAGCTAGAAAAATATTGTTATGGCCATCCATTTGCTTGATAGATTGTGGCCCACCTAGTGAGTTTACCTGAATTTTTTGTGGCCCACCTGTGGGTGACTTGGATCTAGCACATGAGTACCATGTTCAGCGAACCTCTTATGGTCAGCAACCCTTCAATAGATGTTCATGATGGATCATGATCATCAATCCACTTCCCATGATTGTCAATCCATTGCTAATTCAGATTCTTGGGACAATCGATTCAAAAAAAAAAAGAATTGAAGTTTAAGGTTGCATTTGGATGCACCATTCAATCACATTGCAACAATTAGCTCGTTTAAGTGGAAATGACCGGATTGCAGTTACATTTTTGGTAACTATGCCAGGAAAAAGGGTGCGCTCAGTCCAGGCTGCGAAAAAGATGATTCTGGAATTATGGGATTTATACTCTTTATAGAATCTAAAATTCATGAAGTAATACTTATGAGGATGTGAGTGTGCGCTTTCTTTCAAATGCAATTCGGAAATTCACTAAGAGTAGAACTTCCAAAATCACAAATTATTTTTCTTTGATACCTAAAATGGCCATGAATGCAACCCAAGCTGCAAATTGCAATTACGTCATTTGTTCGGTCCCACCTGATGGAACCAGCTATCACATTTCAATTCGATAATGCATCCAAACAGAGCATAAATCCATCGAAAGCAACCAAAATTAAATCAGTACATGAGAAAGAAATATTGAAACAATGGGAATGATGCAGTAGTACTCACATCCTTCCTGTAAATGGCTCCTTGGAAATATAGCAACGTCGGCCGGCTATTGAATCCAGCAATGTCATTGGTGATTGTATTGATCACGTGCTTGTAAGGCGCAATGACATCCTTCTCGACATTAGCTATGTTCGGAGGATACCTCCCAAAATCAGAGAGGATTAACATGGCGGGCCACAATGTCTTCCTGGCTTCCAACATGCTGTTGGGATGATGTGCTAAGATGACATGATCACATCCACCCGATCTCTTCCATTCCTCCTGGGCGATCAAAAATTGAACCAGCTTCGCTTGTAGAAAATTGTTCCTGCTGATCTTTTCCAATTGCGTCACCTTTGAATGTCGATTGTAACTCAGCGAAGAAAAGAACGGGACAAATACAACATCGGCTTCGGTAGAATTCTCAACTCTGATCGCGCTACATGGGCCGGCCGGTTGGCAAGCCGAGAAGATAGAAGATCTAATGTAAGCCAGTACTCAATGCTATGTTGCAAATTCAATCCGCCGGGATAGTGTGGGACTTCTGATTGAAGATCTGGCCAAACACTACCGTTCCCGCCTTTCCAATCCAACATCCCAAAATGGAATTCTGGTGGCAAATCGTACATGAAAACTTTCAGGACCGCCTTATTCGGATTGCATTTCTTGAACTCCTCATCTTCCTGACCATTGTCTTCTTCATTGGTGGAGAATAAGGATGAATCGGCCAACGGCTGAACTTTGTTTGGATTGGGGGATGAGGAATTCCCGTCATCGATCACAGCAAAGAGCTTTGCATTGGGTAAGAAGTTGTGATCGATGAAATTCGGGTGGCCCGCCGATCGTAGGAAGAAGAACCAGGAGAAGGTGATCAGGAAAGCCAGGATCGTGAAGAAACAGAAGATGGATTTTTGAGACAAAATTCCAGTAGGCCGTGGGTTCCTTTCGGCCATTGCTGGAACTACTTAGCACTGATTCTGGATATTCATTCCAAAATCAAATAAACCAAAATGCTTCATCAAATGAAAATCAAAAGAAATCATCATTCAATCCAAAACCAACAGAAACAGTATCCAAAAATCCTACTTTGATCCAAACAAGATTCATAAGGATTAGAAACCACATGAATCTCTAACTCAGTCATGAGAATTTCCAATGTCAAAATTCCAAAAGAAAAAGCATCAAAATGGAATTAAAACAGAACCAAAGAAATTAGAAAATCAAAGCGAATGAAACCAACCCAAAATAATATCCAACCAAAAACTAAAATCCATCGAAGAAGAAGAAAAAAAAAAAAAAAAAAAGAGAAGAAGAAGAAGAAGAAGAAAGAAAGAAAGAAAAGAAAGGTAAGATGAAATCTAAGAACAGCAGGACCCTATGAGCAATAACATTCTCTTCAAATCAAGTAATGCAAAAGAACAGAACAGAAAGATCACAAAATTCAAATCCCAAACAAACCCCCCCAAAAAAATCCCAAAAAAAAAAAAAAAAAAAAAAAAGATTAAAAAAAAAATGAAATCTAAAAACAGCAGGATTGTATGAACAATGATATTGTCTACATATCAAGCAATGCAAAAGAAGAGAGCCATGACCGAATAGAGATTAAAAACTGCAAATTCCAAACAAACCCAACAAAAATGTTATCAAATCTCAACAGCCCATGAAAAAACAAAAAATCAATCAAAAAGGGTGGAGAAAAGGATGGGATGGAATGGAATCTGCAAACGAGCCGAAAGAAAAGAAAGAAGAATAAAACGTACAGATGGCGGGAGCTGAACGGGTCTTCTTAAGCTACACGCGTGTAGGGTCATAACCAATCTAGAGGCAAGTACACGTGCCAATATATCACACGAGTGGACGATCCCATCTTTCCATCAGGTGGGGGAGCACTGTTTAAAGATCCGGTCGTTTCAATCGTAAGGTGGTTGTGGCTGCCTAGTTTCTATCAAGAAGATATTAGTGTGGCCCACCTTATAGAGAGATCGGACCTCACATTCGTGTGTAAAATACGGACGTGACTTCGATGGAACCCTAACTGTGGGGCCCACATTGATGTGTGTTCCTTACATCAATGCCGTCCATCCTTTTTGACAGATTATTTTAGTGCATGATCCAAAAATTGAAATAGATTAAAATCTCAGGTGGACCACACGATAGAAATAGTGGTGATTGAATACCCACCATTAAAAACTTATTTTAGGCCAAAGTAATGTTTATTTACCATCCAACCTGTTGATAAGGTCACAAAGACCTGGATGAAGGGACCACATAAATATCAGCTCGATCCAAAACTTTTGTAGTCCACTGGAAGCTTTTAATGGTCAAACACTAGTGTTTTCTGTGATGTGATCCACCTGAGATTTGGATCTGCTTCATTTTTGGGATCATGTGAGCTGTCAAAACGGACGGACGGAGTGGATGTAAGACACACATCAAGGTGGGCCCCACAGTCAGGTATCCACCAAAACCGCATAGGTAAAAAAAGAAGAATGAGCATGAACGAATATCCTGAATGGTCGAATTGATGGATTGCAAGGGACGGTTAAAATAAAAGATTTAACGATCTTTGTTCAATAAAATAAGATATTAGGTTAATCAAAATTTAGAACTATCCAATCATTCTAAGTTAATCCTTTGACTGATCCAGAGCGATACTAGAAATTTATACAGTTTTTATTTAACTATATATATGTTTATATCCTCCATAAATTCCAAGTACATGAGTATGAACTATCACGCTCTTTCGGAGCATCAAATAATACATTGAAGTGGGGGATTTTGCGTTGTATAGACCCAACGTACTAACCTTTTTTCATTGGATGGAAAAAAAAAAAAAAAAAAAAAACAACTTTAAGCACAAAAGTAGACCTCTGTTTGTATGGACAAACTTAGAAAAACAAAAATACCTCTACTTTTTTCAGCTGCTTACCCCGACTGGCAAGGATATTTTCATAGAAAAAAAACCTAACATCCTTACTCTAAATTCCATCTCCAAAAAAAGACGTTGTACGGACTCGCCTACGATGCTAATTTTTTCTTGAAGTAGTTATCTGCATTAGCAACAAATCTCATTCACGAAATTTCCGGGACAGATAATTTCTCGGGAGATTTACCGTCTTTCTCGCGATATTATCAGTAAAATATAGCTTCAAATAAATTATTAAAATTCTATTATAAATGACTAAATTGTCACGCCCCAAAATTCGGGTACTTGAATAGGGTGTCCAGGACCTAAATTTCAGACCCGTGACCTATATAAATAAAAATAAAAATAAAAAGATAAAGTATGACAATTTCATATACATTTCATTTTTTTCCCACCATAGCCCAAAACTTTAAAATCCAAACACAAACTAAGATAACTAATTACATAATTGGTTATTACATCAATGCATAATTATTTAACTTAACTTGAAGTAAGAAAATCAAATCAAACATTACTACATTCAGAGTTCTAAAATAAACTAAAATTTATCATATGAAGAATAACATGCCACGTGTATCCAACTACATTCAATGCTCCACTACTAATAGTAGTACCCTGCATCTCAAAATATTCATAACTTGAAATGGTTAAAACATAATGAGTTGACGACTCAATAGGATCACATCAATCCGGAGTCGAAAGCTTCACAAATATTACCAAATTTAACCTCGACATATCAATCAAAATAAGACGAACATTAGATTTAAAATCATAATTAATAATTTGACATATATGAATATAAAATGAATAAATTGTTTAACATAGTTTTTCTAAACATACTAAAAGTTGGAGAGGGCAAAACACTCTTGTGTGTTGATCCTTTTAGGGGTAACCCACGACAGAGCACCGGTGTTGATCCTTTCAGGGTATGACCCTCGGCAGAACACCGATATAATCTTTTAAGGACAAAAGCTCAGGGCAGTGCACCCGTGTGTACTAATCCTTTTAGGGAATCACCCAGGGCAGAGCACCCGTGCCGATCCTTTTGGGAAAGACCCTAGGCAGAGCACCCGTGTCGTGCTAATCATTTCGGGAATGACCCTGAGCAGAGCACCCGTAAGAATCATTGTACAAAAAAAAAAAATTGTTCACATAAGATGCATCTAACTTACAAGGAAATATGACAGATATAATGTCTATGTTCACATAATGAATATTCATTATCACCACTAGATAATATTAAATGGAAAAAAAATAATATTTGTATTGGTTCAGTAAAAAAAAAAAAAATCTCAATGTCTAGATTATATAAGGCAATTACTTATGAATTTTTCAATAGGAAATGATCACCTACCTGTTATGGAAAAATTTTGTGATGGGAGGAAGATAATTTGAAGCGATGCTGATTTCTACTTATACTAGGATTGATCAACTCTGAACTCGATGTTGAACCCTAACGGATACTCTCCCTTCTCCTGACCTATCTTTTTTCTTCTCACAGATTTTCTCTATGGTTTTCTTTCGATAGCATGAGAAATAGGGTATAAAAATGATGTCAGGTGAGTTGGTGGGTTCTGAGTTTAATGGACGATTTAGATTGAGGAGTGGGTCCCACCATGATGATGGAAATCATGGTGGATGGATTTCCATCCGCAACCGTACCGCGGAGAAGTGGAAAGAGAGGGAGTCGTGGAGGATATGGATGCACATGGGGTGACGTGCATCAGCACGTCACTTTACTTTGGTTTTTTTTTTTTAGAATGGGTCCCACAGGAATCATGTGATAAATCCACACCGTTCATTAATTTTGCCCTTCAAAATTAGGGCATATGCCCAAAAATGAGGGCCATCCACAGCTCAGGTAGGCCACACCAAAGGCAACAGTCGAACCCAACGTTTTAAAAAAAATGGAGTATTACATTATACCCACCTTATCGAAATTTATATACCTAAAAGAGGTTAGGATACTTTTCTCGAATTTCTTGTTCTGGTTCCCACGATGCTTCTTCCTCCCTGTGATGACTCCACTGTACCTTCACAAGTGCTATAACCTTCGTCCAAAGTACTTGTTCCTTACGATCGAGAATGCACACAGGTTGCTCTTCATATGTGACGTTTTCTTGAATCTCTAGCGGCTCTCATTCGATGACATGAGAATCATCCGGCTTGTACTTTCGAAGCATGGAAACGTGAAATACATTATGGATATTGGATAACTGAGGCAGTATGGTTAGCTTGTATGCTACAACTCCTACTCTTTGTAGGATCTCGAAGGGTCCGATAAAACGTGGCGCGAGCTTCCCTTTCTTTCCAAAACACATAACTCCTTTCATTGGGGAAACTTTTATGAACACATGATCTCCCACACAAAACTCTAAGTCTCTACGTCGATTGTTTGCATAGCTCTTTTAATGACTCTGGATGGCGCGCATACATTCCCGAATGATGTCAATCTTCTTGGAGGTCTCTTGAATAAGTTCTGGTCCCAACAATGTCCTTTCTCCTACTTCGGTCCAGCAGCTTGGTGATCTGCAAGGTCTTTCGTATAAAGCTTCAAATGGTGTCATACTAATGCTGGCTTGGTAGCTATTATTATATGCGAATTCCACCAGTGGCAGATGATCGTCCCAATTGCCCTTGAAGTCGAGAATGCAGCTGCGTAACATATCTTCTAAAATCTGGTTCGTCATTTCTGTTTGCCCATCAGTCTGCGGGTGAAATGTTGTGCTGCAATCGAGAGTAGTTCCCAAAGCTTCCTGTAGACTTGCCCAAAACAGCGATTTAAACGGGATCTCGGTTGGAAATGATGAATACTGGAGTACCATGAAGTCGGACGATCTCTTTAATATAAATTGTACTCAACTCCACTGCAGATGTAGAAATCTTTATCGGGATGAAGTGTGCAGATTTGGTTAACCTGTCCACGATCACCCATACAGTGTCATAGTGTCAACCTGTCTTTGGAAATCCAACTATGAAATCCATGGATATATGCTCCCATTTCCTCTTGAGGATCGGTAACGGCTGTACGAGTCTTGGTGGTCTTCGATGGTCTGCCTTCACTTGTTGACATGTTGCACATTTAGATACGTACTCGGTGATTTTTCGCTTCATGTTGTTCTACCAGTATTGGCGCTTAACATTGTGGTACATTTTAGTCTCCCCTGGATGGATAGTGAATCTTGATCTATGAGCCTCGTCCAAAATCTCTTGCTTCAAATCAGGTTCGTTTGGAACACATAGCCTTCCACGAAACCTAATCCCTTCATCAGCGCCAATTCGTCATTCTGTATTCTCCTTCCCTATTCTTTCTGCTCATTTTTCTTGTAGCCAAACGTCTTCCTTCTGAGCTCTTGAATACGCCGAATCTAAGAGAAATGTTTATCATGATCTAATCTCAATTCTAAAGTTAAAAAAAAAAAAAAAAAAAAAACTAAATTTAGTTATTCAACTATATAAAAAAAAAATACACCAGGGTCAGGCTGTGTTACTAGGTTACTTAGATGCGCCTGAGGTTCTTCAAGCTGGAGTTGCAGATCGAAATTCTTGATGACATTTAGCATCTCCCACTCTTTGATCATTAAGCTGGCCACAAGTCTTCGTGTCTTTCTGCTTAGGGCATCAGCCATAACATTTGCTTTTCCTGGGTGATATGAAATATCGAAATGGTAGTCTTTCAAAAATTTCATCCATCTTCTCTGACGCATATTCAATTCATTCTGATTAAAAAGATACTTTAAGCTCTTATGGTCTGAATATAAGTCGAATTTTTCTCCATATAGGTAGTGCCTCCAAATTTTCAAAGCAAAAACCACTGCTGCTAATTCTAGATCATACGTCGGGTAATTTCGCTCGTGAGTCTTTAACTGCTGTGATGCGAATGCGATAGCTTTGCCTCCTTGCATAAGAACACATCTTAATCCCTGATATGACGCATCGGTATAAACGACGAATCTTTCTCCTTCGATCGGTAATGTCAGAACTGGGGCTGATGTCAACCGCTTCTTCAGTTCGGTAAATGCCTGCTCACAATCTTGATCCCACTTAAAGTTCGTATTCTTCTTATTTAGATTACTTAGGGGTTTTGATATATTAGAGAATCCTTCTATAAATCTTCGATAGTAGCCAACAAGGCCGAAAAAACTTCACACTTTTGACACATTCGAGGGCTGCTCCCATTCTAATATTACTTCGATTTTAGCTGGGTCCACAGATATCCCTTTCTCTAACACCATATGTCCCAAGAATTTTACTTCATGCTTCTAGAAATCACATTTTGACAACTTGGCATACAATTGATTTTCTTTTAATGTTTGTAGAGCGGTCCTGAGATGTTCCTCATGCTCCTCATGAGTCTTGTAGTATATAAGAATATCATCGATGAATATAATAACGAATCAATCTAAATAAGGTTTGAATACCCGATTCATAAGATTCATAAATACCGCTGGAGCATTTGTCAATCCGAATGGCATTACCAAGAACTCATAGTGCCCATAACGAGTCCTAAAAGCCGTCTTGTGCACGTCTTCGTCATTTATTCTCAACTGATGGTAACCTGTCTTCAAATCTATTTTAGAAAAGAACCTTGCTCCCTTAAACTGGTCAAATAAATCATCAATCGTAGGAAGAGGATATTTGTTCTTGATTGTTACTTTATTCAACTGACGATAATCGATACATAATCTCATAGTTCCATCCTTCTTCCTTACAAATAAGACCGGTGCTCCCCATGACAACGTGTTGGCTCTAATGAAACCCTGATCTAGCAACTCTTGGATCTGATCTCTTAATTCTTTTAATTCTATCGGATCCATGCGGTAAGGTGCTCTAGAGATAAGTGCAGTTCCAGGCATTATATCGATACCGAAGTCCAAATCTCTCTTTGGAGGTAACTTGGAATGTCCTGAAAAACTTCTGGAAACTCCCTTACCACAAGTATTTGTTCAATCCCTTCTTCTGATTGTTCGATTCCCACAATAGCCGACAAACCAATCGGCGTATTCCTTCTTCGTGTCCCACAGAATTTCAGTGGAGATCGTCCTTTTATACTCAACGTAATCGTCTTCCTAAAACAATCTATCTTGACACGATACTGGGACAACCAATCCATTCCTAAGATGACATCATATTCCTTCATACGCATAATTATAAGATTTGCTGGTAGTATTTCATTTTCAATTATGATGGGGCATTCTTCACGTATTTGCTCTAAATTCATGGACTTACCGAGAGGGGTTGCTACGATAATTTTCTTATCTAATCGTATGGGTAATATACCAAGCGAGCATACGAAGAAATAAGATATAAATGAGTGTGTAGCTCCTGAATCGAATAATGCTCTGGCAAGAGAAGTGTAAGCCAAGATAGTACCATCCACCACATCATTAGTAGCTTCAGCACCATGTTGAGGAGTGATATCTGCAGGTTGTGTTGGGTCCTCATAAGTAGATGCAGTAGTCTCATACATCTGTGCAGTATTATCTTGAGGTGGCGTTGGATCATCATATCTTCGATTTGGATCCTTATACTCCTAAAATTGGGCTGGATCATTTGTGAATGAAGATAGAGCATAAACACGTCCTTGAGCTTGAGGTCGGGGCATTTGACTTTTTGGCCTCAGTTGATGATATTGGGGAGGCTTAACCTGTTGTTGCAATTGTTGATGTGATCTCGGATAAGCTTGAGGGGGTCCAGGTTGCTGGGATCGTGGATGTAGCTGTGCAGGCCTCTGAGGATAAGGTTGTGATGGTCTCACAGCTAGCTAAATCATCTGAGGGGGCGGTGGAGGTCGTTGATATGAAGTAGACGGTGCATAATGAAGAGGCGGCCTGTAAAATGATCGTGGTGGTCCTTGATTCCCTGGATATTGATGACGAGGTGGTAGAAGACAATGGCGGGCAGGATGGCCCACCTTTCTGCAGTTATTGCAACTCCCAGTGAATTGCGTTGAAAGTTGCATAGTGGCATGACTGGGTACTGATGTTGGCATCATCTTCTGTCACTTAGTTGCTTCATGTTGTATGAGAGATGAATGGGGCGTGGTCCTGGCTCCACTCCTCATGTCCTTCCTCGGCTCGCGGTTCTTCCAATGCTCATTAAAATCCTTTTCTATTGCGCTAGCGCGTTCCAGTGCTTTTGCATACGTTTTAATAAGAAATGGCACCAGTCGAGTACGGATAGAAGGTTTTAATCTCTCAACAAACTTCTGTCCTTTACGAAGCTGCTCATCCGGTATGAGAAATGTCGCAAATTATGCCAACTCTGTAAACTTTGCATCATATTGACGCACCGTCATATCTCCTTGTTCTAATTTCATGAATTCTGTAACCTTTTGAGCACGCACATAAGCTGGAAAGTATTTATTTTCAAACTTTGTGCAGAATTGCTCACATGTCCACCTTTCTATTCTCGGGTTCTCCCACTACCAAAAAAAGGGGCAAAGGATACAGACCACGTTTATTTTTTGCTACGGATATAAACCTTAGCTATACTTCTGTAGCTAAAACCTAGTTATCTGTAGCTAAAACTTACCTTCTGACCATAACCTTATTAGATATTGATGGTGCTTAAGGGGCTCCATGGGGCC
The DNA here is from genome assembly GCA_021015155.1 of Magnolia officinalis. NCBI lineage: Eukaryota > Viridiplantae > Streptophyta > Magnoliopsida > Magnoliales > Magnoliaceae > Magnolia > Magnolia officinalis. The sequence goes on along the minus strand of JAJHSJ010000009.1, from coordinate 62,759,641 downwards.
CATTGGAATATATGCGTTTGATCTAAACCGCCCATAAATTTTGATATATAATTTCAGTGGATGAGCCAAAAAATTATGTAGATTAAAGGTCTAAGTGGACCACACCATAAGAAATAATAAAAAATAATTTTCTATCGTTAATATGTTATGTAGTCCGCTTACAGCTTCGATCTGACTAATTTTTTGGATCAACTGTTAAAATGATCCGTTAAAATGAATGGACGGAGTGGATAAATAACATACATCATGGTGGGCCCCACGAGTGCTAAAACTAGGCACTTAAAGTGTCGTCCGTCACCCCTAAAATTCCGTCCGCCCTTATCTCCCCCGCGCACACCCCACCTCCCAAAACCCAAACCCTCAGTCTCTCTCTCTCTCTCTCTCGCGTCTACAACGAGCTAGGGCGTGCGCCGGCCCTACCTCTCCTCTCTCTCTATCTCTCTTCGTCTCTCTCTCTCTCTCTCTCTCTCTCTCATACTGTCCTACCTCCTCCCCTTCTTCCATTCTCCTTCCATTCTCATACAGATAGAGGGAGAGACGTGGAGAGGAGCCCAACAAGAAGAGGTCAGCCCATCCGGCCATCCAACCTTCCACCGGCCGAAGTGAGTCCACTCCCCTCTATAGTCATTGTTGTGGGGGTGTGTTAACAACAAGAAGGGTTGCAAATATCAGGATTTCAAGAAGAAAAGGAAAGAAAAAGAAGAAGCTCTGGTTCCTATCTTTCTAACTCTTTCCTTTATTTTATCTCTTGTATTTCATTGCATCTCTCCTCTCCTTCTTTTTTTCTGTTTTGATTTATAAGAAAGAAAGAATCTAATTCTGGGTGTTGTTTGGATTTGGGTTTTGAGTGTTGAGGATTTTGAGATTTGGGTTTTCTTTATTGGTGAAAAAGAAGGTGTCTGAAGATTTGGGAAGCGTTTGGCTGAAAGATATGGGTTTGAGGGATTTGGGGATTTGGGTTTTCTTTATTGATTTGAAAATTTGGGGTTTTTCTTTATTGGAGAGATTGTTTGGGTTTTCGGCAGTTGCAGAAAGACAGTAGAAAGGAATGAATTGGAGGATACTTTGATAATTGGGAAGCGTTTTCCAGACTGCGATTTGTGTTTTGCATTGAGTTTTTCTTATATGGGTCTTTGGAATTACGTTCCCATGGGCCATGAGTGATTGGGAAAAGAAGATGTAGAGGAGTCGGGAAGAATGATTTTCAGCGGTGTTTGTGTTTTGGCTTCAAGAGCTTCCTGAGAAACACTAGCAAGAGTCCTATAGACAATTGGAGAGCTTTTTCTTTGGTTTGGAACTCTGATTTCTTGATTTGGGTTTTGTTTGCATAACCCGCCTCTCTTTATCTACCACTATCATCATCCGTTGCCTGTCGAATTACTTGTAATAACAAACATGCTGAAACCAGAAATTTATTATTGCGGCTCCACAAGGTTGAGTGTGCTAGTGTTGTTATTGTATATATTTTATGCATCAGCTGTATGGTTTGCTTCTGAGCTTTATATACTGAGATTGTACCCTTGCTTTGTGGTTAACGGTGAAAAAAAAAAAAAAAAAAATGTGAGTGAGGCCTGATGTGTGGGCCCCTTGTTTATGTACATTGCTAGCCAACTGGACCAATCTGACTAAGAGCCTCATGGGATTCTAAATGTTTTTTCTCAAACCATTTAGATGGGCCAATAATCCAAGTGTTATAATCATCTAATCACGCGTCTATTCTGGATTCCTTTAGATCAAGAGTCGGGATTCCTAAATCAAGGCTCCTACATGTACAAACTTGCATATCACCATACGGTTCCTCACACCCACAACATATTTTTGTGATGGGATGCCAAACAGTCAGCCCATCTCCTTCCTTGATACTTCACTTGAATTAACAAATAACAATCTTGTGAGTTTATATACATTGAGAAAGCATTGGCAATTTAAACTAACTCTATCTTACCTTACTCGTACAAAGTACAAGGAATCAAGGTGCTTTGAAAGAGGTTTTGGCTAATGGCATGAGAACTTTTTTTTTTTTTCTTTCCAGCCAGAACAAATAAAAAAAACACATCTATTTTTGTTTCATTTTGTTGTAATTCCAGGTGTAGCTTTGAAAGAGGTTTTTGTTACATCTTTTTCTTTTAAAAAAATGTTGTTACTTTGGCTAATGGCATAAGAACTAATTCTTTAATTTCAGCCAGATGAAAAAAATGTTGTTTCATCTGCACTTTTCTTTTTTCTTTTGGAATCTCTACGAATGTCAATTCGAGTTCATACTTCTATGCAAGTTTGATTTACCATTCCTTTTTTGGTTAAAACTAATGGACAGCCTTGATGCTATGGAAAAGCAGGTCTTTGAAACCAAGTTTGCCAAAATTGGAAAGAGATTTGCTAATTCCACACGTGTTTGAGCCCTACCATCCACGTGCATTCCAGGTTTGGACAATTTAACTTAATTACTTACATTCCAGGTATGTAATTTTTTTAGCAATTTTTAAGTGTCTGTCTTTCATCCATTAACTCTACCAGATTACTAACTTTTTTTCTCTTGTCTAAATGTATAAATAAAAGACAGTCCACTGCTAAATACACCCAAAGCACAAACCGAATGGTTAAGCTATATTTTTTCATTGACAAAAAGAAATGTAAAGTGGACCCACATGTCAATGCATATGTCTTATGGGCCACAAATTTTGGCGACATTGTTATATTAAACGTAAGGCGTGTTTGGATGCAAGGCATGCTCAGTTGAATTGAACTAAAGGAAACAAAGAAAAATGGAAAAAAAAAAAAAAAGGATCTTGCATCAGGTATCATTATTCTAATTTGAAAGAGGTTGGCATTGCATATCATGTATTTTAATTCAGACTCAAAATCATCTAAATTTGCAGTTTCGGTCTTTTTTTTTTTTCAATTCCTCTCTGTTAAGCTTCAATTCCTGTGATTCAATTCAATTATCATTCTACATACTATTCAAATTCAAATTCAATTATCAATCAGAGCAAACTTGGATGTGTGGGATTAATATGATAAATTAGGCTATTTTTTCCTTTCAAAGAGAAGATGATGGAAGGAGAAGCAAGAACTGTTGATTGTTTAAGGGGAAAATTGCTTGCAGAGAGAGTGACTTCAAAGGCTGCAAAAGAAGATGCATAAATCATGGGTAAAAAGGTCATTTTCCTTTCTTCTTCTTCATTTCCTTTTGCTACTTTTTTTTTTTTTTTTAAAGACTACTGTCATTTCTGTTATATTCTTCTTCATTTCCATAGTTTTGGTTTCAAACATGTAGTTTTGAAACTTTGCAACAATCACATTTTTCTTTAACTGCATTTTTCAGATTCAACCATATGTTGTTGTCATATATGCAGAACAATTCTTCTATGTTTGAGATTTTCATTCTTAAATTTTTTTTTTTTTTTTTTTTTTTTTTTTTTTTTTTTTTTTTTTTTAAACATGAGATTATGTGGTGGCTGAACATCAAGATTTACTAAATGCTTCAAAGTTCTCCTTCTTTTAGTATGGAGTCCCGAAAAAATCTCTCAGATTAAATGATTCAATCTTTTGATTATACAAAAGTTATGGAAAGCATCCATTTTCAAAGCAAAAGAGCCGAATTTCGAAGTGTTAAGATAATCTAACTAAAAGATTTTTATTGTTTTCTATCCATGATACAAAACAAGACTCATTGTCTAGATGGTTAGGATCACTGGGAGACAACCCAGTTTCAAGGACTAAAGCCCCGTCACACAAACATGCACAAAAGACATCCTTAAAGGGATAAAAGTGGACCAAATGCACTGCCACACAATATTGCCTTCTATAGTAGTGTGTTCATTGCATGATCAGTAGTAGCACATTAGAATTGCCACAACAAGAACAGTTGGTTGCTGAGAATAGACATCTAGAATCCTACGTGTTTTCTTTTATGTTGGCATGCACAGGCTCATGCACTTGCACATGCACATGCTATGCATTTGTATTAATGCTTTCGTTGCACCCTTTTTTTCTTTTTTCCTTTCCTTTATCAAGAAACATCACAAAGGAAGTTGGACGTGTAAGCTTCAGGTGAGTTGGTCTTTTGACTATAAAGGAGAATTCTACATGCTTCTTTCTTCATTTTTTTCTTTCACCAGATGATCAGTCAAGCTTAATTTTTGGTTCATGACACATCTGCACTAGATACCATAAGTTGTGCCTATGCCACATGTGCAATATCTAAGTAATTTATAAGTTCCTGTGTTTCACCCATAACACTGCCAGAGTATCTAAGTTTTTCTCATCTTCCGTGTTCTTAACTTTGGGTCTTTACTTTGTTATGCCAATGTTACAAAATCATTAGTTTCCTTTTGATAACTGCAGAATTTGTTGAAAGTAATGGAAAATTACTAAGTGATATATATTTTATGAAATCAGGTCCCTCTTTTGTTGAGCATTGTTGTTAGTCATTGTTTAATTTAATTTTTTACATTACTTTGTGTTTCTATTTACAGTATGTAAAATTGCATCATAGAAAGGGGCATGGGTTATGATTCATCATGAAATGAAACTGGCCACTAATATGACCATTTTGTCAATCATAGACTTGTTTTGCATGAATTAGGGAAAAAAGAAAGAAGAACAAAAATGGATGGTGATGGTGCACTTTATTGCAACATTAGTGGAAGTTTGTCTTTGACAAAGGAGCTTTAAAACTTGAATCCTACAAATTCATTTATCATTTCGATTTTTCACCTAATTTCTTCTGTTTATATGCAGTTTGACAAACCTGACCAAGCCAAATGATTGCTTTCTCTCAATGTTTGTAGATGACTTTGCGAAATGAGCTTCTTGATGTCATTGTATAGTTTGACAAATTTGTCATCAATTAATCCATGTTATAATGTTTCAATTGCATTGCTAGTATAGCTACACTTTCTATTTCTTGTTATGACTAATACATCAATTTGTAGGCGAAATCGAGTGCAATGGTTAAGGACACAACTTTCTTTGGGGTATTGCTTTCTGATCATCTCAAACCTGACTTCAATCCTCTTATCATCAAGAGCAAGGTAAGTGCTTGTTCATTCATCAGTTAGCTAGAGACTGTTGGATATGGAAATTCGATTCAGATTGCAATAATTAAGCAACCCCCAACTGAAACTAATCTAAAGTTGGATTAGTCCCATCTTGTTTTAAGTGAATTTGACTAATTCCATTTCAAGTTGAATTTGAAGAAGAAGAAGAAGAAGAAGTGCCATTTATATAGAGAGACAACTAACATTTCTTGGTGGGAAAATACCGAAATAATCAATCATTAATTTATTGTAGAACTTCTCTTATTTTCCTTCTTCTTCTTGGTGGATTAGTTATGTTTTTCAGGAGATAGACTCATCTGTCGTTAAGGATGAAAAGTCTAGATTCCATCTTAAAACGACGGCTGAACTTCTCTTATTTTCCTTCTTCCTTGGGCTGAAATAGGCCTCAACCTTAGGCTGAAACCAGGCCTTCTTCGGGCCACACAAGGGAGCTGAAATAGGCCTCAACCTTAGGCTGAAACCAGGCCACACAATGGAGCTGAAATACATCCTTCAGCCAGCCCCAAATCTGAGTTGAAATACCTCCCAAATACTTTCAACCAGACTAACATTTGCGCACTGGTTGGATGGTAACTTATTGTACAACTAGCTGTGAGTGAGACCTCAACAACCAAATGTTTTTCTACTACATTGATTTCACAACAAATCTCTACAACAAACATCATATGCAAGAAAGTGGTCAAATTACCATATCTTCTGCATTGTATATTGCATTGAAACCATCCCATCAAGTTTGCTAGTGTATGTGTGACAGCCACCATTATCTTCTGCAGAAGGTTATTCATCCAGGAAATTTTCATACAGTTGATTTGAGGTGCTCTTTATCACTTGCAATGAATTCACGTCCTGCCTACTGTAACATATTCTTTTCAATGTGAAGTAATGTTGTTTTGCACCATAATATTTTATAGTATATTATTTGTAAGGACCGGCACTTTTGGAAGTAAAATGGGTTCCAGAACTTGGGTTCCAGAACTTGCAATCAGAAACCAACAATCCAAAGACTAAGATGTTCTTGTTGTTGCTTGCAGACACCATTATTGTCAATGAAAAAGCTGCAGAAGTTGTGACTTCAATCAGCTCCAAGTTAGTTAAGGATGTTGCATACTCATTCAATGAGGAAGAGGAGGAGGAAGAAGAGCGTTCAAAGGTCAAAGCTAAATCCAATGGAGCTGAGGCATTCTTGTCAAAGGTTGACTCATACATTTAGGTTTCTGTGGCTTCTCATACATTTAGCTTTCTGTGGCTTGAAAATTTTATACTTAAGGGGCCTTATCGATTGTCAGCTTAATGCTATTGCTGTTAAGACTCACTTTTTGTTTGCAGGGATTTCACAAATCCATCGTTGCCATCTTGATCAGACAAGCAGATCCTCTCTGGTAAGAGCCTACCCTTTACTTCCAACTCCAACGTATCTGTTTAGTGACTCGTCTCTTTAGTGACTTAGTCTTTGGTTTTAGCATAATGGGTTTGTGGTTTTGCACATCCAAGGCTAGCTTCCTTGGATCCCTGGATTAGATGAATTCGGTGGATCCTGGGGACATGCCATGTTTATGTATTTGCTCAAAATTAATGGAGCAGACCCGGATGTGCATCGGAGCTATCCGGATGAGTGGGGGTCCCTGGAAGGTGGGAACCGCTGTTATGACCATGATGAAGCTGTCCATTTCCTATAGACAGCATTGGAGGGGCCTGACCATTTGGACAGGCCGTATTTATGTATTTGCTCAAAATTAATGGAGCAAACCCGGATGTGCATCGGAGCTATCCGAATGAGCGGGGGTCCCTGGAAGGTGGGAACCGCTGTTATGACCATGATGAAGCTGTCCATTTCCTATGGACAACATTGGAGGGGTCTGGCCATTTGGACAGGCCGTGTTTATATCTGTATTTGCAGGGATCACACGCTTAACCTAAAACCCAAACGTAAACCCGATCTCGAAACCGAATCCGATTTCCTAAACCTAAACCTTAATGTATTCTCAAATCGCTAAACCTAAACTTACACCTAATCCTAATCTCATGTAACGCCCTGAAAATCAGGGGTCGAGCATAAACTCAACTCCCGAGTTACAACGCATCACTTATGCAATAAAATGAATGATGATTGAATGTTGTCTGTAATAGAGCATTGAACATGAGTGAGATTAAGCCAAAACAACATATCATACTCTAGAGACAGTTAAATTGCAAGCGGAAGACTGTGATAGATATATAAAATATAAAAACTATGGTAAGTCTCCAGAGTGTGATAAGGTTACCAGGTTAATGAATTACAAGTATAATTCAAATTATACCAAATGTGTAGTGTCATCTAGTCAACATCCTTATAATCCCGTCGATCAAGACACGGCTCGCATGAAGCCGTCAGCACACAGCATATACGAACAAGCATCATTGTCGTCATAAAGGTCCGGCTCCGCCGCAAGAGTAGCGTCGCCATCTGCAATCAGACAAAGTCTGGTGGGTGTTCGGAACACCGTCCAGTAACGTGGGAGTGAGTAGCTAACTCAGTGGAACAATAAAGCATAGGTTAACATGTTATCAACTCAGTCAAGCAGTAATGATAAAGCAGTACAATCAAACACTCCTAACTACTTTTATTAATGCAAGTATGAATGCATTCATGATGTATGCCCTCACCACACACTCTCTCGTGCGACACCATCTTACGTTCGCGGCATGCTTGCATTCCTCAGTGCTCCATATCTTCCAGGCACATGCAATGCATGATGAACATGATTACCGAGTTGTTGTTAGTCCATTTCAAACAGCAGTATTGGGAAACTAAGGTACCTCCCTTGTATCATTCCCAAACATGATCCATTTTAGGGTCGTCAGTCCTAGTTAATCTCAGACGATAGTGTGTTTTCTAGGTCGCTGCAAAGGCTGCCAGGGCTGTTACGCATAAAGGTTACACCACTCTCCCATCACCTTTTTAACGATTCATCACTATACAGATACAGGCCTAGTTTCATACTCTACACACTGCGGCAAAACTCGTCGCCTCACCGCAATTCAGAGTATACTCGAGGTCACTACAAAGGGCTGCCAAGGCTGTTACGCACAATGGTTACACCACTCCCCCAACACCTTATCAATGTAGGCCAACAGCACGAATATAGTGTCCCATACTACCATAATCGGCTCACGAGTCCGGTTGCTCACTGGTCACTACGGGGAGGCACGTGGCCCCAGCGTAAGCTGACAGCTCGACCACGGTGTCCCATACCACCATGCCCGACTCATGAGTCTTAGTGGATCGAGGTACCATGGTTAAAGGGGATTTCACTGGTAAGTTTGGTACCCTAGGTTCAAGCAGTAGCATCCAAACATGGTGAACATACATAAGACAGATTAGGTTACTTGACTAGCTCGGCTAGCTCGAGTGCACAACAAGTTAAATGATATGAAGCGCAAAAGCACTTCGTGTGGCCAACCACTATCGCCAACCGAAGTACGACTCGGGTTCGTCGAATACATCACATGTGGCAAATGAATCTCAGCCACGAATTCGATCTCATTACCGACCGCCTGGACTATACAATAGCCCCAATCACATTCAATTTCAGATATTTAAAGCAGTAATGGATCAAAATTCAAATCATACAATCAAAGACTGATGTTATCCGTTTAGGGCTGTCAGGGCTATTGCACGCACTCGTTGCTCCACTCCCCCATCACCCATGACAGATCATACAACGTAAACATGAATTTAAACACATGCATTACATAGATAAAATTATACAATCAATTGAGCATGTTATGAAGTACAACATAAGCATGAATTTGTACATATTCAATTCCTAATCACACAGATATCTAAAGAAATTATACACATAGTTAAAGAAGTTGAGAATCATATCTCAACACCCTTAAACATTATAATTTACTAACTACTACTCATTCGGACATTTCAACAAACACTTTAAAATACATACATCAACATACATGACATATGTTGATCACATAGGCATTAGGCCAAATCCTTTCACTAGGGAGTTGCCCCAATCATAACACGCGTACACCCACGACGGATAGTCATGGAAAGTAGGAATCTAAGTTCCATATTCATTTGAACATTTTTACAAACACTGGGGCTACACATTTCAACATATATAGCGTATAGTGGCCGTGGTGTGATTCAGGGCAAATCCTTTTGTCAAAGGGGGTATCGCCAATACAACAATCATATATCCATGACAATTAGTCATGGCGAGTACGAATGAGAATTCTATACTCATTCAGTCATTTTCACAAACACTTAGAATACACTATTACAACATACATGGTGTATGTTAGCAAAACATGTATTAGGGCTATCCTTTCGCCAAGCAAGTATTTTATCCATGTATAATATATTCATACAGCAAATAATCATGGTAAATACATCTCCAAAATTTATATGTACACGGTACTTTCTAGAATACACAATTTCAACATACATAGTGTATATAAGCAAAACATGTATAGGGCAAGTCCTTTCGCCAAACAAGTAATTTATCCACATATAATATATTCATACAACAATTAATCATGTCAAACACATTTCCAAAATTTGTACGTATACGGTACTTTCTATAAATACCTAGAGTATGTAGAATTTCATATTTTTCATCTTTACTTGAAACGGAAAAACAGACAACACTTTGTACATGTGCAATTGCATGCAGATCATGAATCTATCATTATCTGACATTGAAAACATTGAAAACCATAACCTATACACCTAAAGTCTGCACCTTTTGTCGTAGAATCATAACGAAGTCAATAGGTTTGCTAAGCTTTCGTATTTGGCAGATTGGTAACCTATAGGATGCTTTAGGTTAGTTATTTCATAACCTATAACTATCAAAACCCCAAAACAGATTAGGGTTAGGGTTTCTTACCTAAAAACGGAGCTGGAATCGCCGGGAAAGCGATTAGAATGGAGTGGTGGAGCTCGTGGAGCGGCAGGGAAGCATGGCAGAGAGATTCTCTCACAACTCTCACACTTTCTCTCTCTTTTCTTTCTTCTCTCTCTAGGGTTTCTCTCAAATTCGTATGACTACAATGAGAGAGGGTTTAAGGTCTTTATATAGCCTAAAAACTCACCGAAATAGACTCCAGGTCAAAGTATACTTAGGTTATAACCAAAGCGGGTCAGTTTCAGCTCAATGGAGGACTTCTGGTGGGCCTTCTTGAGCCAAAGGTTGGACTTAAGCTCACAGACTATGGATCTAGGTTTCATTAAGTTTTCATTCCAGTAGGGTTCTCAAATTACGCGTGGCGGACCAGTTTCAGTTCAACGGTCAGCGGATCTCGATCGGAGATTCCGAGCACATGGATATGTTTATGAAATTTCTCCTGATCCGAAGGTGTAATTTGGTCTGATTCTGATGGTCTGATTGCTTAAAACTGATCCGTAAGCAACACGTGCCAGATTACTATTCAAGATATTTCTTTTGTAAAGAAAACAAGTGTTTTCACACTCTCTCGCTCCGGACTCAAGCGAACAGCCGTGGGACACTGTCTGGATTTGATTTCCGAGATGGTTGTCAAGCCCAGCAAGGCGGTCCTAATTCCTTAACTTCATGTTAATCGGACTTCCGACGTGCGGTCCAGATCTGATACGGAGTTTCGAGATGCTCCCGAGAGCAGACAGGTAATGAAATTGATCCTAGATTTTAGGGTAACCCTAGCGTCAATGATTTTACAGGTTTTGGGTCTTGCAGATCGTATTTAAAGTGATTGGTGCTAATTTCACAGGCACTCTAGTTTAACACTAGCTAATTCTCGCCTAATTTCTAAAGGATTTAGTCCTGTATGATTTCTGTCTGAGGTGGTACTTAGTCCTTTGTAGTATTGTTTAGTTTAAGTATTGTTCTTCATCACCTAAACTTTAAGATAGTGTTTAATATGAAAATACTTAAAAAAAATTGAAAGAACAAGGTGGTGAAGGGTAGGATTTGTGAAGGAAAAAGGTTAACAAGCGATTTTAGACTGTGGGATTGAGTTCTGACAAGTTAATAAGGTGTTAGGATCGACCCATTGCCTAAGGACGTCTAATTCCAGGTTGGCAAAAATTCGGGATGTTACATCTCAACTCCTTAACCTAAACCTAAACTTGAAAACCCAAACCTAAACCCGAATATGAATCCGAACCCGATTTCCTAAACTTAAACCTCAACCTATTCTCAATTCCCTAAACTGTAACCTATAACCTAACCTAAACCTAAACCTATAACCTACACTTATAACCTAAACCTAAACCTAAACCTGTAACCTTAACCTAAACTTAAAACCTAAACCTAAACCTAAACCCGATCCCGAACCCGAATCTGAATCCCTAAATCCTTAGCCTAAACCTAAAACCCAAACGTAAACCTGATCTCGAACCCGAACTTGATTTCATATACCTAAACCTTAACGTATTCACAAATCCCTAAACTTAAACCTACACCTAATCCTAATCTCAACTCCCTAACCTAAACCTAAACCTAAACTTGAAAACCCAAACCTAAACCCGATCCCGAACCCGAACACGATTTCCTAAACCTAAACTTATAACCTTAACCTAAACCTATTCTCAAATCCCAAAACCTATAACCTAAACCTAAACCTAAACTTTAACCTATAACCTAACCTTAACCTATAACCTAAACCTACAAACTAAAACCTAAACCTAAACCTAAAACCTAAATGTATTCTCAAATCCCTAAACCTAAACCTACACCTAATCCTAATCTCAACTCCCTAACCTAAACCTAAACCTAAACTTGAAAACCCAAACCTAAACCCAATCCCGAACCCGATCCCGAATTCCTAAACCTAAACCTTAACCTATTCTCAATTCCCTAAAGCTATAACCTATAACCTAAACCTAAAACCTAAATGTATTCTCAAATCCCTAAACCTAAACATACACCTAATCCTAATCTCAACTTCTTAACCTAAACCTAAACTTGAAAACCCAAACCTAAACCCGAATCCGAACCCGAACCCGATTTCCTAAACCTAAACCTTAACCTATTCTCAATTCCCTAAACCGTAACCTATAACCTAACCTAAACCTAAACCTATAACCTACACTTATAACCTAAACTTAATACTATAACCTTAACCTAAACGTTAAACCTAAACCTAAACCTAAACCTGATCCCGAACCCGAATCTGAATCCTTAAATCCTTAGCCTAAACCTAAAACCCAAACGTAAACCCGATCTCGAACCCGAACCTGATTTCCTATACCTAAACCTTAACGTATTCTCAAATCCCTAAACTTAAACCTACACCTAATCCAAATCTCAACTCCCTAACCTAAACCTAAACCTAAACTTGAAAACCCAAACCTAAACCCGATCCCGAACCCGAACACAATTTCCTAAACCTAAACTTATAACCTTAACCTAAACCTATTCTCAAATCCCAAAACCTATAACCTAAACCTAAACCTTAACCTATAACCTAACCTTAACCTATAACCTAAACCTAAAAACTAAAACCTAAACCTAAACCTAAAACCTAAATGTATTCTCAAATCCCTAAACCTAAACTTACACCTAATCCTAATCTCAACTCCCTAACCTAAACCTAAACCTAAACTTGAAAACCCAAACCTAAACCCGATCCCAAACCCGAACCCAATTTCTTAAACCTAAACCTTAACCTATTCTCAATTCCTTAAAGCTATAACCTATAACCTATAACATATAACCTAAACCTAAACCTTAACCTAAATCTATAACCTAAACCTAAACCTTAACCTAAACCAAAACCTATAAACTAAACCTTAAACCATAACCTATAACATATAACCTAAACTTATAACCGATAACCTAAAACCTAAACCTAAAACCTAAAACCTAAATGTATTCTCAAATCCCTAAACTTAAACCTACACCTAATCCTAATCTCAACTCTCTAACCTAAACCTAAACCTAAACTTGAAAACCCAAACCTAAACCCGATCTCGAACTCGAACCTAATTTCCTAAACATAAACCTTAACCTATTCTCAATTCCCTAAAGCTATAACCTATAACCTACACCTAAACCTAACCTAAACCTATAACCTTAACCTAAACCTAAAACCTAAACCTAAACCTAAAACCTAAAACCTAAATGTATTCTCAAATTCTTAAACTTAAACCTACACCTAATCCTAATCTCAACTCCTTAACCTAAACCTAAACTTGAAAACCCAAACTAAACTTGATCTCAAACCCGAACCCGATTTTCTAAACCTAAACCTTAACCTATTCTCAATTCCTTAAAGCTTTAACCTAAACCTAAACCTAAACCTAAACTTATAACCTATAACCTAACCTTAACCTAAACCTAAACCTAAACCTAGAACCTAAACCTATAACCTAAAACCTAAACCTAAACCTAAAACCTAAATGTATTCTCAAATCCCTAAACCTAAAGCTATACCTAATCCTAATCTCAACTTCCTAACCTAAACCTAAACCTAAACTTGAAAACCCAAACCTAAACCCGATCTCGAACCTGAACCTGATTTCCTAAACCTAAACCTTAACCTATTCTCAATTCCCTAAAGCTATAACCTATAACCTACACCTAAACCTAACCTAAACCTAAAACCTTAACCTAAACCTAAAACCTAAACCTAAACCTAAAACCTAAATGTATTCTCAAATTCTTAAATTTAAACCTACACCTAATCCTAATCTCAACTCCTTAACCTAAACCTAAACTTGAAAACCCAAACTAAACCCGATCTCAAACCCGAACCCGATTTTCTAAACCTAAACCTTAACCTATTCTCAATTTCTTAAAGCTTTAACCTAAACCTAAACCTAAACCTATAACCTAAACCTAAAACCTAAACCTAAACTTATAACCTAAACCTAAAACCTAAAACCTAAACCTAAACCTAAACCTAAAACCTAAATGTATTCTCAAATCCCTAAACCTAAACCTACTGCTAATCCTAATCTCAACTCCCTAACCTAAACCTAAACCTACACCTAATTCTAATCTCAACTCCCTAACCTAAACCTAAACCTAAACCTAAACTTGAAAATCCAAAAGTAAACCCGATCCCGAACCCAATTTCCTAAACCTAAACCTTAACCTATTCTCAATTTCCTAAAGCTATAACCTATAACGTATAATATAAACATAATCTAGACCTAAAACCTAAACCTAAGCCTATAACCTTAACCCAAACCTAGGTTTTGAGTTTAAAAGTCCATCCTAGGTTTGAACACATTACTCATGTTGGATTTTGCTATAGTTTAGAAGATTTATAGGTACATTTTTTATTTCTTCATATATAAGTGTTGTTGTTGTTTTTTTTTTTTTTTTTTTTTTTTTTTTTTTTTTTAATATCTTTTTTCCTTTTGAGATGTGTACAAAGGCACGCTTGTTTGATTGTGTCTATAAATGTTGTTAAGGGTTTCAGAACTTAAAAGTGATCTTGTATCGAAGTCCACAGAAGTTATATATGCAGTTTCAAGGAAAGAAGAAGCTTTATTTTCTGCATTTGTTGAAATTGACCGTCTGAAGGAAGAAAATTCTGTAAAAACGTGAGCATTATGGAATGCAGTGTTGGAGTGTATTTGTTTCTTGCACATGAGGACACGCCTTAGTTGCAATTCTTATGATAGGTTGAGCAAAGTGAAGTATTGTTTATTTAGAAATGTGAAAGTAGGATGCATTGTATGATTTGATTGCTATTTGTAATAAATGCATCGTTTTTTTTTTCTAATTGCATTTTATGTACTATTTCTATCAGCATTAAGCTTAGATGAGTTATCAATCACAGCAGGTTTTTGCAATGGAAACAGGTCGTATTATTATAATTTTAAAATAAATGGTTACAAATATAATCCGTAGCTATCGCTACGGCTTTTGTTCGTAGCTATTGGTATTTATTGTTACAGATATTATTGGTGCAATTGGTATCTATTCCTACAGATAAAATTCCTTTTGCTACGGATATGATCCATAGCACATCCGTCGCTATTGGAGGGGTAGCTAAAGGTATTGCTATGGATATAATCTGTAGCTATTGATACCAATAGCTGTAGCTTATATCCGTAGCTATTAGTATCTATTGCTACGGATATAATCTATATCTATACTTTTAGCTACCCCACCAATACCTACGGACGTGCTACGGATTATATCCGTAGCAAAATAGCTTTTGCTATGGTTTTTGGTCGTAACCTTTGCCCGTTTTTCTTGTAGTGTCCCTGGTCGTAGATTCCCACCAATGATCAACTTCTCCTTCCAACATATATATTGTTAATTCAGCCTTTTGTTGCTCGTTACATCCCATAGCTGAGAAAAGTTTCTCCATCTGCCTTTTCTAATCCTCGGCTTCACTTGGGTCAGGCCCACCTTTAAACGTAGGCGGTCTCTGCCTCTTAAACTTTTCTAACAAGGACCCCGTCCCTTCAAGGGCTACATGTGTCGCTTGAGTCTGCTCCTGAGATTGAGTTATAAGCACTTGTGTTCCCATAAATGAGGCAAATCCTTCCATCGCCTGGAGGATCTTGTCAATAATTGTTCCTTGCCTGGTTGCATCGGGTACTTGAGTCTCCGATGCGGCCCCGATGTTCATACTTTGATCCGTCATAGCCTAGGATAAATAAAGGGAATTATAAATTTTACTGAATAATTTTAAGATTATAAGAAATTAGATGGTTCAAGGTAGGCATACATGAAGATCTAAGAGAAGTCGAACTAAGATGTAGTTTAGAACTATGTGCATAAATATCTGGTCATAAGGGTGTTATTCTAATTGATATTTTTGATATTTTCAGATATTATTTTAACTTGAAAATTTTTATATAAATATATTTATAAGTCTACTATACTCCTGTAAAATTTTATAATATTTCGATGCCTATAAAAATTTTAAAAATTCAGAGAGTATGCGTTGTCCAGATTTAGATGATTTCTGGACAGGCTTTTCTTAACCTCAAATACATATATCAAGGGTTAGTATTTTTAATTTTTATCTATTTTTCTATAAAATTATACTTATCAAGCTTCAATTGAATTTTTGAATCACTTAAATCAGAGTTTTACTTAAATAGTTATGATTTTTCAAAGTCAGACATTTTATATTTATTATTGCTGCCCAACCCAAGAAATAGTTATAAAAATTCTCAGAAAATTCCTAACGTCCAGATTTGATTTTGTATATTAATATATAGCCTAAATGGAATCTAAGTATTATATCACAATATATTAAAATATCCTACGTATGTATTCTAAATTTCTCATCTCCTAGTTAAGGTCATTTAAGAAGACTTAGAGCTAAATCTCTATTTTAGGTCCAATGTTTAAGATCAACCTGGCTCTGATACCAACTTTGTCACACTCCAAAATTTGGGTACCCAAATAGGGTGTCCAAGACCCAAATTCCAAACCCGTGACCTATATAAAAAAAATAAAAATAAAAAAGTAAAATATGACAATTTCATATGCATTTCATTTTTTTCCCACCATAGCCCAAAACTTTAAAATCCAAATACAAACTAAGATAACTAATTACATAATCTGTTATTACATCGATGTATAATTATTTAACTTAACTTAAAGTAAGAAAATCAAGTCAAACATTACTATATTCAGAGTTCTAAAATAAAATAAAATTTATCGTATGAAGAATGACATGCCACGTGCATCCAACTACATTCAATGCTCCACTACTAATAGTAGTACCCTGCATCTTCAAAATATTCATAACCTGAAACGGTTAAAACATAATGAGTTGACAACTCAATAGGATCACATCAATCCCGAGTCGAAAGCAACACAAATATTACCAAATTTAACCTTAACATATTAATCAAAATAAGACAAACATTGGATTTAAAATCATAATTAATAATTTGGCATATATGAACATAAAATGAATAAATTGTTTAACATAGCTTTTTTAAACATACTAAAATTTGGAGTGGGCAAAACATTCTTGTGTGCTGATCCTTTTAGGAGATGACCCACTGCAGAGTAACGGCATTGATCCTTTCAGGGTATGACCCTCGGTAGATCACCGGTATAACCTTTTAGGGACAAAAGCCCAGGGCAGTGCACCCATGTGTACTGATCCTTTGAGGGAGTCACCCAGGGCAAAGCATCCGTGCCGATCCTTTTGGGAATGACCCTGGGTAGAGCACTCGTGTCGTGCTAATCATTTTGTAATGACCCTGAGCAGAGCACCCGTAAGAATCATTGTACAAAAAAATAATTATTCACATAAGATGCATCTAACTTATAAGGAAATATGACAGATATAATGTCTATGTTCACATAATGAATATTCATTATCACCACTAGATAATATTAAATGGAAAAATAATAATATTTGCATTGGTTCAGTCAAATAAAAAAATATATTTCAATGTCTAGATTATATAAGACAATTACTTATGAATTTTTCAATAGGGAATAATCACCTACCTGCTATGAAAAAATTGTGTGATGGGAGGAAGATAATCTAAAGCGATGTTGATTTCTACGTATACTAGGATTAATCAACTTTAAACTCGATGTTGAACCTCAATGATACTCTCCCTTCTCCTGAGCTCTTTTTTTTTTTTTTTTCTCACAGATTTTCTCTATGGTTTTCTCTCGATAGCATGAGAAATAGGGTATAAAAATGATGTCAGGTAAGTTGGTGGGTTCTAAGTTTAATGGACGTTTTAGATTGAGGAGTGGGTCCCACCATGATGATGGCAATCATATGGTGGATGGGTTTTCATCCGCAACCGTACCGCGGAGAAGTGGAAAGAGAGGGACTTGTGGAGGATATGGATGCACATGGGGTGACGTGCATCAGCACGTCACTTTGCTTTGGTTTTTTTTTTTTTTATATAGAATGGGCCCCACAGGAATCACGTGATAAATCCACACCGTTCATTAGTTTTGCCCTTCAAAGTTAGGGCATGAGCCTAAAAATGAGGGCCATCTACAGCTCAGGTAGTGAGAGATGTTGGACGTAGGCCAGTGGGCCCACTTGTGAGCAATCACTAGCGGGTGGCTTCTTCCGGCCTTTTCCATTCGGTTGAGATGTCAAATTCAATTTTAAATTTGATTTTGGATAGGAGATAGGGAGAAGACCGAATAATCTGGTCTCATCCCATCTCCTTCCTTTCTAATAAAACGGGATAGCTTTTCTCTTGTAAAAGGCATTGAATTATACGAAATACCGAGAGTATACAGAGAGAGATATAGTAAGCACTATAATCTGTCCATTTTCGCTTGTCCTTGGTACGATCTAATCCATACATCGTGATCCGGGCCCACTTATACCGTAGGATCAGAGGTGTGAATAGATCCACTGCTCCAGTAGTAGATAGGCGGGCTGTTGGAGCATTTATCTTCTACTTTGTGAGGGTTCTAAAACTCGTGTAGACAGTCAGATCTTGAGGGCTCACCTTCCGCGCTTCCCTACAATGGTACAGTCAGATCTTGAGGGCTCACCTTCCGCGCTTCCCTACAATGGTACTAAATAATGTTACAATATTGAATAATTTTAACTCTAATTAATTTTCAGGCAAAATTGCGATAATTTGTTATAAAATGGCAAAAAAATTAGTCCCAGATTTTGAAATATCACGATATAGATAGATAATAACGTTATATTTTAAAATCTCGGCGCGTGAGTGCCGTGCCTGAGGGAGCAGGGCACGGGATCTCATGCTGCGATTCTCGGGAACGAGTCAGGTGCTATCTGGGGAACCTGTGCTGGTGTTTCCCTGGGGCCACCTTGATGTATGTATCCTATATCCACGCCGTCCATAAGTTCTCCCAGATCATTCATGGCGTGATACCAGAAACTGAAGCGATCCAAATCTCAAGTGGACCACACAACAGGGAAGAGTGGTCAGTGTCCATAAAAAACTTCTTGTGGGCCACAAGTTTTGGATGAAGCTGATATTTGTTTTTTACATTCATCCATGTATGTGTGACTTTATCAACAGGTTCGATGGAAAATAAAAAATACAGTGGGCCCTGGAAGTTTTTAACGGTGGGCGTTCAATGACCATTGGTTCCTGTGGTGTGGTCCACTTGAGATTTGGATATACTTCGGCCTTTTAAAATTATCTTCAAATGATATGAAAAAAAACTGATGGACGGCGTTGATAGGAAATACATAAATCAAGTTGGGCCCTACGGTCAGGGAAACACCCACTAATGTTACCGGGCGTGGATTGGGTACTACTCTCACAAGGTAGGTAGAGACGACCTCACGGTCTTGTGAGGCCCACCATGACATGTGTTTTGTCTGGACGCGGACAGCGTCCTACCCGTGATCGTCCTTGCCCACGAACGGGCGGATCTGTGGGGCTCACCAGGATGTATTTGTTTATATATGGTGCCCATCCCTTTCCTCCGATCATTTTAAGAAAAATGATATGAGACTAAAATTAGAGAAATTTCCAACTGTACGACCCATATATGGCCCATCAACCTTTCGAAGCCCACTCGCTTTTCACCTCCCAAGAATACTCGCCAGCTGTACGGCCCCATTTCTCAGGTCGAAAATGCCCCAGCTTTTCCGCTTTTCAAGTGCTGGGGCTACCTTTGGCTACGGATTATAACCGTAGCTATAGCCGTAGCTATAACCCAACAGCAATGTACTTCGATATATCGAAGCTCATTCGATATATCGAAAAAGGTCCAAAACTGTCCAGCGAGTTTGCCTCAAAATTCCTTTAATTTTCGATATATCGAAGTTCATTCGATATATCGAAAAAGGTATTTTTACCTTTAGCTACGGATTATAACCGTAGCCAAAACTGTAATCTGTGCCAATCTATGAAATTTTTTTTTAAAATTTTTTTTTTTTAAATTTTTTACATGGAGAACTTTATTCTACCTACAATTTTCTTAAATACATATTTGTATAAATATGTATATATAAGCATAAAAAAAACAATTCTCTCTTTTTTTCATTTCTTTCTTTATTCATTTAACAAGAATATCTTCTAAACCAAAATTAGTTACTTGATGTACCCAATATGATTTTGGGGTAGGAGAAGCTACTTTAGCCAACTAACATAGTTATTTTTCAAGATTCCATCGGGTCGATGGTCGAAAATCCATTTCATTCACTTTGCGGTCAATTTTAATAAGTTCGTGGTCAATTTCATTCATTTCCATGCATTTCATGGTCATTTCTCTTCACTTAAATGTCATTTCCATGCATTTCACGGTCATTCTCTCCTATTCCGTGTTCATTCACGGTCATTTCGACGCATTTCACGGTCATTTCGACGCATTTTGCGGTCATTTCCCTTCACTTCACAGTCATTTTCATGCATTTCACGGTCATTTCGATTCACTTCACAGTCATTTCCATACATTTCACGGTCATTTCGCTTCACTTCACAATCATTTCTGTGCATTTCACGGTCATTCCAAACAATTCCGTGTTGATTCACGGTCATTTCGACGCATTTCGCCGTCATTTCCCTTCACTTCGTGGTCATTTCCATGCATTTAACGGTCATTTCGCTTCACATTACAGTCATTTTCGTGCATTTCACGGTCATTCCAAACAATTCTGTGTTGATTAACGGTCATTTCGACGCATTTCCCGGTCATTTCCCTTCACTTCGAGGTCATTTCCATGCATTTAACGGTCATTTCGATTCATTTCACGGTCATTTCCATGCATTTCACAGTCATTCCAAACAATTCCGTATTGATTAACGGTCATTTCTACGCATTTCGCGGTCATTTCCCTTCACTTCGCAGTCATTTCCATGCATTTAACGGGGTCATTTCGCTTCACTTCACAGTCATTTTCGAGCATTTCACGGTCTTTCCAAACAATTCCGTGTTGATTAACGGTCATTTCCACGCATTTCGCGGTCATTTCCATTCACTTCGCGAAATGACCGTTAAATGCATGGAAATGATCGTTAAATGCATGGAAATGACTGCGAAGTGAAGGGAAATGACCGCGAAATGCGTGGAAATGACCGTTAATCAACACAGAATTGTTTGGAAAGACCGTGAAATGCACGAAAATGACTGTAAAGTGAATCGAAATGACCGTTAAATGCATGGAAATGACCGCGAAGTGAAGGGAAATGACCGCGAAATGCGTCGAAATGACCGTGAATCAACACGGAATTGTTTGGAATGACCGTGAAATGCATGGAAATGACCGTCAAATGAATCGAAATGACCGTGAAATGCATGGAAATGACCGCGAAGTGAAGGGAAATGACCCCGAAATACGTTGAAATGACCGTGAATCAACACGGAATTATTTGGAATGACCGTGAAATGCACGAAGTGAAGCGAAATGACCGTTAAATGCATGAAAATGACCGCGAAGTGAAGGGAAATGACCGTCCGTGTTGATTAACGGTCATTTCGATGCATTTCGCGGTCATTTCCCTTCACTTCGCGGTCATTTCCATGCATTTAACGGTCATTTCGATTCATTTCACGGTCATTTCCTTGCATTTCACGGTCATTCCAAACAATTCTGTATTGATTAACGGTCATTTCCACGCATTTCGCGGTCATTTCCCTTCACTTCGCAGTCATTTCCATGCATTTAACGGTCATTTCGCTTCACTTCACAGTCATTTCCGAGCATTTCACGGTCTTTCCAAACAATTCCGTGTTGATTAACGGTCATTTCCACGCATTTGGCGGTCATTTCCATTCACTTCACGAAATGACCGTTAAATGCATGGAAATGACCGTTAAATGCATGGAAATGACTGCGAAGTGAAGGGAAATGACCGCGAAATGCGTGAAAATGACCGTTAATCAACACGAAATTGTTTGGAAAGACCGTGAAATGCACGAAAATGACTGTAAAGTGAATCGAAATGACCGTTAAATGCATGGAAATTACCGCGAAGTGAAGGGAAATGACCGCGAAATGTGTCGAAATGACCGTGAATCAACACGGAATTGTTTGGAATGACCGTGAAATGCATGGAAATGACCGTGAAATGAATCGAAATGATCGTGAAATGCATGGAAATGATCGCGAAGTGAAGGGAAATGACCGCGAAATATGTCGAAATGACCGTGAATCAACACGGAATTGTTTAGAATGACCGTGAAATGCATGAAGTGAAGCGAAATGACCATTAAATGCATGAAAATGACCGCGAAGTGAAGGGAAATGACCGTCCGTGTTGATTAACGGTCATTTCGATGCATTTCGCGGCCATTTCCCTTCACTTCGCGGTCATTTCCATCCATTTAACGGTCATTTCGATTCATTTCACGGTCATTTCCATGCATTTCACGGTCATTCCAAACAATTCCGTATTGATTAACGGTCATTTCCACGCATTTCGCGGTCATTTCCCTTCACTTTGCAGTCATTTCCATGCATTTAACGGTCATTTCGCTTCACTTCACAGTCATTTCCGAGCATTTAACGGTCTTTCCTAACAATTCCGTGTTGATTAACGGTCATTTCCACGCATTTCGTGGTCATTTCCATTCACTTCGCGAAATGACCATTAAATGCATGGAAATGACCGTTAAATGCATGGAAATGACTGCGAAGTGAAGGGAAATGACCGCGAAATGCGTGGAAATGACCGTTAATCAACACGAAATTGTTTGGAAAGACCGTGAAATGCACGAAAATGACTGTAAAGTGAATCGAAATGACCGTTAAATGCATGGAAATGACCGCGAAGTGAAGGGAAATGACCGCGAAATGCGTCGAAATGACCGTGAATCAACACGGAATTGTTTGGAATGACCGTGAAATGCACGGAAATGATTGTAAAGTGAAGCAAAATGACCGTTAAATGCATGGAAATGACCGCGAAGTGAAGGGAAATGACCGTGAATCAACATGGAATTGTTTGGAATGACCGTGAAATGCACGGAAATGACTATAAAGTGAAGCGAAATGACCGTTAAATGCATGAAAATGACCGCGAAGTGAAGGGAAATGACCGCGAAATGCGTCAAAATGACCGTGAATCAACACGGAATATGCGGGAATGACCGTAATATGCGTGAAAATGGGGTGAAGTGAAGCGAAATGAACCGCAAAATGCACGAAAATGACCGTGAAGTGAAATGCACGGAAATGCACGTGAATTTTCGTGAATGAAATTGACCGCAAAGTGAATGAAATGGTACGTCAAGTAACTAATTTTGGTTTAGAAGATATTCTTGTTAAATAAATAAAGAAATAAATGAAAAAAAAAAGGAAAATTTTTTTTATATGCTTATATATATGTATTTTTATAAATATGTATTAGAGAAAATTATAGGTAGAATAAATATCTCCATGTAAAAAATAAATAAATAAAAAATTTCATAGCCTGGCACAGACTACAGTTTTGGCTACGGTTATAATCCGTAGCGAAAGGTTACCTTCGATATATCGAAAATTGTCGGATTTTTGAGAAAAACTCGCTGGACAGTTCCGGACCATTTTCGATATATCGAAAGACCTTCGATGTATCGACGTAAGTTTTTTTTTTTTTTTTTTTTTTTTTTTTTTTTTTTAAATTTTTGCTGTTGTAATCCTACCGCTTTTTGTGGGTCCTATTATGAGGTATGTGTTATATCCAAACCGTCCATATTTTTTGCGAACTCGTATTAGGGCTTGAGACAAAAAATAAGACGGATCTAGCTATCAAGTGGACCACACTGTTAAAGGCTGTGGATGATTGAACGTCTACCATTGAAACCCTTTTAGGGGTCACAGAAGTTTTGGATCATTATGAAATTTGTTTTTCCTCTTCATCCAGGTCTTTTGTGACCTTATGAATAGATTGGATGGAATATAAATGTTATGGTGGGCCCTACAAAAGTTTCAACGGTGAAAATCAATTTTCTGCTGCTCTTTGTGGTGTGGTCCAGTTGATCTCTGGATATGATTTTTTTTTTTTGTATAATGGTCCGAAATGATCTCAAAATATGGATGAACGTTGAGGATATAATAAATACATACTGTGGGGCCCATGTAACGTTGATCTCTTTTGAACCGTTCGTTCAACTCGGAGTTCGAGGAGCGTAAGCGCTCGTCTTCGAGCACCAGGCGATCCGCCTCAGGAAGGAAAGCAGGGGCATTTTCGACCAGAGAAATGGAGCCGTACGCCTGGGGAGTATTCTTGGCAACTAAAAAGAAATGGGCTTAAAAAGGTTTTTGGCCCATATACTGGTCGTACAGTTGGAAATTTCTCCTAAAATTAAGGTAGTTCCAACAGTCCTGCGGACCATAGCATAGATGGCTCTTGCATTTAATGCTTCAATGCATTAACGCAACCTAAGCTTATTATTTAGTGTGGTCCACTTGAGCAATGGATTTGCCTATTTTATTTTATTTTTTTTCATAAATTAAAATAATAAGAGAGGGGTGGACGGGTAGAATTGTACACAACTTGAACCCAGTCAAGCTTGGCCCGCTCAGCTAGCAGGCTACCCTAGCTCGAACTCAGTCCTTGAGCTTGACTTGCCAGCTCAACTCATCTTGGTCAGCAACTTAGGCCAGCTCGACTGAGTTCAAGTTGAGCTTGAGCTTGATCTTTCGAGCCGAGTTCAAATTCGAGCCTAATAGTTGAATTCGAGCCTAATAATTGAATTCGAGTTTAGATTTTAAAATTTTTAATGTATATAATATATAATATATATTATAATGGGAAAAGGTTTTATGCCGTCAAGCTCATGGGAACTTCTCATGAGGTCGAGCTATGTGGGCCCCACTATGATGTATGTCGAACATCAACACCATGCATTTGATGGGTCTCATTTAAATTATGGGATATAAATCAACTATATATGGAACTCGGGTGGGCCATACCATCTAAAATCATGTGAAGTCATGCTTAAAACATATAAAAGCACTTGGCGGGGCCCACCTAAAATTTGGATGCGTCTGAAACTTGGTTTGACCCCTCATTCAAGTGGGGGCACACATAATGGATGGGCTGGATTTGTGAACCACGTCTCGGTGGGGCCAACAAATGATTATGAATGTTTTGATAGAGGGTAACCCCTTTTAACTCTTGTATGTGGTGTGGCCCACACAAGTCATGGATTGACTTGATTTTTAAGCCTATGCCCACCATGGAATGGTGCATCTAACTGATGGTGTTGATGTCATCACAATGGCCCCACACAACTCGACCTCATGGGAAGTTCCCATGAGTTCAACCGCATAGAACCTTTTCCCTATTATAATATTTATAACATATAATATATAATTTATAATATTTATAAAATATTTATATTAAGTGAATTCGATCTAAGTCGAATCAATTCAAACTGAGTCAAGTTTTGAGTCAAGTTGAGTCGAGCTCAATCTAGCTTGGACTCAGTTCAAAATTTTTTCAAGCTCAAAAAATCAACTTGAACACAGTTTCAGGTGGAACTTTTCTAAGTAGAGGTGTACACGAACCAAGCTAGCTTGGTTAGCTTGCTCGACTCGACTCGAAAGAGCTCTATTCGACTCGGTTCGAAGCTGAGTTCGAGCCAAGTTTGACCTAGCCCCAGCTCGACTCGACTCGGATCGAACCCAGCTCGAATGAAACTCGGATCGAACCAGCTCAGTGACTCGGTTACTTTGATATTAATGTTGCTTACCAAATGTTTGATGAAATGACTCAAAGAAGTGTGGCTGGTGGCAAGGAAGGTATGTATATGAAACCAACACATTTTTTTTCTTGATTTTTATGTTACTTAGAAGGTGTTTGATAAAATACCTGTAAAAACCATTGCTACTGTCTCAAATATAGTGAGATTTTGAAGGTGCACTTCAGGTGTTTGTGAAAATGCTGCAATGGTAAACTTGGCTCTAAGTGGCCCAAGCTGCTGACTGAAGCAAGCTGAGTTGGCCAGTCAAGCTCAAGGACTGAGCTAAGCCGAGTTCGAGCTGAGGTCAGCTAGTGGCCTAGCCGAGTCGAGCTGAGGCCAGCTCGACTCGATTCAACTCGATGTACACCCCTATTTCTAAGTCGAGTTGAGCGAGTTAACCCAGCTAACTCATTTCGTGTGCAGCTCCATCGACGAGGCATGTATAGGTACATAAACCAATGTGGCCCCACAAATCTGTTCGTTCATGGCTAGAGATGGGTGAGGTAGGATGCAATCCACATCCATTTTATCTAAGCCGTCCATTCAATTTTAGAGATCAATGTAGGAAAAAAAAATCCTAAAATGAGGCAAATCAAAAGCTCAAGTGGACCACACCACACGAAGCTTAGGCGACAATGACCCACCATTAAAAGCTTCTTAAGGTCCACCAAGATATTTATCTGCCATCAATTTATTTACAAGGTAATATATACACGGACAAAGGAAAAACATAAACATCATCTTGATTTGAAACTTTTGTGTCTAGGATAAGGTTTTCAACCGTAGGCATTCAAACCTCACGGTTTTCTGTGATATGGTACACTTGAGCATTCGATCTGCATTTATCATCGGAGGCTTACCGGTACTACTAAGACTATCAATCCGAAGCTGGTCCCCTGTAGTTGTAGTAGAAACGTCTAATTAATAACGGGGCCCACCATGGAAAGGCTCCGTTGGAAAACCAACCCTTCCAGCAGTTTGCCCCCTTCTGAAAGAAGAAGGGAAAAATGATTTGTAAAAATGGATGGACGGGGTGGATAAAAAACATACACTACAGTGGGGAAGGAGAAAATGATTTGTAAAAATAGATGGACAGCGTGGATAAATAACATACATTACAGTGGGACCATAGCGCCCCATAGAGGACCGTCCATCTCAAGCTAGGTCCTGGTTGGGTAGTAACTAACCCCCGCTAGCTGTTAACCAGGTAACAGCTATTCCGCTCCCGCGATTCTCGGATTTCATTTTCAAACACGCGTGGGTTTGACTCTTTGAGTCTTTCGGTGGACGCGGGCTCTGAGGGAGCTCCGGCACGAGTGCACCCTTTTGTCACTCGCCTCTCACACGTGGCAACATAAAACATGTGTAAAAGATCCAACCCCCTTATCTGCCCTTTAATTGCATCTACATCCCTTTTATCCGAGAATCAGGCACAAAACAAATCGGATTGGGCATATGCATATATGGACCGCCATTCTATTTCTCTTAACCGTTCATTTCATGTATGCTCCTGGTTCTTGATCAGATGGGCCTAATTTTTATCATATTGTAATTAGGCAGCATGCCCCATGCAATGATCGGTTTGGACACTTTCGAAATTGCCAACGTCGACAGGTGAATGCGAAAAACTGCACTCATGGGGTTTCCTATGGTATGGTCCACCTGGTAATTGGATATGCTTCATTTTTGGGATATTCCCCTAAAATTTTATTGAAAAACGGATGGACGGTGTAGATACAGAATGCATAAATCAAGGTGGGCCCCACGGTAAGGGCCACATCTTGGGTGAGGCCGGGGTCTCACCTGAACGGCTCCCGACTCTAACTAGACAAGCATACGGGTAACAGTAATTACACGTATGCATATATGGCACACTCATAAATTAATGTAGAAAACCGTAGATTACTTTAAGATGTACAGTAATATCTAATGCTTGAACATTGGCATGGGCAAATTTATATGGATGGTCTCACTAATGGCACATTTATATATAAGTGGACAGCCTAGCTGAAATAAGCCCATCTACAAGAGAGATTCATTTTGCAAACTAAAATCCTAAACCCCAAAATCAGAATAGTAGAATTTAGAATTCTTGAAATTTAAAACCTAAAACCATCTAACCCGAGAACCTTGAGCCTAAAACCTAAAGATGAGAAGTAAAACCCTAACAGTTGAAATCCTAAATCAAAACTAGAAAACCACTCCACCAATGCAGACCTCTAGGAAACCATCCAATCGCATCCGAATGGATAGATTGACATTCTTGTATGGACGATAATTCAATTACCGTTGGGACCTTCTCTCTAAATCAAAGGCTACCACATGGCTCCCCTTATAACAAATTGTCAATAGAACTTTAGGATTTAAATACAATTTATTAGTGGTAATCTAATTATCACTTTAGCCTACCGTACAAGAATCTCAGTACCTCTGTTCCTTAAAACACTAGGGGAAGCCTTGGGATTCGAGCCAAGTTGTATGGGTAGTCAGGGATGATTCAATTGCCATATCTACACCTTTACAAAAGAAATACCTTCTCCTCAGAGTATGGCTCCCAATTATGCATACTTGGAGCATCTATAGTTTGATATGATTTAGACGTACTCAGATATTTTCTAACTTGATGTGGATGAAAAGTCTATCCACTAGACCACATTCACTTGGAAGTCGTCATGTATGGTCCTTTACCCACTTGGGCATAAACCAAGTACAGGAACTAAGTTTTAAACCTAAACTTACAAAATAAAATCTTACATAAATTAAAATCAACTAAAAAAATAATAAGATGAGAGAACAAAGTTACGGATTTAGAAGAACTAGGATTAATGAAGATACAAAACAAAAACCAAACAAACGATGTTAGTTTCAAAACAAATTTGTAACAACCTTAACTAGAACTAAACTTCCTAGAATTAAAACCTAAAAAGTAAAGCCCTATATTAGAACTAGAAATCAAAGCCTAACCTAAATATAAGTATTTTTAGCGCAAAGTCCCTGACAACTGTGGTAAAAACTTGATCAAACACAAGGATTAACAACCTCAAGTACATTACTACCATGTAGTAATAACTTTATAAGACCAAGTTCGATCCATAGGGAATTTGGCAAGAATATATTATGAATTAATTATATGAAAATAGTTGTTTTGGGTTTTTAATCTAGTGGAATAGAACATCGTAGAAACAATTATATATATATATATATATATATATATATATATATATATATATATATATATATAGACTAAAGATCTATTAATCCCTAATTAATAGATTTTGAATTCAATTCATCTTCTCGAGTTGATAACTTAATTAGAACTAGATTCCAATCTGTTTTAATTAGAAATAACACGGCAATATTGATGAAAAACAACCAACATAGGTTAGAAACATTATGGGTTTGATCTCTCATAAAGATCTAGGTAATCATATCGTAGGGAATTGAAAACATCTAATGTACCTGGAGGTGACAATTGATCAAACAACTTTACAAATTGATTCCTTTCCCAATCTAGGAATTTAATTACATCCAATCACAATTCAACATGAAAACTTAAATTTTCATTGAAGAAACAAATTAAATATCAAATATTCATTAAAAGGTTCATCTGTTAGCCTTAACTAAAAGATTAGCCAAGCATAATCAACATCTTAAACAAAATATAAAGAAACTAAAAAAAAAACAAATGATTGAAAAGGAATGATAACTCCAAAGAAGCTCCGCAACTCTCAGGTCTCTCTCCTCGATCTACCTTAATTTGTACCTAGGAAGACTTAAACTACCTCTTTAAATAGGAAAAGTTCGCATCGGCTTGAAATCGACTTCAATTTTCACACTTTTTTTAACTTTGATTGCAACCGACTGTAACCTTCGGTCGGACTGAATTTCACTTCGGTTGAACCGAATGTCTCTTGATTGCAGCCGAATTTCTTTAATTTTCTTCTGAAATATTTATCTCCCTCAGGTCGCACTGAACATCCGTTTGGTGGCATTGAACATGGCTTCGAAATGACCTAAGTGTTGAGCCAAATTATGTCTAAAAATCACAATTTGTTACTAAACTATTCTGTTCTTACTCAGTTGAACCGAACTAACCTCCAGTGGGATCGAACAGTCTGTTATTTCTATTATTTGCACTACATGATTTTTTTTGTCTTTTCTCCATCTTTTATACTTAATTTTGTTGGATCTTTAGCATGTGAATTATTCATTAATGACTTCTAAATATCCAAGTCTTCTCTTGATTAATCTTTTAAGCTTTAATTCTTTTTCTTAAGCATGATTTCGTCTTTGTTTCCCATATATAATTTGCATATAGAAATTAGATGTTAGTTAATCATTTAAGCACTTTGAATACATGGAAACTAATGCAATTGAGATGATAAATATGAAATATTTGGATGTTATCACACCCCCCAATCAGCATTTTATTAGTCCTAAGCAAAACATACAAGAAATTCTGAATTCAAAACCATTCTGAAAAGGGATAAATTTTGTAACATCAAGTAGTCTCAAACTAATCCAATCTAGAGAGAACCAAATCAAACATATTATTCACTTAAATTACAGTACTTTATAAATAACCCGATTAAACTTAAGGTAATGATTATATAATTGAATAATTCTCAATCATTGAGTTTCATGAATATATTATGTAGTCCAAACTTAACAACACCATATATCCATTTTTAATTTTTTTTTTTATTTACTTTCAATGTTTATAATGTTAATCAAAGAAATCAACCAAAACTTGTCTTACAGTTCAATAATTCACTCTTCTAACTCTTAATTTTTCCATTGACAGCTTTCACGCTATTACTCTTTTTTTTTTTCCTCAAAATTTCCTCTCTGTTTTTTTTTTTTTTTTTTTTTTTTTTGTGTTTTTTAAATCTTTGTCATGAACTTCAATAAGTAGCCGTATTCGATGACAACAATTTTTATTTATTATTATTTATTGTAACGTCTTGGATTTTTGCTAATTTGGATTTGTCAAAAATCCTTAATTTTTTTAAAAATATACTAGCCCATATTGTCACCTACTGACCCTTGATGCTTGAAGTGAGCTATCTATCTGTGGCTGGTACCGATAAAGAACCGTATAAATAAGATAGATCAACCATAGAAAACCAACAAATCCGAATGATCACTTAAACATCGAGTTTAGACCCATGATTTGTTTACATAGAGCCCAAATCTAGCCAACCTATCACTGACTAATCGAGATAACCATAACCAAATAAAGACATACCTAAAGCCGAGACGGCTATGGGTCGGATCTTGATTAATAAACCAAATCAATCCAGTTACTCCTTTAGCCTAAAAATCAACGGTTTAGGGTTATTAAGACCGAATCGTTGTTTCCGCTAATTATAAATAGGTCACACTATGAACGCAGTTAATCTAAACCCTAATAATTGTACACAAGAAATTTTGATACCTAATTCATTTCAGAAATGCTCCGATTTTTCGAACAAGCTTTAGATTGTTCGTTAGTGGGCCACTACTTTCGAAACTATACAATAATATCCGTCTCGTTGGGCTTGACGTCCATCGCGAGTGGAGAATTAAGATAGTACCCAGAACTATGCAACTTGGGCCAGAGTCCGAGTGCTTGAAATGTGCAAATACCCTAGGTTGAGGCCTGAAACTTAAGTGAAATAGACTTTCTGCTCTTTCGTAAAGTTGTGAATTTCTGACCGTTAGATCGCAATCAAACTCAAGGTATAAGTTAAAGATATTTCCCTACTTATATCTGTATAGCTACAGGCCCGATCGATTATCGATGACCGTAAAACAGAGTCTTATCATACCCGTCGATCAGCGTATCCAGATGATGGGCCGATCATATCCATACATAGATCATCATTATGACTAACTATCATACGATATATGTCAACCCCTACACCCCATAGTGGGCCTCAAATGTTAGAAATAGTTCTCTCAAGGGTTAATATAATAGTTAAAGGGCCATTAGGGCTATATGCACCAAATTTGGTGCTATAAATAAGGCATTTGGGGGCCTCCTTTACTCCCATACGAATTTCACACCTTATGAGAGAACGAGAGAAAGGAAAGGGAGAGAGAAAGATAAAGAAGGAAGAAGGAAAGAGTGAGGTCCATAGTGCTTGCTTGAACCGGAATTCATTCGACAAAACCCAAGCCATTACCGTTTTTTCCTATCGA